>CM064908.1:16146951-17346951 GCA_032727855.1 Quercus ilex subsp. ballota | reverse complement strand
CCTACCAATTAAGGAGTGATTATTAATCATAATGTATATTAAATGACTTAATAGTTAGCACTATGTACACCTTTAGATTTGTCAAAATTAAATCTTCACCGTGAAATGGCTTCTATCAATTTCAAAAGCCAATGAAAAGGATTCCTTAATTTCTTATACGCATCCTATAAGAAAATCCATATTAAGAATAATATTTAAAAAATTTATACATGTCCAATGCTTATTGGAGAAGGTGTTGGACACCCCCCCCCCCCTCCAAAAAAAAGGATGCTTGTGTAATTAAATTGTTAAAACTACGAAAATCCTTGAATATTTATTATAAATTAGCATATAAATACATACGTGCATATAATATGTTTGATAAGTAATAAAATTTAATTAAATAGCATAAAGGAAATGCCCAAATAAAGAAACGAAAAAGAAGAAAAATATCGAAAGCTTAATGTATCCTAGAACTCTAGTCAGTCCCAGTAGAGAACATACTGGAAGTAAGTCCACTCATAAAGGGCCTTCAAAAATAAGAACTTCAACTTCACCAAATAATATTGTATCCTGCCATACTGTGTCTGACTTTCTCAAGATTTGTCATATTTGCATATCATATTCATATCAATGGTTTATGCTATATCTCAGTCATCAATTATTAAACTTACACTATTATCTTTATTATCTTTCTATGGTAGCAAAGCATGTTTTCCCCATGAAAACTTAGTAAAATAGGAAAACTTAGCCAAAACCCTACTTCTAGGACGAGCACAGGAAAGATACGCAAAAAATCAAGGACACACGCACACAGAATAATAAATAATTTTTAAAAAAAGTACTACCTCACCTGAGCTGGTCACACAATCTGCCTGTGCAAACTGCAAAATCAGCACAGATGCTGGTTATTGTAGCGGCCATATTCTAACATTCAGCAAATCTGACTATGTGTGAAATCCCTCATCAGGACCGCTGCCCTTGGACAAAACCTGCAATGTTGTGCCCTTGGTAATCCAGGCAGTTAACTCTGGTTGATGTTCAAAAGGGTTAAGAGGATGTAGACTTCCATCATCCAGTTGCACACCATACACAAAGGGGAGTCTTAGCGTAAGGAAACTCTCTGGTGGTAAGATCACTCGGCATCCAAGGCTGAACTGCAATTTTCGCTCACTGTCTGGAATTGATACAGGTAGGCATGATGCCTGCAAGTAAATGAAGGCCATAACATGAGGAAAACTAGACTTAGAATTCCAACAAAGATCTAAGTCACAATTTTAGGTTCAAAAAAAAAAAAAAATGAAGTGTGTACCAACAAGACTATTCCCAGAAAATTTTCAAACTGAAACACTGGACAAGTGCTTATAACAGACTGTTCAGACCCAAGATGAATTTAATCAACCTTGAGGATCTTTATTCCCGAAAAAATCTCATTTAGTAATACAAGCCATTAGTGTTATTAAATAATCCCTTTTAAGGATTCTCATTAGTCAAGGTGAGATAATGCCATATAAATGGATATAATGAGAAAGTATAGATAATAATCCACAACCTCCAAGAGAGCTTCAGTAAATTCTGGCATAATGCAAAATACATCATCCATAACTTTACAAATAATGTGGGGAAACAAAGGAAAGCTATATTTCCAACATATGCGGTACTGGGGAAACTTCTAGAAACAATGAAGAAATACTTCAAGGTGTATTTAACATATAAAAAGTGAATTCATGCATGTTATAATGAGCAAATGAGACATACCTCAAATTGTATAGTAGGGCATGTTGCTAATATGATTGGATATGGAGGAGTGACCTACAAGCAAATACCACATATTACATATTTGGAAATAAAGACAGCAGAATATCAACCAAAAAAAGGCACAGCACTAAAGAGCAGCAAATTTCAGTTCATGTTTTTACCCAACCCCCCTCCTCCCTTTACTCTCCATAACATAATGTATACGAGTACTCTGTGATGTCCTTCAGTTTCAATCTTTCAGATATAAACACACGTGTAAACCCTAGTACTCTAAGCTGATTTCTGATTGGACAAAAACACATTGTCTATAACTTTTCAAGCAAGGATGAACCCAGGAATTTAAGTTTTGGGGGGGGGGGGGGGGGGGGGGGAGTATAAGCAAAAAAAAAAAATCCCAATAAACATCCATTTATTATTAACAAACTGTCAACCAAGAAAAATACACAAAATCATTTTTTCTTAATACATTAAGATGAAATCATCTACCAACAAAGACAAAAGATACAAAATACTATTGTTTCATAATACATTACAATGCAATCATCTACGAAAAGAGAATTTGACGCACTTTTTTCTTTTCTTTTCTTTTTTCCCTGAGTTTGGTTTGTAACTATCGAGCTAATAGGTTTTTTTTTTTTTTTTAGGCTTTGTTTTTGTTAAGTTTTTGGGTTGGGCAGTTGCCAGTTGGGCTGGGCCGACTGGAGAGGAGGGGGGCCCAATAACAAAAATGAAAAAAATACGTGCACAAAAAAAAAATTCTTAGGACCAGGAGGTGCCCAGGCCCCCTTGGGCCCCCCCTTAGGTCCGTCCCTGCTTCAAGCACAATTTGTTCATAGAATATACAGAAGGCAGGCATTTCTTCTCAAAAAGTCTGTCACTGTGCTGTATGATATAATTCTCAACATAGTTAATGCACCAGGAAAAAGATGGCAGAAATATGGACTTCAAATAATTTGGAACCATCTGATGAAGTTTATTATGAGATAGATGTCCAAAATTGAATAACTTCATTGGAGCAAGACATAGAAAACAGACAGCATCCCTGACATAATCTTAAGTATTGCCAGTAAATTTTTCATAAGGCTTCTCCAGCTGTATCTTGGTGGCCCAACTACATATTTTTAGCTGGAAATAATCTTAGAAGATATTCAGTGTGTCACCATCTTTTGCACTAAACAATGTGAAACCACTTTAATCATTTTGGTGACCAATTACCCATGCATATAATTTTAGCTAGTATGGTTACAGGATGCTGAGAATGGTAAATACTCTGCCTCTCATATTTTTAACAATTTGACACTGTATGAACAACTACAGTAGATATATTCTTCATGCCAAGGAATTATATTGACAATGAAAGAATTAAAGGCAAAGTAAGAAAAAATCATATAAGCAACATTTTGTACCAGAAAAATCCTTTGAAGCTGAGATATTGTGCCAGCAAACTTAATCTTTGGTGGATCCCTTTTATTCTTTGAGAGCCTGCAGTGTGGGCAGTTCATGTAAATTGGTAAATTTCTATTCACCATGGAGAAAGCACTTCCACCATCATCGAGGCTAATAGACTGAAGTCCCCCTTCGAGCCCTTTTACAATTTTGGGAAGTGTTGAAATGCTGAGGGATGCCTGATTCTGTTCCTCCCCTGACCCAGGGAACTGTATCAAGCGACCTAAATTTAGATTACCATTAGCCACTATCTCTTTCGACTGATACATATTTTTCTCCTTATTTACAGCACTAGCATTCATCAGATTTGAGTTTCGATGAACTTTACCACGGACACCATTTTTACCCAATTTTGAAGGATTCATCATATTACGGTCTGAAATGTTGGTCAATGAAGTTATGTGAGATTCTTCAAGAAATGAATAAGAAGATCCAAGTTCATTGAGATGCTCTGTATTCAATAGGAAACGATGGCCATTGGGGCACTCATGCTCAAATCCAACATAAACCATTACATGCTTCAATGACGGGTTCAATTTGATCTTCCCCCCACCATTCACATTTACAGGAATTACATTACTGCCTATCTGTAAGAAGGGGTCACCATCTGTGCAGCCATTAGTATTGGTATCATTTAAAATATCTTCAGATTTTTGAGATCCCTGATGTTCATCAGCTGCATGAACCTGTTCGACACTTCGATCTCTTGCCCTACCTTGCTTAACCTTATCTGATACAGAAGAAGCTTGCTTCCTCTGCTGGAGAGGAGGGAATCCTGAATCTGCAGCTGCTGATCCAGCAACAACTGCAGAAAATGGTTTTCTCAATGTAAAATTGGGAAGACCTCTACCAAAACTGATTTTAGTGTCATCAGATGACTTGATGTTTTCTGAAGGTTTGCTTTGATGTTCACCCCCAATCTGCAAATCTCCTGAGTATAACCGTACAGAACTAGTTTTCTTTATATCTGTATCCGCAATAAGTTCAACCTTGGAGTTTGTACGTGACCGAGTCACAGAACCGTGTTGCAAAACACCTTCTGTTAAGCCATTTGGGCTTTTGCATGTCTCTAGAAATATAGTCCATTTCAAAAGAAACTTCTGAGTGGCAGAGAACCCACTCTGAAGCAAGCCCTTAGAAGGGTCATAGTACCTTGCACCCCCAACACGTATCAAACTCCACGAGGATGGCTGAATAGGTCCTGCATTGCTTAATTCTGGAAGGTGAAGAGCAGGAAGAAGCCTGTCACAGTCTGGAGAGCAGTTGGAAGTAATGTTTGCAGTTTCAAAATCGAAAGGATCAGCTCGTAGTCGCCGTGAACGGCCACATGCACAAGCATGGAGGAAAACATATCCACTAGAATGTGGCTTGACCCCATCTCTTAAAAGTGACAGATCAGTTTGGACCTCATGTCTCTGGTGCATACATGGTTTTCCGGTCAAACTAACAGCATCACAGAGTTGCCTCCCAGATTTCCAGATGGATGTACATTCATCCTCCAACTTTTTTGCAAAATTTTGCACCTCAGGTCCCTTGACCATTGAGTGGAAAGCATGCAAAGCTTTCTCCATATGAGCTTCATGCTGCGAAGTTGGATAACAAGCAGGCAAGTTCTTTAAGTAAACCTCCTTGGCTACTGGAAGGGTTCTTTCACACCACAGCGTGGAAAATTTTGTGTTCAGTCCTTTCCCACATTCCAACCAAGATACTGCCACATCTAGAGGATCCATATTTTTTGATGCAGATCCTTCAACCTGTGGTGAAGCAGTATTCCGTAGACGAGGTTTCCTTTTATTGATTTCAGTTTCATCTATACATCCACCTTTTGCAGAGAGCACTCCATGCAAAATTAGTTGACTGGAAGATAACCAAATTTCCAGATTTGGAAGTTCGGGAGTGTTAAATGTCTTGCCAGAAGCAGCTGAGGCGGCAGCAGCAGCTGCAGCCACGGCAACCATACCAACACCAGCAGCTGAGCCACTGTTGGTATTAGTGACCATGCCTCCTCTCCCTCTTAAAATATCAGATTGCCTGTAAATGAACTCCCTTACAGATAATATATCCTCTTTGATCACATTCTGAACATGGCTTTCGAGCAAAAGAGAATCAGAGGTTGCTTTTCCACTCAAGACATCTTCCACAAGGCCAATGGCAAATTCAAGAGACTCACATCTCTGACTTGTAGACCAATCTAACAGTACAACAGCCCTTGATGCATCAAGTGAAAACAACGGTGCAGAATTTGAAGCAACCCCACTTCTTGACCCATGATGACTTGTTTCAGAACCTGAAAGTGTTCGGCATTTCTTAATTAAAAAGCGAATCTGTGCTTCAAGAGATGCCTGCAGTTTCTTCCTAAAACTGCCTTCAGATTTACTCACAGGACGGGCAAGCACCATAACAGAACCAGAACCTTTAACAGGCATGCTTGGTCTAGCTATACTGCTCAAACTAGAAGACTGATTAAGTGAGGAGGTATCTGATGACTCCTCCAAATTCGAACAGGGATTTGACACATCAGAAAAATCATCTACAAAAACAAAAAGTATAACTGGAGTACACTGTCCTGGAAACAAGGAGGTGTAAGAACCCAATCCTGACATGAGAGAAATAGCTGAAGCATTACGACTTGAGGTGCCACCAGCTCTTCCTAGAGAAGGGTTGTTGGAGGGGGTGGTTGATGATGTAGATCGTGACGATGACAAAGAATGTGGCCTAGGCAATGGTGGATTGGTTCGGGATTTTACAAATGGTGCCAAAGCATGCTTGGCTGATTGTAAAACTCGAAATTTTTTCAAAATTTGAGTGTCAAAGTGTGACCCCTCCTGAATATATATTATTACATGGCAAACCTGCATTGCTAATTGAACTGAACATCAGATATAACAATTTAAAAAGACCGCATTTTCATCAAAACTAGAAATACTACAAAACTTTTGAACATGGAAGCTCCAAACAAGAATCAATGCTCTCACAAACTCTTTGTTGCCAATGAGCTATTCTGAGATGGCACTCAGCACTCCCGCACCCCAAGTACAGGCTGCATTACAACTTACCAATCAAGGGTTTATGGACAAAACCTATAAAATTCATGACATGCAATATTTTGAATCTGTAGAACTACTAAAACCCAACCTATTTCAAGTTTCAACCCGATTAATTAACTGATACTAATCATACAACTAAGGCCAAAATACACGGTTAGTCCCTAAACTTTAACTCATGCACTAAACTTTAACATTGCAATAGACAATAAGGCAATCACTACTTTTCAAAAACTGAAGCATTTTACATACAATTTGAGTTCAGCTCAATTTTGCTCCCAGAATAAAATATACTACAATTTTAAGCATTGCATTTTAAGAAAATTGAAAGAAGAAGCAGTAGCACTCACAGTGAACATGAAGAGCAAACCCTGGAGATCCCGGGACTCGTGGTCCTCGAAACCCGACCCAGGATCCGAAACCCCGGTCATGGCGGGGCACCGGGTTGAACAAAACCGCAAGTACAAAATTCCCTTAGCTTCCTGGAGGTAGTAGCTGATGCTTCTCCATTTGAACCAGTCCTTGACCTCCTCTTTCTCCTTCTCGTTCTCGCTGTCTAACTCGAACAAGGGCTTGTCCAGGTTGCCTGACCCGAATACGTTAGAGTCGATGACCCGGTTGATGATCCGGGACGAGGGTTCGGGTCGTCGCGAAATGAAGCCGACGACGACGACGCCGTCTGGTAGTGGTGGTGGAGGATCTGGCGGAGGGAGAGGGGTTTGGCCTTTGGGAGAGGCTGAAGGAGAGGAAGTCGGAGGTGCTGGTGGTGGTGGTGGCGGGGGTGGTCGAATTAGGACCCGCATCGAGGACTGGTTCGGTTTCGGGTTTGGACTCGGGTTCGGAGGGTCCATTGAATAAGAAGAGAGAGAGGGAGAGAGGAACGAAGGACTGCGCTGTGAGAGTCTCTGACTGTTGTACTTGTTGTTATGAGTTTACAAAGGAAAACGCCGCGTCGTTTTTTTTGTGATTTCGTGTTACTCAAAATTTCATAAAGCCGTTGTACTGGACCGCTCTGAATTTTGGAGAGAGATTAGCTCCATATTAATTTTCCAACTTGCTAATTTATAAAACTATTTAAGTTTATTATTTAAAAATTTAAACAATTCACGTGATTTTATGTGACTATATAAAACTATATATAAATAATCACTTGATTATGTATTTAAAACTATATATAAATAATCACTTGATTGTGTATTTAACCATTGTATGTATTACATTTCATAACTAATTCTCTCCATGAGTGCACTTCCTTACTTTTTTTTTCATGTATATTATGATTTGGGGCTTTGTTTTCGCATTTGAGGCTCCCTAGTCACGCTAATTAGTGCATTTATTTTGGGTTCAATCTGAGTCCATCAACTTGCTCACATACTTTACCATAATGTCATTTTCTATCAATATTCCTCAAGCCATTAGTATAGCCATCCTTGGACCATAGTAGCCAATTTTTGGTCATTAGTGCAATCATTCTCCAATCACCTATCATTGTTGTGTGTTGCCACCAATTAACATTTTGCATGATAAATGCCTCATTGTTCTTGGTACATTTTACATCAAATTCGGTTATTCATGGTCATTGTCTTCTTCATGGGATTAAAATTCCAAATCTAAGATTTCACCTTTGTGTGTTAAGGGGGAATGTTAGAATACACACGTGTTTTATATGATTTGATGTATTTGCCCTCTGTGTTTTATTGTGTTCATTTCCTAGTCATAGCCCTCTATTAAGTTTTGAATCAAGGCATATCAATTATCCTTAATTTAGGTAATCAGTGGCTCATATAAGTAAACCATTGTGTGTACATATATCCTATATTGGGTTATTGATTGTTATACACAATTTATAATTGTAAAACAAATGTAGTTACTAAAGGCCTTTTAGACAATCACAAGTAGGGCAAACCACTTAAACCTTTCTTGTTTTCTTTTCTTTAGTTAAAAAATTATATTTAATAAAAGAATTCTTGAATTATTAGAATATTAATTTTCCAAAAATTTATGAATACATTGAAACTTTTAAAACTCTGAGTTGAATGCTTTTAATATTTGAAATCATATATCATATATAATATATTAAAGTGGGAGGCTAGGAGCTCAATTAATAATTCAAATTAGATTTTAAGTTCAATCCAATTTTATCACAAGTATCCTTTCAATTTCCAATATTTTCAATGTCACGTGTCATTCTAATTGCCATATAATTTGATGCAAAGTGTCTGAATATTTTAAATCAATTCTAATTTTATGCTAAGTGTTATTTTAATTGACTCTAGAGTTGTGTAAGTTATATTTAAATGCAAATTCACGTATCTAATTAGAAAATATAAAATGACTCAATTCAAATATATGATGCTTCAATGTTATATGTATGTATCTAATTGTGACTATTTTTAATTGCACCGGTACATACACAAGGATTATAAGGTAGTTATGACTACTTATGAGTTAAACTCAAAGTCACCCTTGAAATGTTGATAAAAAAATCAATTAACATTAGAAAAATGCTATGTTCACAAAACTTTCACAACAAATCCTAAGTGATAGATTGTTATTAGTGGACAAAAACGTAATTTTAGTGGTGGGTTCAAATTAGAACTAGTAATAACTTATCATCTAAAATTTATTGTGAAAAATGTTACACACGTAACAATTTTTTTAAGGGAAAAGATTAGAAAACTTTATGAAAACAAAACGACTATATCAGCTTGGAGTGTAGAGCAAACATGTGATGGAACATCCTACATCCACTCTGCACAATTTGGTATATTAATTGCAAATCTAGAGGAATTTAATTGCCATCTCTCTTAGCGTGAGAGTACAACAATTTAGTAAAAGACCTAGAGTAGAATCTTGCATCCTCGATTAGCAAACCATAAGAGGCCATTTCCCTATTCTCATTGACCAAAGCTTTCATAACCACCTCAGCGTCTTCATCCATAATGGCTCCAGCTGTAGCTATTGCTTTGATCTCTACGACTTGATAAGCTTAGGGTAGTTGTTGGGATAGAGATGCTATGACTAAATCATGGTTATTTCGAATGACCACGCCAATCCTAAATTAATTGATATCTGCAAATATTTCTCCATCAAAATTGATCTTAAATAAATTTGACGAGGGAGGGTACTAGGAAACACAGACAATGGGTTGTCGTGGTCTCGATGGAGGCAATAATACTTTGGAGAAAAATTCTGGTGCTACAATCAATTACATAACTTTGTCCACAATTTACCCATGTGACGAGTTGTGGTTGATGGAGGGGTGTGACACATGGACCCACCATCATCCCTTCATCAACTACAACTCGCTACATGGATGAGTTGTAGGCAAAATTGTGTAATTGAGTGTAACATCAGAATTACTCTACTTTGAATTCCTCATGTCGATCCTTGGACACCTGGGCAATTTGGTTGATGGTGCAACTTGGGTGATTTAGACTGATTTGATCTCTCTGAGTCCATATCGACCAATCAGGTGGATCTAGATCTCTCTCATCCTTCCCTTTCATTGGTGAGTTCTTTTCTCTTATCCTATCATTCTTATACTATAGTGTATTTGGTACTTGGTTTTGGGTCTTTTTGCTATCCGTGGCTGTGGCCATGGATGAGATTGATGTTGAAACTCTCACAAATCAAGCCAAAAAATTTAGCTGGTTAAAAGGTAAAGTTAATTTAGAGGTGGTTTCCTCATCCAAAGAATCATCTAAACGGCTTCTTATTGGTAAAATCTTGTCAAAAAAATCCTTCCCTAAGGTTCTAGTTAAAGAAATTCTGGGTAAAGCTTGGGACATTATAACTGATTTTGATGTTGCTCTAGTGGACAAAAATGTTTTTGTGTTTAGTTTTCATCATGAGGCAGATGCCCAACGTGCTTGGGATCGAAGACCTTGGCTAATAAAGGGGGAACACCTAATTCTTAAACGATTCAGTCCAGAACAGAGTGTTGATGAAGTAGACTTTTCGACCACAGAGTTCTAGATTCAAGTCCATAATCTGCCTCTTGATAGACAAAGCAAGGAGAACCTCCTTAAAATAGGCAATATAGCTGGCCGTGCGATGGAAACACATTTTATTGGTTCTAATGAAGGAGCTTGGAGGAAATATATCCGAGTTAGAGTAGAAGTTGATATTAGTTATCCGCTTGCTCCTAGTTTTCCCTTGGAAAGAGATCATCTTCCTGAGTTATGGATTCCTTTCAAATATGAAAAACTTGGGAATTTTTGTTTTGGCTTTGGCCTTTTAGGACACGATCAGAGAGATTGCCAAGATAAGGGTGCTCAATTGCTCATAAAGGAAGGCGTAACCGACTTCTTTGGTAGATGGCTTCGGGCTGACAATGATGAATTTCAGCCTAGAAGGAAACTTGGTAGCCAGGTTGAAGTGGAGAATCAATAGAGCAGTAGGGTCAATGTTTCAAACACTGGAAATGCTTCCAGCCAGATCCAAGAAAATCTGGAGCATTGTGTAGAAACAGCGGAACCTGTGCAGGTTAATGGGACAAGTATCGAAGATACCACGATTCATTTGTAAGAGGCATTGGTAAATCTTGATTCCCACGCTAGTTCAGTTAATCACCAACCAGATGGGTCCACTCCCATTACTCATCAACCAGATGGGTCCATTTCCTTTACTGCATGGAATTTGGTCTCTCAGGTAAGTCTGGAATCTAACCCAGCCCATAACACAGCCTATAACCTAGCCCAAAACCCTGACCATATAAAGCCCACCACCAACACCATGTCAACTGATCCACAAACTCCAGATCAAGCCCATTCCCACAAAGTTTCAGAAAGTTCTAAAAGGAAATTTAACTCATTAAGCACACCCAACTACCCTAACTCTGTATACAAAAAAACTAAGCTCTCAAGTACTTTCATACCCACACCAACCACAACCTTAATTTCCCCTCAACCATATATCATAAACCCACCTGTACATGCCACCCCCATTTCCATCCCAACAAGATACCCAAGCCGACGATCTCCTAAAAGGGCCACTCTAAAAGATCAATTGTCCTTCAGTGTAGAAGGATGAAGATAACACTGTCAACTCTCTACAGATGGCCGAGGAGGCGGGCCTTATCATGCCCCCAAGTTCGTCATGAGGACCCTCGCATGGAACTGTCAGGGTGCTGGTAGAGCCCCGGCAGTTAGAGCCATCAGGGAACTGATCCGTGAGTCTAATTCGGAGGTAGTCTTCCTGTCGGAAACTAAATCAAAAACTCCAAGAATATGTAAGATAAGTTCTAATTTGAAATTTGTTGATTTTCATTGTGTGGAGCCTAGTTGGCGTTCTGGTGGTTTAGCCTTGTTTTGGAGGCTAGGTGTTGATTTAGAAGTGGTTTATTCAGACATAAATTTGATTGCTGCTCTTATTTATTCTGATCTTCCTAATACTCCCTGGTTATTATGGTAGAATTATTTGCCCTCAAAAACAATATTATGCAATTTTTATTTGATAATAAAAATTTATTTTCACATTCATAATTTTATAGGTATATTTCATTGTTTAAATGCGGCATGTGATGTCACCTTTGTAAAAAAATCATGTTAATGGTTAAGGAACCAAAGATAGGGAGTAATGATTTTTCATAGATTATTAAATTGTTCTAGGCTGTGGATATTAATTGAATATTACCACTAAAGCCTACACTTGTTGTGCTGCTATATGATAGGATGATTTACTCTATCATTGAGGTAGTGACTTTAAGCAGACAAGTGGGTGTAATGTAACAAGTACATACACTGAATTGGATCCGATCAAGGACATCTTATGGAGCGATCACTGTTAATTAAAAGGTTGTCCTATCACAAGTTTTCTATTGTCCTTAAACATGAGGGGTTTGTGTATATTTATTTATTATGCACATAACTTTGACAATGTCAACTGGTGATGCCGATTTTTAAAGGCTATATACAGACACGTTGGGTTATGTGTGTAATGAATAAAATATATAAATGCTCAACAATGAATCCACCAGTCTCTAAAGAAGATAGTATATTCAATTGATTTTCATATTGAAGTTGGACTCAAAACAAAATCGGCCGGTGACATTTTTTTTCAAAAAATGTTTTTCATATATATATATATTTAAAGAGTTTTTAAAGATATTTTGGAGTCCAATAGAAATTATGAAATCAAGAAATTAAGGGTTACATAAGCTAGGGACATGACAGTAATATTAATCTAGTCCTAGTGGCTTGTGGGAATATAGTATGGTGGAAGGACATAGATATAAAATTGTAAGTAATGGGACCTCATTTGTAATTCTCTAATCTTCAAGGGTCAATTGCATTATGTTGATGGACATTATTGCAATTTGTAGAAGTTCAAATATTTTCTTAATATGATTGAGAAAATTAAGGAATATTTTTGGAAAGAGTTTCAAGAAAAGTCAATAACGTTCAAAAAAGTTATTGATAAAATCCTACAGCTGAAGATTAGATCCCTAAGGATCCCACGTCCAATCTCTCTCTAGGGTTTTAGAAGTCTACTATAAAATAAGATTTTATAATATCATATTTAGTAGTTGGCCATCAGAGCTACTAAGTGATACTGCAGTCTTCTGAAAACTCAAAAAGAAATAGAGAGAGAGACGTGAATTCCTTGGGAGGCAACACGCTTGGGTTGCTAAGAGAGGTACGCAACTTTGTTCTATTTAGAATCTATGGTTGTGTGGTACAACGATCTTTAAAAATGAAAATATAATTTATTTTGTGTTCTATATTGCTTCCGCAAAAGTTTTCATATTATTTGCTGTTTATGGGCCTTGTAAGGGGAATAAAAAAAGGAATTTTTGGAAGATGATAGAGGATATGGTGCTCTTATTTTCTGGGCCTTGGGTAATCATTGGGGACCTAAACTGTATAAAAAGAATAGATGAGAAAAGGGGGGGGGGGTCGATCATTTTCTGGTAGCTCTGATAATTGCCTCAAAGGCTTCATGTCTAACACTGGTGCTATTAATCTTGGTTTTACTGGGCCTTCTTTCACGTGGTCTAATAGACGTGAGGGGTTGGCAAATATTAAGGAGAGGCTTGATCAGTGTCTTTGTAATCAAGAATGGCAATTACTTTTCCCCAAAGCCGGAGTCAAGCACCTGTGTAATTCTAATTCTGATCATAACCCTATATTGCTGGATACTCATTTTGAATCGGAAACTTTGAATCGCCCCTTCAGATTCGAAGCAATGTGGATGAAGGAAGAAAGCAGTAAAGCTGTAGTTGATAATGCTTGGCAATTTGAAGTAGAGGGATCTCATGGTTTCCGTCTTGCAAATAAGCTGGATAGGACGAAGAAGGATTTAAAGAAATGGAAAAGGGAGGTGTTTGGCATGGTTAGGGAGAGAATTAAGTCGCTTCAAGCTAACATTGCTGAAATTCAACTAAGACCCCCCACAAAAGAAAATTTAGAATTGGAAGCTGCTCTTAGTCTTGAACTAGAAGATTGGCTGTTGTGGGAAGAGTTGAGGTTGAAGCAGAAGTCTAGAGAATTATGGTTGAAAGGGTGATCGAAACTCGAGATTCTTTCATCTTTCCACTCTTGTTCGAAGGAGAAGGAATCGCATTGAGGAAATCAAATTGGAGGATGGATCCTGGATAAATAGCAGGTCTGACATTTAGAGTTATTTTGAGGAAAATTTTAAGTCTTTGTATCGTTCCAGCGATCCTCAAGTTCCTAGAGACCTGGAGAATTTAATTGGCCCTTGCATATCTGAGGAAGAAAATCGAGAGATTTGCATAATTCCTTCTAGGGAAGAAATTCGAAAGGTGGTTTTTGAAATGAAGTCTTTAAAGGCTCCCGACCCGAATGGTTTCCGAGCTTTGTTTTATAAACATTACTGGGATATTATTGGTGATCAAGTGGTGCTTGCAGTTCAAAGTTTTTTTTGAGATGGCTGGCTATTAAGGAATCTTAATCAAACCTTGATTTCACTTATTCCAAAGAAACCAAGAGCTTGCAATTTCAATCATTTTCGTCCTATAGGCCTTTGTAATGTTTGCTATAAGGTAATATCCAAAATTTTGGTGAATAGAATAAGACCTCTATTAAATAAGATAGTGGATCCTGCTCAAGTAGCTTTTGTCCCTAATAGAAGTATTACTGAAAATGTGGTGCTTGCTCAAGAGATAGTTCACAGCTTCAAGCAGACTAGGAAGAGGAAGAGCTTTTTAGGAGTGAAGCTAGATTTTCAAAAGGCATATGATAGAATGGAATGGAGCTTTCTTATGAAGGTTCTCAAGGCTTTGGGCTTCAATGAAAAGTTCTCCAACCTCATTTTTCAGTGCATCTCCACAGATCAATACTCTCTTTTACTGAATGGTGGAATTTGTCAAAGCTTTAATCCTAGCCGTGGCATAAGGCAAGGTGATCCACTATCGCCTTATCTCTTCATTCTTGGAAGCGAGGTTCTTATGAGACTTATTAACAGAGAAGTTGATCAGAAAAATATCTCAGCATTTAAAGTGGCGAGCACAGCTCCCCCCATTTCTAGACTTTGTTATGCTGACGATGTGATTATTTTTTGCAAAGCAAAGCATTCTGAACTTGTTAGTCTAAAAAAATGTTTGGAAAAGTATTGCTCTTGGTCTGGCCAGCTTATAAGCATAGAAAAGTCTGGTGTTTTTCCATCAAAAGGAGTCAGTATTAATTTTCTGCGTCAAGTAAAATGCTGCTGGGGTCTTAATTCCCTTCCCCAAAGTACCACTTATCTTGGAGTTCCCCTATTTTTATCCAAGAATAGGTCCAATGATCTCAAGTTGGTGAAAGAAAGACTTGAGAGCAAGTTGAGTAGCTGGAAAGGCAGGAACCTGTCATGGGCAGGGAGAGCAACTTTAATTAAATCTGTGACGCAATCTATTCCGACATACACTATGGTTGCCTTGCAATTCCCTATGAAGTTATGCGATCAATTAGATTCGGTGGTCCGTAAATTCTGGTGGAACCCCAAAAAGGAGTCAGGTCATTTCTGGACTCCTATTGCTTGGTCTACTCTATGTAGATCTCAGAAGGAAGGTGGTTTGGGTTTTAGGAACTTTGGGATTTCAATCAAGCCATTCTTTCCAAGTTAGCTTGGTGGCTTTTGTAGGGTAAGAACTGCCAGTGTGTCAATGTTTTAAAGGCAAAATATAAGGTGAGACACAATTGGTTAAATCACTGCTTCTTGGGTAATGCATCTCCGGTCTGGAAAAGTTTGTCAGGTGTTAAGCATCTCATTTCTAAGGCAGCTTGCATGTTGGTGGGGGATGGTAATTCCATAGAGATTTGGGAGGATCCTTGGGTGCCAGATCTTCAAGGGTTCATTCCTACTCCAAAGAATGGTGTCGACCCGAATGGTATTATTTTAGTCTCTCAGCTTTTTAACTCTGATTTTTCTGGTTGGGATGTCCATAAATTATATTGGTGGTTTGAAAACTCCACAGTTGATCTTATTATGAAAATTCCTATTTTTCCAACCAGTAACAAAGATCAGTAGGCTTGGACTTACACAAGCTCTGAGGAACTGTCAGTTAAGTCGGCTTATTAGAGCTGTAGGGAATCTATGCATCATAATTCTGCCCCTTTTGGAATTGTATTTGGAAAGCTAAACTCCATGAGAGGCACAAAATGATGATTTGGAGGATTGCTACAGGTTGCTTGCCTACTAAAGATAAGCTAAGGAGGTTTGTAGATATTGGTGATGTTTACTGTCCCCTCTGTAATTTGGAAACTGAAACCTCCTTTCATCTTTTTGCTCTTTGTCCAATAGCTAAGGCAGTGTGGTTTAGTAGTAAATGGGGACTGAGAATGGATTCTTTTGGTTTCTCTTCAGAAGTTGATTTCATTCAATTTTTGTGTTCACCCCATTTACCAACCAGCTTAGTCAAATGAATGAATTCTTGTTATTTGGGGCCATTCTTTGTGATGGAATTTGGAAGCTGAGAAATCAAGTGCATTTTGAAAACCTTCCCTTGAGATGTGATGAATTAATAGCTAGAGTTTGGAAGTTATTTATGGAGTTTAAAATCACTAGACCGGTTGCTCTTGCATCTGTAAATATCAATCATCCTTCGCAACCGTGGTCCCCTCCAAGGCGTCTATCTATTAAAATTAATGTTGATGCAGCTATTGGTCCAAAATTTTCATTTTTAGCCTTGGTAGCTAGAGACTGGAGAGGGGATTTGGTTTTTACTTGCTCTCAAAAAGCGAAAACCACCTTCCCTCTCCAAGTAGAGGTTGAAGCTGTGAGATGGGCTATCTCTTTGGCTACAAAGTTGGAGGCGGAGAATGTTATTATTGAGACAGATTCTAAGATTTGTCAGGTTGCTATTCATGAGTTGATGATGCCGCCGCCTTGGAGGATTGCTTCTATCCTTGCGAACATGCAGTCTCTTCTTGTATCTTATTCTAATGTGTTTGTTGTTTGGGTGCCTAGGGTAGCTAATATGGCAGCTCACTCCTTAGCTAAGTGGTCTCTAGCTTGTAATTTTTTTGGTTCTTTTGATTGGGGTAGCTGTCCTCCTTGTTTTGCTTCTGTAATTAGGAAGGAAAGTCTAAGCTAGCCTTTGTTTGTTTTTTGTTTCTCTGTTTCAATAAAAATTTTCTTTCCATAAAAAAAAAAATATATATCATAGCAAATAACTTTGGATTTTTGTTTGCATAACCCAAGAAACAAGAGTTTTATTAAAAGTCCAAAAATTGAGTGCGGTGTCGGAAATCCTAGAATTCTATATTATCCTTTCAATTATATATTTAGAAAGTCATTTAAAAAAAAAAAAAAAAAACCATAGTGTTTAAGCATTAAAAATCTCTCTTTCCATTCCCAAAAAAGAAACAAAAACAAAAACAAAAAGCCCATATTCATTGTCGGCATATTCCCAATTCTTCACTTAAAAAATAAAAATGCCAATTTTCAAGCCCATCCAAAAACTAAAGAAAACAAAAAAAAAAAAAAAACAAACATCCTTAGGCCCAACAACAGATAAACCCCCACAGTACATACACACACAAACACAGTTGTGAGCTACCACTCACTTCACCAGAAGCTTTGTTCCA
Organism: Quercus ilex subsp. ballota; assembly: GCA_032727855.1. Lineage (NCBI taxonomy): Eukaryota > Viridiplantae > Streptophyta > Magnoliopsida > Fagales > Fagaceae > Quercus > Quercus ilex. The sequence goes on along the minus strand of CM064908.1, from coordinate 17,329,691 downwards.
TTTCATTCTCTGTGGCATTCGTTATCATCATCTTCTTCATTCTTCATCTCAACCACAATCCCAAAAATGCAAGCCGCACTGGCAGCCATGGCTGCCCAGACCATCCTCCTCTCTCCTTCTCCTCTTTCCCAGTTCTCCTCAAGCCTTCACCACCCACCTCCTTTCCTCAGCTCCTCCACCTTCCATGGCTCGCCCCTTAAGCTCACTCGCCAATCCCTCACCCTCTCTGTCTCCGCCGCCACAGCTCCCAAACCTCTCACCGTCGTCGCCGCTACCAAGAAAGCCGTTGCCGTCCTCAAGGGCACCTCCGCTGTCGAAGGCGTCGTCACGTTGACCCAAGAAGACGATGGTCTCTCTTCTTTAACTCTCCTCTTTTATATAAATTCTTTTATCAAATAGATACGAGGGATTGTGAGTGTTAAGGTTGTAATTGTTTCTGTTAGTTTTAAGGCTTTCTGGGTTTTTGGTTTCATATTTATTTATTGGCATTTTGAATGAAAAAAATGGAAAATTTGGATTAAAAATGGGATTATTATTGTTTATTGTATGTTGAAAAATGGGATTATTTGTACTTACTGGACTGGTGATATTAGGTTTGGTTGGGAGAGTTTTGATGTTTACCTGATATGGAAGTAATGCAGATTTTAACTCAGATTTCAGTGTTTTCTATTGTTTCTAAGTTGTAATGGTTATCAACCGGAACAATATGCCTGGTAATACTTTTTAAAAGATGTTTTCAGAGAACAGAATAATCACACAAATGAGATGTTTTGAATGGTTTTTGTTTCTCCTAAACTGAAGACCGAAAATAGTTTCAGGAAGCACCGTTTTGTTGTTCAAAGGGGGAAAACATATGAAAAGAAAAGAAAATACATTTTGAGTTACAACAATAACCAAGCTTTAGTCCTGCTCAATGGACTAGTCAGGGTATGTCAGGTCACATGTATTCTTTTCCGTCATTTTATTCTATCCGAAATCAAACTTACGGTTCTTCTTAATTAACATGTCATTTTTTACTACTTCTAATAATGTTATAGTTAAAAAATAATTGTAATTAGAAACCATCTTAATGGACGAAAATTGTAATGATTATGCTATAGGTCCCACAACTGTGAAGGTTCGTGTTACTGGGCTTACTCCGGGGCCTCATGGGTTCCACCTAGTAAGTGGTTTTTCATCATTATCATCCATAATCCATGGTTTTGTATGTTGAAAATTTTCTGAATTGTTTTTACTTTTAATTCTTTTCTTGTGCAGCATGAGTTTGGTGACACAACAAATGGGTGCATCTCTACAGGTAGGACTTGATAGTGTTTCGAGTTCAAACTATTAAAATGTAGGTTATTATAGTCTTGCAATGGAAGAGTGAAAAGTTTGGTTCTTGGATTGTGCTTTTATGATAATCTGTCCTGTTTAACTTTTAAACAATAGGGGCACATTTCAATCCTAACAATTTGACACATGGTGCTCCTGAGGATGAAGTCCGTCATGCGGGTGACCTGGGAAACATAATTGCCAATGCCGATGGTAATGCCTATGTGGATGTTCTTTGATTCACTTGTATTCTACTTGAACCAAGTAATATACTGTCTCATATCTTTTGGTAATACAGGGGTGGCAGAGGCAATAATTGTAGATAACCAGGTACTGCTTACATCCTTATATTGATTAAGCGATAATGTGTGTTTGTCTTTTGTTTATTTATTATTTCGCATGTGGTCATGTTGGTATGGCTTTTGAATCATTTTACTCTGTTTTTTATATGGGACTGTAGTTCATATTAGAGTATTTGCTCTGTTTGGCTAAAATGTGCAGATACCATTAACTGGTCCTAATGCAGTTGTTGGGAGAGCCCTCGTGGTTCATGAGCTTGAGGATGACCTTGGAAAGGGTAAGTATTTATTCATTATCAAGCAATTAGCTTGCAGTCTGCATCTGTGCTTGCAGAGGAATTTGTTCTTGCAAGCTTGAGAGTCTTATATTCGTTATAACTAAAGACTGAACTTGCTGTGCTTGCAGAGGAATTTCTTTAGAACTTTAATGGATTGGTTGGCTGCATTGCGGAACCAATCATTTTTATCTTTTCTTGATTTTTTAGATTCTTGTAATTTTTGTTCTTGATTGTTTCAACCCTTGTACACTTCCTGTGTACTAGGGTATTCCTACTTTTATTGACATCAATAAACTTCACTTATCAAAAAAAAAAAAAAACTAAAGACTGAACTTGCAACAATGTGTATGGTTTGGGTTTGGGGAAAGGGGAGGGCAGGCCATTAGAGAGGAAATTTACTTTTTATCCATAGGATCTTCTTAACTAACATCACCAGTAGTCTATAGCAGTATAAATTAAGGGCATTGTCGAGGAAAAAATGAGTGGACCACATAGGTTTTAGGTCCCTAAATGGTAGGAGTATCTATTCTCTTAAATGGATATAGTAAAGTTTTTGTTACTTTCTTGGATTCCCTCATGTTGCTTTAAATGTATTGTTTTTTGACCCCTCACTCTTATTTGATTCTGCATCTGCAGGTGGACATGAACTAAGTCTGACCACTGGAAATGCAGGTGGAAGATTGGCTTGTGGTATGCAAAAATTTGGTTTTTATTTCATTTTCAGACTCACACCTGGTTTTCTTGCATGTAGAACTTAAAATCAACGATCATCTCTTCTTTGTCTCTCCCTCCAATTAATAGTTTCAAGTTAGGAGTATATTGATAACAATCTTATCAAGAATCTTCTTTTGAGTTTTGACATATTGGGTATTTAAATCATTTATGCACAACATCCTATATACAACATAGGCATAGCTCTATATTCCTTTTTACTCAATTCCATGAATTTTGTACTATCATGCAACCAAATGATAGCATGAAAGATTTTAAATTCCTTTGAGGATTGTTGGTGCAAGTCTTTTCTTATTCCCCCCTCCCCACCCATATATACACTGAGAGTTGGTGAAGACATAGGAGTGAAAAATGGAGTGGGTGGGTTACTTAAGAAAAGAGGTTAGGCTATTAGTGTCTTACATAATCTTCAGTAAAATTATGAATTAAAGTTGGGAAATCTGTGTCTGTGTGCTTGTGTTAGGCTTTGGGTTAGAAGAATTTGTGGATTTAGGTCTAGTGTTTAGAACTTTACGAAAAAGGATTGGGGTTTGAGAATGATTAGGCTTTTGGTAGGGAAGTGAAAATATTTCATTTAGAGTTGCAAAATAGTGAGAAGAAAATAAGATAAATGTGTCCACAAGTTGTAGCATGAAAAGTGCATGTGAACACTAATGTGATAATGACAGAATGCTCAGCAGAATAGATAGAGGGAAAGAGAACACACCAGGGGCAACATGCCTTAATAATCAAAACCTCAATTTTTCTATTAATCAACTGCATGAATTCTTTGAGCATGTTGAGCATATATATATAGTCACAAACACATAGATGAGGCTGAGATGTTTTTTGTGGTTTTCGTGAGTGTTGGGGATGGCTCTAGGTTAGGTAACTCAGGTTTTGGCACGATCTTTGGTTCAGTGATTCTTGTCTTAAGGATATGTTCCCCAAGTTGTATAGAGTGGTGGTAGATAAAGATGCTTCTGCTGCCTCTTTTCAAGTGGTGGACGTACTTATAATCCCCACTTTTGTCAGTCTTTCCAAGATTGGGAATTGGAAGTTGTGGATAGTTTCTTCTCTTTGTTGTACTCCTACCTTCCTCAAGGCCAATTTGAAGTCTAACCTTCATGGAGGTTAATTGCGAGTAGAAAGTTCGAGGTACGTTCTTTCTATGTGAGTCTTTGAGGATCTATAGGAGTTCACTTTCCATGGAGGAGTATTTGGAGTGAAAAGGTTCCTTGTAAAATTGCTTTGTTTGCTTTAACAGTGGCATTGAGTACAATATTGGCAGTGGATAATCTTCGGAAATGCTCCCTTATGATTGTTGATTGTTATTGCATGTGCAACAGTAATGGAGAATCTGTTGATCACCTTCTTATATTAAAAAATAATATTTTTTTTTTTTTGATAAGTAAGAATGTTATATAAACGAATGGCTACTGTATGCATGAAAAACATAGAGCAAACCTAGAAAATACGAGAAGAACAAAACAAAGAGAAAACAAAAAAGAAAACCAAACAACAAATTAATTACAAAAGAGAAAGAGAACTAAGAAAAGAAGGGAGAGAATCACTAGTCGTGAGTCCCCAAGCCCGAGACCAATCAAAAAGAGTCCCACTAAAAGAAGCAAGCATCTGATCACCGGAACTATACAAATCCTCAAAATTCTTTTACATCATTCATTGGAAAGGGAGTTGTAGTCATTTGTGTTAGTCTATTTGGGGTTTGTCTGGGTCATACTTAGACAATGATTTAGTTGTTGGAATGATGGCAAGGAATGTTTCATTTCGTAGGCGTCTGAAGATTTGGAATCTACTCTGTTGTGTGTGTTGACCATTTGGCGGTAGAGGAATAGTAGGACTACTCATTGTAAACTTTATTTGGATGAAGATCAGATACTTAAATAAGTCTGCCTTTCTTTGTATCCTTGGATTATACAAGATCTAATGCCTATACAGTATACACATCCCCCACATCTGACTCGTTCCTGAATTCATGTGATGCGGTTAGGAAAGGGAGATTTTAACTTGAGGTGGAAGCTGGGTAAATCTTGTGAGATTTCTTCTGGAATGCTATCCTGCTTATATCTTAGAAATAATTGTCAAACAAAATCACCTCTGGTACTTTAGTCTTGTGAACACTTAACGAATACAATGCCATTATTTGTTGGACTTTCCATTTGGACTACCATAAGGGCATCATTTAAATCTGAGTCCCAATATGTATGTATCATAAGATATATATCCTCTATGTGACATCTGCACGATATATAAACAATTTCTTGTTCTGTGTTTCATAATTGCTCAACTTTCTTGTCCGTACTCATTGTGATAATGTCTATGCAGGCGTCGTTGGTTTGACTGTACCAGTGTAATGGCAACTCTTGCTTTGAAAGCAGTTTGTTGTGTGGCATTGCATGCTTGCTTGCACCAGTTTCTCTTATAGAGTACAATGTTATTTCAAAGCTGAGGGTGTACTATATAAATTATGGAGACAGCCAGTATTAGTCCTAATGATCCCAGAGATTCATTGTGTTTAAAAATATTCCCTACCCAATAAACTCAAGTTGTTTTGTTTGCCTAGTGAATGTGAAGAACTTATTGCTGATGTTTGAATGTGCATTAGAGCTGTGTTCACAATGTTTTTGCTGTCTTCTATGGATTTTTAAAATAGATTTGTGTTCCCCACAGTGAAAACATAGTTAACAAGGCCCAGAATTTACATTTTGGGCCGTTTATTCTTTCTAGAGCGTTTATTTTTCTGCCAGACCCCGTAGTGCATCATGGAAAAGATAACTAAGAAAATTTGTGGAGGCTACCTAGCAAGTGGCAATCACATGATAGAATTAGAATGGCAATGGAAAATGGTTCTTTTGAAATGAGTTGAAGTTTCATTCCAAAATTCTGCTGGTAGAATTGTCTGGGCCGTCCAATTGATCCACATTTATCATACCACATGAGACAATTAAGACCATGATCAAGGATTTTTATGCTTTTTTCCATCTCTTTACATCATGGACATTGTATTATCTGGTTAACGAATTCCCCAAGGATAAAAAATTCAATGCATAGTAATTGAGCAAATTTTATGAAAAATGATAAATGTACTACAAATTAGTTCTTTTTATGGATAGAGAAAGACAAATCACTTTTAATATATAAAAAAATCCAAATCTTAGTTAACTTTTGCTCTTTCCCAATAAAAGTGGAACCCAATTGATGCTTTCTTAGCAAATGCCCAAAAGTAGCTCTTAACAGAAGCCATAGCAATTTCCACTGGATTTACCAAAAAAAGTAAAAGAACTAAGACAAAATTGAAAAAAAAAAAAAAAACTTAAAACGCACATCAATTTATAAATGCCCTTTTAGTTTCTTACTAACTTTAGTTCATGATTTCTCTTTAGCAGTTTTGATTGGATACCAAATTGGTTTATGTCATTCTTTAATGTTATATTTCTTTGCATGGCCAGTCACGACTCACAAGTCTGGAAAAAAATAATAATAATGACAATAATAATAATAATAATAAAGACGATTGTGATACCACAGAAGTACAACTTTTTGTTCAAAGGTTTAAAACTTTTGAATTTTGACTTTATTTTTGGACTTCTAACTTGAAGTTTGGAACAAGTAATCTCTTAGGCTGTTAGACATGTAGTTTGTGACAAATCTAATCCTTTGTTAATATTTCTATTAAAATCTAATAAATTTAATTATATAATATGCACATGGTAACAATGGCATTTCAAAACTATTTGATAAAATGACCACACAAAAAAAAAAAAACATTTGCACAACTGACAACACACGATTAAAATCCATTAAGCTCTAATAGAAAATACTAATAGAATGTTTATTTGTAACAAAGCTAAAGCTTTAAGGGGTTAATAGTTCAAATAAATAGTCCAATAACTAACTTAACACTTACATCAAAGTCTAATCAATTGGGACTATGAATATAGGTTGGGATCTGTTTTACTTTTCTAGAAAAGCAATATTACACAAAAATATATAGGTTACTCTTATTAAGTTATTAGCAAAATGTCTTTCATTTCTTCCTTTTTATTCTAAAATATACCTCATTTTTAATGAGTCAAGAGTCACTAAATAGAAAAGTGGTTGGTCGTGATTTCTATTTCATTTGTCTCCAAAATCCATATGTAATAAAAGAAATTTTTACATCAAGTACACGTGGTTATGTTGGCCATGCTATCATTCTGATTAGAATAGCCGACCAACCCTAGTTGCTAGAACAAGCAACCTAATTAGGTAAACTATTTTCTCATTTCTCTGCATTTCTAGAACACCAAAAAGGCCCTCACAGTACTGTACAAGTGAGTGAGAGCAGCACAAATTGAAAATAAGTGAACCACCATTTTAAACTTCATGCTTAAAACAACAAGTATATAGACTCTATATTCTCTTCGACATAAATGTATTATGTAATGCAGAACCAAACATACATGTTCAATATTTTAAGAGTGACCCATATGTATTTTAGAAGCATTAGCCTGCAACGTGGTCTTCAATTTGGTGACCTCTATTATGAATATGATTATCAGATTATTTCTCCTTTAAAATGCAACATCAAATGCTAAAAGTGAACCTTAAGTTTTGGTTTCTGATTCTGCCATCGCATGTATACACTTGCATAAAGAAGCTACTAAGTATATGGGAATGAGTTAGTAATTAATATACTAAAATGCATAATTGGCTTGTTTCAATATACAATAATGTTTACGCGAACTATAGTTTTTATAATAAAAGCAATAACAACGATGGATTTAGATGAAAATAATGCCACGGTGCCTTATATCTGTAGTTTGAACCTCACCTCGTTCCTATAATATATGTTGCTCCAATAACATTTAATCTCATTTCAATGGATGTGAAATGTTAAGTTACTAACATCAACATTAGTCTTCAATGTATGATGTTAAGTTAGTTCACGAGACAAGTGTGAGAGTGAAAGAAGTGAAACAAAAAAAAATATATGTATAGGTGTTTGACTGTTTGTAAACCTAATTCATCAGGGTAGTGTAGTTGGCATAGTGTCATTGTCATTGAAGGAGAATGGAGCTGAAGTGATAGCTACCCTAGTCTTCAATTTTGTTGATTTTCTTTCTTCTATGTGCATTGGTTGCAACTTCTGAAAGTGGTTTTCCAACGCATCAATACTAGTAGCTAACAACAAAGACATCACTACCACTGCCACTTCTACTACCCATGCTAGCTAGTACTAAACCACTGTGTGACTGAGAGAGAGAGATCAGATAGAATAGTACTTTCTGTTATTCATTTCGTGAAGCTTTTTTTTAATCCTATTTCTTGTTTGGTTCTCTCTCACTCTTGTAGTATGGTGTAACCACTTCTAGCTGATGCTTACAGACAAGAAAGTTAGTTTGATATCATTAAAGGCTCCAATGGTATTCACAAGAAGTCAGCGTCTTATCTTTGGCTTTGGCGTGTGTGTCGGTGTGTGTCAATGAACTAACTGTAAGCGTTGGATCTTCTGCAAGAGCTTTCACTATCAAGAAATGTGATTTACATTTAGAACTTTTAATGGCAAGATGAAATTCACAGCTTTTTTTACTTAAGAAAACAGCTAAGTTATACCCCAAATTGATTGCAAACAAATTAATAAGGCCTGTTCGATTAAGTAGCTGAACATTATTTATTTGGTAGCAACTAATAGAAAAATCAATGTTAATAAGGGCTATGGGCCCTTTTAGTTATCAAATCCATCTTTCATATTTTATTATCTTTTTCACCATTTATTGAAACGGATGGACGTTTAAACTTATCAGTTTACCACTATCATTATTTTTTTAGTTACCAATCAATTACTGCCCCTTATTATGTTCATGAAATATTGGAAGTTATCAAATTGAAAGTTAATTTATTGTTTGTATTAATATATTGAAAGTTTACTTGACTGATAATTTCAACCAATTGATTGTAGATTTGTAGTCGGTGGGTTTACAAAGGCCACAGAAGTCAAATGGCAGTTAGATGGAAGAAAAGGAGCTTAGAGATAGTTTAGAAGAAGTGACTTGGAGAGTACCCCTTAGGCTCTAATTGAAAAGGACGTGACATGCTTTTGAGTAAAGCATAAACCAAGCCACACAGGATTGTGCAGTTGAGGAGAAAAAAAAAATGATAAAAATTCAGTTTGAAGAAAGCATTCAGCAATTTTCTTTTCTGTTAAATGCAGCCAATTATAAAGATGTAATTAATTCTATGTTAAATTGAGATTACACTAATTATCACTTGCTAGGCCATCGACTTCATTTCTGATTTCAAGAGTTTGTAGATGTATGAGTTAGTGATAAAAATACAAATAGGTTTTTTTTTTTTTTTAAGTAAAACACTCTTAACTTGCATTAATTGGTTTGTTGCAGTGCTCAAGGATGATTTGAGTCCACTCATCAATAACAGCCAAATTAATAAGCTCACAATATTATTACAAAGAGTAGTGTTATATGGTAGACTACATTGAGCTTACAAACTGATGAGTCACAAATCATAAAAAGACAATTCAAATATTCACTTATGAAGTGGTTGAAGCTCATCAATTATATTCATTGTCACATCAATTTGTAATTTGTAAAAACAGATTGGTGCCTTTGTTTGATGATAAGAAGCTGACGTCATAGGTTGAAACTCTTAGAAAAAATATATAATTAATAAGTTTTATACGGTAAAATTTGTACTGTTGTAGTACTTTTAGAATCTTCCTACTGCAAACCAAGAAGCATTAATCAATTAGATAACGTAATCTTATTGGCTCGTTACTTTGAATATTAGACAGCATGTCTCAGACTCAAATTAATAAATACTATTTGCAAGTATTTGCTTGTGGAACCTCAATATCCATGGGTTTATTAGCTAAATGGCAATTGGCACATACAATATGGCCGGTTGCTTCGCTTGGATTTTCATTACCCTACTGTGCAAAAATAGGATAGGCATTTGAAATGGGTGCCCTAGTTATTATTATATCATGAACGATACGAAAATGGATTAAGTAATCTCTTCTTTTATCCAAGAAAAAAGGGTATTTATAGTTTGCATGGTTAGTCCATTACAACAATAGATTTCAAATGTAAAGGTGTATTTAGTATCGTGTTATTTAAATTTTAAATGAAATGACACTCTGTATACTGTTAGAATTTTAAAAAAAATCAATAAAATTTTAATGGTAAAAAATGGATTTTCTCTATTTCACATTCACTTAAAATAGAGTGAATCCTTAACGTATGGTAGATAGTCTTTTATAGAATAGTGCCATTTTTTTGGGATAATATAATAGAACCCTTTTGTTGATTTAACAAATTGACAAAAAAATTTAGATATTTTTTCCTTTAATTCATACAAGAAAAAATATTTGTTTACACTCGTTTACCTCCACTATTTCATACACATATTCACAATTGATGTGAGAATGTTTACATTTTAATACCACTAAATAAATAAATAAGTATATATATATATATATATATAAAGAAAGATGTGAAATAATGAATATGTGGAAATCATAACTCTTCCTAACAAATTTTGAATAAAAAATAACTAGGACTTTTCACCTTAAATTGATATTTCATATATCACACCCATGACCCATCATCACATGCATATATGTACACAACTCCTCTACTTTCCTTTGCCTCCTTCTAAGTGGGGACTTCGTGATCTATACACTTTTTTTTTTTTTACATGTAATTAAACTTAGATATCTTTGTATTATGAGTCACCTTAACAATCACGTTGTCGAGGCATGCTAGCTTGTTTAGTAACAGCCAAGAAACATTGTGATAGACTCGTGCTTGTTCACTTGTTTGTGTGTCTAGTGGCAAGCTTGTGTACAAACAAGAAAAGTGTCTGTTTGTTTGTCATGTTCTAAGGGTTCTTAATTACAACCAACCTAATCTTTATTTATGAGTGGCTCAAAAAAACTTATATGTCTCTCTCTCTATCTCTAATCAGTGACGTTTAGACTTTAAACCCATTAAGTGGAGTGAGTACTAAGTTCACTAGTCCACTGCATGTAGTATTTTACTCCTAAAAAAAAAAAAACTGTGTTATTCTCAGTCTTATCTCTGTAAAGAGCCTGTCATATAAAACAAAGTTCCAAGTATGAACTTATGACTTTTTCTTTGTCCAGCTCTTAAGTACAAATTGAATAATGCTAGCTATCTGATAATGATTTATTAATTTGGAAATAAACTATACTTAAATAACTCTTTGTTAATTCAATTAGTATAATATATTGGTTGAATGATGACAACTGTAGGATCTGTGTGCAACCAAGAGAAAAGCAATGAGATTAGAAATAATTCTTAATTCTTAATTTCTTATGCTTTGGTTTTCTCTATTTATTTATTTATTGAGGGGGCTAAGTATTCTTAACTAGTTACTAGTTAAAGAAAGAGACATGCACCAGCTAAGCACTAATCATGCCGAACATTGGTAAGTTGCTATGCTATTGGGGATCAACTCTAAGAAATAGTGCATGTCTTTTGGCAAGAAAAGCACTGCCAAATGCCAATCAGCACCTCAGCTTATCTTCTAATTATTGCCTTTAACTTCAAATAGTTTTGTTAGAGCTTTGCAGTGATATATTATAAATTTTATTACATAAATTTTGTAAATTAATTTTTACAATTTATTACTACAAATTTTATTATAAAAGTATTTCATACATATATGATATAATTTGTAGTATGGATCCCTATCATCACTTAAAAAAAATAATTAAAAGATTTGTTTATATTATGTTATTGATATGGTACTATTCACATTCATTGAAATATGAGCTTGTAAATCATCTTGAAATAAAATTGATAATATTTTTAACATTTTCATTAGGAGGCAATTATGTAGTTTGTAGTGAGTATTTCAACCAAGTATGTTGAGGGAGATCAAGCCAATGCTGTGCCCCAATTTTTGATACCTGAACTATATCTTCATAAAATCTAGCTTCGAATTTTAAAGGCTTTGTAACTCATACTGCTACTGCTACTGCCACTGTTTACTTTTTAATTTTAGGTTAAATTACAATAAATTATCATAAACTATCACATTATTTGTAATGAGCCCACAAAAATCTTTCGAAATTGAGCAATCAATCCTCTAGTTTCATTCAAACGATTAATCCATTTGATTCTAAATTTCTTCAATTTAACTGAATTTAATAAGGGAAAAGAACTATATGCAATTTTGACTGAAGCTGGGGAATTGATTACTGATTTTAAACTTTAGGGAATACCTCATAAATTAATAATTTAGGTTTTTTTTTTTTAATAAAAAAGTTTCATTATTGGTTTCTGGATTTTGTGAGCACATAAGTTTTCATTCAATTCTTGATTAATTAACAAATTGGGTTAGGAACTTAGGATGAGCCCCAATCTAGACAGAACCGATTGTTATACAGATCTACATAATTACAATAACTTAAAATACAAAGTACTTAGTTTTCAAAAAAAAAAAAATTCAAAGTACTTAGATCATAGTGACACACTTAGATAAAATATCATATTACTTTTTCTTCGCTTTGACTAGCATTCTCTCATGCTCAAGCTCAACCATGCGTATCAAGCTTTTTCTTGGCTTAACATTTTATGCGAGGCTAAAATGAAAGCTCCAAATGTTATGGTGTGTGTTAATAGGAGTGTCTTAGCTAGTTAGCTAAATTAATAAAGTCTTTGATGGTTAAATAAGAGATTTAAGGTTCAATCTCTACGTATACAAAAAACCAATTGATATTTTGGTTTGATAATAAAATACACAATCGTCAGAAGTAGACGTCATAGAATCATAGATTGAAACTTAGACAAATCAAAAAAGAAAAGAAAAGAAAAGTAGATTCCTTCCTCATTAGCGGTCCAATTGTTGGAATGAGGTAATGAATTGCAACCTGCAAGGAAAAAAAATGTTGATTAAAGAAAGAAGAATGCTTTGGTCAAATAATAGCTTCAACAAGATGACATTGCATCTTTAATTTTTCATGCCTCACACAACTAACCACGTTAGTTTTGTCAAACCAAAAAGAATATGCCCTCCTTGATTAGCTCCACCCCTGTTGACCTTCGAATTATTACTACTATTCCTTAACCTAATTATTTATCGTAAAAATATGGTGGGCTGAAATTATATCAAACACGTGCGCAAATTAATTTGAGATTTATAATTGGGAAAAATGCAGTTTAGCCAAAAATCTTGAATGGTTTTTTTAGAAGAAAATATATTGAAATTTGGTTAATTCTTTTTAAAAGTCCAAAAGTAATTTGGAAATGTTAATCGGTATATATACTATTTTATCCATTTGTCTATGATTTAGACATGCAACTTGTCTGCCAATAGGTAAAGAAAAACGAAAGAATGAAAAGCAATAATTAGAACATTTCACTCATGGGTTTTAGTTAATTTAACTGATAAAATTTTATCGTTGAATACAAGATATAAGATTCAATTCTCACTTACAATAAAAATTATTTTGTGTTTTAAGAAGAATCATTAAAAGCAGACATCATAAATTAAAAATTACTCTCAATTTTTTTCTTCTTATTTTTAGGTTCAATGTTTTGGCATGCTATAATAAATTATCATGTGGACTTCAGACGTTTCCTGTGTACTATATTTTAACAATATTGAAATGTCAAAGATGGGTAGTTCATTGACAGCCAAGAAAAATAATACTGTAATAGGAGAATATGAATATGTTTGTTTGTGCAGTAACAACCAACACACATTAAATATAAATGAAAAGAACATGTCTTTACTCTTTAGTCTTTTTTTTTTTTTTGGTTAAGGAGAAATGCTCACAAATGTCATTAGGGAACTGGTTAATAATCTATTTAAAAAAAGTTTTATGAAAAATGAAAAAAAAAAGTAGTTAATATATTGACAGTTTTTTTCATTATTTTTTATTAAATTATCATTATTATTATGACATAATAATATAAGGATGTGCTTAGTTGCAAATGGACCTGTCCTCTTGTCATGAGTGGCTCACAAGCTTCGTTCCCTCAGTCAGTGACGTATGAACTGTTGAAGTGGAGTGAGTATTAAGTTCACTACTCAAATGTGTTGTTTGGTATCTTTTAATAACATTAATTAGATTAATAAATTAAAATACCGTTTACTCCCTTTTGTTTTGTTTGGTGGTATCACAATTTAACCTTTAAGATTTTTATTTTTATTTTTTTATATTTAAATCCCTTAAATTTTTACTAAAATGAAATAGTCAAAGTTTCATATGAATTAACAAATTATATATTTTTTGAACATATTACCCATGATATCTTCTACTTTCTTATTCCTCTTCTTTTTCTATGAACCCAAATATGCAATCCAGTTTAAATAATTAGTGGTATTTAAATAACCCAAAAAAAAAAAATCAAGAATCTCACACTTGACTTGATTTTTTTTTATTATTGATAATTTGATAATTACAATGAGAATGACGTATTTGAACCATGAATGTCTTCTTTGAAAACATTAAGAAGTGTTAACAGTGGCAGATGATTAGTAGGATCGAGGGGGGCCTTCCCCCCCCACCCCCCCCAAATTTTGAAAAAAAATTAGAGAATTTTTTTTTTTGAATTATCCTAAATAATTTGGAAATTTTTAAATGAATCTTATCATTTTGGCCCTTCATACCCGATAATATACACACACACACACACACACACACACACACACATATATATATATATATATTTAAGAAAGTCTAAAAATAAACATAACTTTCATTTAAATAGAATACAATTCATATATATATGTGTGTGTGTGTGTGTGTGTGAAAAAATTATAATAATTAAACATTTAGCATCTTTAAAATGAACACATAGGTATTTTAACAATTACATAAGCAAATAAAAGGGAAAAAAAAATTCTAATTTTCATCCCCCACACATCTAGGGCTTACTTGTACCACAACAATAGAAAAATTGAAAGGTCAGAAGCTTTGTTGATTTGTCACACCACCAAGTCCCCTACATAATTGCAGAACATTTTGCTCTTAGTGCTCTCATAGGTGACTCTCTCTCTCTCTCTCTGTCTACATTGGCATTTGCCTTCTTCTTCTTTTGTCCTTTTAGTTCTTTTCATTTTCTCACTGTTGTTACAGTTTTGTGTTTACAATATAAAAAAGTAGAAGTTTTGTGTGACTAGACTAAACAAGAAAGAGTGAAAGACAAGCTTGAAACTTCCGTAGGCCCCTCACTCCTATGCAGTGCTCCTATGTTACTTTATTTTTCATTTGCTTTGTTTTGATTTCCTTATAATATATTATTTTTTTATTATAATAATCAATATATTATATACCGTATGACATTATAATTTATAAATGTACTTGATTAGTTTGATTAAAATATACTGTATATACTACTATATTAACATGTATTAAGTTGTTTATAATACATATTGAGTTATGAAGTATTGTACATTACTAGTATTTTAGATTTCATACCAAAAAAAAATTTATATATGGCCCCCCCGAAGATAAATTCCTGACTTTACCACTGAGTGTTAAGAAATTAATTTACAAATACAAGGCTCTTGGCAAAGATAAGGGTATTTAATATTTTTGTATAGTGTCTCTCATAAAATTTCGCACATGTAACACAAGTGAGATTACTCTTATTTTGAATGAAATCCAAATAACTATTTTAGGTCAAATTTGAGGGGGTTTAAATGTAAAATTTAAATTTTGTGTGAATTAAATTGTGATATATCCAAACTATAAGGAGATAAATTATAATTTATTCAATTAATTAACAAAAGAATTTTTTTTTGTCTATTTTTAATGCATGTGAACGCTAGGGGATATTTATATGATATATAGATTTGTAAGTGAGGTGAAGCTTTGCCCATTGTATTTTGAACACTTATTCACATCATATCGTGTCCAATACACATATATATTAGTCAAAAGCCATATTCTTTAGTATATTTATATTATTGGCTCGAGTTATCTAAAATGAATATTTTCAAAATTTTGGGACTGGTAATTGACACCAGAAATTGGGGTTTTTACTGGTTGAAACAAATTAAATGGGGTGTTTTTTTTTTTTTTCGGGATTTGTTTAGTTTATATTACTGAATCTTTAACTCTCTCTCTCATTTGTTTTATGATTATGTAAAACAAACTCCATAAAATCAACATCAACAAAGATGACATTAAATCTGTAAGAGCATTCTCATCAGCTCTCTCAAATGTGCCAAATGCTAAATATTTGGCACATTTGACACACCAAACACAAAAACAAACCCCCATCAGTTGTTCCAAATCTCAAAATATTTGACACATATCTACAGTACCGTCTTAAATATGAGACGGTACGGACATCCATGCCAAACACTGTTTGGCTTATTTAATTCATTTTTTTTCTCTCTCTCTCTCTTCATTTATCACTCTTTCTTCTCTCTCTTTCTTTCTCTGCCTCACTTCATCTTCTCAGTTTCACCTCAATTCCTTTTTTTTTTCTTCTTCTTTCTTTCTCCAGAACCCCCACCCTTCTCTTTTTTTTTTCCCCCTTTTTTCTTTTCTGTCACTTTCTCTCTACGCCTTCTCTGTCTCTTTTTTTTTTCCCTTGTCACTTTCCCTCTCTGTCTTTTTTTTTTTCGGCCTTCCTGTCACTCTCACAGCCCGCCGCCATGGAGTTCGGCCTCGCCCTGGAGTTCAGCCTCACCGCTAAGGCCATCGCCGTGGAGCGATCTATTCTGATCTCCCTCTTTTTTTTTTTTTTTTCTTTTTTCCTTCAGTTGTGGATTCCATGTGATTGTGATTATGGGCTGTGCTTGGGTATGGTGGTGGCCGGCTGTGCTGTGTATGGTGGGGTTTTGTTGAAGATTTTGAGTTTTTTTTTTTTCTCATTTGTTGTGGTTTTTGGATTTGGAATTTGTTGGAGGATCTGGTGATTGTGGTTGTAGTTTGTGGCGGTGGTTGTAACGGTGGTTGTTGTTGTGGCGGTGGTTGTAGCGGTGGTTGTTGGTTCTTGGTTGGTGGTGACTGCCACTGGGCTCTGTGATTGTATATTGTTGGGTTTTAAGTAAATATTTTATTTTAATGTGTAGTAAATATTATTTTAATAAATAGAATTGGAGAATAGAACATCTGATAAATGGTATGTTGTAAAATGATGTGCTAAAATGATAAAGTAGGTTTTTTATGTATCAAAATGGCATATTTAATGAAGAGGGCTGATGAGAATGCTCTAAGGCTACTATATGAGGATGCATTTTACTGAAGACTTCTTTCTTAATTTATCACGAAGAAATCATGATAGCTAAAATGATTAGCACTAAGAGATCTCAATATAAATAAATAAAAATAGTTGTTTCTTCTCCACCAGCATTTTGGCGCTATGATTAGATTAATAACAAGTTGGAACTTATTAAAATTGTATCTTGGGTTCGCATGTATGTGTAGGCAATTATGCTAACTAAAACTAGTCCAATAACAGCAAGTGTTTATATGGGCAAGAAAGTTATGGATCAAAAATAGTCGATGATGCAAGAGTGACAGTAATGTGTCAAAAACTCTAGGTAACATCAAAACTTATTTAAATATGAGGTAGCCCCACTCTTTGCACTACTTAGCGTGAGGAATACGCGTGAAAGAAATCAATCCAATTAACATAATACTAAAAAGCATGCCACACACACACACATAAAATATATATATATATATATATATATATATAATGAACATTTATAAGTTATATATATTCAGCAAAAAAAAAAAAATTTATAAGTTATATATGATCTCTCACTTACGCTAAAAAAAAAAAATTATTAATGTCTTGATATTTTTTAATGGGAGGACAAAGAACTATAAAGACTGATCAAAAGCAACAACAACATTTTTGTTTCAAAACTCAAATAAATAAATTAGAAATGTCGAATACATGTTTTGCTAGTAAATGAGCAAATCTATTACCTTGCCTACCCATATGGAAAACCGAAAACTTCAACTCTACAAAACTCATGGATAGCCATCAGACCATAATTAATGTATTGATTTTTTTTTTTAAGAAAGAGTTTCAACTTATAGAGTCCGCTCCTAATAATACATTTTTATTATCAGACCAAAATATCAATTAGTTTTTGGTATATGTGGGAATTGAATCTCAGATCTCTTATTCAACTATCAGAAACTTTATCATTTGAGTTAACTAGAACCCATAATTAATGTATTGATTTGATTATAAAGAATAATAATTATGAATTATTATAAGTTCTAAATACTATGGTATCTCTCTCTACATGTATATAATTTTTTTTAAAGGGAAAAAGTATATGGCAGCAAAAGATGTAACGTTGTGTGGCCTGAAGATAGGAAACAAGGTATATCTTTTTCTTGAAAAAAAAAATGTTTTTAGTATAATCTTATACAAGTTTGAGTATAAATGAGAGAACGAAGAATGCTTTACTTGCTTCCACCGACTTTATAAAAAAAAACAGTGGCAGCAATTGATTGGCAGTATCAAACAGTACACACACACCTCTCAGGCTCTCACCTTACGTGCCTCACACAACTTTATACCCAAAATCAACGTTACGCCAAGAATCGCCCTCTTTTTTTTTTCTCACTCCAAAACTTCACTATTCATTGAACCTTTTTAGCATGAAATATTCATTTGCTTCAAATATACTTCTCTATACTGTTCTGGACTGAAAAAGGTCATATGGTTAGTGGACCTAATTTGGATCAGTGCTAATTACCCCCATTTAATTATCTAAATAATTCTATACGAAAAGGAATGGAATTATCGCTTAATGCTTTTGTTGATAACTTTAATATATTTCCCAAACCCTAATGCTTTAGGTAGCAAACCTAATTGCTGTTACTAGGCCAACCTATCCATCATCTGAAACCATTAATTTCAAATTCTAATCCACTCAAAGTATATATCCCAACTCCCAACTACTCTTTAGGTTTTGAATGGCCAATCCTACCACTACACTAATTAAGTTTTAAATTCACTAATTAGAATTTACCCATCTCAAAGAGAGAGAGAAAAAAAAGGGGGCATCTTGAACAATTTAAGGTCTTGATTGAGTGGATGAGTTAAATTTATTCCTCTTAAAGGATTGAATTTTGGTTTAATTGTTTTTATGGCTTTCAAAATTAATTGGCCCATCTGGCCATTTCCTAGAAGTATATTCCTCTATTGATTGGTGCAAAGATAATCTACGTGTCTAACAAATCATATCTTGTTTTAGGTAAAGAAGTTTGCCTATCCAATATACACCTTTTCTACCTTTCAATTTATCTACTTTCAAGTGAAAGAATTTTCCTTCAAACCTCCGCCACCAATTTATAACACGACGATTAAATAATCATTTACTTAGATTTCAATTACAAGAAAGAAGTTATTTAAATAAGTTATATGATTATCAATCGGGTTATAAAATTAGAAATACACATAGATAATCATCTGAATTACTATCTAATGGCAAAAAGCTTTATAAGTCAGTCGTATTGATTAGTCTTCTTTACAAGTAGAATCAGGGTTAAAATTCTCATATCCTCCTTGTTATAACAATTGAATTAATACTATTCATAAAATAAAATAAAAAAAATAAATAAAAAAAGAGTTTATAACAATTGAATTAATACTATTTATTGAGTTGAAAGTTCAATCCCTAACAAAAGTTATATAATGAATATCCTAATCAGATAGGAAGCTACTTTTCTCAAAATATCTACTATTCCTCGAAAAGGAATATATGAGGGCCAGTGTAATCTAGTCATCTAGAAAGATATATAGAAACACCAACGTGACAAAGAGTAAGTTCCAATTATTATTATTATTGTTTACATGGTTCATGCATAACCTTTTGCGATTAGGCATTCTCATTATTGTCTTGGCTGTTTTCTTTACTTGTGTGGTCGCTAATCACAATAATTCACAATTTATTCGGCCGCTAGGCTAGGGACAAAGAATACAAATAATTTTTAGCTTAAATCGTGCTATCACCATTTTCATAAGGACAATGCACGTAGATTCATGCTTCACTAGAGGAAATAATAACATATACTCCACAAATTTTTGGTAGACAAGAGATAGATTCGTTATGCCAATAACTTTTTCTTCTTCTTCTTTTTTTTAATTATTTTTTATTTTATTTTTTAGAATAGTTATGCCAATAACTTATTGGCATAAACTGGTATAATAGTATCACAATAATGGCACACAGTATATTAATATACTACGTGCCATTATTTAACCCCATATTTTGGCTTTTTAATTAATTTATTATTCCCAATAGAATCATTGAAAAATGAACCGTGGTATCCATCAAGGTTAGATCCTCTTTGGTTATTTGAAGAACTAAGTGTAGGAACACTCTAATAATTTCTGTCACATTCTTTAATTAATAGATTCCACCTAATAAAATCAAATACTTATAAATAATAGTAGATTCATTCATTAAGAGTGAAAAAAAAGAAAAAGAAAAAGAAAAAAAGGTGATAGATTCGTACGGATATGGGGTGATAATTACTTGTGAAGTAAGATATATACTATACTTTATAAAGAGTCGCCGTTCCCACTAAATAACTCAATTCACAATTCAGTAAAAAAGATTAAAAAAAAATGAAAAATGAAAAAAAAAGAGAGACTGAATTCAGTGATGTTAGGTACAAGAAATGATACTACGTATTTGGTAAATTTTTTTTGTTTTTCTTTAACTAATGGATCCCGTAAATCAAAAGGCATATTAGTTGAATTATTACGCAATAATGTGTAGTCTAATCATTGTGAGAAAAGATTTAAATAACCATGGTTATAACTTATAAGAGTTAGCAGACCATTATTCCACACCCAAAAAAAAAAAAAAAGGAGTAAGCAGACCAATTATTATTCTTATTATTTTTATGAATTAGCTAGCAGACCGTTTTAATTGGCATTATCTTTGGGATACTATATACTTCAAAGAAGCATTGTATCAAATGAAGTTGGTCAACGGTTCATGAATCCAGTTGATGAATTTAAAGACATTAAGGGCATTTTTCATATGTTTTAGCAAGAAAGAAAAAGGAGTGTAAAAAGGATAAGGAGAGATATCATAATTCCCAACCAAATAAAAGATTTACCATATCGCATTCAAGTTCAAGGACATGGGATCCTCAAGAATTAAATAAAATTATCAATGCAGTAATCTATTCCATTTATTATAAGGTCAAAGTTGGGTGGGAAGAGTAAATCCGCCGCTTGATCTAACCATATTAAGGATGACAATTTTTTCCCATCCCGCTTAACTCACCCCTCCCCGCTTCACCCCACGTAGGTTTTACCCACCCCGCAATGGTGGTGGGGCGGGAATGGGGCAAGATTTTAGTCCCGTACCATGAGGCGAGGTAGGGATGGATTTAGACTTTTTAGACCTACCCCACCTTGCCCTGCGTCGCTAAGGATTATAATTGTAAATTTTTCATACCTTAAAACTCTATTTAAACAAATATATTAATATTAACTTATTTTATTTTACCCAATGTAGTTCTTTGCCTTTATTTTATCATGTGTTATACTATGAGTTTTTTTTTTTTTAATGATTGTCTTGTTAAACACTTGGATATATTATTCAATTTTTCCTAAAAATTGATTTGGTTTGATGAGATAAATTTAGTTATAATTTCAAGTATATTTTTATTAATATAATATGTTTCATTAAAAAAATTGTACTAATTGTAGGGCAAATTAACAAAAAATAGAGTTTTACGGGGTGGGGTGGGGTGGGGCTTTGCAGGGCCCCAGGGGGGCGGGGATGGGGCAAGACAAAATCTTGCAAGGCGGGGGCGAAGATCCCATCCTTTAGATCCACCCTGCCCCATTGCCATCCCTAAACCATATCGGACCTAGAGATAGAATGGAGGGGGACCATGGTCCATGGGGCCCTAGATCAATATATATATATATATATATATTTGTGTCAAATGTAGTGCATTGGTGATTAGACATATTGAGATACGTACATGTGTCCAAAACTGGACTCATGTCTAGTGTAACTGATGCATTAGACACAATCTCAACCCTATAATATATTGCTAATTGTTTTATATATATTGTTATTTTTTTTATCGATATATTGTGATTTTCTTTTAAAGTAAATGTAGTTAAAATTTGAAAGTTAGATTTTCAAAGATTACACCAAGCTCCCTCTTAAGAATTAAGTTGTCCTCCTTCTCAAAAAAAAAAATAAAATAATTGTTGGCCCAAATAAATTAACTAGAAAAATGAAAATCGACAACTAACCCATACCTATGCCCCCTCCTAAAATAAAACCAAAAATAAAAATTACTCCTAATAATTACCTACATAGGCTAAATTCAACTAGTGCTAAGAAGGTTGTCAACTTGTGAACAAACCACCATATCTCCAGGTTCTCAATTAATAATGAAAGTAAAAATATAAAAGAGGATCCCAATTTTTAAATATTTAAAAATTAGCCTCAAATTAACTGTGCTTGACCCTCAAAAATTATAAATTGATCCAATAAACCTAAAACCAAATTGGTCATTTGACCTATATATTATTGCAACTAGTGTGTAACTCCATGTATATGTACATGTATATATATGAGTTCACAATTACATTTTTTAAGTCATGAATTTTTAAAATATGTAATAGTTTCTCATTATATACATTTTTTGATGAGTTATTTATATTAGACTCTTCGTCTTTTGTACTTCATTAACTCACCTAGAACAAAAATAAATAAATAAAACTTAAATAGGACACATGACGTAAAATTAGACAACATTTGGAATCCAATTCAGAATTTAATTGTATTTTCTCTTAGTTTTACCTATTAATATATATACAGACTAATGTATAACCTGTGCATATGCATAGTACAATTAAAAAAAATTATAATTACACACATATATGGATTCAAATTATATTGTTTCTCTCTCTAAAATATGTAATGATTTCTCATTATATATATGACTTAAAATCTAATTGGATCTAGACTCTTTGGTTTTTGCATTCGATAATTCACTTCCTACAAAATTAAAAAATTAGATGAGACACATGGTGCAAAATTGAACTTCAATTAAAATTTAATTTAGAATCTAATTGAATTTAGACTCTTTGATTTTTGCACCTAATAATTCACTTGACACACAAATTTAAAAATTAGATGAGACACGTGGCGCAAAATTAGACTCAAATTTAGAATTTAATTGGATTTCCTCTCAGTTTTGCCTATAAATATATACTAATGTATAACCCGTCCATATACACGGTATAATTAAAAAAATTACAATTACACACATATATGGTTTCAAATTATACTCTCTCTCTCTTTTATTTTTTTATTTTAATTTCTTTTGGATATCCACATGATTTTTTTTTTTATAATTTTTTTGTTTGTTTATTGGGTTTTTGATGATTTATTTTTATTAAACTCTTCGTCTTTTGTACTTCATTAACTCACTTAGAACAAAAAATTTTTTTAAAAAAAAAAAAAAACTTAAATAGGACACATGGCATAAAATTAGACAACATTTGAAATTCAATTTAGAATCTAATTGGATTTTCTCTTAACTTTACCTATTAATATATATACAGATTAGCATGTAATCCATTCAATCACATAGATGCATATAAAATTAAACACAATTTTTATAATAAAATATAAATAATTAGTCAAATTATTAAAAAAAATAGCCTTTAACATATGCATTAATGCATATGTATAGATACATTTAAAATTAAACACAATATTTATCATAAAAATATAAATAATTAGTCAAAATTTTTTTTAAAGTAAACATAATTAGTAACATATTAAAATTCATACCTAAATTTAATACTACTTATGATCATTTTTTTTCTTCTAATTTTTAATAAGGTAGAACATGTGATGATTTTTGTTGTGTGGTGATTTTTATTGAGTATATGTGATTTTTTTTTTTAATATTGTAGCTCATTAATATTAAATTCTTAGTATTTTACACTCATTAACTCACTTGGCACAAAAATTAAAAAACTAAGTGAACACATGATACAAATTTAAGTGAATAATAATGATGTAATTCCCACATAAATTTAAACACATGATAAAAAATTAGATTCTAATTTCAAATTCTAATTGAACTTTTTCTAAGTTTTACCTCTCTGTGTGTGTGTATATATATTGCGCACATTGTGACCTTGTGTACTTGTGTGGTGTGTGTTTTGTGGGACATCAAAATAGGTTAAATATTTGGGACTTGGGATTTGGGTACCACTATGATATTATTTGGTTCACATAAATGACTTGTTTGTGTAATTTTTCCTTTTCTTTTTACCTGAAAATACTGTTTAGTTTTTTCATTTGAAAAATATTGGATACAAAATTAGATAATAGATATGACTTTTGTTTGACTAGTAAGTTATATATAGAAAAGTTAGTTATAATATTTGATAATGCATATAATTCAGAAACATTTATTTTTCTTCTATTAATATATTTTTTTAATACCAAATAAATGTTAGTTTGAATTTTTATTAAAATTTATTCATTCATGTTATGATCCCTTAAGTTGGAATTCTGGTTTCATCCCTGTGGTGACCAATCCAGAAAGGACAGGTTGAGTCAGATCCAACAGGTGGTTTGGGTTTTCCAATTTTGTGAGCAGCCCTAGTTAGGTAGGACTTGGCTTCTATAGTTGAATTAGTAAGTACTACTTAGTAGGATACTTTCAATATTTTTCTTTGAAATGATGTAATTTACGAAATATTATCCAGATTCAATGATTTTAGGCGTCCAATACCCAAAAAATGATGGTATAGAAGGCTTAAGAAAAAGAATCAGTGCTTTTACAAAGGTTAAAATATCCTTTTTAACAAAGTTTCTCACTGTGAGCTGAGTTGACTAATTTGAACCATCAGCAATGGTACAAAATGCTGATGAATATTACAGTGAATGCCTCAACTAAGTGGACCTGACTGTATTGGAGACAAGCCGAATGTTTAGTCCCCCAATTAGTTTATTTTTGTCAACTTAGAACCTCCCATGAAACTGAAATAATTTCATGCATGTCTTCTTCCTTGCCATTGAAGATTAAAAAAAGGCTTACACTGTAATGGTATCACTAAAAATATATATAGCTCTGATCAGAACCAGTGTGGCTCAATTAAAGTATTTGAATAAAAGGCAATGTAACAGCTTCCCAATTAATTTAAGCCATCTTAAGATGAAGTAAATTAAGTAATAGTCTACACATCAAAAAATAAATAAATTAAGCAGTATTATATTAATAATAGGCACATTTTAAAGTCTTAATCTCTGCACAGAAGTTTATAAATCATGATATTATTATCAATGCTTGATCCCAACGGTTGTGCTAACTTGACTTAATAAACAATTAAATTGAAACTTAAGCTTAAGAATTATTTGTTTGATAATTGAAACCAACTTTTTAAAGCAGAGAAGCAGCTCACATTTGGTTTAAATTGGAGAGGGTTAATTTTACAGTATATATTTAATATGTCATAATCTTAAACAGGTGACTATAAAATAACATCATTTAAAATCAATAATCATTTATTATATAGTAGAATAAAATTTTATATGATGAAATGTTATATAACATATATCTTAATCGTGGAATTGATTATTTGCATTTTAAAACAAAAATAATATTAGGTGATTGGTGCATAAGTTGACATAATATGCTTAAGTATCCATGATGGACTCATGTGAAAGTGTTAAAATCTAATCATATATAAACAGATCGAGTGTGAAAAGGGTGCATCAGTAGATGAATTATTAAAACAATTAAATGGTAAGGACATTATGCTCTTTTAAAAACCCTTAATCATAATGGTTTTTATTAAGTAATAAAATATGTCATGAGCCATGAGGTGAGGTAGCTGCAAATTCATCATGATGCCTCCAAGAGCACGAAATTAGGCACTCCTTAATTGAACAATGCCAAAAAATGACCCATGTCATAGACGTGTGTGGTACACAATTTTTACACACTCTCCCTCCTTAACTAGAAGCTCAATCACTTGAGATAAGCACACAGTTATGTCCCTTTCCTTCCTGTTGGGCATGGTACAGGGTGCCCCAAACTACAACCCTACTCTCACAAGCTTTAGATGAGAGAGAAATAGAGAAGTAGCTAGTAGTTAGCTAAGAGAAAAAGTAATAGGGAATGGCTTGCTTGAAAGCCACCCGAATCTCTCATTACTCAGATATATATGTATAATATGTATCAGTACTTTTCTTTAAGAAGACATGGAGTGAATAATGAGAGAGTGGCATGCTTTTAACGTGCAAGCCCTTCCCCTTTGCCCTTTGCCCTTTGCTTTAATGGGGTTTGTGTATATTCGTGTGACTTAGTCGGCATAGTGTGAGCTGAAAGAGAGTGAGAAACGGACTTAAACGTTAACATACACCCACCCTTCTTGAACTGTCTTTACCTCTAAATTTGCCTTTTTTCAGTTATGCTTTCTCTTTCTAACCAAATTC
Organism: Quercus ilex subsp. ballota; assembly: GCA_032727855.1. Lineage (NCBI taxonomy): Eukaryota > Viridiplantae > Streptophyta > Magnoliopsida > Fagales > Fagaceae > Quercus > Quercus ilex. The sequence goes on along the minus strand of CM064908.1, from coordinate 17,303,611 downwards.
TCACCTCTAATTTTCACCTAACTCTATACTCTCTCTCTCTAAATATGTATCACTAAAACCTGCTTAGTGAAGTAACTAAAATATTAATCCAGCTGGTTAATTATAGAAACAAAATATAATTAATGACCATGAGAACCGTATTAATCTTTTTTTAGAAATAATTATAATATATTACTTACTCTGCAGAGAAAATTTGGTTTAATTTTAATAAAGAAAAAAAAAAAAAACTAAAACTAAAACTTGCAGACAGAATAGGATTCTCCGAATATAGAAGCGTACCCTTACGTGCATTTAAAGCGCGTTGAAAGTAAAACTTTTCTTGTTAGTAACACTTCGAAGGTTGGAAACGCAAGGAAGATTTTGGTGGCATACTAATTTAAAGGTAACTGTTCACTGGGGACGGCATTGCATTTGCATTGACTCCCAACAAAACTCTCTTAATATTGTTACCATATTCACTATATAAAAATATATATATATATATATATATGCACATCAACAACAAAGCTATTCCTTACCATTCACTATATATATCAACACCCACTCTCCCAACCTTGCTTACTTCATTCCTCTCTTCTATCACTTTACTATTCTTTGTATTCTCTCAATACTTTTCATCATATTCCTACTTTCTTTCTTTCTTTCTTTCTTTGTGTCTCTCTCTCTCTCTCTATCTAGCTATTGCTCTTTTTTACTTATGGAAGGTCAAGAAGAAGTAGCTGTCATGGGGTCTAATGGTCACACCCAAATCGTCAAAGGCAAGCGTACCAAGCGCCAAAGGCCCTTGTCTCCCTTTGATCTTGCTCTCACTTCTAGCTCATCAAGTGTTGGGCTTGCTGGTAGTGGTAACGCTAGTGATTATGCTTCGATTTCATCACCATCAGCAGGAACTAATTGCGAAGTGGATGTATATGAGAGCACTGAAGAAGAGGAAGACATGGCTAATTGTTTGATTCTCTTAGCCAAAGGTGTTGGTACAAGGCAATCACCAGAATTAGCCACAACCACAACAACAGCAACTACAGCTACTACTACCAAGTCCGGGTTCTATATTTACGAGTGCAAGACCTGTAACCGGGCTTTCCCTTCATTTCAAGCCCTTGGTGGTCACAGAGCAAGTCACAAAAAGCCTAAGCCGATGATAGAAGAGAAAAAAGCAGCACCAACAGCAACAATAACACCAGCACCACCATCCACAGAATATGTTGAAGAAGCGCAAATCAATATTAGAAACAATTGTACCACTGGTACTCCTCCCAAACATGTCCAAATTGGTGCAGCACCCAACAAAGGTTTGATCAATACCAACAACAACAAGACCAAAATCCATGAGTGTTCCATATGTGGTTTGGAATTTATGTCTGGTCAAGCCCTTGGTGGACACATGAGACGGCATAGATCAGCAGTAGCAGCATCACCAAGCCAAATGGTGACGATGGGCGTTGAAACAACAATAAGTACCACTTTGGAATCCAAGCACGTTGAGATCAAGCCAAGAAGAAATATTCTATCTTTGGATCTAAATCTTCCAGCACCAGAAGATGATTCTAAGTTCCAATTCACATCAGCAGCAGCACAACAAAGTCTTGTGTTCTCCGCCTCAGCCTTGGTGGATTGCCATTACTAGGATGTGAGGGAAACCAAAAAAAAAAAAAAAATTTATTGGTTATTCTTGATCAATGTGAATTATTATCATTATTTTAAGTTACTATTTTTATTATTAATATTCATACTTGTCAATTCTTTGAATTCATATTTTTTTATTGTTGTTTGCTATATTGATGATCTACTTGTTGAAGTTAGAGTGCTTGAATACTTTGAGTAAGTAAGTGGTTAGTGTTCATGGTTGCCTTTCATTCACGAAAAGTGAGTGATGGGGCATCTTTTTTTTTTTTTTTCTTCTTCTTTAATTTTGTATGTTCTTTTTTAAGTGGGAGAGCGATGTGTAACACTTAAGAGAGAGAGAGAGAGAGAGAGAGAGAGATGGCGTGGCTAGGGTTTGGCAGCACCACCACCACAACCAAAAGTCGTGGATTAGGTTCCATTTTTGTGTGTTTCTTTGATTACAATAAAGTTAAACACACACACATACACCCTCTTTCTCTCTCTCTCTCTCTCTCTCTCACACAGACACACAAACACACACAGTGACACAGATCAGTTTCATTAGAAGACAAAGAATAAATGGATAGAAAGCTGAGTTGGTAACTGCCATTGCCATACGTATCCACCTGTTTCTCTTATAATTATTTTGTTTTTTGTTATTACTATATATATATATATATTACTATTGCTTTATCTTTTTGTTTTTCTATTCCTATGGTCTACCATACTTTTAGCTCTAAGCCTAACAGTTACACCTAATTAACCAACTATCTCATCCCTTACTTTGCAAGTCACTTTTGCTAAATTTGAGATCGTCTCTCTCATGGGGTCCTGAGACCTTGTTGCCACAGTAATATTCTCCCACGAAAGATACTCCTAAATCATACCACAAACGTATATTTGGTTATAACTTACTTATTAAGGTCCACATGATTATTTGGCCCCACTATCCATTTTGTTTTGGTAGCTCACTTAAACACTGGAATCAAATTCTTTCTTCGTCAATTACATACTTTTTTTTTAGGTTATCCTTGTACTTTTTTGATGAAAATGTTAAGAATTACAATAAGTTTAGATTAGATACACCCATTGGGAAGATTTCAATAATTTACAACAACAAAAAAAATGTAAAAAATGTTGTATTTATAACATTACTAAAAGAATTATTCACATTTAATTTCCTCTATGTTGTTGCTATAAGATTTAGGGTGTGTTTGACACTAGCTTGTAAGCCACCTTTTTGTTTTTTTTTTTTGGTTTGATGTATAGTTTTTTAAATTTTTTTTCTTTTTTTCCTAAAGTATAAGTATATTTTAACATATTTTTAACAAAAAGCTATATAAGCTGTTCCTTTCTAAATGGACATCAGTGATTGATTCGTGTACTAATCATGTGTTGTACAAATTAATAAGTATCTTTTAGAGAGAGAGATATTTGGGAGACTAAGTGGCTTACACAAATCAATTATGCAAGAGTTTGTAATGTGCACGTTTTGGAGAATAATGGTAACTGGTAAGCGAAGCATGTGGATACATTGCGTGAGATGTCCAAATTCATGGTGAGTGAGAGAGAGAGAGAGAGAGAGAGAGAGTGAAGATCATCATTGACATTTGGCCATCTAGTGGGGGGGTTGCCTTATTATTTAAAAACAATCAAATATTCTCCTCTACATTATTCTATGCAATAAAGGAGCCAACACAAAATGTTTTTATTTTTTCTGATTCAAAACAAAAATAGTATCGATCAGTTCCTTTTATAAATTTAATTCATTTTTTTAATTCAATAGTTACGAGACACACAGAATTTACACTCTATATTTATTTGATAAAAATATTATGAAGTGTCATTTGAATAAGTTTTGACAAGTCACTCAACTACTTAAAATTGTGGGTTCTAGTTGGTAAAGTCTCTGATAGCTGAATAAAAAATCTGGGGTTTAATCTCTACTTACACAAAAAACTGACTGATGTCTTAATTTGATAATAAAATAGTTATTTTTTTTCTTTTTTTATAGAACTGTTATGGTTTCGTTAATAAAAGTATATTTATTTACTTTGCATATAATTTTCAGAAAAACATAGGAAGGTTAATGTAGATAATATGCCCTTTTGTTTGAAACTTAAAATTCTTCACAATTTTTTTTATTATAACTGTAAATTGTGATTAAAACAAAATTTTTTTTGTATATTTTTTTTTGAGGAAATAATAATATTTATTAAAACATACAAACACGAAAGTAATATATCGAGTTTGTTGCATCATTAAGTGTTACTAACTCACCATCAATTATAGCACTTATTAATCTTCTTTACCAATTTTCAGCCTACTTTTATGGGTTCGTATTTTATGGTAAAATCCAAAACCAAATTAGTTTTTATCTTTCCAAATAAAGGAAGGATTTGGTTCGTCTAAAATTAAAATCCTATAAATTGGCTACAATCAATCAACTACTAACTCTCTCAAAAAAAATAATAATAATAAGTGGGTTCCAGTTAGCTCAACTGATAAAGTCTCTGATGGTTGTATAAGAGATCTGGGGTTCAATTCTCGCCTACACCAAAAACTGATTAATGTCTTGGTCTGATAATAAAGAGTAATTATCAGGAGCGGACGCCATAGGTTAAAACTCTTTAAAAAAATAATAATAATAATAAGATCTACTCATTAAATTCATAACAAAACCTACCATAAATATAAAAAGAAAAAGTACCATTTTATTATATTTCAAAACTAGCTAACAATTTTTCCAAATCAAGACGCCACGATGCCATGAATATGCAGAGCTGTCATGTCAATTTGTCCAAAAAATATTAAAGGTTCTATCTTAGCAATTTAGTTTGACTTCTCATAAAAAGTTGACATGTGGATATTTCTTTCTATATTGAAGTGGCTAGGCGTGATCTCCAACTTCACAGCTGTACGGCTACCATAAATTCTTGGGTTTTTCCTATTACGTGGGAAATTAAAATCCCAAAAATCCAAACTTCCTTTTCCTTTTTCTGTAGGGAAACTGGGAAAACTCCAAAATTTCTTGTATCATAATCTCTTTGCTTCACTGTGTTTTAATTGGGTGGTTTTTCTTTTTGCCCATAGAGACAAAGCCTCGAGTTTTCCGCAAAGTAAAACAACTATGAATTGTCTTCTCCATTAGGTCATAAGGTCATGAACAAACCACTCCAGACCAAAAACAAAAAGCCCCAAATGAATAAGCCTATTAATGGGGTTTGGTTTCCACATGATACCAAATCATCATTTGGACCAAATTTGGATTTTTTTTTTTTCATTATTATCTTTATGGCCAAAGTTTAGTTAATCTTGTTCACAAATTTGGTTTGTTAGGTTTTTCACGGTCATGGTAGATAGTAGATACGCAATGAAAAGTATGTGTACAAGTACAATGTATAAGAGATGGTGCAAGTAAAAAATTATTTATATTGTTTGAAACATCTCAAAATTCTAACACGTAACTGGTGTAAAATTGTTTTTTTTTTAATACTTTAAAAATAAAATCAAACAAAAAGTGGTAAATTCTATTTTTCTTTTCTTTAGAGATGTAATTAAGAGTTGATTTTTGCTCCATAAAGTAACCAATATTATTCGAGCCTCCTTTTCATTACAATGGTTCACTCTGGATAAGGTATAGCTAGTTTCAACTTTCAAATACTTGCACTAGTTCTTTCTACATATATTAGGTCCATGCACCATTAATAGATACAGAAACTGAGGGTCCAGTCAACCTAAAGTATGCATGATTACATACATATTAAAATTTTTAAAACACTTCCACAACAAAAGTTGTTGCTGTGGTGTAGTGGTTATCACGTTAGTCTTACACACTAAAGGTCCCCAGTTCGATCCTGGGCAGCAGCATAGAAGCCCGCAGTTTTTCATTTTTGGCCTCTTATTTCATTTGGGCCATTTGACGATTTGGCAGTTAGCCCATTAGTGTAGGCTTTCATTCATGGAAGTGTGGAGCCACGTTAAATTCTCTGTCTCTTATTTTGTTGGTAAAGTACATAGAAAAGAATTTTTGGCATCTTATTTCATTTGGGCCCAATTGACAAATTGGCAATTAGCCCATTGATGTAGGCTTCCACTGGTGGAGCCACGTTAAAATTTTTGTTTCTGATCTTGTGGAGGAAAGTACATTAAAAAAAATCATATAGTTCTATTCTTTGCAGACGTTAAATCCCAAATTTTTAAATGGGACTTTAAAGTTTAAACCATATACTTTCACAAATATACCCAAAACAAAAACCCAATCTGGGGTTTAAAGTAAGTATCCAATTTATGAAAGTGGGATTTTAAAAGTCACATTTAAAACTGTGGGGTTAAATGTGTCCCAAATATAAAATTATGGGTTTTTTAAAATTATTTTTTAATGTACTTTCCCCTATTTTTTGAATGCTTCTTTAAACTTTCACGTGCTTGCCAATGGTGTAAATATGACATATCCAAGACAAGGCAACCAGAAACCTAGACACCAAAGAATGTGAAAATGGTTCATGCCATATACGCCTAAGAGAGTCACAACCAAACTCAAAACCATACTTCTACACCTCTCCCAAGAATCAAAATGAGAATCATGTGTGATTGATTCATTAAAAACTGATAAGAAGTTTGTTGAGGATATCCCACTATATTAGAGCCATAAAAAGAGAACCAACTAAATACCTAAAAAAAGAATGTGCAAATTTAAAACAAAACAAACGGCTTGGTTCTTTAGAGCCTAACATACAGGAGATGAAGGTTGAACTAACAACAGTAAAAATGGCAAAGCTGTAAGCAAATTGGATTAATATAATTACACACAAGCATAATTACATGTATGTCAATCCCCATTAGGCATCCACATGACTCCGATATTACATCAATCGTGCTCCTCCTGCAAAAAATAAAAAAAGAAAGAAACATATTTTAACATTTGCATTTGCGGATTTTGTTGACAATGAAAATGATTAGAACTGCAGTCCCTGGCCATAGCTTTTGATGCACGTACTCTCACTTTTGGTTCAATATAATTATAATTTCAAGCAAAAAGAAAATAGAACTACAGGCTAATCTTATTTAAGTTATATGAAATGGATTTTATGTTTCGTAATTACAGAAAGTGCAGTAATTATGTGGAAGTGGAACAAGTATTGTAGAAATGAAATTTTGGTCAACTCTAGCTTCACTTATTATGCCAACGCGCCGATTGTGGACATACTTCATTTAATTTAATAATCAATTCCAGATTCCTCTAAGTAAAGCACTTAATAAGTTAATCACTCATTTCATATCTGGTCCAGCATCCCTAGAGCACTCTTTTGTCACCAGCACAGAATAGCATAATAGCCTTAGTTAGGGACATCACTACTCCCCCAAGAACTTCTTTATCATTATCACAAAATAATAATATTAAAAAAATAAAAAAATAAAAAATTATTGCAGAGTATGAAGTACACATAGGATATGCTAATACTTTTCAAAAATCATTAAGGAAAACAACAGGAAAGATGATACTAAGTTCTAGTGATTTCTTTTACACCAAAATGTAAAAGCAAGAATTCCCAGTGATTTCTTTTCTGGTAATTTGGATGGCTAGATGGTTTTCTGATAAGTGTGTGTGTGTGTTTGTATATATAATCCCCTCTTGAAATTTACGATTTACCAAAGCCCGTTTACCTTAGATGTGCAAGCTAGTAGCACAAATGTTCCAACCAGAGCTTGGGGCACCACAAGGTGCTGGTTCTTAGTTGGCAAACACATTTAACCTCACTCGAGCAGTAACTTCAGGGTGAAGCTTCAGCTCTGCAATATATTCTCCCGTTTCTCGGATTTCTGGAAGAGAAACAATTCTCTTGTCCACATCCCTATAGATATATGAAAGATAGCAATTCAACAAACACAAGCATTAAAAAAATTACATGCTACTAAATTTAAGGTTCATGAGATGCTGATTTTAACCAAAATTAAAATATTGTAGCAAGTTTCTATTGCTTAATAGAATAAAATGGTGCTGTGTAGGTATATTGATTCATCAGATGAACTTCTGTCAGCAAGTTTTGAAACCTGTAAATGTGAACACAAATCTAGGATTTTATTTGGCATGAAGAAAGATTTAGAAATCAAGACTCAACAGGCAAAATAACACGGAGAAAAGCTGGGAAGGTAGAGGCAACTATAAAATTCATGAATGAATTTAAAGAAAAATATTGTCTACAAATATGAAAAGATTACAATTGGAATTAGGAGAACAAAGAATTGATAAGATAAAAGAGAACACTGTCCTGGAATTATAAAGGTTTCAGAGATTTTCAAATATGTCAGAACTTGTGAACACTATTTACATATTAATAGCAAATCACTGAAACTTGTGCGAGGAAAAAAAGCGCATATATCGTCAGAATTGGTGAAAATATAAAGATAGTAATGTCAATAAAGGTGGTACCTCTGAAGTTGTGCCTTGATTATGTCAACAAGATCTTGAGCAGTTACACTGCCAAAACAATTTTGTATCAGTCAATATCTAAACAATAGAATTTATGACTTCATAATGCACAAGATCTAAGTTCCAACTCACCTTCCAAAAATTTGTTTCCCTTTCCCACCTTTGCGCTTCACCTTAAAAGCTCCAACAGTTTCAAAGATCAGAGCAAGTTGCTGTGCCTCTTCTTTTACCTGAAGAAAGATGTTATTATCTAATAAAATGATATAAGGCTCATTAATCTTATATATATATATATATATATATTGAAGGGCAGGGAAGGTGGAGCTATAGTAGAGGTTTTACTAGCAAGAGAATGTAATTGAAGTTTTTTTTTTTAATTGTCTAAGTATAGAAATGTAAATTAGCAAAAAAAAAGGGGTATAATAATGTAATTGAAGATATGGGTCATTTCGGCAGTCAATTGAAATAATCCTGTTATTTGGCATTTGGAGTCACAGTGAGTTCTTAAGAGTACTGCCAGGGTCTAAGAAAAAATAGATCCTTTAATATGAAAATGAAAGTAAGACAACGCTCTTAGTCCTACTAATGGCAAGTTTTTCTTTTTCACCATTACAATGGAATATGAACAATTTAAGTTGCTGTGATCCTCAAAAGGACAGAAAACAGAATCACAACTTACGAGAAACTGAAATAAATTAGGCCGATTTCCATCACAAAACTATTATATGAGTACCCCAATGTTTAAAGACTTCAAATGTTTTAACTACAAACTGCTTCTGGCCTTAGATCAAAATGTGTAAATGGAATTAACCTAAAAACAATTCAGCCATACATGAAGAAAATAATATTACAACCATAAAATGCAATAAAATTTTATCCGTTTTTTCAATCAATAAAGTTTTACTTAATTACCCGTTTTTTCTCAGCCTCAATTCTCTCCTCTTCCATTCGCATTTCCCTATACAAAAATGCAGAAAATGCAATAAAATTTCATATTAAAAGAATGAGGATAGTTTCATTTAAAAAAAAAAAAAAATTTAAAGTATAAGGATAGATTCATTTTCTACCAAGAATATGATACTAAATTCTATGATTTGGAACCTGAACCAACTCTCTGTCGCCTAACATATAAACCCACTCTTTTTTAAAAAAGCACTGCAGTACCTTAGTGTTTAAGGGCCAAACTTTTTAGCGCTATGCAAGATCGTGAAATTCAATTTTAGAGCTTATGTACACATGAACAAGAGTTTTGACCTTTTGGGTGAAATTTTGATGCAGCCATGGAAGACTGAGTTGTTACTACATTGGAATTTTGTCCATTTCAAGATTTGCTTTTTCAGGTCAATGTGTGAAGTCCAATTGAAGCAAGTCATATAGTTTTAAAGGTCTAGTGATAAGTGATATAAGGTTAAAACAATTTTTAATTTGGGTTTTTATTTTACAAGTTATTGTCAATTTTGTAGGGCAGAACCTCTCATTTCTGCAACTCCTGCGAATAATGGGTATTTTAAAAAATTAATTGGGTCCATAATTTTCTAATAGATTTCAAGTATTTTTGGTTTATTTCCTTTGAGTCCAAGTTGTCTTTTATTACTATATTAGGTTTTTACTTTACTGGTTTGTTTAGGAGTTGTTTAATACTTTACTAGTTAAAAAATTTTCGTTTCTTCTGATGATTTTATGGGTCAATCATTTGCTTCATTGGTTCCAATGGCGGCAGCTGCAGAATTTGCCATTGGGTTCGCCATTTTCGTTATTACTTTCCAAGTCTCTAAGGGAATTGTTGTAGAAATAGAATCCATTAATAGCAGATTAAGCATGACTCCAAGAGAATTACCAAAATACAAAGTTCTCTATGCCTTTCATCCTATTCTTTCCTTTTCTTTTTGAATTCATGCATACTGTTCAGCTACTGTTCACATGAACTTTTCACAGCTTGTGGACAAATTTGATATCTTCTCACCTCATTTACAACCATAAATTAAATACCTCCCCTTTCCTACTAAAACCCTAGCTATAACCAAAATATTCTTTCTAAAAACAAATCCAAAAATTCTCCTAACCCTAAACGGCTACCTACCACAAGCACACATAGACAGATTTCCCAATCTGTCCTATGTCAACATCATGATAAGCTATTTTTAGGGAAATACTAAGACCACCATTAACACCTTAAGCCACCAGCATCTCCTCCATAACTAACATTATACCTTCATTCACCATGAATACCACCCAAAAGTGGTGGAGCAATCCTTAGGTATCTGGGGCTTAGGGGGTGATTGTCTATATTTTGGGATGATGCAGACCAATGTGGTTGAATTGCCATAAGTAAAATAATTATAATAATAAAGGAAGAGCAAAAGGTAAAGGCGTTTATAGCCTTTAGGTTGGGGGGTGATGGAGTATTGAGGATGGCATATGTAATTAAGGCTGATAAGTGTGGTAGTTTTTGGTGGTGGTTTCAGTAGGTTGAGATAGATACAGAATAGTGAAGAGTCAGTAAAGAAAAATGTGAAGGAGATAACATCAATGGTGGTGTCCTGTGGAGATGGAAAATGTAAGCAGTGGTGTGTCACAGTAACACTAGGTGGAATAAAAGGTGAACGTTAGCCATAAATTAAGGTGCTAAAGTCAATGACACAGGAGATAATGTAGCTAGAGGTGTTTATGGTAATTGTAGGAATGCTAGATGGACTTGGTACACAGGCAGCTCATTGTCAATCTTGGGGATCATGAAAGATGTACTAATGTGTTTTACACGGTGGATGGTTGTCAATAACCACGGAGGTTGGTAGTAGCGATGAAGAGGAATGCAGTGGATGAGGTTGCTGGGGTGGAGGCAACCTTTAACTTGTCCATTAAATAACTACTTATATTAGTGTCCTAAAACTCTTATCATTTGGTAGCATTTTGGCCCCCTCAGAACAACAGTGATATGTGATTTTCAAGATGCACTGCAGTTCCTATTTTGCACAGAAGATTGTATGGATGCCTATCATTGCATCTAATATGACCCAAAGTACCAAATATGTGCCCAATTTTACTAATTCTGACTCAAACAACATTTCCAAATAGTTTGCACTATCTTATCTGTTTGATAAATTTCCCAACTGACACTACCTTACATTGTTACATAGTTTCATACTTTTATCAAATATCTTACATTCTGAACAAGAAATACGAGGGACAACAAAGCTAACACAATCCAAAGATAAAATGGTTCAATTATACATTACTTGAGCAGAATGGGAGTGACAATCTGGGCCTTTCCCGTAGGCAGCAAAAAATTCCTATAAAACCCAGCTTTAACATCAAGTAGCTGCCCCATCTTTCCCAGGTATTCCACGTCCTCCTTCAAAATTACCTGACCACAACATTAACAACAACAACAACCCCATTATAATGCTGGCACAAAGTCGAGCACAGAAATACTTTATATAAGAGAATAGCAAAAAAAAGTGAAACCCATTTCGTTTTTTGATGATTATGTTGATCTATATATCTACCTTTCGGATCTTCTTGGCTTTCTTCTGAGCCAAAATGACCAAGGCTGTTCTTCTGTCCGATAGTTTAGAAGCTTCGTTTGAGTTTCCACCGAAGCTCTTGAGCCACGAAGAAGAACTCCATGACAGAGTCGAAGCTGTAGATGCCATTGCCACACCAAAAGCCACTCACACTCACTCACTGTCTCTCTTTTTGTGTCTCTGATTTTGGTCTGTTCAATGATCTTATCTCTTTTATGGGTATGTCTTCGTTTTTGTTACAGAGTTTAACGTTTTTGTTTGTTTTATCATTTTGACCTCCATACAATAGAGAAACTATAATGTTTCCCAGCTACAAGTTTTGAATTGCACTATTGCCCTCTTGTCGGTGTGCTCTTTATGCAAATTGAAATTGGGTTGGACTTGGATTAGAGGCTTTTAAGAGCTCAAGTTATACATAAAGACAAACCCAATGTTTTCAGATCATTATCACTCTAACATAGCCCAACTTTATGTTAGCTTTGGGCCTAACTTATAAACTAAACCGTTCTTCCTTTGAACGGGGTTATTTACACTAGAGATGACAATTTTGCCTCGCCATGCTTAACCTGCCCCTTTCTGCTTCGGCCCACGCTGATTTTTCCCACCCCACAAAGGTGGTGGGGTGGGGATGGGGCACGATTTTAGCCCCACACCACGGGACGAGACTAGAATGGGTTTAGACTTTTTAGACCCACCCCGCCCCGCCCTCCCCCATCCCCGCCCAGCCCTGCGTTATTAAAGGTTATAATTGTAAATTTTTCATACCCTAAAACCCTACTATTTAAATAAACATATCAATATTAACTTATTTTATTTTACTCAATGTGATTCTTTACCTTTCTTTTATTATGTGTTATACTATGAGATTTTTTTTTTTTTTTTTTTTTGTTATTATCTTGTTAAACGCTTGGGTATATTATTCAATTTTTTTTCTTCTAAAAATTGATTTGATTTGATGGGATAAATTTAGTTGTAATTTCAAGTATATTTTTATGAATGAAATATGTTTCATTAAAAAAATTGTACTAGTTGTAGGGCAAATTAATAAAAAGTAGAGTTTTACGGGGTGGGGCGGGGTTTCGCGGGGCCCCAAGGGGCGGGGATGGGGTAAGACAAAACCATGCGAGGCGGGGACGGGGATGAAGACTCCATCTTTCGGCCCCACCCCGCCCCATTGCCATCCCTAATTTACACCTTTAAAAAAAATGCACAATTTTTTTAAGCATTATCTAAATTAAGATATAACTCTTTTTTTACACAATAAAAAGAATAAGTTCATCTAAATGCACAACAAACCAAAAGAAAAAAAATATATATATTTATATTGGTCTCTTAAGTGGGTTTTTCTTAAAATATGAAGTTTTGTTATTATTTATTTAGTGCAATTACACTCCTTTTAGTCAGGGCCGGCCCTAGGCTTAGGCCAATTAGGCCATTGCCTAGGGCCCTCTTACTAGAGAAGGTCCCAAATTTGGGGGCAAATTTATTTATTTATTTTTTATATATAAATATTTTGGGGAGATATTAAAACATTTTAGTTTACATTTTTTTTTTCACTATTAAGAAGGCTCAAATAATTAAGTAATGCTAGAGATTGAGACAAGACAAATTTAAATAAATAGGTCTTACAAATAATCCTGTTACTAATCACAAATAATTCAAATAGGAAAATGTTAAAAATACTATAAATTTTACTACATAACTTTTATATATTTAATTATTTTTATACAAGATAAAAATTATACTCTGGCCTAATCTAAGTGTATATGTATGTGGAACTCTCTTCTAGATACTTAAATCTCGGCCATTGTCCCCCACACTCTACAAGAACTTATACTTGTAGAGTGATCACTGCACCAAGGGTGCGTGGTGGTCTCCATAACTTTTATAATTTGATGTGACAATGAATATAATAGGTAGATTTCAACAAACTATTGAATGCATTTTTGAATGAATATTTGTGATTGGTAATATATCTTTGTAATTCTCATGTTGTAAATTTTATAATATTTCTAGTATTTTTATAAGCCTCATATCATTGGTCACATTCATTACGACACCAATTTGTAGTAAAATTTGTTATAACTTTAGCATTTTCTCAACAACAAAAAAATCATATTAAAGAGTAAAAATAATGGACTTAAAAAAAAATTATTATATAAAATGCTAGTTAAATATTATTTAAGTGATAACATAAATGCCCCATTTGAAAATTTCACCTTAGGCCTCGGAAACGCTTGGGCCGGCCCTACTTCTAGTTAACTTCATTACTTACACTTTGTATTAGCGTATTAAAAAATTAATTACATTAAAGTGCTAAGATACTGGAGGTTAAAGTGATAGTCTAGTAATAATGAGATATTTTGTAGTACATTATGCTTATGGTTTGATCTTCTTCCCCTTTTTTCTATCTAAATATGAAAAGAAAATGATAAGACATTTCATTTGAATTAAAAGTGTAATTAGATACCTAAAAATCATATAGAATTCTATTGGTTTGGCCTAATTTGGGCAATGGGAAAAGTTTTGGTCAAGTGTTCTATTGCACTAGACTCGTCAAGATAGTAATACATGCCTAAAATTGAACATGTGTCACTATTTTAATGGGTCCAATACACTAAACCCAAGCCAAAACATTGAATAATATCATTGAATTGATACTAGTTCCTTCGTGTTGGCAGCCAAACTTCCTTCCTTTAAATTAATTTTACAACAATGAGCCCATTCAAATGGCACATATTTTCGAAGTGATGTGGACTTTGGAGCAAAAAAGATTAGGCAATTCTTTTTGGAATAGTCCTTTTTTTCTTTTTAGTTTATTAATTTGTTTGTTTATGTATAATTTTCTTTTAATTTTAAAATTTCTCAAGTACAATAGTATTTTTGTCAAATTAAAAAAAAAAAACTAATCTTAAAAAAATTCAAAAAAAATCGGGATAAAATTTGGCTCAAAATATGTTTATATCTATATTTTTTAATTCATTATATAGGAAATTATAAGATAATCATTTGTATTATTTAAATAAATTATATAATTTATCAAGAAATTCATGTAACTAAAACTAAACATGAATGAGTTTTTTAGTTTTTACTTACCAAATAATAAGTTGAGTAAGATAGTTTTCCACATGAAAAAAAGAAAAAAGAAAAAGTCTTTCTTTATCCCATCTACCCAGATCTAATCCGCACGGAATTTAAAAGCGACGCGGACCGTGGAGCAAGAAGCCTAGGCCCTAGAGAGTTAAATAAGTCTCTCAAGGCTTTGGAGAAAAAAACAAAGCCTAAACTTCAAAAAGTTACGAAGGCTTTTTAGACTTGGGCTTGTCAACAAGCCTAAAAAGCAAAACTTCTCTTACGAAGTATATTACATAGTGATGTGGACTTTGTAGCAACTAGCCTAAAAAAAAGTCTCAAACGCCTTATAGGCCTGCTTTCTCCAATTTTATCCATATCTTTCACAGACGACAAGTTCACAACTACTCTAACTTTGTCATAACTTTATTTTAAGGCTTAAATTATTTTTCTTTCATATTTGCACCTTGCACCCTAGTGACCTCATCACTGATCACATCCTTACAACTGTACTATTATAGTATTATTATACAAGGGTTGATCAATTGGGAAATATCCCATAGCAAATCAACAACAACAATAAAAAAATAGGTTTAATCTCAAGTTTTTTTGGGTCGATTTTGAATTTGAACCAATTAATCAGAGTTGGTTACTTGTATTCTTTTCCTACACTATCATAACTCATATTCTTTAGCACATCATTAATTGGCATGTTCTTTACTACTTCTAATAATTTTTTTTAAATCATTTTTCCATGTCCTAAACATGAATCAACTTGTTCTTTCTCTCTAATGCATGAGTCACTGTTCTCTAAACATGATTAAACCATCTCAAGTGACTCTTCTGCTTTCTTTCATCAATACCTTCAAGTGAAATTCCTTATTTCAAATTCTATCTTCCCATGTATTTCCACTTATCCCTCTTAACGTTCTCATAGCAAATAAAAATACAAAAAATTAGGGCAATACCCAAAGAGGGTCCTAGTTTCACTTCCCCCCCCCCCCCCCCCCCCCGCGCGAAACATGTAATTGGGAGCCCTAATTATTGACTTAAACCCTTAATTCAATCATATTAATATTTTTGAATGATTTATTGAATAATTAGAATATAAAGGATATAGTTTTATGCATAAATTGGGGATTTTGTGTAACAACTGTTAACCGTTTAATTGAATTATTAAGAAAGAAACTAAAGTTCCTTATTAGAGATATGAATTCATAACTAAATTAAATTATGATTGTGTTGAGGTGATTTAATAAAATGAAATATTTAGGGATTGGATATTTTGTGCTATATGTGGCTTTCAAAGATTTGAGCGCGTTGATGTTGAATTCAAGGTTCCTACTTCCTATATGAAATTCAAGTATCTAATTACACGTTTGAACATGAGATGGTCAAGGTTGTACATTAAAGAGGATTTTCACTTGAGTTAGAATTTTTGTATATCAAAGTTTCATATTTCAAAATAGGACATGTTTTTATGGAAAGTGAAGGCCTTAATTGAGTTCCAGGTTGTTCAATTATGGACTCACCATTTGATCTGGCTTCAATTTTATTCCCTACCATTTTTTTTTTTAATAATATGTATCCCCTAATCTTATCAACAAGATGATTTTCATGAATTTTTGCATAAAGCTCCATTTTCAACATTCAGTTTATCAATTTATAGGCTAGATCTTGTTCTACTGCTTTAAGGTCTTCTAAGAAACTCGGCTCCAAAATCTTAAGCTCCTGTTTTATATTTTCTTACATTGGTTAAATGTAAAACTCATTAAAATACAAATTGTTTGACTAAAAGTCTTTACTTAATTTGCTGGTTGATGGCACAACCTAATACATGAGTTTATGTGTTTATAAAATCACTTCTATTACTATTAAAAAAAAAAATTATCACTTTCATAACATCATGTCGTAATAATCACAAGGAAAAAAAAAAGTCAACTATTATCTTTTTATTTTTCCCCTCATTCTTTGCACGCCTAGAACAAAATCGACTCTTTGATATACTCCGTCTTCTATGTCACCCATTTAGTATACTATTTGACTTCATTACTTAATAGTTTATTTGACATAAGCCCTACTTTTCCATTTTCAAGGATCTTCTACAAATCAAAATAGTCTTCTAAAATTATCAACGAAATCCCCATTTATACATTATGAGAGAAGAATGAAATTTTTATTGTTTGTAAAAATGTGCCAACCAATAAATTGACTGGAGGAAAATCTTTGATATTGATGATGCCGAAAATATCACCAGTGAGTTGCACAATACTTGTACGCTCGAAACGACACATGCACAACAAAAAGGAGAAGACCTAACAGAGAGCACCGATGTGGTGCCGGCCAAATACCCTCCGAAAGTCAAGTTATAACTTCTTTCAACTCTAGAGTGCTAGAGAGTGGTTAATTATGCGTACCTTGATTTGTGAGGGTATTGGGGCTTTTATAGTAGTTGAGAATTGACCTTTTTTCCTTGGAGTAGAAGTCTTTTCCTTATAGGAATCCTTATGAGCGTGGATCGCGGAATCCTTTCCTTATAGGACTCTAACACTGAGCGTGGGATACAAGTAATTTCCTTATTACTCATGCGTGGTGGCCAAGTCATGGTTTTACTTAGAACCGTCGGCCTTAGGACCGTCAGCTTGCCTTATCCCCTTCAGCCATGTCGACGTTAGTTCCTCGCTACGTTCTATGGACTGCCCAAGAGCTCCGAATTACCGTCCATCAGCCTTGGAGCCTTCAGCTTTTTCTAGTTGTCTAATCCCGTCAGCTTAGACCGTAGGCTCTTTCGCACGTGAAAAACTAGCGGGTTGAATCATAGTTTATTTTTACGTATCAGTTGCCCCCTACTCCATATCTCCGTCAATCGAAACTGACGGGCTATGGAGTTATTTTTTGTTACTGACTTTCATTTTAGCCAAGAGAGAGAAAATGATGCGGTTGGTATTAAATGCTTTGGACACGTGGCGAATTTCGGTTGGCTCCGCTTCTGGACGAGGGCGTCGCTTCGTCTTCCGTGCGTTTCCCTTATATATATATATATGGCCCACCTCTCCCCATTTTTCCTATTTCACTTTCATTAATTCCTAGAGAGCAAATCCGTCGCCTATCCTCCGTCAGTACTTCCTTACTGTTCGCCTACATTTCTATCGTCACTTCTTCAACCGTCACTTTTGAGAAACTTGTAAGTTCCTTTTCTTTCTTTGTACATACTTTATTTCAATTAATTTATTTAAAGTGAGGTCGTCGTCCTAGGTGCTTAGATTACACCCGTCACTTGTAGGTAGTCAGATGTCGAGTGACGCGTCGAGTGACCGGTCGTCGGTCCGCGATGGAGGTATTTGGTTCAAGTAGTGAGTCCAGGAGCTTTTCCTGGTCGTCAGAGAGGGAGACGTCAGCCCAAACTCCCGTTGAGGAGGTAGGAAGTCATGGAGACGGCGGTCAGGAGGAGGTAGTAGGTGAGGAGAGTGAAGTTGGGGTAGGAGAAAGAAGTAGTGATGGGGATGAAGGCGACGAGGGGTCTTGTGAAGGGACTTCTGGAAGTCCTGGAGGTAACCGTCCCTTTATCCTTCCCAAGGAGTGGGCAGTAAATAAGTTCCTCCCAAAAATGACTCTCAAAATTTTTAAAGAGTTACGCGTTCGTTTCCAAATCCCCGACCATATTCCCATCCGTCTGCCTAGGGATGATGAAAAATGTTATACGGGAAGAACTGCGGACGTCAGCATGTACTATGCCATGTTTGCTGCGGGGCTCAGACTGCCACTGACGGCTTTACACTGTCAGCTGGCTGATTTCCTTGGTCTGTCCATTAGTCAGATTGCTCCAAACTCGTGGAGAATCTTTATTGGTGCTGAGATACTGTGGGGTCGTCTAAGTGGAGGCCATCGTCAGCTTTCCTTGGACGAATTTTTTTATTGCTACAGACCCTGGCACCTTTCTTCTTCCAAGGGGATGTATCACTTCGCCGTCAGGGAGAAGGATTTGAGGTTAGTGTCTGAGATGCCTGATTCTAATAGAGCCTGAAAGAGTAGGTTCTTTTTTGTTAAAGGGACGGACTGGGTGTGCCGTCAAGAAGAGTGGAAGACGATACCTCACGGTTACTTCGATAATACTTGGGCGTTTGTCAGGGAGTCAGGTTTTAGCCGTCAGCTTTTGTCCCCGTCAATTTTTGCGTGTCATAATCTATTTTTGAATGGTTTTAACGTTGCCAACGTGCTTTTCTTTTTCAGCCCTCACTCGCCCTCTAATAACCGATGAGCAGGAAGATTTCATCCGTCGGGTTCTAGAGATTCCGATAGAGGAGCGATCGTGTCAGGATTTAATTACACTTGACACTCTTCACGCGTACTGCAGGGGTCCTGAATTAACGCCTGAAGCTCGCAGATTAGAAGAATTTTCCCATTACCGTGAGTGGTTTGATCTTATGGTCTCGTCATTAATATTTTTAGTCGTCAGTTCCTCTTATGTGTTTCTTTTGCAGAGATGGATGCAGCTAAGCAACGAATTAGGGCCGCCGCTGCCCACCAGAAGGAGGAAAAGAAGGCGAAGAGGGAGGTGACATCTACGTCTGCTCCCCAGACCGTCACAAAGGGTTCTTTAAAAAGGAAACCCGACGGAGATGTCAGTCGTCCCCTGAAAAAGACAACCGTCACTCCTGGGAATGAGCCCCCCGAGAAGTCAACCCCCAAGTCAGGCCATGGGGCAAGGAAGGGCGTTATGACTTCTTCCAGTCCCGTCCTGAAGGGGCCCCGTAGCCTGTTGACGCACAAGGACTTTGCTGTTGAGACAATAGAAGCACTTATAAAACCGACGGACACAGATCCTTATGCTCAGCTGAGGACGGATGAGCTGGGGTCATCAGCTTTGTTTGATCTCTCACGGGTAAGCCGTCAGCTTTTAACTGATCCCTTATCTTTTTCCTGTTTAATGACTGACGGTTGTATTCTTTTCTAGGCCTTGGTTCGCATAAAGACGCTTCAAGACCGGTGTGTGGCCAAGGAGGGGGTCGTCACTCATGTTAGCAAACATAATGCTAACATGCGAGATCAGCAGGCTCAGTATAAGGAGGCAGTGCGTGTTCTTAACGTTGAGCTGAAAGAAGTAAGGGAGAAGCTGGAAGAGGCGGGTTGTCAGAAGGGCGAACTAGAGAGAGAGCTGACGACTCTTCGTGATCAGTTGGAGACGGCAGGGGTTGACGCGGTCGAGAAATTCAAGGCGTCAGACTCTTTTATCGATTCCTATGGTGGATACTATGGCACGGGATTTGATGACTGCCTCAAACAAGTAGCGTCAGCTTTCCCTAAACTGGACCTATCTGGGATCACCCTGGACGACGCCCAATCGATGACGCCTGCTACTGACGCCATTACTGCTGGTGGTAACGACCAAGAGGATTCTCCACATGGAGATAGTGGAGTTGTTTTAGCCCAGCCTGCTGCAAATCCTCCCGTCCATCCTTCAGTGGAGATCCTTGTAGTGGAAGACCCTTCTGCACCTGAGAAGTAAAAAAGGCTTTAGGTGACGTTCCTCCTTCCCAGCCGTAGTTTTTTCTTTTTGTAACTGTTGTACTTTGTTTTGGACAATGTTTTTAAGTGCCCCCTTTGTCTATGGGGCTTCTATTTGAAAACTAATTTTACTTTTGCTCAATGCCCGTCGCTTTTTATGTATGTACGTTGGGCTATTTGCTCGAGTTTTCTTTTCTAAATTTACTTTCTTATCTACAGTCTGAGGCTGTCAACCTTTACGTAATTTAATGTGCTTATGACTCTACTATTTTAATAAAGCCCTCGCCCTTCCGCTAGGAATTTTTTGGTTATTCCTTTATTTTTGAAGTTGTTCAATGTTGGGCTTGCCCAGTTGTAGGTTATGATTCAACGGAACGGAGTTAGATGCCAGTTTAATGGAGCCGTCAGCTTTATTTAAACCGTCAGCTTTTTGTTTAATTTGAGCTTCGTTGGTTTCTTTGGTTCTCTTATTGGACCGTCAGCTTATTTTGTTCATTTTGTGGACGGCAAATCGTCGGTTTTTATTTTAACCGTCAGCTTAATAGCTGAGTTTATCGTGGACTTGGCCTCATTGTTAGCCTTTTATTTAGACCGTCAGCCTAATAGCTGAGTTTATTGTGGACTTAGCCACTTCATGTCCTTTATTTAGACATGTCCTTTATTTAGACATGTCCTTTATTTAGACCGTTAGCTTAATAGCTGAGTTTATTGTGGGTTTAGCCACTTCGTCAGTCTTTTATTTAGACCGTCAGCTTAAGAGCTGAGTTTATTGTGGGTTTAGCCACTTCGTCAGTCTTTTATTTAGACCGTCAGCTTAAGAGCTGAGTTTATTGTGGTCTTTGCCACTTCGTCAGTCTTTTATTTAGATCGTCAGCTTAAGAGCTGAGTTTATTGTGGACTTAGCCACTTCGTTAGTCTTTTATTTAGACTGTCAGCTTAAGATTTGAGTTTATTGTGGACTTAGCCACTTCGCCTAGTTTTTTATTTAACCGTTAG
Organism: Quercus ilex subsp. ballota; assembly: GCA_032727855.1. Classification (NCBI taxonomy): domain Eukaryota; kingdom Viridiplantae; phylum Streptophyta; class Magnoliopsida; order Fagales; family Fagaceae; genus Quercus; species Quercus ilex. Next base: position 17,282,476 of record CM064908.1, on the reverse strand, counting down.
TTTAAGAGCTGAGTTTATTGTGGACTTAGCCACTTTTGTTTGTGGTTTTAAGGTTGTCCACATTTTATGAATTTGAACTTGTAAGTAGAAACTTTAGTAATTCTTGAATAAACCCCCTCTTATTGTCATGCATCTATATAAAAAGTAGCTCGAAAATAAAATCTGCCCATTTGGGCTTATTGTAGCAAAAAACATAAGTAGAAAAAACCGCCCCTTGAGCTTATTGTAGCAAATACTTAAAAGTAATTAATAAATCTGAGTGCACTGGAAAAGGGTGGTGTTGTTCTTCACGCCATCGTCCCTACTGGTAGTACTTTCGCAAGTGCTCAGCATTCCAAGGATGTGGTAACTTCCGTCCGTCTAGTGCCTCCAGATGGTAAGTGCCCTTTCTTTGCCATGTCGTAACTCGGTAGGGTCCTTCCCAATTTGGGCCGAGCTTTCCTTGGGTCGGATCCCTTGCTGCACCCATAACTTTCCTTAGAATGAGGTCTCTAACCTGGAAGTCTCTGTGTCTGACCCGGGAGTTGTAGTGCTTGGCCATGCGGTCCTGGTACATTGCGAGCCTTTGTTCTGCCGCAGTCCTGACTTCGTCCACCAGATCGAGTTGCAAACGTATGGCCTCGTCATTTCTCTTCTCATCACGGTTGTGCACCCTATAACTTGTGAGGCCGACTTCGGCTGGGATGACTGCTTCGTTCCCGTATGTTAGTCGGAATGGTGTCTCTCCTGTTGATGTCCTTGCCGTAGTCTTGTAGGCCCATAGTATGCTCGGCAACTCTTCAGCCCATATACCCTTTGCCCCTTCGAGCCGAGTCTTGATAATTTTTGGCAAGGATCGGTTTGTGACTTCGACCTGTCCATTGGCTTGAGGGTGGGCGGTTGAGGAGTAGTGGTTTCATATCCCCAATTGCGAGCAGAAGTCCCAGAAGGAGTCGTTGTCGAATTGCTTCCCGTTGTCCGAGACTAAGACTCTAGGAACCTGCATATGATACATCGCCAAACGAAACTCCGTACGTTTTTCTCCGTAATGGTGGCCAAGGCTTCAGCTTCCACCCACTTCGTAAAGTAGTCAATGCCGACAACTAGAAACTTCAGCTGTCGTATTGCCGTAGGGAACGGCCCCATGATGTCCAATTTCCATTGAGCGAACGGCCATGCCGCCGTCATCGGGGTGAGTTCTTCGGGTGGTTGTCTGACGATATTGCTGAACCTTTGGCATTTGTCGCAGGTCTTTACATAAGCCTCGGCATCCTTCTGCATGGTTGGCCAAAAGTACCCCGTTCGTACTAGCTTGTGCACTAGTGACCTCGATCCTGAGTGGTTTTCGCAGATTCCCTCGTGCACTTCTTTCATGACGTAATCTGCTTCTTCAGGATCTAAGCATCGTAGGTAAGGGCGGGAGAAACCTCTTTTATACAAGACATCTCTTATCATAACGAACCTCGCTGCTTGGACCTTCAGTTTTCTTGCAGCTTCCTTTTCATTTGGCAATATGTCGTTCTTCAATAAAGAAACTAACGGCGTGGTCCAATCGCTCTGGGAACCGAGCTCCTGTACATCGACAGAATTTATAAGTGGAGAGAGCTGTGTGAAGGAGAGTACATTACCAAGGGTGGCCATATGTTCGACTGAAGCGACTCTGGATAGGCGGTCGGCTTGCTCGTTTTCTCCCCGGGGGATCTGTATAATTTCAACCTTCAGCTCATTTATCCTCCTCTTTGCTTGGTCCAGATACTTCTTCATTCTTTCGCCTTTACATTCATACTCCCCATTTATCTGGTTGACTACGACTTGAGAGTCACAGTAAATGATCACTTTTGCGGCTCCTGCTGCTTTTGCGAGGTCAAGCCCTGCTATCAGAGCTTCGTACTCCGCCTTGTTATTGGTGGTAGGGAACTTAAGGCGGACCATACACTCCACTGTGTCTCCTTCGGGCGATTGTAGTATGACGCCGGCTCCGCCAGCCTGCCTGTTGGAGGATCCATCTACATGTATGCTCCATTGGGAAGATTCTTCTGCCCCCCTATCCTCGCCATTTGTGAATTCAGCTATGAAATCTGCAACGACCTATCCTTTAACGGCAGTTCACGGGTGATACTGGATGTCAAACTCGCTTAATTCTATAGCCCACAGTACCAGTCGTCCAGCAGCTTTAGGATTGCTCATTGCCCGTCGTAAAGGCTTGTCGGTTAGGACGATCATCATGTGGGCTTAAAAGTACGGCTTTAGTTTGCATGCTGCCGTAACTAGCGCAAAGGCAAGTTTTTCCATGGGTGGATATCTTTCTTTGGCTCCGCGTAGTGCCCGGCTAGTGTAGTACACAGGTTTCTGCACTTTCTCTTCTTCTCTGATCAAGGCGGCACTGATGGCGGCTGGGGAGACTGCAAGATAGAGAAAAAGTTCTTCTCCTGGTTGCGAGGGACTCAGCAGCGGTGGGGAAGAGAGGTAAGCTTTCAATTCCTCGAACGCTTGTTGGCACTCGGCAGTCCACTCAAAAGATCTCTTTAGTGTGCGAAAGAAGGGTAAGCACTTGTCCGTTGCCCTGGAGACGAACCTGTTTAGCGCTACTATCTTGCCGTTGAGGCTTTGTACTTCCTTCACATTCTTTGGTGGTGTCATCTCCATTATAGCCCGGATCTTGTCCGGATTGGCCTCGATGCCCCTCTGGGAAACCATGAATCCTAGGAATTTTCCTGCCGTCACCCCAAAGACGCACTTTCCTGGATTAAGCTTCATGTTGTAAGAGCGAAGAGTGTTGAACGTTTCCCTGAGATCTTCTAAGTGATCTTCCTCCTTTCGACTTTTTACCAGCATATCATCTACATAGACTTGGACGTTTCTTCCGATCTGCCGTGCGAACATTTTGTTCATAAGCCTTTGATATGTTGCGCCTACATTCTTCAGACCAAACGGCATTACTCTGTAGCAGAAGAGGCCTTGGCTTGTTACGAACGAAGTTTTTTCTTGATCATCGTCGTGCATCTTGATTTCGTTGTAACCGGAGAAAGTGTCCATGAAGCTTAGCAGCTGGTGTTGAGCCGTAGAGTCTACTAGGGTGTCGACTCTTGGGAGAGGATAGTTGTCTTTAGGGCATGCCTTGTTTAGATCGGTGAAGTCTACGCACATCCTCCACTTCCCGGAAGCTTTCCTGACCATCACTACGTTTGCTAGCTAGTTGGGGTAGTAGACTTTTCTGATAAAGTTTGCCTCCTGTAGCTCGCGGACTTCTTCAGCTATGGCTTGATCCCGTTCTGGGGCAAAAACCCGCTTCTTCTGCCGGACGAGTGGAAAGGATGGTGATACATTCAGCTTATGCACCGTGACTGAAGGGTCTATCCCTAGCATGTCCTCGTGACTCTAGGCGAATACATCTAGATTCTCTTTGAGGAAGGCTGCAAGTGTTTGTCGGATCATGGGACTTGCAAGGGTTCCAATCCTTGTTGTTTGGTCAGGTCTAGAGTCGTTAAGGGGTATTTCTTCAAGCCTCTCGACGGGCTCCATCGTACTCCGGTGTTCTTCTATGCTCATGGTTTGGAGGTGATCATCCATTTCCATCATAGCTACGTAGCATTTGCGTGCGGCCACCTGATTTTCACGTAGTTCTCCTACTCCGTATTCGGTTGGGAATTTGATCATTAAATGATAAGTCGAGGTTGCTGCCTTCCATGAGTTGAGGGTGGGTCGCCCTAGGATAGCATTGTAGGCAGATGAACAGTCGACCATGAGGAACGTCACGTCCTTCGTGATTTGTTGAGGATAGTCACCTGCCGTTACAGCCAACGTGATCGCGCCCAGGGGAAACACCTTTGTTCCTCCAAAGCCGACGAGTGGGGCATTCGTCGGAATCAGTTATTTTCTGTTGATTTTCATCTGTTGGCATGCCGGGTAGTACAGGATGTCTGCCGAGCTGCCATTGTCGACCAACACCCGGTGTAAGTTGTAGTCCCCAACTTGTAGGCTGACAACAAGTGCATCGTCGTGTGGATGGTGAAGACGTCGCGTATCTTCTTTCGAGAACTCGATAATAGGGCTCTCCCTTCGTGCTACCTTTTGTACTGGAACCGTCAGCTAGACGTTTTGGACCATCCTGAGGTACGTCTTCCGAGCCTTTTTGGACGACCCGGTAGCCATTCCTCCTACAATCATTCTTATGTCGCCGACGGGAGGTTTAGGACGGTCATTATCCCGTTAGGAGGGAGGGTGTTCTGGAGGTGGTGGATCCGTTTTCTCCTTGCTTACAAATTTCTGTAATTTACCTTGTCTTATAAGGGCCTCAATTTGCTGCTTCAGGTCGTAACAATCGGCTGTGTCATGACCGTGATCTCAGTGGAAACGGCAGTATCTGTCTCTTGAACGCTTGCTAGGATCTCCCTTCAGTTTTTCAGGAAAGGTCAGAGCCCCTTCATCCTTGATCTGCATTAGGACTTGATCTATCGTGGTAGTTAGTGGGGTGAAGCTTGTGAATCTTCCCCCCAGGGGTCTAGAACGCCTTTCATCTCTTCGATCTCCTGTCCTCGGCCTCTTCCGCCCTTGGTCTTATCGTGCATCTTCCTGCCTCTCCCTTTTTCTTGGTTTCTCTTCTCGGGCCTGTAGCGCGTCCTCAGCATTCATATACTTAGTGGCCCTGTAGAGTACTTCTGACATGGTCTTCGAGTCGTTTTTGTATAGGGAGAACAAAAACTTGCCCTTTCGCAACCCATTTATGAAGGCTGCTACAAGTATTTTGTCGTCGGCTTCGTCAATCGATAGCGCTTCCTTATTGAAGCGTGTTATGTAGGATTTCAGCGTCTCGTCCTCTCGTTGCTTGATACTCATCAAGCATGCCGTGGACTTCTTATACCTGTGACCCCCAATGAAATGTGTGGTGAATTGAGCGCTTAATTCCTTGAAGGTGCTGATGGAGTTGGGCGTCAGTCAGCTGAACCATACCCTTTAAGTGTTGTGGGGAAGGCTCTGCACCTGATCTCGTCTGCTACCCTCTGAAGATGCATTAGGGTCTTGAAAGTTTCTAGATGGTCCAGAGGATTCTTCACTCCGTCATAGCTATCTATATGCGGCATGCGAAATTTGTGGGGTAAGGGGAAGGAGTTTACGGCCACAGTGAAGGGTGAGTCGGTGCGGTTGACTAAATCGTCAAGATCACTGGAAACTCGCCCCTTGAGCGCGTTCATCATAACCTCCATCTGTTCCCTCATTGCCTGCATCTCTGCGATAATATGTGGTGGAGTTGCATCCGTGAGAGATGGCATGCTCAAGTTCTGCCTCTCCAGTTTGCTTGGGGCGTGGCTGCCTTCAGGTTTCTCCTGATTTTTCTTTGGAGCGCTGGTCCCTTCCTGATCTTCTTGTTGGTCATTCAGTGCGGCATTCTTCTGGCGCAGCTGTTCTTCCAAGTCATGGTTTTGTTTGGTGAGACGCTCCACAGCGGCACCGAGAGTCCGAACTTGTCTCTTGAGGGCAGTCGTGGGTGGTTCCTCTCCTTGAACGTCGTTAGTAGTTGTCATCGAGCGAGTGAGTACAATGCAACCCTTTAGTCCGGGAAACGGTAGTATGGCTTAATTACGTGTTCCCACAGACGGCGCCAACTGATGATGCTGAAAATATCACCAGTGAGTTGCACAATGCTTGTACGCTCAAAACGACACCTGCACAACAAAAAGGAGAAGACCTAACAAAGAGCACCGGTGTGGTGCCGGCCAAATACCCTCCGAATGTCAAGTTAGAACTTCTTTCAACTCTAGAGTGCTAGAGAGGGATTAATTATGCGTACCTCGATTTGTGAGGGTATTGGAGCTTTTATAGTAGTTGAGGATTGACCTTTTTTCCTTGGAGTAGAAATCTTTTCCTTATAGGAATCCTTATGAGCGTGGAACGCGGAATACTTTCCTTATAGGACTCTAACACTGAGCGTGGGGTACAAGTAATTTCCTTATTACTCATGCGTGGTGGCCAAGTCATGGTTTTACTTAGAACCGTCAGCTTGCCTTATCCCCTTCAGCCATGTGGGCGTCAGTTCCTCGCTACGTTCTATGGACTGCCCAAGAGCTCCGAATTATCGTCCATCAGCGTTGGAGCCTTCAGGTTTTTCTAGTTGTCTAATCCCGTCAGCTTAGACCGTAGGCTCTTTTGCACGTGAAAAACTGACGGGTTGAATCATAGTTTATTTTTACGTATCAGATATGATGCTCGCTGTTGCTTCCACAAATAACTATTAGCATAAATTATTGAACTACCGTCAATAGCCTTGTAGTTCAACATATATTACCTAATGTTTTTCAATGGAGACGTTTATAATTTAAATTCTCCAACTTTCAACTAGGTATGGAGTTACTTGTGGACCACTAGGGCCTCAGCCCCAGTAGTTCCTTTATATATACAATTAAAAAAAAAAAAAGGATATATAGAGTTTATATTTGAAGTTGAAATTTTCAATAGATATACTTAATTATCTCCTAGCAATTAAGTTGGCCCAAAAAAATTATAAAAAAAATAGAAATAGTCAACTAATCCACACTTACTACTATTTTAAACAAAAAACCCTATAGTTAATAAATGCTTAAACTTAATGGTGTCTCCATATTGAAGGCATTAACCGCTCCAAGAAATGTCTCCAACTCATGCACGGAAATTTCAAGAAGTCTTTGAATTTTGAGAAATGTATAAATTAATCGTTCAATTGCAATTTTATTAATGGGATTGGATGGAAAATACATCACATGAGATGCGGCAAGTGACTCAATAACCTTTCAGTTCAACTTACATCACCTGATGTTTTCGACGAAGGCATCTAGAATTTAAATTCTCCAACCTCCAACTAGGGAGCATTGACCCCAGCTCACAAGTAGTTCCTTTATATATATATATATATATATATATTATTAAAAAAATGAATATATAGAGTTTAGTCTCTTTAGATTTGAAAAAAAGAAAAAAAGAAAAAAAAATAGTCAACTAATCCATGGTTCTAAACAAAAAATCCTATAGTTAATAAATGCTTAAACTGAATGGCGTCTCCATATTGAAGGCATTAACCACTTCAAGAAGTATCTCCAACTCGTGCACGAAAAATTCAAGAAGTCCTTGAATTTTTAAAAATGTCTAAATTAATCGTTCAGTTGCTATTTTGATAACGGGATTAAATGGAAAATACATCACATGAGAGAAAATTATTGAATACTCTGGGAGTACAATAAATGTGTACTCCCCCTCTCACATAAATTGTGGGTCCCACCATGAATTTAATTAGTGAGACCCACAATTATGTGAGAGAGAGGAGTATGCATTTATGGTATTCCATAAGTTTTCAATAATTACCCTCACATGAAAAGCAGCAAGGATTCAATTTAATAATATATTCATTTAATGTAAAATTTATTTGAATTTGTTAACAAAATAATGACAAAAAATCAATTTAGAAATTTATTAAAGTACAAGGTCTTATTCTTAAAGAACAATGATTTCAACCCTAGGGGGTCTTCTGTATTTTTGCCTTTTTTTTTAATTCTCAAATTTTTTTTTTTTTATTACACACACACACATATATATTGGTGTATGAAATTAGGTGCTAGAGAGGATATTGCAACATAATGTTGTTTATATACAATAATTTAGGATAGTCTCTAGCTTTAGAGTCAAGAAAAATTATTGTGCAATATATTTAGTATAGAATCATATGGGATTTTCACGATTAAAGAAAATATTGAATTACATATTGATAGATGATTAAGTTGAAATGCATTAATTTTTTAAACACAAAATAAATACTATTTTAATTTTCCATGTATTAATTTAGTATTGAATTTTTGTTTATATATAAATTCTTATTATTAACTTGTGAGTTTTTTTTGTTCATACTATGCCCCCCCACCCCCCTCCCAACATAAAATCTTGGTTCCGTCCCTACCTCCAACTATCAATGTATAAAATAAAATAAAAAATAAATAAAATAAAATCTTTGAACTACCACTCATATTGATCGTAACGATTCCTTTTGAATTTTCATCTTAACTCAAGACTCAAGCAACCTATCACCCTTAATCGTTGCCAATAGGGTTATTGGCATGAGCTTAGCCTCATCATTTAACTATCATATCAAGCTAATCAAAGTTTTAGTTCAAATCTATGCAGGGTGAAAAGTGGAGAGAAACATGGTTAAACCCTAACTATAAACTATATCTTAAATTCACAAAAGTTTGCAATCCACTAGACAAAACAAACAAAAAAGGGAAAAAAAAAAAAACAATAGACAAAACAAACAAAAAAGGAAAAAAAAAAACAAAAAACAAAGAGTTGATTGATAATATACTTCAATTTTCGTTGATTGATTGCTATTTTTTTTAGAGATTATAAGAGATGCTAATTTAAATGTTCTAGAATATGGATCGAGATACTCTTAAAAACACTTTGAATAGAAAAATTAAATCTTATTATAGAGTTTATAATTTTAGGTTGACAACCATAAACAAATGTAACTGTTCAGAACTTAGTTTGTTTAGTTAATTAGTGTTGAATTAATACTGGAATCAAGACAATTCAAGTTTAGAACAATTGAAGACTCAATATTGTAGAAAAGAGATAGCTGGAAGATTGCATTTCAACTGCAGCTCGATTGGTTGAATTCCACTTAACTCAATCAGTCGAAGTGCATGTCTCGACTGATCAAGACTCAGGCAAAATGGATTCTCAGCTTATTTTTTCAGTTGTTTGATCTAGGGTTTTGATGGATCTTAATTCTTAAGTGGAAATAAGTACAAACCCTAAAGCACATTTTTGAAGATACAATAGGGTAGTGTTTTGTAGGTAGATCTTAAGTTTTTCCAAACCCTTTTGAAGCTACAACTAGAGACTACGTGCAAACATCATATCCATTTATAAAGTAAAGTAATTGTAGTTAGTTAACCATAGTTATTGATCAAATCTTTGAGTAGAGATTTTGGAGTCATGAACAAGGGAGTTCGTATACAACAATCCATAATAGAAGAATCCATAGATTCGAAATTAAGTGTGGTCACACCAATAAGTACTGTGTGAGGTAATAGTAGATTTAGAGTTAAGTCTATTGTACAAACTTCAATTCTATTAATAAATATGTTGTCTTGAAGATTGTTTAGGTTAAATCAACCCCAAGTTTTTTTGACTGGTTTTCCTGGGTCATCATTTTTGGTGTCTATGTAATATGTGCTTGTGTGATATGTTAATCAATTTAATCAAAAGCATAATTAATTAATTAATTGGTTAAAAGTTGATTAATTTTGTGATATCCGGGGCCTAAAACCCAAACACTTATCTTGAAAAATTCCAAATAATACAAAATTTAAGCTTAAGTCTATTTTATGACAAACTTGACGTTCTACATCAATGAACTACAACATAATTAGCAAATATAAAATTGGTGGTTGCTTTACAAGCAAATAATAGGATTTAGATTCATGTTGTGGATTGCACGAGCTGTTCAATTGAAAGATCTTACATTATTTATTGGAAATTCTCTTTAATTCTTATTTGGACTTGGTTGCTATTTTTTTTTTCTTGGTGTGAATGGAAAGTTGTAAAGAATCTTAAATATAATTGTTATATTTTTCAGATTTTCGAATGCATCACTATTTATTGTTGTATATATAGGTATATACATGGATAAGTTGTAATAATGATGTTTGAATTTAGAGAATATTGTTTCATAAAGTTGTTAAAGTGAAAATTCAAGTTCTGAAATTTTCTAAGTGAAAATTCGAAGTTAGGCATATTCGATCGGTCGAAGCTTTGGCTCAATCGATTGAAATGGTAAAGAAAAAAGCTGGGAGTCTCTGGATGACTCGATCGCTGTTCGATTCCTGTTCGACCAATCGAAAAGAGTACTCGATCGATCGACAGTAATTTTCGACTGATCGAAAATCGTGAATTAGGATTTTCTGCAGAATTTTCAGATGACTGTTCAAAAAGTTTGAAGAGGTTTCAAGTCTAGTGAATGGTTTTATGAAACATTTTAACTTTCCATACGTGTCTTTTGATGAAACATAATCCTATGGGTATAAATAGAGACTTATGTTCACTTGAAAAATAACTAACTCCACAAAAAATAGTAAATTAGAGAGAAACACAAGAATCTTGTGGTCATTCTCTAAAATTGCTATCTGTAGAATCCAATATCTAAGTTGTATCCTGGAGACAAATTTGCGATAACCTTCTAGCAACAATTGTGTAGGAGGCAAATATTGTTAAGGAAAATAATATTGTGTCTTCAAGTTATCTATTTTTTATTTGTTTTTTGTGTTAATCTTGTTCTTCTATTATTATTTTGTATAATATTTCCTCATTGACATTTATCAAACCCCCAAGTTTGGTATTACTTGTGGGTTAGATAAGGACGTACGTGTCTTATTCGTTTTGATTAGAGGACTGAGGCAGGCCTAACTTTCTATGTCAAAATCTAGGAAATAGGCAAGAGAAAAAATAGGAAGAACAAGAAAAGTAAAGAGTGAGAAAGATATGAGCGTGCATTAATAATAGGCTTGTTTAGTTGATCATAAATAAAGGGTAGGAGACTGTAGAGTACGTGACTAGTCACATGAGAGGATGGTGTAGAGAAATTAGCAAGGATGAGATCTTAGTTGCTATTTTTAGTTGTTTAGGCCATAAATTAAAATGAGTTTTAAACAACTAATTAAGTGAATGAAGTGACAATATCTTATAACTTAAATAAAATGATACAATCTTTTGTAAGGTTGTTCAAACTTCAAAGGAATCAAAGCCCTTTTTTTTGATAAATAAATCAAAATTCAGAGCCCATTAAACATGGGTAAATTCCCATCTTCCAATTTAAAAAAAAAAAAAGTAAAGTGACCCATGCTACATTCTCGTGCATTTAGTTTTGTGTCAATGCTTGTGTTAGCTTTCATAGCTGCCGTGTAGTTTGGACTAAATTGGCAATTTAATAGAAGAGAAAAACTAAAAAAATAAATAAATAATCATGACATTGACGTCGCGTCGTTGATGACTTAACGAAATTATGGTGTGACTCAGGAGGCTATGGTTTCTAATACTCTAATGGTTTGATGCCACATTTCAATTTAACTTGCCGCCAGATATTTTATATGAAAAAATTGAATTATTCACAAATAAAATATATATAGGTAAAAATAAATAAATAATCATACAAGACAAGATCGAAAATGAATTGAAATGGTAAAGATTAACATGAATTTTTCAAAATTCTCTCTCTCTCTCTCATATTATGTGTATTTATTATAAGTAGGCACACGCAGTAGTAGAGACAGGATTTCAGTCTAAGGGGCAAGATTTAAAGACAATATTAAAATATAAAACCTCAAAAAAATAATCAATATTAATAACGAAGTAAATAAAATTTGTAAATAATATGTAGAATTCAACATTTTTGTTCCATCTTCTTCAAAGCATTTAAATTTAGGTTCATAGCAAAATCAAGAGTTCGAAATTGAAAGGTGATTTGATATAAGATTAAAATAATAATAATAATAATAGAAAAAATAATACAGGCTTTAGAGTTTGAGTACATGGACATTAGTTAAAATATAAGACATACAAATCAATGGAAATACATCAAATAAACAAAAAAATAAAAAGGATAAACATTCTAAATGTCGGATAAACATTCAAAATGCCGGGAAAGTGAAATGCTGAAACAGAGGGACAATATAAAAGTTCTTTTTTGTTTAAAAAGAAATGGGATATAAAAGTTTTATTTATAAAAAAATGGGAGATAAATTTTTTATTTTTTAAACAAAAGTTACAATAATGTGGTTAAAAAGTGCGGTGAATATCTCGTATACTTTTCCTCATTTTGTTGGTGATACAGCTATTTTCTTGCAAGTAGGAACTGCTTTTTGTTCTTTTTCTTAGGTGAGGAGGGGCAGAGCATTTAAGAGGATCCTATATACGCACTTATAAGCATTTTTAAGAGGAGCAAGGGGGGCACTTGTCCCCTCTCGCCGCCCCCCCTGGCTCTGTGCCTTGGGCACACGCGAAGCAATCTATTGTGAAATAGAATATTGTATTAGCATATAATAATAAGTATATCGAAATTAATTTAATCAATGATTTTTTCAGTGAATGGGGAACCCCATCTCTCTTTCACATGAATGGTGAATCTCACTTTATTTTATATAAAAAAACAGAGCTGTAATCAAGTAAAATAGTGATTAATGTATAGATAATCAGATGGAGGGAAGTGAGGGAACACGCGTGCTTACTCAAAAACAAAAAAGAGTGATTAATAAGATTAAAAAAAAAAACCCCGCATTTGCTTAGAAAGCATACATTGAATAGGGACAAGAAAGTTCACGTATTGGCGTACGTATGGAATGTGGTTGGGGAAGACATGCCTTTTGATTTGTGTATAGAGTTTAAATTAATAAAAACAACAAAAACAATAAATGAAACATAACATTTTCATTGGGACCATTCCATGCTTGATTATACATTATACAAAAAATAAATTAAAAATAAAACCAAACGGCGTGTGCCTGCCATGACCATTGTAATTTTATAAGATTAGTGACAGTGTAGGGCCAAAGAAGATGTTTGACTCATATTTTACTTTCACAATATAGTAGGGTAGCAAATAACTTTATGTCTAATGTCTCCTATTTCCAAATGAATAATTGAAACCTACCCACAAAAAATCATATCCAAAGCTATTTGATGCGGATTCTCAAAAAAAGAAAAGAAAAAAAAGAAGAAGCTATTTGATGCTTTTCTTTTAAACTATGATATAGTATTTTACAAGTCACCAAAACCAAACCCCATAAGATATTTAAATTTATATATAAAGAACCTTCACAAATCATGATTGTTTTTTTTTTTTTTAGAGTTTCAACCTACGACGTCCGCTCCTAATGATAGTTCTTTATCATTAGACTAAGACACTAATCGATTTTTGGTATAGGCAGGGATTAAATCTCAGATCTCTTATTCAATCATCAGAGACTTTATCAGTTAAACTAACTGGAACCCACTTTTTGATTTTTTTTTTAAATGAATCACGATCATTGACTAATATTAAATTCGTTGCTAATTGGCTCTTACTCTAAACTTTTTAAATAAGTGAGGGTGGTCCTTATTGTGGTCCTCCTCGCCCGTGCACGGGTATTTAGAATCAAATATAAAATCTTCTATTAATTTAACAAGTTAAAGAAGACTCAAATATAAAATGGGATATATATATATTTCATGAAAAGAACTTCTGGGAGATTCTCTCAAAGCTACAATGTTATATACATTGTGTCATTTGCTTGAGATTAGGGTTGAAAAAAAAAGCAAATTTGAAATGCACTTCTTGTAGAGTACTAGTATTTTGAAGTGGTATAGTTAAGTAGTTAAGTTTCCTTTGCAAAACTAGCCCATTTAAGCCCACAGAAACCATTTGAAAGTTGACAATTATAGCATGCTTTTATTCAGTGTTGCTTCCAACTAAAACATGTTTTAAGAACACAAGTTAACGTGTTTCCATTAGTTTATTATTTGATTTGAAAAAAAAGAAAGAAATGAAGTTAAACTATATAAAATGTCAATAAAAGTATTTACAACTGCTATGAATTTATACGCGTATGCATACAAGCATTCACACTGATATCAACAAAGTTCTTACTTAATTTTTGTTAGAAAGTCTTTTTTTTTTTTTTTTAATATACCTACTTTTTAAAATAAATTTTATAGCAAAGCTCTCTATTTATTTCTCTATAATATTTAAATATTAGTTTTCTATCTCAATCAGGTCAGCTCCAAAACCCATAGCCTAATTCAGACCATCAAAGTCGCATGCTCTCCTCCACTTCATCAACCTTACGTAGTTCTACAATCACAAGTTACCTAGTTCTACAGTCACAACTTATTTTACAACAGTATTCGAAGAAAGAAATCATGAAAATTTGAACAAAACCTTTTGCCTTCGTTTATGAGCTACACATAGTGATATCCATACCCATTTATCTCAATCAACTCGCAACTCCGAAACCTATATTTTAGGAGATCCAATGAGAAGCAAAACAGGGATGATGATATTGATATCCAACAATGTTGATGGTTATTATAACTTTTGAAAATTGTGTTGAGTTGCTAGTGAGTTTGTTGGAGACCAAAAAGTGGGTTTGACTCACCAAAATTTTGGTGGGGTGGGGAAAGATTTTTTAAGCTCATTGAGAATGTTCTAACTCTTCATTATTTACATGTGTGTCTTTTAAATGTGCATTGAAAATTAAACATCTGATGTTTCTTAATTTGTGCATTTAAAACACTCATTAACAAGGTCTTTAAACTTTATTTTATGATGCGAAAGGATTTAAACTTATATGTCAAACACTCATAATATTTGTTCTTTACTAACAAGTCAAAAGACTCAAAACACCAATTGATTTCATTTTGGTGTCTATATGTGAGTGGATTCGATCTCATTCCTCATTTCACGACAAAAATCTTTACCAAATTGAGCTAACTTAGCATATTGATACTATCATAACACAATCCGCTCCCCCAAATAGCATAATATTAGATTTGGCATAAAAATAAGGATAAAATTTAGTTACAAAATTAGTTGTAACCTAAAACTATAACTACAACTTCGCTCAATATTTTTTTCTTGGATGTAGATTTTGACAAATCCACTAGATTATATTTTATTCTCTTTTTCAAAAAAGATTATATTTTCTTCTTATATCCTTCATACTTGCAAAATTTCTAGAAGATTAAAGATCAATAACTATGTCATTAATCAATTGTTTAAATTGCAAATTTTTATAGTTTAAAATTATGCATAAAAATTAAATTTATGAATCATATAACAAATAACATATAATTAACACAAAATTTGATATATTTTGTTAAGAGTGTAAAAAACATGCAATATATTGGTTAGATTTTAAAAATATGTAGCAATGTTAATTTTTTTTAAAGGAAGTTGTAGTCTTAGGTTACAACCAATTTTGTAGTAAAACTTTATCCTAAAAATAATGCATAATTTTCTTATTTTCTTTTGTTTGGGAGGAGAAGTGAAAAATGGTTTTTTACAGGATAAAATCCATATATTTATCTATTTGGCAATTTTGTGAGAAGTAATTTTATAATAAAATAGAGAGAATGTATGTGTTCCCAAAAATCAAAAGTGAGCGCAATGATCCGTTCCTCTCTCATTAATTTAGAGGAAATTAATTTTTCATCCTCAATTATTGAATATATACAAATAAAATATCCGATATAATAGTAAAGGTTTTTTTAAAAAAATTTCCTTCTTTTATACACTTCGGAATACACTAAAAAAGAGGAAAAAAATGTCTCATTTTATTCTATTTCATTATAAACTCTCAAACATAGTATCAATGTTTTTAATTTCTGTTGAGGGTATCAAAGTTCAAATAGAATATTTTTATCAGCATTATTTTATGACAAAGATCAAAATCAAAGTCTACATCTCACACACTCATACACACCCTCTCATTAATAACAAGATCCCTGAAGTCTTAGCAAGCCACCAACTGATCATGATAAAGGCAACCTAGTTCTGCTTCTTGCATGGCTACAAGAAATAGTCAAGAAGATATATAAAAAGACAAAGTTAGAGTAATTAAAAATAAAAATAAAAATAAAATACAGATGAGAAAATATATTTTAAAGCTGTGCGCATGGCTCATCCAAGAGGTCTCATACATGGGTGGCATGGACCAGAAGGCATGAGTTTATGATTGTCATTGGTGAGAATTATGTCAAACTCGAGCTGCTGGATTTTCACGCTGACGGATCGCTTGAAAAGGTTGTTGTCATCTTATGCGTAAGATATTACGTATTTGAACTCTTCAACTCATGCGCAGAGATTGAAAGTTACAACATTAAAAATTCCATTTTTTATTTTGTTGGGCATGATGCAATCTAAAATGTCCAACGGGGAGAAGAAAATTGTTTAGTTGACAATTTATTATGAGTAAAATTTTGCTTTAAGTCCTAATTGTTTAGTGTATTACAATTTGAAACCTCTTTCTTTACAAAGGGTTGTCCCAATGTTAGATAGGTGAGATCTTAGGGAGGTTTTATGTGGGGGAGTTTGAACCTAGCTATACCTGCACGTTGACTTGCTTCTCTCTCTCTCTCTCTCTCTCTCTCTCAAACTACCATGATATGTTATTGCAAAACCAAAAAGGATAGGGCTGCTTAAGCTTACCCTATATAATCACCAGCAGTCATTTCTACACTAGTGAACCAAAAATCCATAAGCAATCTATAGAAAAAAACATATAATACTTGGAGTGGCAGGTTGGAAATCAAAGCATCACAAAAATGCTTTCTGGGGCTAATATTACTTCTTGCTTCCAAAATGCCCCAGTGCAGATCTATTCTGTGAATGAAGATGTTGTTTCAGCCTCCTCTCTTGAAGGAAACTCGGCCTCAGAACCTCATCCAAACTCTTTCCTCTATAACTTTTCAGTTCTCAAGGACAAGGTTCATCAGGTGCAATCTTTGGTTAGCATCCTTATCAACACGGATCATAGCCAACCTGAACCAGCAACATCTTTTGCTGTGGCCAGCATGAGTACTGTGATTCAAGAAATTATCTCGTCCGCGACTGCAATGATGTTCGTTTGCCAACAAATGGGGCTTGGTCCTACTGCAGCTGGTAGCACTAGCACCGATGAATTGCACCATGGTCATCATGGCCAGCGTCATCAAACTCGGTTTTCTCAACCAAACTTTGGTGGCAATCGTGCTGGTAACATAGGCCAAGAAAGAGGGCAAGGTTTCTTTTCTAGTGAAACCCTTGCTGATTGCTGGTATGGTGGTGAAACCTTTAATAATTATGGTACAAATAAGGATGAAACTCGAAGTGGTGCTGTTGGCAACAACGTTAATAGGGTCGAAAGGAGAGATCAAGTGGCTCAAGGGGGTGATACTAGTGAAGCGATATTTGAAAGGATTACATCAAAGGATTATGATATCATTGAATTAGATGCTGCGGATTTGTTGGCTAAGTACACACATTATTGCCAAGTTTGTGGGAAAGGGTTCAAGCGTGACGCGAATTTGAGAATGCACATGAGGGCTCATGGAGATGAATACAAGACTAGTGCTGCTTTAAGCAACCCCATGAAGAATAACAATGGAGGCGCCTCAGGTAATCGAGATGGTTTGCTGAAATTGCCTAGGAAATATTCGTGTCCACAAGAAGGGTGTAGGTGGAATCGAAAGCATGCCAAGTTTCAGCCTCTGAAATCCATGATTTGTGTGAAGAATCACTACAAGAGGAGCCATTGTCCTAAGATGTATGTTTGCAAGCGTTGCAATCAGAAGCAATTCTCTGTGCTTTCTGATTTGAGGACACATGAGAAGCACTGTGGGGATCAGAAGTGGCAATGCTCATGCGGTACCACATTTTCTAGGAAAGACAAGCTTATGGGCCATGTTGCTTTGTTTATTGGGCACAACCCAGCTACAATCTCTCTGTCAAAGCTAGCAAAAGTTGAGCAACAAACGTTGCAAATGCAAATTGATGATAGGCACAGATGATCATGTGGTAAATCATCAAGAGCTGTTTTTCTCTAAATCTTGTTATTTTCTATATAGAAAATAATGTACTAATACGTTTTAATTTTAATTAATGTACTAATATAAAGCCTAGACTAGATATACCTAGTTGCTATGGACGATTAAAACATGAAGTAACTTGCTTCATATAGTTCATATATATATATATATATATATTTTATATATTATGGTTGTATTAATTTCTCCTCTTTGATGCTATGTTAACTAAGCAGTAGACAATATTATGCTTATTCCTAAATCCAAAGAGTGAAGATCTCGCTTTGCAAGAGTTAGTTTCGTAAGGAATGTGAAGTTCTTGGAAGAATTTTTGTTGATGAGGAAAAGAAAATAAACTAGCTACTTTGACTTGTGGTGGCATTGTGTCGTCATAACTCATAAGCTAGTTGTGCTGTCATTGTTTTCTTTTCTTTTCATTCTTTTTCCCCTTAGTGAGGTTATCAACAAATTCCAGAAAGAAACAAAGAAATTGAGACATGTGGCCCAAAAAGCGCAATTTATAGTTGCACTTCAAGTTTTCACATTTGTTGGTCCCAATTCAACATTAGAGTCTTACCTAGAAGGCTAGAACCTTATTTTGGAATCACCTGGCGGCTAAAAGTATCTTGGAGGAACTCCATGATTAGTGGTAAAGCTACTCTTTATTTGGTCATTCAACCCCAGCAAGGAGGAACTTATAAAAACGAAGCCTCCCCGGCCCGCTTATTTTGGGATGAATTAATATTATTAGACACAAATCTGATTATCCCAATAAATTTTCTTTTAAAAATTTGTGGTTTTTATGAATGGAAAACTTTGATTATTGAGCTTCAATGGAAAAAGGATCCTACCCATTTCAAATTTTATCTATTTTGTGTTTCAGATTTTATTTTACAAATCTAAAGATACGTATTACTTTATTCATAAAATTCAAAACTCTTTCCAACTACCCATTTGAAAATAGGGAAAGAGATGGAAATGAATAGAATGTAAAGGATCTTTTAAGAATATTTTTTCTATTTGCTTATTTGAGAGTTTAAGTAAAAGAGATTGAAAAAATCGTTCTTTTATTTAATTAAAAGTTTAATTAGAAATGAATGAAGTGGTTAGCTGGGAGTGCTCCTTTTTTTTATAGCATGGAGATTAATAACATTTAGACCAAAATGTTCATAATATCCATTTATATTTTACAAATTTCTTGTAATTCACCCCTCTTATTTTTTTTTGCCTCACTTTACCTAATTTTAATGATATTTCATTGTTTTTTTTGCTCTTTAGTTTTTGTGAAGTGAATGAATATTGTTGTATTGCTTTTTAAGCCATCATCATGATCAATTTACCTATAGTACTTTTATCTTCTTCTTCTTTTTTTCCAAATATTATATATAATATAATATACAAAAGCATAAATTGAGAGAAAGTTCAATAAAAAAAATTTAATTCGATTCTAATTACATACAAATTAACTTTGTGTTAAGTTTTATTTTTATTTGATACCAATTGTCTCTATATTTTGGTTTCTAAAAAGAAAAAGAAAAAAAGGTGTCTCTATATTTTAAATACACTTCGATTTCAAGCCAAGAGAGTCATTCAAATTATACTTCAATTATGTGTTAATTATATTATATTAAAATTAATGTATTTGTAATTATAAAATATAAATTCAAATTTATTATACTTCTATTTAATACTATGAATATGTATAGTCTATTATTTATTAGGTAGAAATATTTTATATGTATATAGATACATGAATTTTCATGTATATAATTTTTCATATATATATATGGGAAATTACATTTGTTCCACCATAAACAATACCCCATTTTAGACTTTGCCCTGTGAACTATTGATATGTATGATTGACTCTCCAAAGTTACAACTTTGAGTTTCAATATTTCCATTGTCATATGTTTTGGAGTTAAGTATGGCAAAATTACGTATTAAAATGCTAGTATTTCTCCAACACAAATATGAAGAGTAAATTGGTATTTTTTAATTCTAAATTTTGTTAAATTTAACAACAAACAGACAACAAAGTTTTCGATTTAGGAGGTTGGATCACGCATTTTGATAGTTCAAATGGCAAGTGCAAAATAAGTTATAGTTTATGGTAGAAAAGTAATTTTGATCCCATATATATTGCACCATTGCATATGCTACAGTGAGATATAAGCTAGTAATATTATAACAATAAAACATGATTTTAGAATTACTATTAGGACAAAGTTTAGCTACAAATTTGGTTATAGCCTTATGTTACAATCTTACTCAATATATTTTTATTAGAGATGAATTTTGACAAATTCACCATTGGATTACATATTTTTCTTATATCCTTCATGCTTGCAAAATTTCTAGAAAAGTAAAGATTAATAGCTATATCATCAATAAATTATTTAAATTGCAAGTTTTTGTAGTTTAAAATAATGAATAAAATATAAGCTTATAGATCATATTATAAATAGTATCTGATTAATACAAAATTTGACATGCGCATTAAGAACATAAAGAACATGCAATTCAACGGTTGAATTTTCAAAATATAAAGTAATTTTTATTTTATTGAGTAAGGTTATAGTTTTAGACTACAACCAATTTTGTAGCTAAACTTTGTCCTTATGAAAATAATAAAAACACTAATGATAGCTTCTTGTTTTTTTTAAAAAGAAGAAGAAGAAGAAGAAGAAGAAGTGTTATAATAGTAATGTTGTTATTGAATTATTTCTTTTCATTCCTTCTCATGGTACCCGCAAATGAGTTTGACTTACCTCCAGTACTTTTAAATGGACGTCTCCAATTGTTTTAAATATACAATGGCAAGTGGTAGTAGATTTTAATTTCCACATTTTATTTAGTTAATGTGTGATATGACAGTTTCTCATTAAAATAAAAGAAGATTACAGTTAAAAAAGTAATAAAGGTAAGCCAAACCCCTCGCAAATAATGTTACTTACATTTCATTCATTTTTTTTTTAAAATCTAGATCTATAAATAGCTTAATTCCTTTTTCTCAAAAAAGAAAAAGCTAAATTCCATTATATTATATCACATTTAATCCGTTCCTATAAACTCTAATGCAAACTATGTAGGTTGCCAAACCCAACATCAACTCGAAATCACATATTATCATTGAATTAGAGCCAGAATTTTGGGGTCACAGATGTGTTTTGGTAAATCATTTAGAGAAGGAGTTTTGGGGAGGATTCAAGAGAGAGATTTTATCGATTCCTATTTGCTGTCATAAAATGCTAAAAGAGGAAATTTTATATTTATTGCCTGAATTTTGGGATCCCAAATTCCAACTTTTTTTTTGATAAATTAAATTCCAACTTCAAATCCCATCTAGTTAGATGGAATTTCACAATTGAAGGCCATGAAGGGTTTGCAATTTGATGGGTGCACCAATAAAAATTTAACAAAAACAGAGGGGCGATGAGTGAGGCAACGGTGAGAACAAGAGAAGAAGATGATGTTTTGCAACAGAGTACAAAGAAGGTTAAGGAAAATCACCGTGACCTTGTAGGCCACGAACCTCTACGCCCCATCTTAGATGTAGAGGGCAGATCTTATAGAGATAGGCTCGTTGGTGTGTGCCCAGGAGCCTTTGAAAAAGCTTTTGACTTTGAAAATACTATGGAGATGGAAGTGATGACTGACGATGAGGCTGATGAAGACAGTCCAAGTGAGGCAACGGTGCGACTTACTGGAGACAAGAAAGGCAAATCCGAGCCGCTTGGAAGGATGCACTTATAGTAAAAGTGTTCGGAAAAACCGTAGGCTATCATTTTCTTATTTCTTGACTAGTTAGCTTATGGAAACCAGTGGGTAAAATGGATTGTATTGACCTCAGTAATGATTTTTTTCTCATCAGATTTTCCACTATGGAAGACCGAGCAAGAGTTCTTAAAAATGGTCCGTGGTTTGTTGGAGGCCACTACCTCTCCATCAGGTGTTGGGAACCAAACTTCATGGAAGCAACAGCCAACCTTTCGATTGTTGCGGTGTGGATTAGACTACCGGGTTTACCCATCGAATACTATGAGCCGTTTGTATTGAGGGATATTGGACTGGCCATAGGTCCGGTGCTCAGGATTGACAACCAAACTGCTACGGAAGCGAGAGGTCACTTCGCCAGACTCTATGTCCAAGTAAATTTTGATAAGCCCATCATCAAGCTTGTTAAGATAGGAGGAATTCGCCAACCTGTGCTATATGAAGGCATTAATGTACTTTGTTTTGCTTATGGCCGTGTGGGTCACCGAACTAAAGGTTGTCCTTACAGCGCAAGGAAGCCGGAGCCGGAGGAGATGACGAACGTTGAAATAGAGGCAACGAGCAGTCCAAAAGCGGGAAAGGATCACATAGAAACTGACAGGGGAGACTTTGGGCCCTGGGTCCTGGTTACACCAAAAAGGAAGCCTAAAATTAATCCATATAAAGAGAAAAAGCCTTTAACTCAAATAGGCAATCCGTCCCAAAGCCCAAGTTAGCCCTGCCATGCTTCGAGCCCACCAATAGGACCTGTCTCGCTAGGTCTGAGGCTAAACAAGGAAAAGCACACCTCTAGTGAATTGACAGGAGATAATGGGATGAGTGCAGATCGCACTAAGTGCATCCCAAGTATTGACAAGTCCACAGCCAAGCTTAAAGCTCAGAAGGGAAAGATTCCCAGTTGGAGACAGCCAAACAACCATAGCCAGAAAAATATTGCAGAGTGGAAAATTGTTAACGCAAAGCCTTTTGGATCAAGCCCCCCTCTCCAAATCGGCTCAGAAATGTCAGGATTTCCAAGCTTAGCAATGGATTTCAAAGTTTTTCATGCTAGATGCTTTGTGGAACCTATCCCAACGTTGAGTGATATTACAACCCAATCTGGTGTTGAAGGCCAAATGGAAGGGAAGAAGCTTGAAGAATTGGAGATTGGCTTTCAAACTACATCGGAGATGGAATGTATTGAAGAAATGAAGCAAACTCACCACCTTCAAGCAATTGATAGAAAACTGCTAACAAAAATCTCTAGTTGCCCATCATCTGAAAGAATTTATTTGAGTATTTGTTTGGAGAAGGATGCTCAGAGAATAGCTAGGGTGGAGCTAAAAAGGATTAATCCTAACCTTCGGACAAAAATAGTAGAGTATGGAGATGAAGTTGATCATCAGACGGGAAATGGGAATCCCACAGTGGCGAATATGCAAATTGAACAGGAGGTGATACTCTCCAACCTTCCATTTAATTTTGTTGCTTCCTTTTTTGCCTTTAATAATGAATATGTTGATATGGAATTCTCGGGGTGCTTTGAGCCCCACCTTTTGTACTAATACTAGTGACTTGGTCCGTGTTCATTCCCCTGCTATCATGATTGTCATTGAAACCAAAGTTAGTGGTGACAGAGCTAAAAGGATTGCTAACAGGCTCCCTTTGGATGGGGCAATTTTTGCAAATTCAATCGGTTTTTCTGGTGGTCTATGGGTCCTCTGGGATTCTAATCAGGTGGATGTGATTGAATTATCTTCGACTGAACAAGAGATTCACGCCATAATTTCATCCACAAGTAAACTTTCCTGGTTGCTCTCTGCTGTGTATGATAGCCCAAGATTTGCTAAGAGATGCCTTTTGTGGGACAACCTTAAATCAGTAGCTGGACTCCATTCCATGCCATTGGTAATTGCAGGAGATTTTAATGAGACCAATCAGTCTAAGCAAAGCTCTACTTTTCCAGGAGTTTCTAAACACTTGCAAAATGATTGACATTGGCTTCTCTGGTCCCAGATACACCTAGTCCAATCATAGGCCACTTGCACACTTAGTTCAAGAGCGAATCGAAAGGGTCTTTGTCAATGCCGAATGGAACAGTCTCCACCCCAAAGCTATAGTTTTTCACTTAGAAAAAAACCACTCGGACCACTGCCCAACGAAGCTATGCCTAGACAACAATCTGAACTTCCGCCCCCTTAAGCCTTTCCGGTTCCAACCCATGTGGCTTTCACATCCATCCTTTCCAGGGGTTGTGAGAGATGCTTGGTCCAATTCTCCCTCTCTTAATCAAGCGTTGTCCAATTTTTTTGACAAGGCAAATACATGGAATATAACAGTTTTTGGGAATCTTTTCCACAGGAAGAGGAGACTATCGACTAGACTTAAAGGAATTCAGGTGAGCTTATCAATTTAGCCAAATGATTTTTTGGTGGAGCTGGATAGAAATTTGAGATTAGAATATGCTGAAGTGGTTAGGTTGGAGGAAGAGTTTTGGGCAATGAAGGCCTAGATCCTTTGGCTTGTAGAGGGTGATCGGAATACTGCCTTTTACCACACCTCAGCCCTAGTTCGCAGTAGGAGGAATCGCATTTTGTGCATGAAAGTTAGAGTAGGAAATTGGTTGAGCAGAGATAAAGAGATTGTAGATTATATTAGAAAGGGCTTCATGGAGCTTTTTAAATCAGATCACTGCTCTGTCTCTCTAGCGGATTGGAACCCCCCGTTCTAGCACTCCTATCTTAATGAGGAAGAAGCTGCCTCCATTGATATTATGGTGACTAATGAGGAGATCTCAGCTGGGTTATAGGGTCTGAAACCTTACAAAGCCCCTGGTCAGGATGGCATTCATGTAGGGTTTTTCCAACGCTTCTGGCTTGTTGTGGGGGACTCAGTGAAAAATGAGGTGAAGTCAATTTTCAGCTCCAGGACTATTCCGGAGTATTTGAATAAAACGCTCATCACACTAATTCCCAAGTGTAAGCACCCAGAATCTTTGAGCAATTACCGACCTATAAGCTTGTGTAACACTGTGTATAAGATGGTGACGAAGATAATTGTTGCTCAAATCTGGCATTTTCTATCGAAACTTGTCTTGCCTTTTTAGTCAGCCTTTGTTCCAGGGAGGAAAGGTATGGAAAATGCGGTAATTGTTGAAGAAATTATCCATACAATGGCTAGGAAGAAAGGAAAGGGAGGGGTGATGGCAATTAAGCTAGATTTGGAAAATGCATATGACCGTCTGGAGTGGAGTTTTATTAGAGACACCCTTAAGCTCTTCAGAATCCCTAATAATCTGATTTCTCTAATTATGAGCTGCATTTCTTCCTCGGCTATCTCTATTTTATTTAATGGGGGTGCTTTAGAGGCTTTCCAACCCTCCCGAGGAATCTAACAAGGTGACCCTCTATTGCTTTACCTTTTTATCCTTTGTATGGAGGTGTTAGGGGCTTTAATTGAAGATAAATGCAAAGAGAAGCTTTAGAATCCCATTAAATCTTCGCAAAGTGGGCCGGCCTTTTAGTACTTATTTTTCGTGGATGACCTAATGTTGTTTGCCAAGGCAGACCGAAAAAATTGTATTGCAATTAGAGATGTGTTGGATACTTTTGTTCTCTTTCGAGGCAGAAAATCAGTGAAGAAAAGTCTCAGGTCTTTTTTTCCCCCTAATGTGGAGCAGAATATTAGAGAAGAGCTTAGTGAAGTGTTGGGTTTTAAGTCGACCCCTGCCCTTGGGAAGTATTTGGGTTTTCCCATAAAACATAAGGGTATACCACAAGATTTTAGGTTCATTATTGACCAAATCCAAAGCAAGTTAGTAGGTTGAAAGGCAAATTTACTATCTTTTGCGGGAAGAACTGTGCTGACTCAATCAGTGACCTCCACCATTCCTAACTATACTATGCAGTGTGTGGCCCTTCCCCTCAAAATCCTTAAAGTTGATAGGTTGAATAGGAATTTTTTATGGGGTTCATCGGATAGTAAGAAGAAACTTCATCTCATTGGATGGAACAAAGTCATAAGAGATAAGGAGGAAGGAGGCTTAGGCATTCAAGTCATGAAGCCGAAGAATACTGCCTTACTAGCTAAGCTAAATTGGAGGTTTAAAACTGAAAAAACAGCATTATGGGTTCGAGTTCTCTCTAAAAAGTACCGAGGACAAAGAAGAAGTCCCCCCAAACTTGCTTAATACTACCTCTTGCTCACCCATTTGGACTAGCATTAAGTTGGGTGAAGCTACTGTTAGTAAGGTAGCCAAGTGGGTTGCTGGAAGTAATAGCGGCCTTTCTCTTTGGTTGGATAAATGGTTAGACACGGGTACTCCCAGAAGTTGCATTTTTGGTCCGCTAAACAGAGGTGAAGAGGATATCAAATTGAAGGATGTGGCAGGTTTCTTTGGTTAGAACTGGGAGGGATTGTCCTTTGTTCTTCCCAAACCAGTTTTGTTAGAAATGAAAGCCACCCCTATGCCTTATTCCAGTCAAAGAGAGGATAGACTGTCGTGGGGTCCATCTCCCAGTGGAGAATTCAAGCTCAAAGATGCTTATCGCATAGCAAATGCCATTGATCCTAAGTCTATGAATCAGACTTACAGCGAGGATTGGGTTTGGAAAGTTGCTGCCATTCCTAAAATAAAGTTTTTCCTTTGGCAATGCAGTCATCATAGCATTCCGGTTTGTGCGATTCTAGCTGAAAGAGGTATGAACATTTCTCCTCTGTGTCCTTTATGTAATGCAGCCCCTGAAACAATTATTCATGCTCTTAGAGATTGTCCTAAGGCCCAATTTTTATGGAATTCTTTCTCTCCTCCTTGCTCTGCTGCTTCCTTTTTTGATACTCAGTTGATGGTGTGGCTAATAGTTAATTGCAAGTCGATGAGGCAGTGTGATGTTTCTGAATTAGACTGGGCTATTATCTTCCCCATTGCGATTTAGGTGCTTTGGTTAAACAGGAACAACATAGTTTTTGGAAAGTCTTCCACTCTAAAAGACTTGAGGCCGAGACACTAGCTAAGGCTGCTGAGATGGCATATCTAGTAATTGCCGAGAAACACAGGAAATCTAGAATAAGAATTTAGGTCAGGTGGCTGCCCCCTCCACTCAATTGGTTGAAGTTAAACTAGGATAGTTCCTCTATGGGAAACCCCAGGCTGGCTGGAGTAGGTGGGTTGATTCGTAATGAAATTGGGGAGTGGGTGAAAGGATACGCAAGAGCTATTGGTTGTGCTACCAGCATTGCAGCGGAGCTGTGGGCGTTAAGAGATGGCATTCGGCTCTGTATCTCTCTCAAAGTTCTAGCGCTTGTGATTGAACTCAATGCAAAATTGGTTGTTGATCTCTTGAAAAAAGATGCGGAAAACCCGAATGGTATTAGTGTCTTGGTTGCTGACTGCAGAGAAGGGCTGAAGGAGATTCCTATGGTCCGTATTCAACACTGTTACAGAGAGGCGAACAAATGTGTTAATGCATTAGCATGTAGGGGAGTCACTCTGAAGCAGGATTTTACCATCTTCATTGACCCTCCATCTGATGTAGGTTTTCTTATAAATTTAGATTCTGCAGGTACTTGTTTTTTCCGTTATGTAGCCTCTGGTTTAGAGGTCTTTTAGTTCTGTTAATGCATATCCTTTTCACCAAAAAAAAAAAGCCCCACCCCTTTCCCTTTTCCTTGTGTGTGTGTGTGTTTGTTTCTAAAAAAAAAAGTTTAAAGCCCCGTACTTTATATTTTCTACCAATATTACAGTCAAACAACGGAATTTATAAGTGATGGGATTTTAAATGATGGAAATGTAAAATTTGTGTGTATTTGACAATTGCTTCTTCCAAACACGCCTAAAGAATGGAATATGTAATTAATGAGATTTCAAAAGTTGGAAATATAAATTGTATCCTAAAAGAGTTCAAGTTTTTTGTTTCAATTTATATATAATTGTTATGCATATATATTAATGAGATTTTAAAAGTTGGAAATATAAATCATATATAAAAGGGTTCAAATCTTCTGTCCCAACTTATATATAATTGTTATGTATATATAACAATTTATTTTTCCAAACATATATGTGCTTGAGTTGTTATCATTGAATTATAGTTATATGTTATGTTAAATTATGTTAGAGAGGTGCCGATTAATTCTTAGGTACTCCGGAAGCATGGAAAATGACGTTCTTTCCTCTCACATTCATGGTATGACCCACTTATTAAATTTATGGTGGAGTTTACCATGTTAAAAGAGAGAGCATCATTTTACTATATTCCGAAACTACTTAAGAATTTTTTTAGGTTACTAAAATATCCACCAACAATAAGGGTTCATTGAATATTATACCATTGTTATCAAATACAAAATATGGAAGTACAATATTTAATGTGGAAAAGATGCTTGGCTTCACCATTCACCGAGTCCCTATTAGTATATCTAATCAAAAACTATATAAGCCACATCAAAAGAAAAATAATGTATTCGATCCTATGTGTGAAAGGTCTCTATTTGAAGGAGTTAATTTTCTAAATAATGTATAGTTCTAAATTCCATGGTTAAAAAGAAAAATAATGAGTTACTCGATCGGTATTGTTTTGACATTTTGTCTTACATAGAACGTCATTCATGGTCATTTGAAGCTGATAATTAAATTACTGGGAGATGAAGTAGAGAAATGAGTATAGTTCTAAATTCCATGGTTAAAAAGAAAAATAATACTCGGTATTGTGGTGACATTTTGTCTGACATAGAACGTCATTCATGGTCATTTGAAGTTGATAATTAAATTACTGGGAGGTGAAGTAGAGAAATTAAGGAGAAATTATAAGTATTCGTGGTGGACCACGTCATTTGTCCACTATTCCACTAAAAAACTTTCATTTGTTTAAAATTGCTGAATCAGTAATCAGTTTCTATTTAGAAAAATTTTCTGACCCAACAATTTTAAACACGTGGGAGTCTTTTAGTGGAATGGTGGTCCACATCACTTGTCCACCATGAGGACCTAATAATTTCTCAAATTAAGGAGCTGTTTGGTATGGTAGTTTAAGGTTTTCCATTTTTAAATAACATTACACGTATTTTCACACACTTTTTCACCCACATGTATTTCTAAAAATACAAACAATGTTATTAGAACAACGTTACCAAATGGCCCCTAATAGTTTAAATTTAGGATCAATTATTTTGATAACAAGATAAATTATCACTTATCTTTAAAGCTTAATCTCCTAAAAAATTGTAAACATAATCATTTAACTATTCTTTTAACAGAATTACTTTCTTACTATTTTTAGAATTTTCTAGAATAGGATTGTATTTTATTGTTTTGATTATTTTTAGAGGGTTCAAAAACAAATTAAGTACATTTTATACTTTAGGATTAGGTTATATCTTATGTGACTCTTTGTTAATTTAACACTATTTATTATTATTTTTATTGAATTAATATTTTGAAAATCTCATATTATTTATTTATTTTTATTTTTGTAAAAATAAATTTCAAATTTTGTATTAATTGGATATTACTATTGTGGGTACCCGAGGACCGAGGAGGAAGTTGTAGAGTCAAAACACTGGGCCAAGGCCCAAAGAAGAATAGGAAAGGTTGAGGCATCAATTTGGACACACCACTAAACACGGGCCCAGGGAGCAACGACGCCCGAAGAGGGAGGTGGATCCGCCAAAGCGTCAATGGTACTCCATAAAAAGGGGGGAAGGGACTGCAAACTGAAGGAGAAAGAAGTCAGTTG
Organism: Quercus ilex subsp. ballota; assembly: GCA_032727855.1. Taxonomy (NCBI): domain Eukaryota; kingdom Viridiplantae; phylum Streptophyta; class Magnoliopsida; order Fagales; family Fagaceae; genus Quercus; species Quercus ilex. Next base: position 17,253,452 of record CM064908.1, on the reverse strand, counting down.
CAGGCAGGAAGCCTCAGTAGTGGAACGGCCTGTCGCATCCACATTAAATGATGTACACCAGTTTTATCAGCCGCATTAATAAGGAAGTGACCTAAACAGTGCCAGCCACAGCTACGCAGGCTACTGCCATCACCTACTTCAGATGCTAAGGGCGACAGGTGTCGGGAGAGGATGAAGATCAGGTAAATATGGACGGAGAAGATGCATTGGGGAAGAGCTATATAAAGGAGGGTAAGGGCATTGAGGAAGGGGGGGGGGGGGGGGGGGAAGAAAAACATGAGAAAAAAGGGACAAAAGGAGAAAGAAAGAGGAATAGTGTAATTTTCCTTTTGTATCTTGCTTCCTCGGGAGCCTCTGTGTAAAGCTTGATGCTTATTCGTTTCATGAATATGAGTCTGAGTCTTGAATTTTAGTGTCCTCGGGTAGAACACCTTGTTGTCATCCTTCCCATCTCTTACAAATTTCATTGGTTTGGGCCAAGTGTGAGGGGAACTTCTCACTATTCTAAGTGGGCTTGAGCCCTTTTACACCATTTTTCTGGTCCTTGCAACTATATTTATTATATAAGCTATAACACTCATGACTTATGTATAGTTTGAAAGTACAAAAATTTTAAATATAAAAATTTATATAGATGAAATAGTTATTTATTTTTATCATTTTGAAATTTTGCAAACATAAAGGGTGTAAAAATCAACATAATCCAATGACTGATTTATCAAAAAAAAAAAACCAATAAAAATAATTAAGTGTTGTAAACTTTAGTAGTAGCTCTAGGAATTTTTTTTTAGGGTGATCACTAAGAAACTTAAATTATACAAAATTTAATAAAGAGATAATTTGAATATATCAATGTCACAAAAAAACACACAAATACATGAAGTATTACGATTTCTTTCTACTAACAAAGAGAGAGAGAGAGAGAGAGAGAAAAAAAAAATGAACTGATAAGAGATAAAGTAGGTATTGAAAATTTTAAGATGTGAGTAATTAATTAAGTGAGAGAGTTGAAATGATAAAAGAGAAGAGAAAAATTTGGGGGGGAAGGGGGGGGGGGGGCAGAGTAGAAACATATGATATTTGCTACAGCTGAGAGCTAACTTGATACAGAGAACAAAATTATTGCAATTACAAAGCCATATATATATATATATATATATATATATCAATAGGTAAAACTCAGAAAAAGTTCAATTAGAATTTGAAATTAAAATCCAATTTTCTGTCATGTGTCTAAATTTATGTGGAGACTACATCATAATTATCCACTTAAGGGGTTAAGGATTATATTTGAGCGGTCATAATTATTTTTGGAGTAATGCTACTTTGTTTACAATATTTTCACAACAAATCATATGTGACAATTTATTATTAGTGGATTAAAAAGTAATGTCTATTAGCCCAAATTAGAAGTATTAACAACTTACCATGTAAGATTTGTTGTGAAATTATTGTGAAAATGCTGTGAATGTAATATTACTCTTATTTTTGTTGAATCTAAATTCTTGTGATTATTAAGTCAGGATGGTCAAAATAAGTTAGTTTAGTGTGTGTGTATATATTATATTATATTATATATATATATATATATTTGCAATCGATATATATACATTTTTTTGCAAGTCAGGGTGTCTTGTGACCACCCTGGCTTACACACAAAGCCGCCCCTAGTAAACTTGTTCATAGTTAAACTAATTAGCCTCATCACACACACTTTGCGCGTGCAATGAGACTTTTTTTTTGTTTAGTGTCATAATTTTTGGTACATGCATTGCCATTAAAGTTTCAAGAATAATTGGAAATATAAAAAATATAAATAAAAACTACATTAAATCATGGTTCAAATTTTTGTAGGAAAAAAAAAACCTGTGTTTTAATTTTTTATATATAATTTTTTTTTTTAGAATCTAATTTATACGTGGATAAATCAATTTGAAAATCAAGAGGAAAGTGATCCAATTTTGTAGGCAATGTTTTAGTAGGAGTTAGAGTTGTATTTTTATTGGATTGTCCTTTAGTTTTGTCTCTACTTAAACATAGGGGTGTAGGAGTATTTTTGAACAAAAAAAAAAATGAGGATCCCAAACAGGGGAAGCCCCTTAACTCAATTTTTATGATATATTATTATAATATATGTACACACAAAATTCGTAAAAGATGAATCACACAATCACGAAATAGTGTAACAAATTATCAATTTATATTGATTTGTATATATGTGCATACAATCCTCTGTATGACTCTTTACAATGAAAAGAATACAATAAAACTCCTCTGATTCGATCTCCAAGAAATTTTACGATCCGAATGGCTATGAAGCTTGATCTTGAATCGTGCCTTGATGTCTCCAAGTTGGATGTGTGGTTGGATGTATTTGATTTGAAGTTGAGGGACGTTGGCTTGATCTCGAACAAAATTGAAGGAAAATCCCTAGCTACTTTGATTTGAAGAAGTAGGGATGAGCTTGATTTTGAGGGAGCAAGGGTGCTCTTTTGGACTTAATGATGACTCTCTATTTTAGCAGAGTGCCAGTAGGGTTTTTCTTTCTTCATTTCTGTCTCCTTTTCTCAAACGAAAAGTCCCTATTTATAGGCCATTCAATAGCATTTGATTTGAAATTTTCTCTCAGTATTTATTGAAATTTAATTATAAATTATGAATTAATTTTGGTTTTCCATTTAATAAGAACCTTCCATTTAAGTCTTTTCTTCTAACGTTGGCACACGGCTTTCTTCATCATCAATTGAAAGTTAACTTGATCAAAGATACTCGATCATGATCAATTGGCCGGTTGCGGGTACATCATAAAATAATTGGCTCATAAGTTGTGAAACGAAAATTATAAGCTAATTATAAATATAAAAGTTCAGTATATTATTTTTAATTCTTTAGATGGATTCAATTCCAAAGTGTTATCGTGTTGATTCAAAGTGTCTTTAGGTTTTAGTCATGCATTAACTCTTCTCCCACTACCACACTGCTCAGGTTGTATAAAAACTCTTTTGACTAGTCTAGCATTGAGACCAATCAACAAACCTAATGGTAATTGACTAATTATGTTTGTTGACGATGTGTAGGCCATTTGGGCTACGATTAAGCATGTTCTTAGATATTTATAAATAAAATTATAAAAAAACAAAAAAAAAGTCTCTGATTTCATAATAATGTATGAGTGTGATTTCATTAATTCTATTATTTTAATTCATTGTTATCAAAATCACAATCTGGATTTTAGGATCGTGTAGGATCGTATGGGATCCTACCGATCCTACCAAAACATCAATTTTTTTTTTTTTTTTTTAAGGGATAAATTTTTTATTTTGATGAAACTTTAAGGTTTTTTTTTTTTCTATGTTGTGATGGTATGACTTTTTATTTTTATTTTTTTATAAAATTATGTTAACCAAAGAAAATGTTTTCTAGTTTTTAGTTCACTTGTAATAAAAATGAAGGAATGCTTCATCATTTCTAAATGAATAATTTATATTGGTTTTGCCACGTTTAAAGCTATAATGTAGTTAAATTTTTTTGATCAATATACTAATTTGTGTTTTAATATTACTAAAATGTTTTTCTTATATATAATTTTATTAGTATGCTTGTATTTGTATATTGATTGATTGATTTTTTTGAGCACGTTCTGTAATTGTTGCTGAGTGGTATAACTTGAATAGTTGAGTGTGAAGTTATATCTTAATCTCCTTTGCAACTCTAATATATAAATATACAATGTCTACATAGATGATAAAATAGTTGATAATGATTAGGATAGTGGTCATAAGAACCCTATAATGAGAATAATAAAATGTTCACTTCACCTTAATATTAATCTTGCTTTTGGATTTCATATTTTAGTTAGCTAGTTTCCATTTGATAACTTATTTTGAATTTTAAACTTGGAACTTGGAACTTGGAAAATATTTCCATATTATTGATAAATATTTTGGTATTTGGTTACTAATTAAACATTTATTGAACTTTTTAGATACATTGGGTCAAAACGTAAATATATTTGTTTCGTTAGTAGACGTAGCGATGTAAGACATGAAAATTACATCATATAATGCAAATCTTTATTTTTTTTTATGGATAAGTTTGCAATTTATGTGATTATTCAACATACAAAGTCATTATCAAGATATTTTTTACTTTAAATATGAAAATATGTGGGATCTTACGATCCACGATCTCAGCTACGATCCACGATCCCACTTACCTCTCATGATCCTACGTAAGATCCTGATTTTGACAACCTTGTTTTAATTAATAGAAGTAAGATTTGAATCAAATAAGTCCAAGAGTGATGTTGTCGAATATAGGATGACATAAAAGACGATAGAATATGTCAAGGTATGGATGGAGTTCTTTTCTTGAAAAAGAATTATTAAAAAACAATGATGGCTGATTTGAAACAATTACCAGAAATTATCGACTAAACTTACACATTCACACACGTAAATTACATTTTGAACCATCTAAATGGTACATTTTGTGTGATTCACATGCATAAATTACAAACACTTCAAACATCTAAATGGACACTGTGTGTGTGTGCACGCACAAATTTTAAAAGACTGGCCTTTATTCATGGAATTTTAAACCATATTGTGGTTATTTGGAGGTATTTCAGACTTTTCAATGATTTCAGTTAGGGGTGGCAAAATTGGATACAACCCATGATCCGCGAACCCGACACAATACAACACGACATGAAATTAACAAGTTATGGGATAAGGCTTAATGAGTTTGTGTCATATTTGGGTTGACACGACTAACCCATTTAATAAATGGGTTGGGTTAGTGTTCAACCTATGAAATCCGTATGACCCGTCTGACCCATTTAATTAAATAACATTTTACTAATATACCCTTCATACCTTAGGTATATAAACTTATTAGTTGTTTTGGTTTACTTTCTTTGACATAATGTGATTTATTATTTGTGATATTGAGATATGCTTTAGTTTTGAATGATTATTGGTGATGTAATTATTTGTTAGTTTTGAATTTTATATTAAAAATATTTATTTGTTTGTTTTTTTCATAATTTTTTTTTTTAGTTCAATAGAATCTAATAAACAGGTTGTGTTAGGGTTGAGGAATCTTAATCCTTTTAATAAATATGTTAGGTTAGTGTTGACTCATATAGTCGAATACTCATGAGTTGACACAACACAAAGCCGACGCGTGAACACGAATTGCCACCCCTAGTTTCAGTGAGTAGTTTATTTTATTTTATTTTTGGGTGGTTTTTGGGATATTTTATATTCGGAAGACTTTGAATGTGTATCACTATTTTTGGTATGCTTGTAGGTTCTGATTTCAATGACATTTTTGGCATTGTGGAAAATTTAGGACTATTTGCATTATTTTAGAGCTTTTATGATATTTTGGTCATGTTTAATAGGGATAACAATTTTGCCCCGCCCCGCCCCATCCCCACCCCACTAATAAGGACTATAATTGTAAATTTAGTAAACCCTAAATTACTAATATTTAAAGTGAAACACAAGAGTACAAGATATGAGATAAAATATTTTTTATTCTAAAACCCTATTGCTACTGCCGCCTCTAACCCATCCCTCTTCTCTGTAGTCCATACGTGTTTTTCAAGGTTCATCTCATTCACGTTACGTAGTGCTTCCAAACTTTCAATAGGCAGGTTTGTTTCACGTTTTTTGCACATTGTTTCATATATTTGACTATAGTAGGCAGTAGGTTTGTTGATATTTTCGGCCCCACATTGTTTCATGTTTTTGCACATTGTTTCATTATGTATTCGGCCCCACATTGTTTCATGTTTTTGCAAATTGTTTCATTATGTTTTTGCACAGAATGCGAGAGATCTTCTATTCGGTTATATTCCAAAAACATTAAAATAATAGCAAAATTGAATGTTCAAAATTTCTTCAATTCCAGAACAAGCCAGAATAGTGAAGGGCTTACACTTAAAAGAGTTTTTATTTTTATTTTTTTTGGTATATATCTCACAGTAGTTGAGTTTTAGTACTTATTCTATTTAGTTATATTTATATTTTTATATTCAACTTATTTTTTTCTTTACTATGTGATAGAGTCATAGTTTTTAAAACTTATTTGATTGATAATCTTAAAGATTTTATCTTTGTTAATGTGGTTAAATACTTATATCTATATCTTTCTATCGACAGTATTTTTCCTTGAAATGTGTGAAAGCATTACACACGGTTTAATTTACTTGAATTTTTTCATAAGTGATATAAGTTTATCTTTTACATTGTTCTACATTGTTTGTGTTGGAGACTTTTGGCTTAGGTTTTGGTGTATGTATATTACTTTTTTATGATTGCTAAGTTACTAAATTATCATAAATAATTTTTTTAGGAATGACTTCAAGTGAAAACAATGGTAGCTCCAATCCATCTATCACACCCATTGGCAGCCATCAATCTCCAATGATGGTAGATGAAGATAATACAACTCCCTGTTCAACTCCGTTGGATAGGCCAGAAGATGCCCAAGCCCAACCTAACAATGAGATAACTAAGGAACAAGGGAGGTTGAAATCAGTTGTGTGGAATCATTTTAAGAAGAGGAAAGTTGATGGAAAAGACAAAGCTGAGTGCAACTATTGTACGAGATTGCTTGTAGAGGGTCTAAAAATGGTACTAAACATTTGCATGACCACTTAAAAATATGTCCTAGGAAAAAGTGTAAGGACATTAGGGATATGAAACAAAAATTTTTGGTGAGGGATCAACATAACGTGGACTCAATGGCAGGTGTGAATGCTTATCATTTTGATCAAGATGAATCAAGAAAAGAACTCACACGTATGATCATCTTGCATGAGTATCCCCTTTCTATAGTTGATCACATTGGCTTTAGAAGATATTCAACTTCTCTTCAACCATTGTTCAAGATGGTTTGTAGGAACACAATCAAGAAGGACATTATGAGCACCTATGATCGTGAAAGGGAGAAATCAATGCATGAAATAGAAAAGAATCGGAGTAGAATTGCTATTACCACTGATATGTGGACTTCACAAAACAAAAAGTGAGGGTTTATGGTTGTAACGACACACTTCATTGATGATTTCGGGAGATTACAAAGCCGAGTTATGAGGTACATTTTTTTAAGTATATATTCATTTTTTTATTTAATTTTTTTTCAAATATTGTTTGAACTTATTTCACTATTAGTTATAATAATTTAAATTTCTTATTTTAGGTTTATTTATGTGCCATCTCCACATACAAAAGAAGTGTTTTTTGATGTCCTTTTACAAACCTTGTTGGAATGGAACATTGATAGGAAGTTATCTACTATGACAATGGACAATTGCAGTACCAATGATGCAATTATAAATATTATACTAGACAAGCTTCAACATAGTACCCTTGTTATGCGAGGATCAATGTTGCATATGCGTTGTGCAACACATGTTCTTAATTTGATTGTTCAAGATGGTTTGAATGTTATTGGATCATGCATAGAGAAGGTTCGTGAGAGTGTGAGATTTTGGACTGGATCAACAAAAAGAAGGCAACGGTTTACAGATACGGCTCGACAATTACATGTTGAATGTACCAAAGAACTAGCCCTTGATTGTAAGACTCGCTGGAACTCTACCTATCTTATGCTTTCTACTGCTATAGAGTATCAAGATGTCTTTTTTCGATTGAGCCAAAGGGAGTCATCTTATAAGTGCATTCCAAAAGAGGAAGAATGGGAGATGGCAAGTAGTATATGTGAGAGATTGGCATTGTTTTACAAGGTTATAGAGCTATTCTCAGGTACCTCATATCCTACAGCTAATCTTTTTTTTTCCTAAGGTGTGTGAAATAAAAATTGCTTTGAATTCTTGGTTCACAAGCCCAAGTGATATAATTAGGAGTATGGCATTTAAAATGTTAGAAAAATTTGACTGTTATTGGAATGTGATTCATGGTGTTATGGCTGTGGCAACCATTTTAGACCCAAGATATAAGATTGAATTGTTGGAATATTATTTTCCTCTTATTTATGGTGATGAAGCTGAAAATGAAATTCAAAGAGTTAGAGATACTTGCTATGAAATGATTCGTGACTATACTTCTGGGAGACTGGGTAGGGAAGGTACTTGTGGCACTTGTGTAAGTGAGGATCCACAAGTTGATGACTCCCTTATGGACTTTGAAAGATATCTTAGTCAGAAAAAAAAGGGTGGGAATATTAAATTGGAGTTGGAGCATTACCTTGAGGATGATCTAATGCTAAGAACTTTGGAGTTTGATATTTTGACATGGTGGAAATCTAATGGGCATAAGTATCCTACTTTGCAATGTATTGCAAGGGATATCCTAGTCATTCCAGTGTCAACTGTTGCTTCGAAATTAGCATTTAGCACAAGTGGTAGGCTGCTAAGTCCACATCGCCATAAACTTCATGCAAAGACCGTGGAGGCATTGATGTGTGCTCAAAATTTGTTATGGGCTGAAATCAAAGGTAATCAAATTTACTAGTTAATCTATTTAATGATTTATGTTGAATTTATGTTCAATCTATTATTCACTGGATTTTTCAATTGTTTGATTGAATTTGTTTTACTTTTTTTAGGCCTTTCATCTATTGTAGATGGAATTGAAGCTAATACATTCCAAAACATCATTGATGATTCTGATGATGAAGAAGAAAGTGGTGTCACTACATTGGGAGAAAGTGAAACTTATTCTTAAAGAACTACTCAATTTTTATTTGTTATAAGACAATGTTTTATTTTATTTATTTTTATGTTTATTTTGTTAAAGAACTAGTCAATTATCCTTGATGATTCTGTTCATGCAAAGACAATGTTTATTTTGTTATAAGAAATTTTGAATTATGTTGTTATGTATTAGACTATTTAAATACTTGGTTTATTTAAATGCTTGGATTTTAAAACATTTTGTTTTGTTGTAATTTATATTATTGCACCAAAAAATTTATTTATATATATAAAATTGTATTAGGGGCGGGAATGGGGCAAGGTAGTTTTCCCCGCACCCCGGGGCGGGGCGGGGACTAGGAAGGGCAACAACCATGTGGGGTGGGGACGAAGATCCCATACTCATGTTAGGGGTTTCAAGGGTATTTTAGTCACTTTGAAGGTTTCATGGGCATTTTGGAGGTTATGAGAGTATTTTGGGTATTTTTGAGATTTTTGGAGTATTTTATGTAATTACTGAGATTTTAAAGGTATTTTGGCCTAGTGTCTTTCATCAAAAGCGACATGTTGGGGGTTCAAGTTCCATAAATTGAGGGTAAAAGTGACATGTTATGGGTTCAAGTTCCGTAAATTAAGGATAAAGTTGCTTATCATGACTTCTTCCAAACCTCATGAAAATGGGAGTTTTATGCTGTGGGTAAGAGCTTTTATGATATATTTTTGTCAATTTAGAGAATTCAAGTATATTTTGAAGGTTTTTAGCACATGTTCTACACCAAACAAACAGGGACTTATTTTCTCCTTATGGTTATTATGATAAATTAATTATGTTATACACGTAAGAATTATAAACATATGATGAAAATTTTAATAGCCAACTGCCACGCCAGGATTATTACTCGAGAAATTATTTTAATCAATTTCAATTTCCAACATCAAGAGAAGACATATATTTATTTTATGGGTTGACAATCTAAAGTCAAATGATGAAGGTAATATTAAAGAGATTGAATACAATTTAGTCTTATAGCAAGTTGATAAATTGAAAGGTTAAAAATAATATTTTTCGAGAAGCAAATGAAAGAGTAGGGGCTATGGATATTTTTTAGGAGGTTGAGAAATTTGAAGGTAATTATTCTTTTTTTTTTCTTCTTCTCCTTTGATATGAGGTCGTTATCATTGAATAAATATTGTTATGGATTTCAATGATATCATGTCAAATTTTTACATATTTGAAGGTTTTTTTTTTTCTATGGGAAAATAAGCATCTGAGTGCGTTGATTTTATTGGGTTTGAAAGATTTGATTAGCTAATCATTCTTAGTTACACAATATTGTAAATTGGATGAAAACCAATTACATCACCTTAGTTTGCCATCTTGAAGTTGGAATTCAAAGTCAGACTAAATGGTCTTTTAGAATCTAACTCTATACGCTAAATTTTATTTTGTATTCAATTTTTGTGTGAAGGAAATATGAACCTTGGAGACACAGTCAAAGCCTCCCCTTCTATATATCCTAGTTCTAGGAATGGGAGCCATCAATGGCAGATTTTAATTCATTATAAGAGAACATGCATTACCTTTCTTGGATTTGTTCATCTAGACTTTTTATTGTTGGTTCTTCTAAACTTATAGGATATGTATAGAAAATTAGAAATTAGAAAGACAAAAAACCGAGAAACCGCTCAAAATAATGAACACACAAATGAAATTGTGATCATCTGTATCAGTTTGATACTTTGATGTAACTTTTTTTTTTTTTTTTTTAATTTTATTGAAGTGTGTAAAAGGGAAAATGTCAGAGTTACAAATTTTTTTATTTTATAAATTGTTGATATAGTCAATGACGACTCTATGATTGTTTTTTAGGGGTGGTCAATAAAAATTAAGAAACATAAATTATACATGATTTAAAATAAACTAGCCTCATAGCACGCACGAACGCATGCGATGAGGCTTTTTTTTTTTTTTTTTTTGTGGTCCTATTTCGTAGAAGAAAAAAAATATGTTTTTATTTTTATTTTTTATATATAATTTATATTTTGAAAATCTATTAATTTGAAAAAAAAATTAATTTGAAATTTAATAGAAGAGTGGTCTTATTTTTTAGGCAATATTTTATTGAGAGTTAGAATTGCATTTTTACCGGACTGTCCTTTAGTTTTGTCTCTACTTAAATATAAGGGTGTAGGGGCATTTTTGAACTAAAAAATGAGAAACCTATATAGGAAAATCCCCTTAAATAATAGTATAGAATAAATGATAAACTACATGTTTGGTCTTTAACCTTTACGCTGAATCTAAATTTGGTCGCCTTCAAAAAAAAAAAATTTCAATTTGGTTTCTGACATTTCAAATGTGTCAATTTGATACCTAACATTTAAGTATTGTGTCAAAATAGTTTCGGCCTTTGAGTGATAAATGAAAAATACTGACGTGACTAATAGCAAAAATAAGATTTTATGCCACATAGACTGCCATGTAGACTACCATATGACCTATTTCATTTTAGTTTTAAATTCTATTATTTCATTTTAGTTTTAAAAACTTAAACAAAAATCAGAATTAATAAAGGAATAAAAAAAATTCCCAATTTGCATCTCTAAAACGCCCTAAGAATTCACGAAGAAGTCATCAATTCATCACCCACGTAGCACCTCACGAAGGAATCATTAAGGATATGGAGATAGAGAGGTAGGAGTTGAGGAAAACTACAATGGATTGTGTAGAGAATTGTGGGTATATAATAATCTCTCACTCTCAAGAGTTGTAGCTAAGGTTTTTCTCTGAAAAGTACTCCTCAACATATGTGGGTAATGTAAGTATATATAGTGTGGGTAAAGATATGGTGTATCAGATATGACAAAATAGCAAAACAGAATGTTTCGTGGGTATCTCATGAGAAGGCCTTACCTGTGAAACACTCGCGAAAACCAGCTGTCACCATCCTGTCATGACTCTTCGCATTCCAGTCATGTGCTGAGCACATGCTTTACTTCACGGGAAAGCTTCTCACGAAAACTTTTTTAGCCTTCAATTGTCTTGAGTCTTCATACTTTCTCTCACACACAACCCTTACAATAAAATTCCACATAAAATACAGGATACAAAAGATTGAAAATAATTACAATCAAATGCGACACGGAATTAAAACCAACAAAAAATAATTGTAAATCACAACTTTATAATTTTTTCCTAAAAACTAGCACACAAAAATCCCAGCAGTTTACTCAATTTCGAATCCTAAATTTTAGTTTCTTAAAAATTTCTTTTTGTGTAACCTCATTAACAATAGATAAATTCAAATTGAAAAATTAAATTAAACTCAAAATAAAAAAGTCTCATTGTACATGTAGAGCGCGTATAATGAGACTAGTATATTTTTAAAAAATAATGCATTAAGTACTATAAATTTCTCTACGTAAATTTGTAAACTTTATACAGCAAAACATTAAAATTTATAGCAATTTTAACATTTTCTATTTAAAATTTGAAAACACGAAACACTTCAAATTTTCGACCAGCGCGCTCTCAAACCAACCCGCGAATCTCGAACATCCGCTAAAAAACTCGAAAATTCAAAGAAACACAAAAAAAAAAATTTAATTTAAGAAAACCGCGGGTCACCTAGGTAGTCCCAAAACCAATCCTCACCGTCCTTTAACAATGAACGAAGATAAAAAATTCCACGTCATCGATCCGCACCTCACGAAACCAACCAATCACAATCCAACTCCACTCTGTATATAAACATAACACAACCCTCACTATTCTCTTCACAGTTCTATCAAAATCTCTCCCAATTCAAAGCCTCACTCAGAAATTTTCATTTTCAGTTTCAGTTTCAGTGTTTGAAGCTTTGAATCGCAATGGCACCAAAGGCAGAGAAGAAGCCGGCGGAGAAGAAGCCAGCGGAGGAGAAGAAAGCCGAGAAAGCGCCAGCGGAGAAGAAGCCACGAGCGGAGAAGAAGCTGCCCAAAGACGCGTCGGAGAAGAAGAAGAAGCGGTCGAAGAAGAGCGTCGAGACTTACAAGATCTACATTTTCAAAGTGCTGAAGCAAGTGCACCCTGATATCGGAATCTCGAGCAAAGCCATGGGAATCATGAACAGCTTCATCAACGACATTTTCGAGAAGCTTGCACAGGAAGCGGCTCGTCTCGCGCGATACAACAAGAAGCCCACTATAACTTCTCGCGAGATTCAGACTGCTGTTCGTCTCGTTCTTCCTGGGGAGCTCGCGAAGCACGCTGTTTCTGAGGGCACTAAGGCTGTTACGAAGTTCACTAGTTCTTAGGGTTTGTTTGGGTGTTTTTGAATTTAGGGTCGTATTTTTTTGTTTTTGGTGATGTATAGTCTGGCTTCTCTGTGTTTTGGAGTTAGATTTGGTAGGGTTTCTCTGTAAGTCTCTGTTCTAGAAATGAAATATTAGCTTTTGTTTTGGAAATTGTGGATTTTTGTGCATTTATGTTTGATTGGGATTTTGATATGAATTGCAAGCATTATTGAATGACAAAGTCAAATGTTGCAAATGAAAGTAAATGATTTTGTTACTAAGATTGAACAAGTAACTTAAAACATTGAAATTTTTGGTGATATAATGGCGTAGATTAGTAGTAATGTGGGACAAAATGCTAAATTTCAATTGGCCGGCAATTATTTTGAGTTAAGGCTTTAATTTATTTTTTGTTGGTTTTGTTAATTACAGCAAAATCATTGTTTCTACTGCATACATAAATACACCAGCAAAATCAAATTAAAAATACATACATACTCGCCACTGGAATCATTGTTGTCTCGACATTTTTCTATCTTTTTTTTTTTTTTTGGGTATGTAAATACGAGATTAGATAATTATGATATTTGCTTATAGAAATTTATTATGATTATATGTAGAATAGAATTTAAAATCAAAGTAATAATGAATATTATAATATTTATGTGTAAATTTGTGAAGACTCAAGTTTACATGATACGATATAATGAGATCAATCAAAATTTTACGAATAAGGCAATGAGTCACACTAAGGAAGAAATTCATACTTGGTTATAATGGATTTTTTTCCTTATGGGATTGCCCTTGGAAATCTAAAACATGTTGACTAAAAAAGCATCCTAATCAATCGGGTATGTATACACCTTACCGAACCCCACCAAATTCCAAACTCTTGAGTTTAAAAAATAAATAAATAAGAATAGACAAACTCTTATAAAATGTTTAATTAGAGGTTTTAATGTTTGACACGACCAGCGAACACAATACAAGATTTTACAAGTAAGAGTTGGACCTGAGCGGGTTCAGGTCATAATCAAGTCAACCCGAGAACAGTACGATAAGAAACATGTCAAAAGCGGGTTGACCTGCAATTGACTTGTTGGAGAAGCTAATTTATTTGTGTTAAGATGGAATAATCCACTTAACTCATATAACAAATAAATATTCATTTTATTTTAGATTTGTCAATTAACTTTTATATCTACTTGTATTTTAAAATTAAAAAGAAAGGTGAGTAATTGCAAAGACTTCTACAGAATATAAATGTATGGACTTCGTCAAGGATGTATCTTTTTATTAAGAACTTTCTAGGTGGATGATACTACATTATGGACTGAATATTTTTGAAGTAATTTTATGTTATTTTGAACTTTTGGACAACGATAGGATTTAAGTATTTGATGTTATTATTAATTTTCAAATTGCATGCTTAAGAAGTATTTTGATACTATGGGTTTGTATATAATTCACAACAATGCAGGTTAAATGGTTTGTATTTGAGTCACATTTGTGTCAACTCAACATGATTTGTTTATTAAGCTTGTCAAGTGGGTCATGTTGTGTTAACTCACTTCATTAATGGGCTGTGTTACGGTAAAAAGGTTATGACACGATTATTAAATATGGGCCGTGTTCGGGTTTAGCTATTTAACCAAATACTCCTATCTCAACACGGCACACCAACATGAATTGAAACCCCTGCAGTGTACATATCTCAATATTGAAAAAGATTCAAGCTTTGAAGTAGCACACCTGTATTTTTGGTGTCGTAAATTCTATTGCAATTGCACTTATACACATGCATTGGGCCTAGACCACATAACGAGTTAGGTTGGAGGAAAATAATGATTCAACACAATCGTGTTGGGTTAAAATTTGGTTTAAATTAAAATTGAGACACGTAGATAGTGGGGATGGGGGGTTGGTGGTGGTAGTTGAACCACAAACCTAGTGCACTACAAAGAATGCTATTACGTGACAAACAAGTCATGTCATGTCGGGATCAATCGGTTTGGGTTAAAATGGGTTGTCTTAAAAGGGTTAGAAATGGGTTGGGTCAATCAAGTTATAGATTGGGTCTGGTCAATCCATCCAATGCACCTTTAGATTTGTAATTTTTAATCTAAACCATGATATAGCTATTTCAATTAGAAATTATCCTAATACTCATGGCTGGAGGCTCTTAAATTTTTGAAAATGCCTTAAGTATTTTATTGTGACCGAGACAAGGATTCATAGTTTTAAAAACTGAAACAGTCAAAGGATTGAGAAAGGTGTTCGGTTCTTGATTTTTATAGTTATTGACCTGTTTTTAATCAATTATTTCATTTTTTATTGGGCCGGTACGGTCTAGTTTTTAAAACAATGGGATTAATTATTAACACAAGCACACTAAAATTATCCACGGCTTGAACTGATCCCGCTACTGCTTCTAAGAATTTCCCTCCATAGACTACTACTCCAGCGAAAGCAATAGCCAGTGCGGGGCAAGTTAAGGAGTAATTTTTGTTGTTGTTGATAATCTGGTGAATCAATTTGTAGGACTTGGCAAATGATAAGACTTTAATGTGGATTGGATTGATATGAATAAAGTCCTGAAGATACTTTGGGCTTATTTCAAATAATGATATCGTTTCTTTGTAATTTAAATTAGTTAGATAAGAGTTAGTTTCTTAAAATTAGCAATTGCTGTGAAGAGATGAACATTTTCTTTGTTAATTGATTATTTATGTAAGTTGAACGGAGTCAATGGACAAAAGGAATGAAAGGAGAATTATAATCCACTCATTCTATCTCTCTCTCTCACGTATTAAGGAGGCTAGTCACCTCGATTTCAACTGAATTTACATTACACACTCTTGATGACAATCCAGTTCTTAACATATTCATTGGATTCCCAGACATCTATTTCTATATAATATCTAAAAACAAAAAAAAGTAGCATTTTGGTCTATTTGGCCTACTTCTGTCCAGTTAAGTCCAATGTGGTTGTTTATGTCAAATTCGGTCCATTTTGGTCCTCAGTCCACTTGGGTCCATTTGGTCAATGTTGATCCATTTCAGTTTAGTTAGGTTCATTCGGTCCATTTTGGATTAATTGAATCTTAAATTGATTCTTTTTGTAAGTTGTCTTTTCAATTTAGGGCTCAAAAATTCATTTCTTTTTCTTAATTTTTAGGTTGAAATGTATGAAATTTTATTTTATTTGGGCCAAAATCTTTAGTTTTGGGTTAAAAAATACAAATTAAGTAGGCATTACAAATTAGATATATGGGTCCTAAAAAACAATAAATATGATAAATATTTACAAGATTACTTTAAAATTCAAGTTTCAATAATATAGACATTGTACTTATATTTGGAAAGGAAAGAAAATGCTACAATTGTAAATTTATATAATAATTTAAACTTTGATTTAACATGTTACAAGTGTTCTATGGAATGATGGTGCGCATATATTTGGCATGCATGTTAAGAACATATAGAATATGTAATTTTACAGTTGGATTCTCAAAATATGAATTCAATAATAAGTTATTGAGTGGTGTAACATTGCTTAGAGTTACACCAGGTGTAACTTTAAGCAATGTTATACCAACCAATAGTTTTTAATTGGATGCAATTTTTGACAAATCCACCGTTAAATTACATTATCTTTGTATATTCTTTATGCTTACAAAATTTCAAAGTGATCAAAAACTAATAGTTATTTCATCAATCAATTGTTTATTTCAAGGTTTTGTAGTTTGAAATAATGCATAAAAGATTAGTTTATGAATTGAATGGTAAATTACATTTGATTGGCATGCATGTTAAGAACATATAGAATATATAATTCAACAGTTGGATTTTCAAAATATGAATTCAATAATAAGTTATTGAGTGATGTAACATTACTTAGAATTATACCAACCAATAGTTTTTAATTGGATACAAATTTTGACAAATACACCGTTAGATTACATTATCTTCGTATATTCTCTATATTTGCAAAATTTCAAAGTGATCGAAGATCAATGGCCATGTCATCAATCAATTGTTTATTTCAAATTTTTGTAATTTAAAATAATGTATAAAAGATTAGTTTATGAATTGAATGATAAATTACATCTAATTGGCATGAAATTTGGCATGCATGTTAAAAATATATAGAACATGTAATTCAACGATTTGATTACATTGCTTAGAGTTACACCAAGTGTAATTTGAATCCAACTCTCTCTCTCTCTCTCTCTCTCTCTCTCTCTCTCTCTATATATATATATATATATATATTTTTTTTTTTAATTCTTGGATATGTTCAAAATAGTCAACTAATTATGGAATATTTAAAAAAAGTCAATTTAATATTATAATTATGTAATTTAAATATGTTTACTAAACACACACACACGAGAAATTATAGAGTCCTTTGGTGGACCACGTCATTTGTCCGCCATTCCACTAAAAAACTTCCACTTATTTAAAATTGCTGAGTCAGTAATTAATTTCTGTTTAAAAAAATTTTCTAACTAACAATTTTAAACAAGGGGCAGTTTTTTAGCGGAATAGTGGACCACATCACTTGTCCACCATGTGGATCTTATAATTTCTCCACACACACACACACACATACATTGATACATCTATATATATTTAAAAGCAGAGATGTGACATTTAATGTTGTTATGCTCCTATTGAGCCACCTCATCAGCCATATCATACTCTTTTTCTTTTTCTTTTTTAAATCATTTTTCTCTTTATGATTTTAATTTTTTTTTTATATAAAATAATTAAATACAGATCATGGACAAACATTATTATTCATTAAATACAAATACTTGACTATTCAAATACCCTAATTGATTTCAACTTTTCATTTTCTTCTTTCTAATTTCAAGTAATTGTTAAAGTTAAATAATTCATTATCTTTTTAGTGGATTAAATTAACATTTTAAGTGTGTCTCTTCGTTTGTCTACAGTTATAGTGTTTCCTCTTCCAAAATTTCAGTTTTTTCACAACTTTATCTGTCTCTCACTCATACATTGATTATTTATTTCAGTTTTACAATGTTATATATACCAATGCACATTTTAGATACAATCACCCATCATCTACCCAAAAAAAAAAAAGCACAATACTAATTGTTTTCCATATTTTTCAACCAAGTTTTAGTTTTCACCATCTTGAGAAGACATCAAACATTAAGTGTCTCGTTGTTTATGTACTGTTATAGTGTTTTCTCTTCCAAAAATTCGGTTTTTCACAATCTTATCTCTCCCTCACTCAAAAATTGATTACTCCCTCCGTCCCATATTTTTTGTCCTGTTTGAAAAGTCAAACTTTTTAAGGGAACATCATTTATTGTCTTGTCTACTTTTTAAAAATGTATAAGTTTCCAAAAACTACCCTTAAAAAATTTTATCAAAAAATTGAATTAGTAAATTAATAGGGGTATAATAAGAACATTAGTAAATTAATGACTTTTATTTTTAGAAACAGGACAATATTTTGGGACATCTCAAAATGGAATAGAGAACAAAAAAAATGGGACGGAGGGAGTATTTATTTAAGTTTTACAATGTTATATATACCAATGCACATTCTAGATACAATCACCCATCATCTACAACAACAAAAAATTAGCACAATACTAATTGTTCTCCATATTTTTTAATCAAGTTTTAGTTTTAACCATTTTGAGAAGACATCAATTATTTTTGTCATAAACTTTCAAAGTTAAGGCAACAATAGGAAGACCATTGAGGTAAACAAAATGCACAATAAAAAATGATCTCTTTTTTCTTTTTTCGTTTTCCTTTCTTTTTAGTATTCTTGCATTTTTTGAAGTGATTTTTTTGTTTTTCTTTCCAAAATTTTCAATGATATTGACTTTTGTTATTTTTAATTGAGACTTAGAATTGTTAATGTAGTTTTATTTGGCCTATCATTATTGTGGAAATTCCTAATGTTGATATGAAACATATTGATAATGAACATTTTTTATGCTTATTTGTAGTGTCAAAAAGTCAAAAAGTTTTCAGTGTAGTAATTTTGTTATTTTTGCATCCCACATGTTTGGTAAAATTTCTTTAGAAATATTATGCATCTTTTCTCAAATCTATTTGTGATTTTTATTTTGTTCATTCTATTACAAATAATAGGCATCTCCACAACATTAAATTTTTAGCTAATTTGAGTTTTCTTGGTAAACTTTTACTTTGTTTAGTTGATAATATTTAAGGAAAAAGCCAAAAAGAGAATAAGACAAAATATATTTTACTCTAATGCATCATTATACTATTAATGTTTTTATGTATAGATACTTAAGGAACTTGATTAATTCTTTATTGGAATTCATATTATCCTTACGTTTAGCCTCTTAAATTAATTTTTGGGGGTTCAAGTGATAGCCTAGCAACATTCTTTATGGTGTCCCCTATTTGTGGTTCAAAACCCAACATCCTTCCTCCACCACCATCTACATCTCTCTCTCTCTCTCTCTCTCTCTCTATATATATATATATATATATTATCGGCTGTTCAAATTTAGAATTCTCATGTGTTACTCTTTAAAGATTTTATTAGATGTATAGATGGTACTTTT
Organism: Quercus ilex subsp. ballota; assembly: GCA_032727855.1. Taxonomy (NCBI): domain Eukaryota; kingdom Viridiplantae; phylum Streptophyta; class Magnoliopsida; order Fagales; family Fagaceae; genus Quercus; species Quercus ilex. The sequence continues at coordinate 17,233,922 of CM064908.1, read as the reverse complement.
GGTTTATGAAACATGATCAACAAAACATGATTTTTATATAATTATATCTGGACTATACTACAATGTCATGATGGATGGATTGATCTTATTTTACTATAAAATCTAGGTAATCATGTGGTTTATCATTTTGAAGAGTTATATTTTGCAGGATTTGTTCATATGTTCATATGATGAAATAAAGTTTGCTCTTTGCATTTTATTTTATTTTATATTTCCACTTTATGATATATTGATTATGATCTATTGCATAGTTATCTTTATATACATTTTCACTTAGTTTCAATTGTGTGGAAGAAAGAGATGTAGAATTATGTTTTGGAGAAAAATAAACCTGTAAGTGTTGAATCACATACATCTATATAGTAATAAACAAAGTACTAATAGTTCTCACATGGGAAAATTTTTTTTTATATAAAATTTATTGCATTATATTTTCATACACATCTCACTATATGTAATACCCAACTATTAAATATATTTAATTTGTTAGTTGTTGCACCACAAAAATTTCTAATATAAAACATAATTTCAAATAACACATATTGACTTTTAAATCCATACAATCTAATATATTAATTCAATAATTATCCAATAAAACATATTTATATCAAATTTTCCCACACATCACGCGTGTTTGCGGCTAGTATGTATAACTATGTATTGGTGTTGAATGCAAAAAATATTATATGTTTTATTACATAAAACTAATAAAAACAAAAATACATTCCTAAAACCCGTCAAAATCGGTAAGAACCGGAAAAATTGGGAATCGGGATCAAAAACGATTCATTGACCTATCAATTTTTAAAACCATGGTTCTAACAATGTCGTTCATCCCATGCGTGGTGGCCCTGGGGCCTAGTCATGAGCAAAAAAAGCTCTTGGAATATGCGTATTCTCTTTTGACTGATGTGGGTGTTCAAAGCTCTCGGAATATATATATTTTACGATAGCCTAGTGAATAATAGTATGAAATCACATTCCAATTTTTCTATTATGCAATATACAACTACAAAAAGGCCTAACCTTTCTAGTTGTAGACTGGGGTTATAAACAGCGAACACTAGACACACACAACTAATATGGGATAAACATCCTTATTATTAACGTGCCCAATTTTATGTCTCAACTCTATGCTCAAAAATGAAAACAGAAATTAGAAAAATTCTAAGCACAATATATAGTTGCTTTTTGTTTTTTTTTTTGGTTTTTTTTTTGAGAAATGCACACACAAAGGTGTATGATTGTTTTATTATTGTTATTTTTTATTTTTTGAGAAACGAGCAACTGCTAGGTGATGTGTGAATATGAAAGTTTGTTTTTTGGATTAAAGATGTAACTCTAGGTAAGTAAAAGTCTTACAATACAAGTATGTTATGTAATTGTGTATATCTCAGATTAATTAGTTTCTTTACTAGCCTTTTTACTTAGGAAGCATCTTTGCCAAGTATTTTTTTTGTAGGGCTGAGCTTTTGTCGGTTCGGGTCAGTTTCCAGCCACCTACAACCTGACCCGAAAGTTCCAAGGGAATCCGACCCAACCTAAAGATTTTGGCCCATATTTGGGTAGGGTTTTGGGTTGGTCTCGGGCAGGCTTTTTTTTTTTTTTTTTCGTTCCTGTTAATGGGGAAAAAAAAAATCAACTAAGAACAAAACAAAGATAAATTTTAAGATACTTTCTATAATTGATTCTTAGGAATAGTCAAAATAAATTAGACATTTATGGTAATAGTTAAATTTTCATTAAATAAAATGAATTCAATAGAATATATATATATATTTTTTAATATTATATATTGGATACTTTCTATAATTGGTTTCTAAGATTAGTCAAAATTAATTAAACGTTTATGGTAATAGTTAAATTTTCATTAAATAAAATGAATTAAATAGAATAGGCTCTCTCTTTCTCTCTCTCTATATATATATAGCCAAATCCCACTATTGTTTCCAACAGATATACATGTATCATACAAGTAATTGGGATTGATCTGCTATTGAGCGCATGTTATTTTGAGCTCCATAAATTATGTCCATAATTCAAAACGAAACTTAATTAGATGATAATTTGACTAAATTAGATATGTCACACATGAAGACATGACTCAAAAGGAAACTTGAATTTTCAAAATGACAAATTTGCTTTAGGAAAATTTCAACCCAAAAAAAAAAAAAATTATCAAATATTGTAAGCACTGGATTTGAGTCCTAAGCCCAAAAGTTAAAAGGATCTAGACCCAAAAAGCCTAATACAATGAATTTGTAGAGAGTGGATTGGAAAACTAGGTTCTAATGACTTGGGTAGTAATTATAGTGGATCCAAATGATAATAAAGTAAAAATAGACTGGTTTTATCTAAAGAAAATCATCATTGGCACAGTTCGAGGAGATCAATTCTTGTATATATTTCTTGAAGTTGATTACAAGTACAGTTCTTATTGCTATAGTATTTCTTTCTCAATTCTCTGATCTTTTTCTCCTAGGGCCTCCCTTCTATTTTATACTATCTTCCTCCTTTCATCTCTGCCTTTCACATGTAAATTAGATTATTGGTGTTGATCATTGTCAAATCAACACCTTCCTGAAATCTTTGGGGAGTAGCTATAAGGCTGAAAATTACTGTTTGGGTATTACTTCCTCATTAATGCGGCCAAAGAGTTAGTTGCAGAGCATTCAATGCAGTGGTAACAGTTTTCCCTTAGATATTTCATAGCCTCCCTCTGTCCTATTCTTTCCTGATACTTATCCTCATCAGTGGAATTGTCTGGATAGTTGCTTTTGATGGCAAACTACACCTTCTGATCTCGGCTTTGCTTAGCTAGGGAAGTATTCCTCCTCAGACCGCCCTCTTGGACAATCAAGATCAGACCTCACCTCTTCACTCACCAACACGGATTCTTACAACAGTGTTTCCCTGTCCTCGAACTACTTAATGTCCTTGAATTGGGCCCCCGACCCAATATATACATAATACGTATACTGGGCCCACCACCCTTACATATACAATTACATCCCTATTTCGGTTTAAATAAAAAAAAAATTTAACTGTGAAATTTCAGGTCCAATGCATGCTGCCATGTGACAGCATCATTTTCTACCTCTGATCCTCTTTGTTTTTAAGTTTTAAATTTTAAATTTTAAACACAAAATAGCAGATAGACCCAACCACAAAACAATGAACTAAAATGGCCACAACCACTCAACTCACACCCAACTAACCAAAGCCATCACTATTCACTAGTCCATTAGAAGCCTTACCCATGTATCCTTTAAGATCTTAGAAGTTGATTCCAGTTAACTCAATTGTTAAAATCTCTAATAGTTGAATAAGAAATTTGAGATTTAATCTCCGTTTACACTAAAAACCGATTGATGTCTTAGTCTGATGATAAAAAACAATCATCATCAACCATAGGTTGAATATCTCTAAAAAAAAATCTTAAAATATATTAGTGAATTTAAGTTTGACTTTTATGTTGCAAAATTCCTAATTTGTCATCATGGGTGACCAAATTTAAAATGGGATTCAAATTTAGAAACAAGGTTTAATGGAGGACAACATAACTAAAAAGGAAACTTTAATTTTCAAAAGATTTGCTGCATTTGCATTAGGAAAAAATAACTGAAACAAGGTTTAATGGAGGAAAACATAATTGAAAAGGAAACTTTAATTTTCAAAAGCTTTGCATTAGGAAAATTCCAATAAATGGTTATGGCTGGCAAAGAATTTTAAGGATAATTCTTTTTTGAATATTATATTATGAATACAAGTATATAAAATCATACTTTTAGGCATGATCATAATAAGTGAAAGTCATTAAAAGTACGAAAACTAGAAGTCTGGAAAAATTCCAAGCTTTCCTTTAATCTACCTCTTCCCAAAGCTTTCAAAACCCACATCTTTTTGTTCATAAAAAAAACCCCACCTCTTATCAGTTGCTTTCAAAGTTATTTTTCTGTCTCACTAAACAGAAAAAAATCCCTCAGGTGTAAAAGAAAACAAAAAAACGAAATTTTTATGGCTATACATTGCCAAAGAAATGACACATCATATATATTGCAAACACAAGTACTGCTTGTTATTATTGATATAAAGAACATTCACCCTTTATGAATGTTTTACTTTTACACAAGTTAGGCATGTTCACTGCTAACTTGTTATTATTGGCACAAAGAAACTAGAACATCCACCCTCTATGGATGAGTTTACACTTTAGTTAGATTGAAATAGTTAGAAGGAGAAGGAGGTTTGGGACAAGGTGGTCCAAAAGCTGGGTCACAACGGGCACCCTCTGTGAAATCACAAACACATTCATCGAATGGAATTCCTCCACCGGCAGGGCGACAGAACGCTGTTATATGCCCGATACCCCGGTAACAAGGAAGGCATGTTTCTCGACATTTTTCAGGATCAGGACAACCACCACCTGTCACTGCTAGTTGACATGCGCTCGCCATTGGAATCATTGTTTCTACTGCATACATATATACATACATACATACATACACCAGCAAAATCAAATTAAGGCGGCATATTGTCTTGTAAAAAAAAGAATAAAGAATCTATTAAGTTTGTATATGAATCTCTTAAGCTTAAATTGGATCACCTGTTTTGATACCATGATAAATTTTACTTGTTCTAAGAAATGAAACTGTTATAGAAGTGATATATTTAATATATTCTTTCCCCTCATCCAAGCATACATTTGTGTTAACTTGCAATGTGCGTGGGGTTGAGAGCTTAAAGTGGAACGTCCTATACTAACGAACAGTCAAGCGACATCCATGTATTCTAAATCTAAAATAATTTAGCATGTCTGCTAGAAGCTAATTTGAACAAACCTGAGATGAACACCAAGACCATGAGCAAGCAAAAGGAAGCAGAGAACTTGGCCATCTTCGTTCTTCAAAACTGCAAAAAGTGTGGACAGGTGTAGATAGTGGGTTGTGTAATTAGGTTGGGGCTTGGGAGCTTATATATATACTTGGCCTTGCACGGGTTGGGTTTTTATATTACTATTCATCAACCCTAGCATTTAATAAAATATGATTTTATTTCAAAAAAAACTATTTTTGGTATATAAATATGAGATTCATTTGATAATTATGATATTTATTTATAGAATAAAACTTAAAATCAATTTTAAAATGTGTATATTAAAATATTTATGGGTAGAATTGTAAGGACTCATAAAATAAGATCAATCAAAAAGTTTAGGGAGAAAGCATTCGAGTCCCCTAAGGAAAAAAATCATATATATATAGGGATTTTTTTTTCATTATAGGATTGCCTCTGGATTTCCAGAGGCAATCCTATAAACATGTTGCCTAGAAAAGCATCCTAATTAATCAATAGGGTATGTATACACCGGACCTAATCCCACCAAATTGTAAGCTCTTGAGTTTATAAAAAGAAAAAAAGAATTGATAAAATCTTATATTTTTCTCAAAATCTTATAAGGTGTACATAGCTCAATATTAAAAGATTACGGTTATGAAATAGGACGCTCTCTGTATATCTGGTGTCTTAAATTCTATTACAATTTCACTTATACACTTGGTCCTAGACCACAAAATGAGATACGCTGGGGGTAAATTTTAATTGGGGTTTCGGTCAAAATGGGTTATCTTAAATGAGTTAGAAACAGGTCTAATCAATCGGATTACGGGTCGAATCAAGTCAATACACCCAATGCACCTTTAAATTTGTAAATTTTAAACTAAATCATAAATGGATCTATTTTAATTAGAAATTACCCCAATATTAAGGGTTGGAGGCTCTCAAATTTTTGAAAAATTCACGATCCTAGTTGTTTTAGCCTAATAGAATCGTATGACCCGATTCCCAATTCTAACAACTATGCTTATACACATGCATTGGGCCTAAACCACACAATGAGTTAGGCTTGTGGGTAAATTTTGATTCAACCAAATCGTGTTGGGTCAAAATTAGGTTAAAATTAAAATTGAGATAGGTAGATAGTGGGGATGGGGGTAGGTGCCGGAGTGTGCACTACAAAGAATGCTATTACGTGATAAATGGGTTGGGTCAAGATAATTAGGTTTGTGTCAAAATGGGTCATCTTAAACGGGTAAGAAACGGGTTCAATCAATCGAATTACGAATTGAGTTGTTAATCCACTCAATGCACATTTAGATTTGTAATTTTTTTTTATCTAAACCATGAAATGAATCTAGTTTAATTAGAAATTATCCTAATATTCAGGGATGGAGGCTCTCAATTTTTTTTAAATGCTTTAAATATTCTATTGTGACTGAGACAAGGACATACAACAAACAGAAGCAAGGAGCAGGCAAGTTAAGGAGTATTTATTATTATTATTATTTGATAATCTGGCAGGTCAAGGAGTAGGACTTGGCAAGTGATAAGACTTTAATGTGGATTGGATTGATAAGAATAAATTGCTGAAGATCACTTTTGGGCTTGTTTCAAATAATGATATCGTTGCTTTGGAATTTAAATTAGCTAGATAAGAGTTGGTTGCTTAAAATTAGGAATTGTTGTAAAGAGGTGAACCTATATCTTTGTTAATTTATTATTATTATTTTTTGCTGAATTTGTTAATTTATTATTTATGTAAGCTGAATGGGCAAAAGGAATGCAAGCAGAATTATAGCCCACTCATTCTATCTCTCTCTCACGTATTAAGGAGGCTGGTCACCTAGATTATGACTAAATTTTCGGCCAAAATGGGCATTTACCTCTTTTGCCAAAACTTTACAACAAAATGCTCCTATTCTGAAATTATCTAACAAAATGCCCCTATTTTAAAATCGATTTTCTAAAAATCGAGTTTCAATGAAAAACTTGATTTTTAGAAAATCGAATTATGTGAAATCAAACTTTTTTTTTAAAAAAATGGAACTCGAGTTTCATGTAAAATTTCTCACATTACTCAATTTTCATCAAATCGAGTTTCAAAACAGGGCCATTTTGCTACATCTTTTGGGCGAAAGAGACAAATACTCATTTTGGCCCTAAATTTTCATTACACACTCTTGATGACAATCCAATTCTTAACATATTCATTGGATTCATAAACATTTATATCTATATAATATATAAAATCTAAAACTTAGCATTTTGGTCCATTTCATTCCAGTTTGATCAATTTTGGTCCATTTCGGTCTAGTCGGTTCAATTTGGTCTATTTCAGTTATTTCTGTTAAATTCATTCCAATTAGGTACATTTTGGTCAAATTTGGTCCATTAGGTTCTTTCTGTCAAATTCAATCCATTTCGGTCTGCTACTGTCTATTCGGGTAAATTTGATCCATTTTGGTCTATTCAGTCTGCTTCAATCCAATTCTGTCCATTTTTAACTAATTGGGCCTTAAATTGATTCTTTTTGTAACTTACATTTTCAATTTTTGGCTAAAAAATTCATTTGTTTTCTTAATTTTTGGGTTGAAATGTATGAAATTTTATTCTATTTTGGCCAACCTCTTTAGTATTGGGCTAAAAAATACAAACAAAATAGACATTAGAAATTAGATATATGGCGTCCTAAAAAAGAATTAAAAATGATAAATATTCACAATATTATATTCAAATTTAAGTGTCAATAATATAGAGATTATACTTATATTTGGAAAGAAAAATAAGGCTACAATTGCAAACTTAATGTAATGTGTTGCAAGTGTGCCATGGAATGGGGGTGCATATATATTTTTTAATATTCTTGGATATGTTCAAATTAGTCAACCGATTGTGGTAAATTTAAAAAAAAAAAAAAGTTATTTTAATAATAGTTTCTCCATTGAAATAAAAAAAATTAGAATTATGTAATTTAAATCTTTTTATTAAATTACATTTTTCATATAAATACATACATATATATATATATATATATATATGTATGTATGTATGTATGTATGTATTTGTTGTTGTTGAATGCAAAATACAGTACATGTTCTATTACATAAAGTTTTTTAAAATAGAAAATACTCTTAAATAACACATGTACTATTTAACCTACAAATTTTACATTATATTCTTATAAAATAATTATATTATATTTTTTCACTCATCTACTAGTTTTTAATAAAATACATGGATGCTTCCCGTAGAATTTTATCTATTACATTGATCACCTTAAAATACATGGATGCTTCAACCCTTGTTTGCGAAAGGCTTGTGGCTATGCTTTTTTTTGTTCTTCTAAAGAGTCAAGGATTTCAGAATTCAGTGACTATTGTAATACTCTAGTACAATTTCTTTGTATGCTTCACCTAAATATGTAGGCCAAGAGTCTAATTATATAAATTTAGTGGGCTAATCGTGTCATTGTACCTTTGTTTGTTGGGATTTTGACGCACCAAGCTACTTTCCTAAAATATCATCCATCCCATGCCTGGTCATGAGCCCAAAAAGCTCTAGTAATATACATATTCTTTTTTTTTTTAAACTAATGTGGGTGTTCAAAGCTCTCGCAATATATATATATATATATACACACGACTATAGCCTGGTGAATAATAGTCTGAATTATGAAATCACATTAACTTAGAAGAACCAATACTAGAGTTTTTTGTTTTATCGAGTGAAAAAAAAAAAGTCTTGGTTAGCTGTAGTATTTATTTCATCACTGATCCTGGCAAATGGATAAGCCCAATTCACTTGTATTCATTAGTTACCTTCAAATCTCATACACTTGGTTATCATTCATTCATTTGTCATGAACAAAGTCAAAAGTCTATTACTCTCTGTGAGGTTCAACATAGAACTCCACAATCTCAACAACTAAAATTTAAATGTGAACTCTGTACAACTTCCATATATTTGGTATAAATTCTACATATCTGGATAAAGATTAATTTGAAGGTAGTTTTTAGTGCCTATACATTTTGACAGTTTGAGTCTAATCAATTTCAGCATGTACATAATCAGTGAATACAAAATTTTTCTGTAGTTCATGCAAAGCAAAAGCCAAGCCAGCACTAAGAAGCGCAATCCCAGCCAAGATAATCCGCAAATTAATTTCTGAAGGAATCCCAGCCGTTGCACAGCAAACAACTGATGCACCAATCAAAAACTTCTGCAATGCCTGGAATGCTGTATATGCTTTTTTACATGATGAACATTTAAGAGTGTGCTGCTCAAATCTATCCAACATCTACAGAACACAATGACAATAGAAAACTGAAAAAATCAGTAACAACATCAATATGCCCGGGGGACGTCTGTACTAAAAGAAGTAAGAGGCATTTTAAAACATCTAATGTATGCATATACACATATATGTGTTTGCGTGTGTATGAAATTATAACATATACTTTCAAAAAAAATTCCATTTTATTATTCCTAGCATCTAATTAAAAAGGGAAAATTCTAAAATTTTACACTCATCTTAACAACTAAATAGCATATCTATTGTTAGAAACTTAGAACTATGATTAAATTAATTCACCATTTCCTTATAATTTAAACTTTTGGGACCAATGGTAATTTATTTTTTTGGGAAAGTAGAAGGAGCTGGTGAAAATGACTATTTCCACACCTGACGTTTTGATAAAACTGTTGAGGGCAGAGGTAGTTGGTTGCTCGTGCCAAACCACTCAGGTTGGCTGTTGCCATGCCTTCTCAGCCAATTTCGAAATGCCAAGACAAAGCGATCTGCTTGGGTGGGTGTAAATGTGATATTTGTATACTGTTTATTAACATCAGCAGAACCCTCCAATGTCTTTGAAAGAAAGACCTTCTCTTGACCCTGAAGGACAATCATGTCCCCATCATATACCTTATTTGAAGTCCAATGCTCATGCCATCTAGGAACCACCTAACACAACATACATGAGAGTAATTCAAGTTATAAGGATATAATCATTTCCTTAAAATGGAAAAGATTCAGCTATTGATATGCACACTCACTTTAAGGGTATCAAAGGAACATAAATGAATAACTTGAAGTAGATAAACAATCAGAAAAAAGGGGATGAAAGAAAAGTGAGAAGAGCATGCTTTAGTTCCTCTCATGTGCATGTGGGTGTGTGTTAATTCTATAAATATAATCACATATATGACCCCATATGTATAGCACACAGGTCCACACTAATTACAGCTGATTTCATGCCACAACCAAACATAAAAAAGAAACAGGTGACCATGGAGAAAATAAGGACTCCATACTCTATTAGTATCTCGTAACCATGAATATTTGAAATCATGTACATCCTTTTCAAGAAACAACCACAACATTTTGACTTCCACTCTTAGGAGGCAATCAGAAAGCTAGGGGCCCGTTTGGTACATGTGTTTAAATATATGTTTTCAGTTCTTAAATAACATCATACATATTTCTACACACTTTTTCACCCACAAGTATTTTCAAAAAATACAAACAACATTACTAGAACAACGTTACCAAACGGCCCCTAGAATTCAAGAAAACCACACATATTGAGCCTTCCACCCTTTCAGTCATTCATGTCAAACTGCACTCTCCTAGCATTGACTCTCAGACCAAAGTTGACACCACATTCCCACCTCCTGACCTGGACCACTCTCTTCCAATATCAATCCAATCACTAAAACTGCTTCAAACCAGGACTAATGCCCCTTTTAATCTTAAGTTGAGCATCTATGGCCCCACAATAAATCAATGCATCATCAGCATGTAAGAGATGAGGAATGTCGCCTTGCCCCATCCCTCTGGCTTCCACCCTTAAATAAGATTCCCCAGTAATTAATTTGAGCATCTGCTCAGAAGCTAATCTCCACAAACCATTGCCTCCCCCTATCCGTGCTTTTATGCAGTCTAAGATGTAAATGGGAAGGATGAGACTTGAGACAAATTAGCTTCACAAAAACCTCAATGGTTGGATGTTGACGTAGATTGCATTGGTGCATGGAATTCCATGCACCATGCCACACTAGGTTGAAAACCAATTATTTTTCAGTTAACACATAGCTGACTCTGGCTATGTTTCAGATCTAAAACTTTCTTATATCAACACATTTCTTGGTGAGGTTTATGCTGACTTTGGTGTTGTATACCTATTCAGGTAGCTAACCCTTGTAAAACTCTCCAACCATAGACTTTGTAAATTGAGAGAGAGCTCATTGGGTATATTTGGGGTTCGGGTTTTGTGAAAATCTGTGCCACTATGGTAATCTCCCTACTTTGTTGGTACAACTTTCTCCTCGATGCTGCTGGTGGACGTCACCCTAACGCCAAACCACATAAATCTTGCGTTCCCTATGTGATTATTTGCTCTATTTTTCTCTTCCTCTTTCCTCAATTTCAATATAATTAACTACATTCACAACATGAGATATGATTCATCTAAAACTGAGATTCACAGTGGTGCATCATTGACTCTTCTATTCTATTCTATTCTTTTTTCTTTTTCTTTTTTTTCACTTTTGATTTAATCTTCCAAAGTTCCAATCATCTTGATCCCAGCTATGAGAGAAAATGCCATTTGAGTAGTAAATTCCTATGCATCCAAGATTTTTATACTTTCTGAAATCATTAGTTATGAAATCATTACTTTCAGCACCCTTTTCATATTATAATAAATATTATCCATTGTCAGCATCTTAGACAGAGTAAAAGATGAATATATCAACTTAAGCTTCAAAATTTGGTAGTGCAGCCTTTAATTTGTGTCTTTTCCCTGATGATGTCAGACACATCTTGTCATTTAATTTTATTTTTAAAAAAAGGATTAAGAGGAAATCATCATACCACAGGAAACAACTGTAATACAAGATCAGACCAGGTTTGATACTTTTCACAACAGATATGATTAGACAACACAAGTTTACTGAATCTTAGAAGAAGCAAGTATAATAATTTAGAGGACAAATTACAAACCATAGTCAGAACATTACTAAAAGAATAAAATGATTGGGACACCCATGTTCTTGCTATCAAATTATAATTCACACAAAAAAAATGATCAAAGAGTTCTTACTTGCCACCAGGCACGCCCAGGCATTGTGAACTGGAAGAAGTTTCGAGCACTACAAACAATAGATCGGGTCTTCCCAGGTGCCATTGGCACATTGAAGGAACAAATCCATATTATCCATTTTTGATCACCAATAATTGGAAGCTTTGTGTCTATTTCTATTCTGTAAAAAGTCATTGCAAATATGATTAAGATTCAGATATGTGCTTAAAAAAAATAAAAAAATAAAACCTACAATACTTTAGCATCTAGGGCAAGGAAATTGTACCCTGGGGAACTGATTTTAATAAGACAAGGCACTATGTCATAGCTTTTAATTTGAAAAGGTATCAGAAGTACATAGTTCTCTAGATAGACTTTTCACAGGGTTATGAATGCAGGGATAAACAACAGAGTAAAGGAATGCCTGAACTGCATCTTATCCGGATCTCAAACTGAAGGTGCCAGTTTCCTTGGCCGCCTAGTCTCTTGATGTCTTACACAAGGCCTAAGATCAATTCAATGGCTATCTGCTATTGTGTAGCCTTTTAGGTCCTAAATGTGTCTAAGAAACATAATTATCTCAAACTTTAATAGCCTCGTGACACTTTACACAGGATCTAAAATCAACTCCCTGGCTATCTCCTTCTATGTAGCTACAGGTCACAATGGTCATTAATGGTCCTAAATGCATCTAAGAAACATATTTATCTCAAACTTTAAAAAGATGCCTCTATGGATAGTCTTGAGGTATTGAAATTAATGTGTCGAAAAGTGCCTAGTTGCTTAAGCCTCACATATTCTTTTCTCAAATATGTGTGTTAGCGATGCTTAAAACATATGCACTGCAACTAATAAATAATCCTGAGCAATCACATACCTAAGAAGCTGTGCTAATCCTGAGCAATCACATACCAGAATCTTAGACATGGGATTTCATTTGTATCATGCAACCAATAAATAATATAAGTAATAAACTAAATGTAAGATGTATGTAGTCACATCCAAGATGTATGCAGCTTTAACTACTTAAGTGGGAGTGATGACTTACTTATTAATATAATAACATGGTGCAATAAACTTGGAACTGATCTGTGGGTTCCCATCATTTGCTCCCGCAAAACCCCAAGGACCACGAGACTCTAACTTGAAAGGCAAAGGCTTGGCTCTATCTCTCCTTCCTGTAACCTGTAGGTTGATTAATCTTATAAGCAATGTGAAAAGTTATCCATTTATCAAATGGTCTTTGGGCCAAATGGAATCTCCACCCATAAGTTTGATGTGGTGGGTAATGTCAGGGTGTCTGACTCCACTTGGGTGTGTGACAGTGAGTAAATTTACCAAGTGAAAAAAGAGAGAAAGATGAAGAACGAAAACATTTACTATTATAATTAGTGCAAACATTTAACATTATTCCTTATCTAACGCTACAATATTCCAGTAAACTACATGGCTAACTAAGTGCTTGTATTTCTAAAAACTCATGAACCAAATGTTCAAAAAGAGTGATCTGGTAACGAAAGCAACAAGGCAACATATATACAGATTCAGAGGTTTCAGAAATAAGAAATTGGTTGATCCTCAACCATAACCACCCTTTTAAATCCAGTCAAGCTGTTACATTTGTTTCATGGTTGAGGTTTTCATAAATAAGAAACTGGTTAGAATATTTGCTCATCAAAAGCAAATATGCAGGATGAGAATCACCATTTGTCATTTTTTTCTTGATTCAGGAGTTCCACATTATGGATTTCCCAGGAGAAGTCACAGACAATTAAAAACACTAAGCCAATTTCGTTGTAAGCTTCAAGCTTGAAAAAATACAGTGTGGTTCTGTCCCAATACATTCATCAATACTTTTTTTCCTAAACAGCAACAGTTTGTTAAATATTATTGTTTATACTATTTGAGAAAATATGCATCACCTTAGTCAGCTACTGAAAAAATAACGAAGCTGTTGGCAATACACATACAAAATTTCATTTCACAAGGAAGCATTGCAATCTAACATTTCCCAAGCTACATAAATTAATCACTAATTTATACACAAAGCTACCAAATAGTAGTTTATTGAACTAAACATTGATTGTTAACAGGTTCAACTATATACCTTGTGATGAGCAAAATCAATGTGTGAAGGATCAGAGACATTCTCCATGAGGGTATCATAGCCATAGAACAGATCACGCTGAATTGTCACCGATGAAAACTCAGGCTTATCAAAGTCATCAGGCAGCCTATAAAACATCACAAGTTTCTTATTAAATTATTTATTACATTGCAATGAATTACATCCCACAGCTTGTACACATTTCATTATGGCCCCCTATCATTAACTTCAATGATTAAATCAGCATAAAAAAACAATTATAAACAATTATAGATATAAAGTGAATCAATTCATCAATTACATGGGAGGCTTGGTAGCACGAGCTCTTTCCCAGCCATTCTCATCCGGCCAAACAAAGAGCAGACCTTGAGATTGCATTGTGGGAAACCTGGTAGCACATGCTCTTGGAGACCGAAGAGCACGAGCTTCAGGGCCTTCAGATGAAGCCTGAGGAATGTTAACACAAGATCCACATCCATCAAATGACCAACCATGGTAAGAACACTGCAAGTTGCCAGCTTCATCAATCCGCCCTTCCTACAAACCATGTTAACTAATCAGGATCATGAAAACCCTCCAAGAACCAAATTCCTCACTCAGTTGTAGACAATTCAGAAGAATTAAAGAAATTCTTGTATTGATTTTAACTTATTCTATTACTTCCAGACCGAATAAAGCCAGATTTCCTCTAGAAACCAAAACAACAGAAAGAAGGAAAAAAAAAAAAAGTTCTGAACTTGTGAGACACTAACAACATATATCTTAAGAAAAAAATGTTCTCAATTATCAACATCCAAAACCCAATTAAGGGTGAGCTTCAAAAAGTCCTCATCTATTGTTAAAAAAAGAAATTCCTTTTCCATTTTCTTAGCAAGCAAACAGAGGATAAGTACAATTAGCACAAGAATTGGAGCATGAAAAGAAGGATGTGAGAAAGTTACAGATAAGGGGGCGAGACGGTGGGGGCATTTGTCATCAAAAGCAACCCACTGACGGGAAGAACTGTCAAACCAGAGCACGATATCTCGACCCAGAAGCTGAAATGGGGTTGGGAGCTGAGGGTCCAAATCTTCAATCAAAGAAACTGGGTACCAGTGATCCCTCCAAGAGAACTTGGAAGATGAGCTTTCCTCACCATCCTCATCCTCAACTCCATAATCTTGTACATCTTCTTCTTCTTCAGGATTCTGATCCACTGGTGTGGTTAGTGGTGGGGTGGTTGGAGTAGCTACACGTAGAAGAGAAAGATGTTTGGCTCTATTATTTTGTGATTTTCTTGAAAAGTTTAGTCTTGGGGTATTGGTGGATACAAAAGGAAGGGTCTTGAGTGCTTTATTGGTTGGTGAAGGTGATGATAATGCAACAATTGTAGCTGAAGCAGAGGTTGAGAGTAGCAGTGCCATTATAGGGTTGTGTCTATTAGCACTAGTTCACTCCAAGGATGCTTTTCTTTAAGCTTTAACGAGAGAGAGAGAGAGAGAGAGGTTGGTTTGCTTTTTCTCTAGGGGGGTCTAGAGCTTTGCGTGCAAGTTTGAAGTGGCTGTGTGTAACTGTGGGCTGTGTCTGTTTGCGGCTCTTTACTTTCCAGAAGTGAAAGTGAAAGTGAAAGTGAGTTTTGTTTGTGAGAACTGATCTGAAATGATCACTTCACAGTTCACATTGTTGAATTTTTTGAGTGTTTAGGATTTTCTTCTCTGGTTTTGGCTTGTTTGTTTCTCGTTGATTAATCTCTATAGTTAGTAACACGTGTCCACAGTATGAACCACCAGCTTAACGGTAATACCAGGAGGGAAAGTTGTGTGGATCAAAAATTACAAAAAAGGGCCTATTTTCTTACAGAGTGGTTAAATTTTTGTTGAAAATTCATTGGATTTTAGTCTTTGCAAGTATAGGTAGGATGGTGCTATTGTGAGAATTGAGAAATTGGTTTTGGTAGTTTTGAGGGACCGAGACTAGAAAGGAGCAGGAAGATCAAATAAATGACAAATTAAGTTAGCGTGATAAGTAAGTTTAATTAGCTGGTAAAATTTTGTCGATTTTATCGAGGAAGGATGGAAAATCTATGTTATGTAGTAGGCTTATAGCCGAAGTGGCATTCGGGGCAAAGCTGTCTCTGGCCTTCTTTGAAAACGTGCAGCAGTTAGTAGTTAGGAATTTTTGTACTTAGCTCAATTGGTGACAGTTTCCGACCAAAGAAAAAACGAGAGAGAACAAAATTGAGATGGCGTTTGGCGTTTGTTTGGTAGAGGAGTTTGAGTGTTTTTGATATACGTATAGGTAAAAAAATGTGTTAAAATATGTGTAAAGTTATTTAAAATGTGAAAATGTGTGTTAGAATTTGCTCACTAAACAGAAAATAACAGGATTTTCATTGTTTAAACATCACAATACATATTTTCACAATATTTTTTCACTCGCACGTATTTTCACAATACTTAAACAACATTACTAGAACAACATTATCAAAAGCCCAAATATTAGATTCTTAGCCAAGATTGGCTTTTAGCCAATTCCGTGTTTGACATATCATTGGTACTAGAGCAAGCTATCTCTTGGCTAACTTAAAAGCAATTTCATACTGTCCTGTGCTTAAAAATGTGGCATTTCAACTGTCAACTCCACGATTTTCTTCAAGCCAAACTTTAGCCTAATGGATAGCATTTTTCTACTTTCTCAACACTATCTCAAATGGTGATTTGCCTCGTGGGGCCACTGAGAAATTCAATTTAAAGGTTAATTCAATTCAAATGAGCAAAATTAAACACTTAATTCTTTATTAATTCAGACATGATTCACTTCTCTTAGAGTCTATTTGGGATCCGCTTATTTTGCTGAAATTGAAAACTTTTTGCTGAAAGTATTGTAAATAAAGATAAAAGTTAGCTGAAATAGTACAATAAGACTCATAAATAGTACCAAAAAGTGCAGTAAGGCTCATGAATAGTAGCAAAAATAAGTTAAATAGTAAAATAAGCTGAATTTTTAATTTGGAGCCAAACACACACTTAAGGTCTTTTTGAGATCGACTTATTTTGCTGAAACTGATTTTTTTTTTGCTGAAAGTAATGTAAAAATAGTACAATGAGGCCCATAAATAGTATCAAAAAGTGCAATAAGGCCATGAATAATAGCAAAAATAAGCTAAATAGTAAAATAAGCTAACTTTTAATTTGGAGCCAAGCTCACACTTTTGCCAAACACACACTAAAGTGTGAGTTTGGCTCCAAATTAAAAGCCGATTTATTTTACTATTCAGCTTATTTTTGCTACTACTCATGAGTCTCAATGCACTTTTTGATACTATTCATGGGTCTTACTGTACTATTTCAGCTAACTTTTACCTTTATCTATAGTACTTTCAACAAAAAGTTTTCAGTTTCAGCAAAATAAGCAGATTCCAAACGGACCTTTAGTGTCTGTTTGGTTAGCATATTTTTTGTTAACTTATTTTAATATCCAGCTTATTTTTAATACTATTAATGAATCTCACTACACTTTTTGGTACTATTCATGAGTTTCACTGTACTATTTCAACTAACTTTTACCTTACCTACAATAATTTTAGCAAAAAATTTTCAATTTCAGCAAAATAAGTGAATCTTAGTAGGAAGAAACTAAACTCCATACACAAATATGACTATGGGTTAATGGAACCCAATGTCCACAGAGAGCTCAACAACAACACCAACCATGGACCAAACCAAATAGTGTGCTCAGTGCTCCCCTTGACATCAGAAACAAAACCAACTTCGATTGGGAGCTTTAGCAAAAACAAAAACTATTTTGATTTGTAGCATTCTCTAGACTTCAGAGCGTTGCATGCCACAGAATCAAGGTTCATAGAACATAATTTAATCAAAACCCGAGGGTACCAAAGTTCAGGTATGGCAAAAAGTTGTACATACTATATGGAGGCAGAACTGAAATAATTTCAATCAGAATAACCCATTTGAAAAAGTCACATCACAACTGACTTTAAGATTTGCTAAATTTGTATGATTAGACTGTTATCCTCATTCCCATAGGTTCAGTAAAAATATCCACTAGAAACCATTGATGAACTGTTTACATAATTCCCTTCAGTTTTCCAAAGTTGGTCTCAATTTCACAGCCACAAACACGCACAGAGAGAGAGAGAGAGAGAGAGAGAGAGTGCATATGCTGCTAACTATGGTGATTAAATCACACATAAGACAGATATTTATTTATACACCAGAAGCCCAACTTTTCTTTCTAGCAGGAAGACAGAGCAACATTACAAAATTGAGTGCTCAGACTTGTATTTATCCCTCTTAAGAAGAATTAAGATTAAGATTCATAGGAATTTATTTTGTGTCTAACTGAAGCAGTAAAATCTGTGATGGTCTTGTCACTTTTCACCTCTCAGTCCCAAGGCAAAAGGATATCTCATAATCCCAGTCCGTGCATGTTCAAATAGAATGCTGGGTCATGAGAATAAATCTTAAGCCCACTCATTTAATTGTTATATCAAGCAGACTCCAGAATCCAAACATGACCATCAGTCTGAAAGCCTAACTGATTCAAAAAGATCAATTCACACAAAATACACATAAATGAGCACATAGTTTACGTACACCAAGAGAAGGTCCTTCACAAAATTAATCAATTCTTTGGGTAAGTTCGATGGTCAGGTCCAACGTCACGTGACCCAGTATTTATGTAAGGCCCTCGGAAAGTTGCCTGTGGTGGCAGTGGCTTTGTTGAGTCAATAACAGGCTTTCTTGAGGACCTGGATAATACAAACCATGTTATTCTAACTATTGCAATCAAATACAACCATCTACAGTATACACATCATAGAGAGAAATTTACGTACCCCATGTAAAAGGGAAATGCCAAGCCTGCAGCTGTAAAAACTACTAAACCAGTAGCAACAATGGCATTGCGTGCTTTTGTCATTGAGGCCACCAAAGCAAATTAAAAGTATGACCTGAAAAAACGGACAAGAAAATATCACTGATATGTGCCACCTTCTAATGTCAAGGCAACTGTAGCAATTTATTTTAGAACAATTTATCTAAATATCATGCCTGTATATGCCAGAGAAACACACACAATCAAATGTTTTTAAACTTGATTCAATATTGCCTATAAACCTACAACCAGTAATCTATGGAGAGAATGAATGACCAAAGTCATCTACCAACTAATGTAACCAGTAACCACCAATCAAAGTTGCAAACAATTAAATAAGAACAAAATAATGCAACAGATAAACATAATTAGGTCTTAAACTAGATCGCATATAATTGCTAGAAAAGGCATAATATATAACATATAAGTTATTGCTTATTGGCTCCTCTCTAAAATGCAACCCACAAGCAACACACCTTTCATGATTTTAACTTCTGAGAAAAGAAACATGTATATAAATGTTAGCATTCAAAATGCGATCACAACCAAATCTATAGGCTGAGAAGACGGGAAAAACTTAAGACATTCCTAATAATGGCATTCAGTTGCTTCGATTCATAGCACCAGAGCACCTAACGAGATCTCAATCGTTCCAAAACAACATGCTAATTGTATAGTTCTTGGCAACAAATACATACACAATAGAAAACCCATCTAATCTAAAGACAAAACGAACATAACTAAGATCACATTACTGCAAGAAGACTAATATACAATCAAAATGATAAAAAGATCTAAGCATAGCTATAACATATGGTTGTTTAAACTATATGAGCTAAAGAAATGGTCCTAGTATTCGTCTACATTTCAACAAACCATGTGAAGCAAAAAAAAAAAAAAAAAAAAATCCCTAAAAACATCATATATTAAAACTATCCATGAAATAAATTCATGACAATGAATTACTCCCCTCTTCAATTACAAATTTACTCCGCTCTTCAAATAACAATCACCAAAAGTAGTTTCAAATTTACAAACCTTAATCTTTCTAATCAATGTTTAAAACGAGGTTAAGAAAATGGGTTGGCCTAAAATCCTAAACAAACATTAATTATAGTGAATCGTGTCTTCCATCATCATAATCATTAAATGGGAAATGAAGAAATCTAATAAACCCTAAGAAGAAGAAGAAGAAGAAGAAGAAGAGTAAAGTGGAGAGCATATTGAATCATCAAATTACAACTTACCTCGTATGAGCTTTTTTTTTTTTTTTTGGTACTTCTGTTTCTGACTCGGATTGGTCGACTGGGGAAGTATTAAAAAAAAAAAAGTTGTCACAGACTCACGGCCCAGGCTTGCTAGAGGGATCACTGATTCACAGTGGACTTTGAATCGGACGGGTCCCACGGCCCACGGTTCAGTAATTTGATTACTTAAAAAAGAATGATAATAATAAATTTTTGGCGTAAATGCACTTTTAGTCTCTATGTTTTGGCTTTTTTTTATTTTAGTTCCTACATTTTATTTTTTTCACTTTTAGTCTCTAAAACCAATTTACGCGTTCTATTTTGGTCCTTTCCGTCAATCAACCGACGGAAATTGCTGAGGTGGCAGCCGGAAGAATTAAAATATTATAAAAAAATGCCACATCACCCTAACACGTCAGCATCTTTTTTTTTTTTTGGTAAATAATTTGAAAATTTTAACTAAATAAAAAAAGAAAATTTAAAAATACAAACTGAAATTTAAAAAACAAGAACACAAGAACAGAGACCCAGAAAATTAGACCCAACAACATGAATTCAATCACACAAATTCAATTAAAATATCACTTCTTTCTCTCTCTTCTTTGAATCACACGGTGACTCCTCTCTCTCATTTCTCATCTGCCTTTCTCTCTCCCCTCTCTCTGATTCAGTGTCTCTCTCAGATCAGCGTGGACTGGAGATTGAAATCGGTAGCATGGACTGGAAGATCGGCGACAACAGCGTGGTGTTTTGGAGATCGGCGGCGACGGCGTGGTGTTTTGGATATCGGTGGCGACGGCGTGGTGGTTTCGAGCGGCGGCGATGGTGGATTCTCTCTCTTTCTCTCATTCCGTTCCTTTCTCTCTCACTTCGATTCTCTCTCTCAAATTGGATGTGGGTTTTGGTTTTTCTTTGAATTTTTGTTGTGGGTATTGATGCAAGATTCATGGTGGTGTTTTGGAGATCAGCGGCAACGGCGTGGCGTTTTGGAGTGGCGGCGATGGTGGATTCTCTCTCTTTCCCTCTCTCATTCCGATCCTCTCTCTCTCACTTCGATTCTCTCTCTCAGATTGGATGTGAGTTTTGGTTTTTCTTTGAATTTTTGTTGTGGGTATTGATGCAAGATTCATGGTGGCGGCAGTGGAGGATTGCTGTGTTGTTTGTGGGGATGGGTTCACTGTGGGTTTAGGGAGGTTGCTACTGATGTGGGTGGCGATTTGGTGGCAATGGGTCTTTGGGTGTTCTGATTCTCTCTCTCAAATTGGATGTAAGTTTTGGTTCTGCTTTGAATTTTTGTTGTGGGCATCAGTGCATCTACAGCTTCACGGTGGTGGCAGTGGAGGGTTTCACAGTTAATCCCTTGAGTTTTTGGGTTTCTGGGTTTTTGAGTGTTTGAGATTTCTGGGTTTCTTTGATTTTATGATTTTGGCTATAAATCTTTGGAGAAGAACCAGAAAAATTGATGGGTTTTCAGCATTATTGATTTGATTTTAAGTGGGAAAGGAAGTTGATTCAATGGGTTTAATTTTGAATTCATGTTGTTGGATCTAATTTTCTGGGTCTCTGTTCTTGTGTTCTTGTTTTTTAAATTTCAGTTTGTATTTTTAAATTTTCTTTTTTTATTTAGTTAAAATTTACAAATTATTTACCAAAAAAAAAAGATGCTAACGTGTCAGGGTGATGTGGCATTTTTTATAATATTTTAATTCTTCCGGCTGCCACCTCAGCAATTTCTGTCGGTTGATTGACGGAAAGGACCAAAATAGAACGCGTAAATTGGTTTTAGGGACTAAAAGTGGAAAAAATAAAATGTAGGGACTAAAATGGAAAAAAGCCAAAACATAGGGACTAAAAGTGCATTTACGCCTAATTTTTTTTTTTTTGATAGAATTATATGATTTGAAATTATAATATTTTCTGGTTTACTATAAAAAGAAAAAAAAAAAGGAAATCAATGAGTTCAAATTTAACCATTTATGTTTTTTTAAAAGAAAATTTTTAACCATTTATGTAAGTTGTTCATGAGTTAATAGAATGATGTTTTACATGTCGTTTATACTTATATTAGTGACAATTCTAAGAATTTTTTCTACGATGGTCATTAACAATAGAATTTAAATTATGTAAAATCTAATAAAAATAGAACTTCATATATTGACCCAAAAAAAAACACGCATATACTGAGAAGTTTTACAATTTCCTTCAATGAATTTTATTATCTTGAGATCTTTACATGATAGTGTTGCTATCAATACACCAAACTACATTTCTTTCAAAATTTTAGTTAAATACAAATTTTCTTGTGTTTTTTCTTTTGTTTGTAAGGACCTAATATATTGTTGAATGACCAAAGTTTAAGGACAAATCTTGGCTACAAACTATGTTGCAGCCTAAAGTTACAATTCTCAGTAAACAAATTTACATAGCTACATATTTTGAAATTTAACCATTGAATTGCATGTTCTTTATGTTCTTAAAACACATGTAAAATTCTATGTCAATTGAAAGTTGTTTACTATTCAACCCATAAACATATTTTTTATATATAATTTTAGACTACAAAAACTCAAAATTCAAACATTTGATTGAAGACATAGCTATTGATATTTTATTTTCTTAAAATTTTGCAAGTATGAAGGATATAATAAGAAATGTAATACTTGTCAAAATTCACATCCAATAAAAAAAAATATTAAGTGGAGTTGTAGCATTTGTCTACAATCAAGTTTGGCAACTTGTTGCCAAACTTTGTCCAAAGTGTAATTATATTGGACCTAAAAGAATTTAGGGTGGTCACAAATTTTGTTTAAGGATAAAAATCATAAAAAATTTTAAAATTTATATATAATAATTTTTTTCCAGGTGGTGGTCGTTTGACCCCCGAACTCAATGCGGAGCCACGTCTGATTTGTACACATTATTTTTTTGATCAAACATAATGCTTGGAACTCGAGTTTGACAAATAGTATGTCAAACAAATTGTTACATAACTAAATAAGTTTGGTCATGTGCTATATAGAAATTTTTTCCTGAAATTATGCTATTTAGCAAATTTTTCTGATTATTTGTGTTCTTGATGTGGGATTGATCACTAGATTAGTTTGTCAAGGTTGTTTATGTCATTCAACCATGGAGACTGCAAGTGTGTTGATGTTGTTTTGCTAGGGTTATGAAATGATTTTTCGAAACAATTTTATTCTAGTAATTGTTAGGGTTATGAAAGGTTTCATTTGGTTAGTTCCTTTTTTTCTTTTTTCTTTTCTTTTTTCTTTTTTTTCAGATGATACTTATATTATATTTAATGATGTTTGGTGATTATGATGAAAATTGGTCATCCAAAATCCAAATATTGCTAATATTATTGATTTGAAATATCATCCATGTCTAGTTTTAGTCACATGATCTTTTTAATGTTTTATGTGACTTATTTAAATATTGCTTATGAATAGTCTTATAAATTGCTATCTGGTGAATAGGAGACCAACTGAAATATCATCCATGTCTAGTTTTAGTCACATGATCTTTTTAATGTTTTATGTGGCTTATTTAACTATTACTCATGAATAGTCTTATAAATTGCTACCTGGTGAATAGGAGACCAACTTTGTTCTTTAATGAACTATGTAATAAACACACTTAAATGATTTCATAAATTGCCACAATTACAACATTTCACTTCAACATGGCTTATTGGAAATTTTAAGTAATGCTAAGTCCATTACAAATTTTACTATGCTTACATATTATCATGTCACCAATTACACACAAAAAAATATTAAAAAATTTCAAATTTTCATTTAGAAGGTAGCTGAATCCCACCAATCACATTCATTTCCATATCATTGATTTATGTAATAAAACTTTAATACATTCAGTAATTTTCAGAAATTTTTGTTCACACTATGCACCAATTGGGAGCATATCGCCCACAAAGGGTGAATATACAATCCCCGCAATGCGTCCAAACCAACCTCACAAACGAAACTTCCTCCTTGTTGCCGAAAAGCCAACACATAGATCTCCCTCTCCCGTAGCCAAACCCAAAATCCATAACCAGTTATGGACCCCACAAATCAACACCACCATTGTGTGTTTTTTTAATATTTCACTAGTAGTATGGTTCCAATTGAAGGCATTGCAAAGATCGCATACTCACCTATTGCAGGCGATTTGCCCTTCTAGAATGTCTGTTTAGTAGCAGATTAGAAAATCTTAAGTTTGGACAGAGTCAAGAATTGGAGCCTCTTCTTTTACTTTTCTTTTTTTTTCCTCTCAATTTTTCGGACAAGACACTAGATTGTTGTTTCAATAGTGAGTCTAAATCATATTTAGAAATAAAAAAGAAAGTAACAACTTCCATGTGATGCCCAGCTGCACCATAGTTTTCCTTCGTACTCTCAAAAAAATAATGGAGAAAATAATTAGTAATACAAGAAAAAGGGCCAAGCTTAACCATAATCTGCCAACCACCACAATTTTCTCTATTTATTATTGTCCTAAATCTTGAATGTCAATTCAGGAACAAGCATCTTTTACACAATTAGGACCATATATTAATCCATTATGTTGAGATTCAAAAAAAAAAAAAGCAAAAACAGTGAGAACACACAAACATTATCCTACTTTTGTGATCTCCAACAACAGAAAAACCAGTACCACAGGAAAAACAGAACCATAAAAGCAACACCATCAATCGAAATCCACCATTAAAAGCTAAAATCCACAACATCCAAAAGAACACCTTAGGTAAGCACGGTACACCAGAGGTAAACTAACATATCTCTATGCAGTACCAAAGACAAGTATAAAATTCCCCAAATAGGAGAATTAACAGTACATAGCCAAGTTCCAAACATCCAAACTATTTTTCTTTTATCCAAACAGAAACCCTACTAACCATTCATTACACTTCTAGAGATTAAAAGCGAACTAAGTGAAAAAGATCACTTGGCAAGCATGTTCTGCTGGGCCTGGTTCTCCTGCTGCTGCTGATAGTTCAGAGGCCTCCTGAAGAGCATGATGTGTGGCTCAGGACGGTGAATTGCATAGTGGACCCATCCACGGCTCTGCTGAACCCCAATTGCACGCCACTCGTTCTGAAAGTAACATCAAAAAATAAAAACAAAACTCAAAATAAGCCCTCTAATATTTATGGTTCTCTAACTAAAGCAAAACAAGAAAATCGATAGTCTTGATTTGCAATAACAAATATATAAGAAAGATATCAACAAAAGTCCATCATAAAGTCATTGGAAGAGTATATTGATACATTCTGTTTTAGGGATGGACAAACTGAAAAATCTACTCGATAAATCAAATAGCAGAGAAAACAAGGTCAAAGTTTCACACCCTTGTATTTGTTCATCAACCCAAGTGTACCAACTATTACACAACTAAAACCATGTTATACCTAACTAGAACCTTATTGTCCATGCTTATTTAGTACTTTAACTAAGAACTAAACCAGATTAATTAAATTCCAAATATTTAATCTACTTAAGTAAAACTTGTTAAGCTTCTCTCTGCAATTAAAGAGTCCATTTGGTTAGGCCATTGGGGAGTCTAAAAGCGCTTTTTTTTTAAAAAAATCCAACAACAACTTCTCGTTTACAAACGCTCATTTTAAACTCAATACACTGATTCACAACAGATTATACAAACGCACAGAAAAAACGTTTTAAATATCTCAGGATCAAATTTCCAGTGCCGATTCTACTTTATCATTAACGCAACAAAACAAATCAAAAAGAAACGTTTCAAGTAAATAAATAAATAAAAACGCCGAAAATTATGAAAACCCTAAATTGCTTACTTCAGAGAGAAGACGATTCTTGGGAAGCAATTTGGCCACTTCAGGAGGCAGCACCACATGACTGTACGGACGATCACAGATTAGAAAAATACGCATACACTCTCACCAAAATTTTCATTAAAATTTTTTAAAAAAGAGAGAGAGAGTAGGAAATGGTGGTTACCGATACTCGTAAGTGTCATCGAAGTACTTGTCGGAGTACTGGATCTGACCCATTTTTCTCGCTCACTGAAGCTTTTCGCGACGATTAGATCACTGACGATTTCCGATCTATGAAAAGATTGACACGATTTTAACAGTTCAAATATTGGAAATGGAAATCGATTCAAAATTTTTGGAAATCAAAGGATAAAGAGAAGAGGATAACCTTGGAGAGAGTGAGTGAGAGACAGAGGAGCGCAAAAGAGGGTTAGAGAGAGAGAGAGAGAGAGAGATAAATGCGGTGAAAGGGTATTTCAATGTGAACAAAGGGAAGTGGGGGAGCACAATGTAAATTTGCTTTCCTATAATTTGTGTTATTATTAGTGGAATATTTTTATATTTGGAAATTAAAGTTAAACGGCTTTCTCGTGAGTTTTGAATTTCAAATTTTTTCAATTTTTCCCGCTTTTAAGCTTTTGCTGATTGAGTAATGGGTCTAGAATTTGCTTCCGAAACTGCTTTGAGCTTTCTCAACGGTAACAAGATCTTTTTGTTTTTTTAAAATAAAAAGTTTATCCAACAGCTTTTGTCACCAACTTTTATGCTGTCTTTGGATCCTGTTTGATTAAGCTTAATATTTTCTATTTTTAAAAGAAATGTAAAATTTTCTATATAAGTATAAATGTAATTATACTACTTAGTTCTCACGTTATAAAGAAAATTAACTAAATGAATAGGTTATTGGTCGTATCGCAAATTTATAAAATATTTTCATTAATTTAATAAGTATTTTATAATCACACATACTTTTGATTCACATCTCTACTTCATCCACCTTACTTTAATCCAATGATTCACATCCTTTCTAATCTTTCCATTTTTATGAATTATTAATCCAAGATATCAAGAGCTTTTGCTCTTTAGCATCTCTTTTTTTTTTTCTTTTTTTTTTTGAGAATCCCTCTTTAGCATCTTTTAGTCATCAAGTCTTATTACCCTTTTGTTTGTATTTCTACTTTTACCAAACTTACATTATGTGTACTAAAATTATTTTAGTCCGACTTAATCAATCTTTAGATTCTATGGCTTAACTCTCCAAGTTTCCAACTTGGCATTTACTTCGCTTCTAGTTTCATTTCTTCCATTAAACATATATCACATGCAAAAATCATAGACCAAGAGATTTCCATGAATCAACTTAGCAAGTTCATCCATCCTAGGTGCAAAAAGATGCATTCTATAAAAATCAATTTAGTGAGCTCCTCCATACCTTGTGCAAAGGGAGGCATTTTATAAAAAATATTGTTTTATATTGAAGTAAAACATTTACCAAAAAGTAATAAACTTCAATAATACATAAATTCTCGTTAACTTCTTTCTCATTAATTTAACTGATAAAGTCCCTTATTATTAAATAAGAATTCTAGAATTCAAACCTCGCCAAAGACCAATAGATGGGTTTGCCTAATAATAAAAGGTAATCATTATTCAACAGGTGTCTAAGATTGATATTACATCATTCCTGATAAAATTCCGGTTACTGGTAGAGAAACTAATGGTTCTCAAAAAATGAGGCTTAACTTGAAAGTCTTCATCGGATTGAGATAATGGCTGAGCAGTGTTTTCCTTGGGGATTTTTCTTGGGAAGGTGGTTGTTAGGATGGTGAGAAATAACACTACTGCAAGCAAATGGATTATAGTACAAGTTAACCCAAGACATAAATAATTTACATAAGCATGCAGCCTTGTTTTCTTCTCCATACTTAAATACTATTGCAAGCCCAGATCTGAAATGGAAAAATTCTGAAATTCAATGCAAAAACCAACAGTTAGAACACTTCACATTTCAAAATTTTGCAAGTTCCCAACAACCTGCTCTAGTTTTCTACAATTTCCACTGACTAAGATCTCTCCTCTCATATCTGTGCTACAAAAAATATATCAGCTTGTAAATAGAGGTGTAATGTCTACTTTTCTGTACACCAAAAGACAAAAAGATCCTATACATCTTAAAGGAAAAGCCTCCGCAAAATAATGCCTTCTCCATTTCACCAAAAAAAAAATCCAGACAATCCAACACCTTCATACCAATAATTCAGCAAATTCAGGGACTGACTTTTGCAGCACTGATGTCCCTTGGAATATAACTGTATGGTAATGTTTCTTGAACTTGTTGAGCTGCAACATGAAAAATGAACACATCAAACTCAATCCCAAATTTGTTATGCTCCAAAACAGAACATGTGAATAAACACGCACCTCATCTTGGGTTACTTTATTAAAACCAAA
Source organism: Quercus ilex subsp. ballota (assembly GCA_032727855.1). Classification (NCBI taxonomy): domain Eukaryota; kingdom Viridiplantae; phylum Streptophyta; class Magnoliopsida; order Fagales; family Fagaceae; genus Quercus; species Quercus ilex. Next base: position 17,205,533 of record CM064908.1, on the reverse strand, counting down.
TTTATTTGTCCATATTGATTCTGCTTCATCAGCAGCTGGTAGCACAAGGTTTCTCACATTTAAAGAGCTAAGCAGCCTCTCAATGCAAGAAAACAAGGACTGGAAGTAACCCTACCAAAACAATGTTCATCAAGTCAGAATAGGTTCCACCGTCCAAGGAAAAAAAATCATCCCAGCAGTAGATTAAAATTACCTGTCCTTGATAATCGGTATCTGTTGCTACTAAAGGAAGCTCCGCCACTTCCTGCCCAAATATACGAAACATTCCAGCTGACACAACTGATTTGCTGCATAATAAGGAATAATTATCAGAATAATATCTCTGCTGTACAAAATTATCTAGTAAAACACTTGGAGACATGATTCTTACTTGACTGTTAGTACAGCACAGTAAACCCCCCCAAAGTCTTGGCCACGGATATTCCTTCTGCAGAACCATTTAATATTAGATTCAATTGGGTGTTATATAAAACAAAGAAAGAAAGCAAGGAGGTAGAATAAATAAACACACACACACACACGTGTTGAAGAGGGAGAATATTAATGCTCACCCATATATCATTGATGGAATAAAGTCTCGACCTGAAGCGGAATCAACTATAGGATCAAAACGTTCCTAGAACACGTCCAAAAACATTTGATAAGTACTTTAAAGCAAAATCTTTCCCCTCAAGTCAAGACAAAATATGTCAAAATATCAACATGCATTACACAAGCTAGAAGTAAATGAGGCATGACCAATGCATTAATATTATGTGAGAATTTGCATATGTTGTACCCCCACAACAAAAGATGTAACAATTTGATCTACCAGATGCGTACTATAATAGAACCTCACAAATTTTTTTAGGTAATGGAAAATCACAAATATATATGTGTGTGTGTGTGTGTGTGTAGAAATACATTATTACTCACATGGAAAATGGATACAGCCTTAGATAGCAACTGTCTAGTTTCATCAGAAGAAACCAATTTCCAATTAAGAACCCTCCATCTTATATCAAAATTAGCATCACTGTTTGAACCTTTCTCTTCATGCTTCATCCTTATAGCATTCAGAAGTGAATCTGGAAGCGTCTGTTCTCCTTCAACAACCAAATTTTCTAAAGCAGAATGAATCTTGTTGCACTCTATGCAACAGAACCACTTCCCTTTTGGCAATTCCTAGTGGAAAAGTAATGTCAACATTTGCAAATAAAAAATAAGTAATTATGGTCACAATAAGCTACAAAGTCTCGACTAATAAAAATTCACACCTTAAGATTCTCCATATTGTTATCCTTCAAACAGCCAACATGATATTCCCTTTCACACTGAGGGAAGAGTGCACAATATCAGCAATGTAAATAAACAAACTATAAATGCAAAAGCACTTCAAAACTAAGACTTAACAAGTCCAGACATGATCTGAAAATAAGATACCTGGTCACAGAAAATAACGGTGCGAGGACCAAAACTTTTGCTGAAATCATGGCCTCTGCAAGAATCCAATCAAACATATCAGAAGTTGTTAAGTTAAAGGTGCAAGTTTAACGTTGATAAAGCTAAATGAAAAATTATTAAATCCATATATATATAAAGTTAACAGGTAAATTAGCACTTCAATCCATGTCAAAGAAATCCATCAATAGAAAATGTAAATTGACTAATTTACCTTTATCTTACATATAAAAAAATAACTTAAAAGAGGTTCATCATTGTGAAATAGATTGTGGCAATCAAATATAGGGAAGAATGGGGAGTTAGACATCAAATTCAGCTAGAAGTAAGCATGAAGTGGGAGTTTGGAAAAGCAATACAGCTGGTTGGCACTCTCACTCTAACAAAAAACGTAAATCTATAATGCTAGAAGATTCAGTTTTTGTAATGATATATAGTGTGCTGATCAACGACTGAAGGCCTTTTTTCCATGGCTATTTATGCTTGCTGCAAATAAATCTTCTATGAACGAGTATATAGAGCTAGCAGACAGTATGGAACATTGGAATCCTATCTTTGTGAAAGAGGTCCAAGACTGAGGGTTGTAATCAATTAACACTTTTTTACTTACTCTGTTCTATTGAGAAAAATGTTGGAGTAGATGAAAAAATGTGTTGGAAGTTTTTTTGAAATGGTAATTTTAAAGTCCGATCTTATTATAAGTCTTTAAGAGAGGTCATCAATTCATGTCTCCCTTGAAAGGTTATTTGGATGGTAAATGCACCTTGAAAAGGTTGCATTTTTTTTTTTTTTTTGGATTGCAACTTGGGGGAAATTTCTTACAATTAATAATCTTACAAAATGGAAGAGGGTTATTGAGGTTTGATGTTTTATGCGTAAAAGAAACGGAGAGTCTACAAACCATCAGCTATTTCAATGCTTTGTGGCTAAAAAGTTATGGAATTTACTATTTAACGCATTGGTATGAGATGGGTTATGCCTAAACCAGTGCCTGCTTTGCTCAAAATGTAAGTGAAGAAAACCTGTGTTGTTTAGGAAAAGATCTTGGAATGTGATGCCATTCTATCTCATGTGGACTCTTTGGAGTGAAGGAAATAGAAGGCATTTGAGGTTCAAGAGATTTCTATCGATAGAATCAAGTCTTCCTTCATCCAAACTCTCTTTTCTTATTGACTGTCAGATGGAAGTAGTCCATCCACTTTACTAGATATTTTGGATCTTCCTACCTGATTCATGAGTACCGTAGTCTACAGCCTCTTTTCTTATTCACAGTGAAATATTCTTGGCTAGTTTGCTATCTATATGATATTGGCTTTTCCATTTAGTTTCATTGCAATTAACCAGAAAACTAGACAAGAATATTGCAAATCATAAACTACATAATAAGGTTAGGTCTTAGAAGCCATCGTTGTGATAAGTGTACCCCTCTCCTTATTGCACTGAATAATAAGAGTCCACATTGCACGTAAATACATTAACATTATTAACCTAATTCAACTCTAGATAAAACTCTTTTACTAAGCTAACTCTACTCTAAATAAAACTCCGTTACCCATAATCCAACCATTTCAATTTAGATTCTATTATAAAAAGTTTGAAAATTCTTAAAAGAAATTAAATTTCATTATTTTATTCTACATTATTATATCATCTACCATAAATTTTAGATTGATTTTAAAAAATAAATCATTTTTCATTTTTCTTAATTAATTCATAGTTTTGACTCTACCAATATTTGCAATTTTTCCTTACTTTACATATGAATTTTAATTAATCTGTGCATCGCACAGGCACACTGCTAGTATGAATAATTTTCAGAAGTACAAGTACAGGGAAGGCAGAAGAAATTAACCTAAAGTTTAAAATTATTTCCCAAAAAATGGGTAGAAGAAAAACACCTCATCATTACACACAGCAACAAACAAATCTGGTCTTGATTAAATCACAAGAAATTGGTCAATCAACAAAAACAGATGAGTAATCATTGAAGGCCTTCAAGTTTCAGTTACAGATTGCTGATATGCCCTTAAATCATCAGGTATAGCTAAAATTTCATACTATATGTGCTGCACAATTATTTTTCCGGGATTCATGCATGCAAAGAAATTAAAGGCAAAAGAAAATACTGAAGCATCTAATATAGAAACTTCTTAGAGCAAGAACAGTGAAAAAAGAACCTGCATAATGCGCATCCACCAAAGTCAACCTCTGGAGTTTTGACAATACGAATGCATCGCATGGTTATCTGTTCTATAGGATCAACTCCAGCAACCCTTCCAGCAGCTACAGCATTAGCATTACGCTCCACAAATTTTTCTTTCTGGAACACATTCTGGCAATACCTACAGTACCAAGTACCACTCGGAATTCTTGGTAGAGGGACGCACTCTGCAATTAGCCAAATTAACCAACATCACAAATGCAACTCAAGCAGATTGGAGGAAGAAGAACCACAATTATTCCAAATTGTGCATGCTAAACAGTGATTAATAAATCATAGAGATTGGCCTTTCACACAAACAGTTACAAGAAACTCAAGAACGTGAACCTTTATATATATATATATATATACATAGGTGCTAAATTATGATATCCACAGTTTCACAGAAAAAAAAAATTTTCCAAAGAACTAGGCAACAAATAAGTTACAGAAATATATATTTGCAACTCAAAACACAATATGCACATGTCTCTCTCTCAATATAGTCCGGAGGAATTTCAGCACATAACTATAATATATGAGAAATTGGATCTTTACTACCAGGTAAAAGGTTCCAATCACACAATGTATTCAAGAAAAACAAAATCTCACCTATGTGAAAGGCCCGCGGGCATCCATCACAGCACAGGAGATCCCCTCCATCCGCACAGATGGTGCAGAGATCATCATTTTCATGGGTAGAGAATTTCCGATCTTTTGAAAGCGATATAGACAATTCATGCAGAGACACTCCATTAGAAGTGTAAATGTGTAGGTAACTGCCAAACAAACAAGAGCAAGTCAAATGAAGATATAATAAATAAATAAAAAGAGAAAACTAATACAACTTATTTCTTGTCAATTTCTAAAAATACTCTCTCTAAAATATGCATGGACCCAGCCCATGGAAGTCTTGCCAGAATCATGTCAATTGGAAAATAAGGAAACAATTGATTTGGACTCAGATATACACCAACTACAGGACCACTGAGGAGATAAGACCACATGATTTGACCTCAACCACACAAATGAATAGAACAAATACTCACGGCTTGCGACGTGATGCCCAACCAGCATGAGCTTCAAACTGTGAGGGGCTGACCTGTTCAAAATATGCCAACAAGATTAATCTCTGGCACGCACAATATTCAATAGAACATATAACCGCTCAGAAAAGATTCCAAAAGAAAGAGAACATTTCTGGCATACATGATAATCAGAAGAAACCAATTTACCTCAGAGTTGCAGCAAGTACAATAAATTCCAATTCCCTTTTTGTAACCGACCAACAATTTCTGCCAACAAATCACTACTCAGAAAAGAAATCTAATAAATTAATGTATGTGTGCGTGTGTGTGTATATATATATGTGGTTTGTTGATATTCTATTCATTGCTACAACCTGTCCACGAGAATAATATGCCACTTCTGTACCATCTGGCAGAACATCTTCTTCAAAAACCAACTTATGCAAGCGTAGGTCCCTTTCAAAAGAATAAGTAAAGGACAAAGTTTAACATTCTAATTGGAATCACTACAAAACAGCAAATTACTCGACATGTATCAAATTGAACAGAATAATAAAATTAGAAAGATACTTACTTTCTAGTAATTCTTCCCTGGCTCTTACTTCGAGATGAGGTACACTTTGAAACATTGTCAAATGACTTTGAAACATTGTCAAATGACTTTGCAACATTTTCAGATGACTTTGAAACATTTTCAGATGACTTTGGAACCAGAACTGGTTTTGGTGATCTGAAATAATTCAAAAAAAAAAAATCAATTTTTAAATATCAGAGTTCATAAAATAAATCAAGAAAAGAGAACTGTTGCTTTTTATTATATAGATGATATTTTATTGGAGAGTATGGGAGGGAAAATTCAAGTAATCAGCAGGTGAACAAAAATTGAGCCTATAATACAATCTAAATTTAAAAGGGTGGAAAATCTAGGAATGAAAAAAAAAGCATTAGAGCAGCCTACAACAACCTCATTTGACCATATCCCAAAACTATTGGTACAACAATAATTTTGTATGCCACAAGAGAGTAACAGTCATCCACGTCATATAATAGGAAAAATAAACACCAATATAAACGAAATCTATGTGTCACCATTCTAATTTACCTACACCTACCTTATTTAATCATAATGCAAGTCTAACTGTATAAAAAATGCTAAGTTTTATAACCATGATGAAGGCAGAGTATAAAATCCTAGAATCAGATTAGGACTTTCAGGACACAACAAAAAAGCATCATAAACTTACCTAGTAAGTTTAAGCTTGCCTCTAAAGCACCTCCTTGATAATATAGCCTATTTGCGTTTCTTCATTTTTTTTATAAGAACTATTTCTGTTTCTTTATTATACTCCCCATCTACTAGCGCTAACAGTCATTAACAACAAACTAATGAAGGAAAGTCCATAATTAGCAGGGAAATTTGAAAGACGAGCAATTCATTGAACCCTAAAAGTTCAAAATTTACGAAGTTTTAAAAATAAGGTAATGCATTTAAACTCAATACCTATCTCTTCACCACTACAATGAAACTTATAATTTACCAAAGAAATTGCGACTCCATAATCGGTCCCCTAAGCATCATGTCTGAACACCATCTTCCCTAATTGAAGACTTCCAGAAGGTTCCTAGTGTATATGTATCTGGAAATTGCTAAACACTAATTTCACCTCAGAAATGTGTACTAACAATTTAATATCTATAATACTAAATAATAAGTATGTCAATTTATTGTGTTAAATTGTTACACACAATGTTCATGATGAATTCTATAGTTCAAGATAATCAAATCTAACAAGCTCTAGCCATGTTATAAACAATGTCAACTCAGCAGTGCCAGAAAGGTCTAAAACAATATAAGTGCAATAGCAGGATATTAACAATGCATACCTATTGCTGGTATCAATTGTTTGAGCTAGCGTGACTTGAGACTTTTTCAAATCCACACATGATTCACATAGCAGCATTGACTTCCCATTGTAAGATCTAGGAATAGGCTCTGCAATCCATTAAACATCCAAAACATTACATTTTTTTCCAGGAAAACACACAGGCATGCAGATGAACACTATATCCTATCAAAGGCGTGTAAAAGCAACCTCTGCAATTCAAACAGATGGACGATTTCTTTAAAGCAGTGCAACCGATAGCATTTTGGACAAACTCATCCAACGTGTCCCACGAAGCATTTAGGCACGCATTCATGACATCACGAAGAGTGTTCCCATTCTCCAGGTAAATATACTCCGGTGGACGTTTATTTGCACTGCCAGCATGCAGCTCAAACACGGTGGGTGTAAGAACCTACATTCAACATAAAAATAAAGCACACAATGATTCATAAGAACAGCAACAACATTAATGGGTCCTCAAAAACCCATACTTGAAAATAATAACCAAAACACTCACTTCAACCCCTTTGCATTTGGCACAGTAACACAATATCCCGGAACCTTTAATGACACCTTTCAGCCCAGTCTCTCCAGCTGCTCTAACCTGCAATACAAAAAAGACACATAGCCAATACTTCATACCCAAAACCACTTAACTTATCCACACACATAAACAAGCAATGTTAAAATTAATACCTTGGCACCCCGGACATACTTAACTGGCATTCCCTCGAGAATACCCATCTCGAGTAAATCCTTCAACTTGGATGGAAACTTCTTCAATTTCAACATTCTCATATCAGCCGGAGCCGTTGTAACCATACCGGACGAACTACCTACTCCATCATCAACATTTGCAACCACTTTCTCACCACTCTCTTTCACAATACTCTTCTCCTCTTGCCTCGGCTTCAATGCCGAACGAGTAAACCTCCTTGAAGGCGTCTCTAAAGCCACATTCATCGGCTTGACTTCTTCATCAATCAAAACCCCCTCAATCTTCTCATCCTTAACCAAATCCTCATTCGTTTTCTCGACTCCCGGCTCCGCCTTCATCTCTTCTTCATTCACATCAGGCTTGCTTTCACACGCCAATTCCTCTTCTTTCAAAGGATTCTGAACCATTTCAACCACGCCACCCTTCAATTCCTCGTCGAAAACCGGCATCGAAGTGTCCTCCTTGGAAACCCCTTCTCCGACCAATTCCGATTCTCCAACGTGGCCCTTCGGCTCGTCGTCGCTCGTTAGGTCCACCACGTCGCTTTTAGCTTCCTCCTCGCTCATCGAATCGCCCGAATCTCCCAAATCCTTCGCCTTCTGATCCATAACCTCGTCGTTCTCGGCGTCCTTCGGGTCCGACTTCTTCAATTTCTTGCTTCTATTGGTCGCCACAGCATCATTCCGGGCCTTCGTGGACCGGGTCCGACCCAAGGACCCGCAGATCTCTGATTGCGCCTTCATTGCGAAGGCGAACTCGCGCTTGTGACCCGTCCGAACCCGAGACAGCAACACGAACTCCTCCGAATCCGTACCGTTCGCCATACACACACACACACACACACAAAGATCGATTCAAATCTGATTTTTCAAAAAAATTTAAAAATTTGAGGAATTCAATAAAATAGAGAGCAAGAAACAAATACGTGAATCTTGAAATTGGAAAAAGATTGAATTAAAGAACAAACCTGTAGCCTCGATTGAAGGGATTGAATATTCTTGAAGAAAAAGATTAGGGTTCGTGAGAGAGAGAGAGAGAGTTTGGGGATATTGGAAGAGACTGTACGGCTCGGCTTTCTTGGTGTAATTGAAAGAAGGCTCGGGGAATGAGAAAGACAAAGAGAGCACACCTGTAATTTTCGCATTGCCGAAAGTAGCCCTGGGAGATGACGTTTTGTCTCTTATGGAAGGCGAGGTTTTCGTTTTCCACTTGGAGGTCCTATATTTTTGGTGAATTGTATTTGTACTAGTCTCCATTTTTTCTTTGCGCTGATTTCGTTGTTTTCAACTTTTCTTTTTCTTTTTTTTTCTTTTTCTTTTTTTGTTGTTTTTTTGAAAGAAAGATTATCACTTCTAAATTCTAATTTCCTAAGCTATATTATCAAAATATGTTTCTTTTGTATGCTATATTAATATATTAGCTAAATATGTATTTTTCAAATAGATCCATTGGATTTGAATTTATAGAGTTTCATAATAGTTGTTATAAATTCAAATCTTTTTGTTACATTTTTTTTTTGACACTTATAGTTTCTATTACTTGATTTTGAAATAAAATTCCACAAGTGCTCTACTACTACCAACTGTAGTACAAGTGTCTATCTTTTTGTATTTTCATTTTAAATTGTAGTTACTTTATTAAAATAAATATATATATATATATATATACACACACACGAGACAAATTGATGATCATAAAGTAAAACCATACTATTTTTTTTTTCTTAATCTTGTTTTTCTATGCAAAGATTCGTTTTATGTCTCTCCAAGGGCGGGAAATGCGTAACTGTGTTTACGAAACTCATTATAGAATGGGATGGAATTGGAAGCTATTGATTGGCCTATTGCAGATTCAAGTTCAACCCCACTTATGTGATGTGATGTGATGTGTTTGTGCTGTGAGGTTAAATTAATGTGTTTTTTGGTCACGTGTGCTCCACCCACTGCTCCTTAAGGAGTAGTATTTTATTTGAGGATAGCTTGTTTATTATTTATGGCCAACTTGCAATTGTTGTGATCTCAAAAAAAAAAAAAACTTGCAATTGTTGCAATACCAAAATAAATGTGAGTTCCTATCAAAAGTTTAAATAAATAAAAAAATAAAATATGTGAGTTGGAAAACAATCTTTGAATTGTGAAGAACAAGGTGTACAGAATAGAAATAATTACATGCCTTTGAGCCTTTGACTTTGAAAAGTGATATCAACTTATCAAGTCAGCTTTAAAAATTTGTGGTTGTGGGTCATATGCAAACTAGTAAAAATTTATTATATTAATAATTTGTAAAAATATTGTAAAATAATTTGTAAAAATATAAAATTATCTATTTCTTACCCTATTAGCGTGGAAACAAGAAAAAAGCAACTCTGAGTCTCCAATATATATATATATATATATATATATATATATAGAGGCAAAGTTAAAAGAAAATCTAATTAGGTTCTAAATTAGATTCTAATTATTGTCTTATTTGCGCCACATATCCTGTGGGGGACGAAAAGCCCAACCTAACTTGGGCCCAAGGCTCCATTTAAGGAACACTGTTAGTCCGAGGAGATGAAAACATTTAATCAGAGGCCCATGTAAAGGGAGCATGTCTGGAGAGGAGCGCGGGCAATATCCGAGGAGTTATTTATTTGTCCGAGGAGTCCAATGCCATCGGATCCGAAGGATCTTTGCCTGACAGACACGGGAAGTTCAAGTGCTCCATCTGACGAGTATAAGGAGGGAAGTAAACCTCGGACGCACGTGAAGTTAACAAGAACAGGGAAATATCTAGGAGACAGGCCTCAGCCACCACATTTAATGCACTGCACCTACCTTTCTGGCCGCATTTATGTGGATAAGACCCCTGAACAGTGCTTTCTCAGCTACCACCACTCACATAAGGCTAAGAGTGGGGTGATGGGACATGCACTCAAGTGGACGCCTGGATGATGAACAAGTGGACGGAGAAGATGTAGGAAGGCAGTACTATATAAGGGAAGGAAGCCTCTGATAGCAGGGAGGAAAAAAGGGAGATATTTTAATTATTGTAACTCCAAGAATTGTAATATTGAATTATCAATGAAAGGCACCTCTTCGGACATGGCATTTCTATCAGTCCGAGGACATATTAATCCAAATTCTCCCATTCGTGTGGCCGTTTAATACTGTTGCTCTCATTATTAGCCTAGCTCTTTCACCCACTCTCTACAAAATTTATTGTTTTGGGCTCAGGGGGCGCTGAATCCATACTTTGGGCTTGGGCCGCCAAAAACTGACCCTACAATTGGCGCCGTCTGTGGGGAGAGCTTGTGCCAGAGTGAAAGCAACAGTTGACGATGGCAGGACAAGGTGAACAACAAGCGGAATCCAGGGCATCCCAACACGTGGACCCTTTTGTGAACTTAGAGAGGAGACAAAATCGTGAGGGCAGCGTACACACTGTGCGCCTGAGCCAGAGCCAGTCACAGGGAGAAAGTCACATGTCCCATGCAGAGAAGAATCGTGACTTACAGCTAGAAGTGGAAAAACTGAAAAGACAGTTGCGCCATGCAAAAAGGAAACGGGCTTCCTCATGTTCTGAGGAGGATCTTGATGACGAGCAGGATGTCTCTTACCAGCATAAATCTAGGACACCAGCCAGTGAGTCCTACACCTATAAAGAGGAGCCCCATCGCCAGAGACAACGAAGAAGTCCGTCACGTGAGGACGTGGAGAATGATGCCATGAACAGGGCTCTGAATCAGATATCTAGGTCACCCTTCACGCACAAGATTGAGGATGCCAAACTTCCTCGGCGCTTCAACCAACCAACGTTCACCATCTACAATGGTAAAACTGACCCCGTGGAGCACGTGAGTCATTTTAACCAGAGGATGGCGGTCTACTCCAGAGACGAAGCTCTGATGTGCAAGGTTTTCCCTTCCAGTCTTGGGCCTACTGCCATGAGGTGGTTTGACGGTTTGAGGGCAGGCTCCATCAACTCCTTCAAAGAACTCACACAGGCGTTCGGCTCCCGTTTTGTCACATGCCGAAGAGTGTCCAGGCCTTTCTCTTCACTGTTATCCTTGTCCATGCAGGAAGGCGAATCCTTGAAGGCGTATTCAGACAGATACTGGGAGATGTTCAACGATATGGAGGGCAACAACGATGCAATGGCCCTCAGCACTTTCAAGCTCGGCCTCCCTATTAACCACGGTTTGAGGACATCCTTATCCGGCAAACCGGTCACCAACGTGCGTCAATTGATGGACCGCATAGAAAAGTATAAGAGAGTTGAAGAAGACCAGCGGCAGGGCCAGGGAAAGGACAAGGTTATCCCTCAGGAGAGGAGGGATTTCAGGTCGGACCGTTATAACCATAGTAAACCGCGGAGGGACTTTGTTGGGCAATCAGGATCGATGAATCCCCAAGCGGTCAACGCCGTGTTCAAAGAACCAGTGCACCAGGTCTTGGAAAAGATCAAGCACGAATCATTCTTCAGATGGCCGAACAAGATGGTAGGAAACCCCGAGAGGCGTAACCATAATCTCTACTGCCAATACCATCAAGATCATGGGCACACCACGGAGGAATGTAGGAGCTTGTGGGATCACTTGGACCAACTGGTTCGCGATGGTAGACTGAAGCACCTCTTGCACCCCTCCAGCGGCCGAGGGGGCCAGACAGGCTCAGGGCCACGGAGAGATGACCCCTCGAAGCCGTCGCTTGGGACTATAAACGTTGTCTTCGCTGCGCCGGGGAGGACAGGATCCTGGCCATTGAAAGTTATGTCGGTAGGCCGACCATCAGCAGGGGAGTCAAACCGAGGTCTGAAGAGAGTTAAGTCTGCGGCCCCGCTGCAGATAGGGTTCTCGGACGAAGACATGGTGGGCACCATTCAACCCCACGACGATGCACTAGTCATCACCCTCAGAATAGCTGGATATGATGTGAAGAGGGTGATGGTGGACCAAGGCAGTGCCGTGGAGATAATGTACCCAGACCTCTACAAGGGGCTAGGCCTGAGACCCCAGGACCTGACGCCCTACAATTCCCCTCTCATAAGCTTTGAAGGAAGGCCTGTCACCCCGAAAGGCCGGATACGTCTACCCGTGCAGGCCGGTTCCGAAGTGGTGGAGCTGGATTTTATAGTTGTGGATGCATATTCGCCCTACACGGCGCTTGTAGGCAGACCTTGGATTCATGCGCTTGGGGCTGTCCCCTCTACATTGCACCAGAAGGTCAAATACCCATCCGAAGGGCAGATCCAAGAGATCCGAGGGGATCAGCCCGCTGCCCGACAGTGCCTGGTCGCTGCCATTCAACATGAGACCCAATCCGAGATTTCAGCCATGTTCGAAGGGAGTTTATAGCAGCTACAGTCTCGGGGACAGCTCGTCGAAGATTCAGATGAAGGCAATCGATGCGAGGATCTGACGAAAGTGGTCATCGGAGACGACCCCGATAGGTTCTTCCAAGTTGGATCTCAGCTGCCTCCTCAAGAGAGGGCAGAGCTAATAGAATTCCTCAAACGAAATCTCGATGTGTTCGCCTGGAGCGCTTATGAAGCCCCAGGGGTATATCCGGAGTTTATATGTCACCATTTGAAGGTGAATCCCCTTGTCACCCCCAAGAAACAGCCTATTCGGCGCCCGTCCAAGGAGCATGCGGACGCCGTGAGAGAGGAGGTAGCGAAACTCAAACAGGCTGGGGCTATCAAAGAAGTCTTTTATCCTGAGTGGCTAGCAAATACCGTCGTGGTAAAGAAGAAAAGCGGGAAATGGCGAGTGTGCGTAGACTTCACCGATTTAAACAAGGCTTGCCCCAAAGATCCTTTCCCTATGCCGAAAATTGATCAGTTGGTAGATGCCACTGTTGGCCACCCTCGGATGAGCTTCCTAGACGCCTTCCAAGGCTACCACCAGATACCATTAGCCCCGGATGACCAGAAGAAGACCGCATTTGTCACCCCTATTGGCAATTACCACTATAAAGTAATGCCGTTTGGCTTGAAGAACGCGGGAGCTACCTACCAGAGGATGATGACGAGGATGTTCGAGCCGCAGCTGGGCAAGAATATCGAGGTTTACATAGATGACATGGTGGTGAAGAGCAAAGTTATTGCCGAACATGTGAAGGACCTTAAAAGTACCTTTGAGATTCTACGAAAGCACAAGTTACGATTGAACGCTTCTAAGTGCTCGTTTGGGGTAGGGTCTGGAAAATTTTTAGGATACATGGTCACGCACAGAGGAATCGAAGTCAACCCCGACCAGATAAAGGCCATCAACGATCTGCGAGCTCCTCGGAACCCCAAGGAGGTTCAGAAGCTGACCGGAATGACCGCTGCCCTCAATCGTTTCATCTCTAGATCGGCAGACAGGTGTCGTCCTTTCTTTTCTCTGCTCCACAAGTGGAAGGGGTTCGAATGGACGGAAGAGTGCGCCTTGGCATTTCAGCAGCTCAAGGATTATCTAGCTCGGCCACCAATCATGTCCAGTCCTGAGCCAGATGAGGTACTTTTCGCCTATATTGCCGTGGCTCCTTGTGCGGTGAGCCTGGTGTTAATACGATCAGACGGTGGCGTACAAAGACCAGTTTATTACGTGAGCAAGTCACTGCATGAGGCCGAGATTCGTTACCTACCACTGGAGAAGGCTATCCTAGCGGTAGTACTCGGCACACGGAAGCTGCCCCACTACTTCCAAGCCCACACGGTCATCGTTCTCACACAACTCCCACTCAAAGCTATACTCCGAAGTGCTGACTACACCGGTCGGATTGCCAAGTGGGGTACAATCTTAGGGGCTTTCGATATAAGATATATGCCCCGCACATCGGTCAAGGGACAGGTCCTCGCAGATTTGGTGGCTGAGTTCACGGAGCCCCAGTTAGAAGAAGTAAAGCCCACGCCAGGCATGGATGAAAAATCAGTTGGCCTGATCTCCCAACAGAATCCCTCCCATTGGGAAGTGTACGTTGACGGCGCGGCAAACCAAAAAGGATCTGGAGTTGGGCTGGTACTGATATCCCCCGAGAAAATCACCATCGAGAAGTCATTAAGACTGGACTTCTCGGCAACGAATAATGAGGCGGAGTATGAGGCCCTACTGATGGGGATGACCATGGTCCGTAAAATGGGGGGGAAGTCCGTGGAGTTGTTTTCGGACTCAAGATTGGTAGTAGGACAAGTACAAGGCGAGTTCGAGGCAAAGGACGAAAGAATGCAGGGGTACCTGGGTCGTGTTAAACAGCTGCAATCAGGGTTCGACTTTTTCAGTTTGCTGCACATCCCTAGGAGTGGCAACTCACATGCTGATTCCCTGGCGACGCTTGCCACCTCTTCGGCACAAGACCTTCCGAGGGTCATCCTCGTCGAGGACTTGCACAGGCCTTCGGAGGCGAAGTCAGGGGCAGTTCAGGTTCACCAGGTCAGAGCTGGGCCGTGCTGGATGGACCCTCTAGTCAGATTTCTCGAAGAAGATGTATTACCTGAAGACAGGGGAGAAGCTGATAAAATTCGAAGGAAGGCGACTAAGTTCTGGTTATCTGAGGACCAAAAACTGTACAGACGCTCCTACTCGGGGCCGTACTTGTTATGCGTGCATCCTGAAGCGTCTGAGTCATTATTAGAAGAGCTGCACGAAGGAATTTGTGGGAGCCACACCGGAGGTAGATCCCTGGCTCATCGAGCCCTCACCCAAGGTTATTGGTGGCCATACATGCAAAAGGAAGCCCACGATTATGTCAAAAAGTGTGATCAGTGCCAGCGCTTCGCCCCAAACATCCACCAACCAGGAGGAATTCTTAATCCGCTATCTAGCCCCTGGCCATTCGCCCAGTGGGGCTTGGATATCGTCGGACCTTTTCCCAAAGCTGCAGGAAACAAGAAGTACCTACTGGTCGGCACAGACTACTTCACCAAGTGGGTCGAAGCCGAACCACTCGCCAATATCAGAGACGTGGACGTGCAGAAGTTCGTATGGAAGAACATTGTCACTCGGTTTGGAGTCCCTCATACTCTCATCTCGGACAATGGCTTACAGTTTGATAGCAGGGCATTTAGGAATTATTGCAGTGAGCTGGGGATTGTGAACAGATACTCTACTCCTGCCTACCCTCAAGGTAACGGACAAGCAGAAGCTGTCAACAAGGTCATACTGAACGGCTTGAAGAAGAGACTGGACGATGCAAAGGGCAGATGGGTAGAAGAGTTGCCACATGTGCTGTGGACGTACAGAACTACACCTCGTAGGTCTACGGGCGAGACCCCCTTCTCTATGACCTACGGGGCTGAGGCTGTCATTCCTCTGGAAGCCGGGTTTCCAACGTTGAAAAGTAGCTCGTTCAGTCCAGCCGACAACAATGAGCAACTACAGAAGAGTTTGGACCTGATTGACGAAAGGAGGGAGAACGCAATGGTTCGGTTGGCGCATTACCAACAGAAACTCAGGCAAGGCTACGATGCTAATGTAAAGCGGAGGCCTCTAGAGCCTGGTGATCTGGTGCTGAGGAAAGTGGTGGGCACCGCAAAAAATCCAGCTTGGGGAAAACTGGGACCCAATTGGGAAGAACCATATCGCATCACTTCAGGAGCAGGCATTGGGGCATATTTCTTGGAGGACTTGGATGGCCATGTAATACCACGTCCGTGGAATGTAAATAACCTCAAGAGGTACTTTTACTAATCGAGCCCACTTTTCAACCAATGTGCCAATTCACCGCATAAAGTGTTCTTTTAAGTGTTTAAACTTAAATCCTATCATGCCTGTAGTCCTCGGACCAGATGATTGGGGTTAGTTAACACTCCATTACAGTTCTTTTAAGTGTTTAAACTTAAATCCTATCATGCCTGTAGTCCTCGGACCAGATGATTTGGGTTAGTTAACACTCCATTACAGTTCTTTTAAGTGTTTAAACTTAAATCCTATCATGCCTGTAGTCCTCGGACCAGATGATTTGGGTTAGTTAACACTCCATTACAGTTCTTTTAAGTGTTTAAACTTAAATCCTATCATGCCTGTAGTCCTCGGACCAGATGATTTGGGTTAGTTAACACTCCATTACAGTTCTTTTAAGTGTTTAAACTTAAATCCTATCATGCCTGTAGTCCTCGGACCAGATGATTTGGGTTAGTTAACACTCCATTACAGTTCTTTTAAGTGTTTAAACTTAAATCCTATCATGCCTGTAGTCCTCGGACCAGATGATTTGGGTTAGTTAACACTCCATTACAGTTCTTTTAAGTGTTTAAACTTAAATCCTATCATGCCTGTAGT
The DNA here is from genome assembly GCA_032727855.1 of Quercus ilex subsp. ballota. NCBI lineage: Eukaryota > Viridiplantae > Streptophyta > Magnoliopsida > Fagales > Fagaceae > Quercus > Quercus ilex. The sequence continues at coordinate 17,189,017 of CM064908.1, read as the reverse complement.
CCTCGGACCAGATGATTTGGGTTAGTTAACACTCCATTACAGTTCTTTTAAGTGTTTAAACTTAAATCCTATCATGCCTGTAGTCCTCGGACCAGATGATTTGGGTTAGTTAACACTCCATTACAGTTCTTTTAAGTGTTTAAACTTAAATCCTATCATGCCTGTAGTCCTCGGACCAGATGATTTGGGTTAGTTAATACTCCATTACAGTTCTCTTAAGTGTTTAAACTTAAATCCTATCATGCCTGTAGTCCTCGGACCAGATGATTTGGGTTAGTTAATACTCCATTACAGTTCTCTTAAGTGCTCAAACTTAAATCCTATCACGCCTGTAGTCCTCGGACCAGATGATTTGGGTTAGTTAACACTTCTTTTCAGTTCTTAAGTGTTCAAGCTTAAGCCCAACCATGCCTGCAGTCCTCGGAACAGGTGTTGTGAATTAGTTAATATTCGTTTGCGTTCAAAAATAGTTTTCGCTCATGACTGTTTTCCTTAGTTATACCACTCGCGGCAACTATTACTTATTAATAACATTTACCCGGGCTGCCCATTTCAACATCAATTTCACCTACTCGCGGCATCAATGCGATGCGTCAATCAAGTCTGTTCATATCATTTTGTTCTCAGTATAATGTGCAAGTATGAGCAGCAGTAATAAATAATGGGACGAGTACTAAAAGCGTTAGAAGCATAAGGGAAAGCCATTCCATAAATAGGATAAGAGTTTACAATTCCTTAAAAAAAAAAAAAAAAAAAAAAAAAAACCTATGAATCTACTCTTTTGCTGGAGGGGGCACAGAACCAGCAACTTGGTCAGTCGGAGCAGGTGCTTCAGGCGCTTGATCTTTAAGCCCAGCAGGAGTCTTCTCCTTGCCTGACTCTTTGCCTTTGCCTTTGGCTGGCTCGGCTGGTTTACCCTTGACACCCAGCTGACCAGCCCCCTCAGGTGCCTCAAGAGTGGATGACGGAGTTTCACTAACTATCTTTGGCTCCGAAATCTCTGGAAGCTGAGCGGGGGGATCATCTTCCGGAAGTTCTCGGATCTCAGGGTCGTAGTATACGCTCTCGGGCAGCCTCAGAACAGAATCAGCCGGTACTCCGGCGACGTCCAACGCTTTGCTCCATGTTATGCCGCAGTAATCTCGGCTAACCATGGCGAATTGATCCAGGAGCTGGGACGAGGTCTGCTCCACTCCCAACTGGTAGGCCGCTTTTCTCTCGGCCTCAACCGCCTCCTTGGCCAGCTTGGCGTCATTCTCGGCTACCTGGGCACTCGCCTTCGCCCTCGTCAGTTCGGCGCGGAGACCCTTTACCACCTCCCGCTCGGTCGCCAGATTGATTTCGGCCATGTTTAGCTGCTTGCACTGCTCCTCGGCCTGTTTCTCGGCATTCTTAATCCCAGCCTCAAGACTCCTTTTTTGGCTGGTCATCTCTTTAAGGTCTTCGGACAGGCGGGCGTAATCCTCCCTCAGCTTGCCCAGCGCTTTCTCCGCCTCGTCGCGGGAGTATAATGCCGATTGGGCCTCGAGGTGGTTTTTCTTATTCCATTCCTCAGCCACATAGATCTGCTGGGTGAACTGCACAACGGAAATTCCTAATGTCAAGCGCAGTAAAAAGAGGCAAGTGTGAGTTCGGCTAAACGAGCTAAGGTCACTTACCATGGCTACATCCCTCTTAAGGGACTGAAAGAGCTCCTGCTGATTGAAGCGCCTGAAGGACTCCATGTCGTGGGGGAGGAGTAGCGGTTGTTGCAGAGCCTCGGCAACATAGCCTGCCCTTCTTCCGTCATAATTCCTGAGAGAGGTATCCCACAGGATCGGAGCGCCCTCCAACTCCAGCTTTGGAGACCAAATTCGGGGTCCCCCTCGTCGGACGTCTGCCAGTAAAGCCTCCTCACGGCTTTCGGTGGATGAGGCCCTACGAGTCCGGAGGTCTTTCACCACTTTCTGTTGCTTAGGCCCCTTGGGTGGCAGCACTTGCTTTTCCTCAGCATCAGTGAGGGGCCGTTTCTTCCTTAGATCAAGAATGGGTTTCAGGCTGGGGTCAGGAACATGTGATGACACGGGGGGCAAGTTCACCACCGTTTGGGATGTCCCAACACCCTTCTGCTCAGCCTTTTTACCCCGGGTCTTCATCATACTCTTCAAATCCATGCCGTCGTCTGAAGAGTCTTCGGAGTGAGCAGCTAGCTGATCAAGATGAATGCCTGACTGCCTGTCGTGATCCCCCTCGGCGTCTGAGACCTCTATCACTCGGTCCGCCGCTGAAGCCTCTCCGAACTGGAACTCGTCTATCTGCTCTTCTAACGATGAGGTGGAAGAGCCAACCCTTTCAACCCCAACCGCTTGTCCGAGAGGAACCTGTTGTAGTGGTTGGATGAGAGGAGGAACGGCCTGAGGAAGTGGATGGGGCACGGGCTCAAGATCGAAAGGCGCCAAAAAACCTTTTCGGCCGACGTCAATTCGTGCAAGGCGGTAGTCTCCTTGAACAATCGCGTTTCCGATTGGTTGAAAACCCTTCGGTTGTGCTGTGTATCCCAGAATGAGAGGAGCCGATCGGAGCTGTCCGTCCTCACTCACGAATATCTCCGATCTCAATAGGAAATTAAGGGCGGCGATATTCGTAAGGCTGAGCCGAGGAGCAACGAGATTTTTATCTGTTACATTGCAGCAAAATCGTATTAGTGTCCCACAAATGGCGGCATAAGACGACCCAAAAACCATTAAAAGACAAGGTCCCTAAACCTATGGTTAGTGTGCCTAAATCTAGCATGCCCCACCTGGCTCTCCGAGCTTGGTTGGGCAATGATGGCCGTCATGCCATGCGCCCGAGACGATTACATAGTCGTCCTTCATCCCTTTGTTGGATTTTGGAAGGCAGGAAATGAGTCTGACAACGTCCGACCGGGATTTTAAGTAATATCCCGCGTCTTGCTGACTGTGGCATTCGTACATATGTACCACGTCGCGCCAGGTGAGCCCCAACCCCAAATGAAGGTTGAGGTCCTCAATCGCTCCTAAAATCCTAAACACGTTGGGCGGGCATTGCCAAGGAGTAAGCCTATGGTTCCGAAGGTAGTTAGTGGTGATGGGACCCATGGGGATTGTCATTCCCCCTTCTTTGAACGCGATAAGAGGGATAACCACTTCTCCCGTCTTTCGGTCTGTTAGTATCTTTTCCGGGGAGCAATATCTCAACCCCACGTTTGGGGGTATGCGATACGCAGCCCTGAACGCCTCCATCTGCTCAGGGCCATCCACCAAGTATTGGAGTTTCCCCATGGTAAGAAACTAAAACGTCTGGCCGAAGAGAAAACTAGGGGATTTGGTGGACGACGACTTACGAGGATTAAGCCGGAGAGGGGATTGCAAGCTTTTGGGGGATTCGTGAAGATCCTGGAGGAAATTGAAACCGGAGACTGGGAAGATTGAACGGAGTCGCGCGTTTGTTCTTGCTGGAGCGTCTGAAGATTTGCAAAGTGGAGGAATAACTGCTCCTGAGGTTTTATACGGAGTCAAACGAAGGGTCAGGGGCACTCCCGCCCAAATCCTGAAGAAAAACCACGGCCGTTGGATCAATTAAACGCTGGTAGATACGGAGGACAAAGCGCCACCTGGCGCAATTAATGCAACGCCTTGGAAATGTGGAAACGGCAGCGGCATTAATGAAGCGTCAATTATCATGCCCACGCACGTGCCAGCTTAAATTTGCCTGATTTACGAGCTTTAACTCTACAGAAAGTCAAAATCCTGCTTTTTCTCTTCGGATACGAGCGAAAAACCACAATTTTGAGGGGCTATTGTGGGGGACGAAAAGCCCAACCTAACTTGGGCCCAAGGCTCCATTTAAGGAACACTGTTAGTCCGAGGAGATGAAAACATTTAATCAGAGGCCCATGTAAAGGGAGCATGTCTGGAGAGGAGCGCGGGCAATATCCGAGGAGTTATTTATTTGTCCGAGGAGTCCAATGCCCTCGGATCTGAAGGATCTTTGCCTGACAGATACGGGAAGTTCAAGTGCTCCATCTGACGAGTATAAGGAGGGAGGTAAACCTCGGACGCACATGAAGTTAACAAGAACAGGGAAATATCTAGGAGACAGGCCTCAGCCACCACATTTAATACACTGCACCTACCTTTCTGGCCGCATTTATGTGGATAAGACCCCTGAACAGTGCTTTCTCATCTACCACCACTCACATAAGGCTAAGAGTGGGGTGATGGGACATGCAGTCAAGTGGACGCCTGGATGATGAACAAGTGGACGGAGAAGATGTAGAGAGGCAGTACTATATAAGGGAAGGAAGCCTCTGATAGTAGGGGGAGAAAGGAAGGATATTTTGATTATTGTAGCTCCAAGAATTGTAATATTGAATTATCAATGAAAGGCACCTCTTCGGACATGTCATTTCTATCAGTCCGAGGACATATTAATCCAAATTCTCCCATTCGTGTGGCCGTTTAATACTGTTACTCTCATTATTAGCCTAGCTCTTTCACCCACTCTCTACAAAATTTATTGTTTTGGGCTCAGGGGGCGCTGAATCCATACTTTGGGCTTGGGCCGCCAAAAACTGACCCTACATATCCTATTTAAGTTTTTTTAATTTTTGTTCTAGGTGAGTTAATAAGATACAAAAGATGAAGAGTCTAATAAAAATAAATTATCAAAAAACCCAATAAAAAAAAGTAAACTCATGTGTATATCCAAAATAAATTAAAATAAAAAAATAAAAGAGAGAGGGAGAGAGAGTATAAGTTGAATGCATATATGTATGTATTTATAATTTTTTTAATTGTATCATGTATATACACGGATTATGCACTAGTATATATAATGATAAACAATTACATATTTTAAAAATATATGGTTTATAAAAAATATAAACTAATACCATGTATAATTTGAACATCTTCTCAAAAAAAAAAAAGATTGTATGAGCCCAAAAAAGGCTAAGCCCACTTAGAATAGCGAAGCTAGGTTTAGAAGGCCCAATGCAATTAATTTGTTTAAGTATGGACTTTCAAGGTCAACTTTAATACACTTTTATGATCCAGTTTATAAGTTAAGCGTGGATGGGTGTTAGGATTGGTGCCCTTAAATCCTATTGTAAGATGCTATGTATAATATTAAGTGTGACATTGTGTTTGACATTATGTATGACTTAATATTATGTTTAATAAATTTGTTTTATTATTATCTGAAATAATGGTAACATGAATATTCAGACATTATCATATAGTCCATGAGATGCATAGTATGTGATTTATGTGAAGAGTCACAGAAGATATAAATCACAAGTTCTTTGTAAACTCAGAATTATAGTTCGTAGTCGGTGATGAAATTGGGCATTTCATCTGCGAAGACTATAACATATCAACTACGATGATTTGTCTTGATCATGGAAGTGGAGACTTCTAGTTGATGTGTTAATATGTTTTAAGAGTTAAGACATATTGAACTGGACCGCTGTGAGATTTATTATTTTCCTAAGACTGTCATATGAATAATAAATCTCACGACTTGTATTTGCATGAACTCTTAATCCTGAGAGAATAATGAACCTGATCATGAGATGTAGGTTGCTTTGATATATCAGGAGTGAGATCTACAGTTATGGTCAAAACCTCAGTATGTTGGGCAGCTACATTTAGTGTTGATGGAACATGTATTCTCAAGATGGAATTCATAGTCTCTTAACGGAGATATAAAATATTCCCTTGAGATAAGTTTAATGGATTTGTTATTCAAAGAGTTAGGCCTAACCACTTTAGTAAGACTAAAGTATATATTTATGGAATTGGATTTCATAAATATATAATGAATAACATTAAAGGATTAAACCGGGTACTCAAGGATTAAGATGTAGTAATTTACAAAGTGGCAGTCTACATTAATGACTTTGTATTACTACGAATATTTTATGAAGGGGTTGCATGTATAATAAAGTCTTGGGATATAATTTATAGATAAGACTTAGAGTGCAACTATTTTTATATAGTGGTATTAAAAATAGTTAATGGTAACCTTGGACTTGTTAAGAATTGACAGAAAAGCCCAAGGCCCATTGGAGCTAGTGTCTTATTGGTCCCTTTTGGTCCCACTCTAAGCCACACACTTAAGCCCAATTGGTAAGGCCCAAAAGGCTAGCCCAATTAGATAAATTGGTTAGATACAAAGGGAAAAACGTACAAAAATAGAGGTGTGAGAAAAACATCATGAAAATGGTGTGCATGTGAGTTTTTGTCACTCACAAGTCATCCCTTTGTTACCAATCGAGAGACCACACATCTTGGGCGTTAGTGGAATTGGAGTGAAGATTAAAAGTAGTCCCAAGTGATTCAATCTTTGTTTTGAAATTCACCGCTTCAAGGTACGATCTCTTGTTTCTCTAATTCTGAAATTTACTTTGTACGTGTTATCAATATCGAATGAAGTAGATCCGTTTAAAACTTATTTTCCGCTGCATTTATCTTTATTTCCTTCAATGGGCCCTTCCATTCCATGAGCTCTATTCCATACTTTGATCTTACCCATCCCATATGTATAATTTGAAATGTATAATTGTGATAGTTTTTAATTTTATATGTATATATGCATGGGACTACATACTAGTACAATCATAATAAAGGAAGTATAATTGCCTCCATATTAAAAATATTTAGATTTTAATTATTTACTAAAAAAATGTAGTTTCAATTTAGGTCTTTATGCAAGTTTTTTTTTTTTAAAGAGAGTTTCAACATACGGTATCTGTTTCTAATGATAGCTATTTATGCAATTTAGATGTGCATTTACAGTATCAAACAGATAGAATTACCCATATAAACGAATCAACATATTTTAAACTAGTTCAATCAAAATTAATGGGATGTTCCTTGGGTAAGCCTTCCCGTTAGGGGTGGCAATTTTTATCCATATCCATTAACTCACCCATTACCCACCTTATTTGGATAAGTATTAACCCAACTCATTTAAATATTTAGGTTAAATGGATAAAGACTCATTTGGTTATTTAATTAGATGGATCTAAATGGATAAATCCACTAATACCCACTAAACCTATATAAAATTTAAAATTAAATAAACTCGCAAATACCCACTAAATCCTTCTAAAATCTAAAACAAATAAACAGTATAACCTCTTAAATAAACACTATTTTCCTTAATTAGGTAAACTTTTTATTACAGAAAACCCCAAAATAGGAAAAAAATATTTAATATTCTGTTACCTTTCCTTTTCCTTAGGTTTCTGGGGAACTAAACATCAAAAAAATTAAACATAATAATATTCAAGAATCTATTTTTTTTTTCTTAGTTTACTCGGGAACCAAACATTGATTGGAAATCCAAACCTGAGAAGTGGAGAGTGGTGAATCAGAGAGAGTCTTCAAAGTCCAATCGGCAGACGATTTAGGCGAAGTCGAATCGACAGACGATTTAGGCGAAGCCGAAATCACGACGCCGTTTTGAAAGAAGGAAGGAAGGAATGGCTCAGAAGCTTCAGCTGAAGAAGGTCGGATCCAAGTTCGAGACTCCTCCTTCTACCAAAGGCATTTATTCCTCTTTTGCCTTTTTTTCTTTGAAACTTTTTTTTTTTTTTTTTTAAGTTTTCAGTTTTCGCTCTCTGTTTGGTTCCTGAGAAAGCTTTAGGAAAGAAAGTTTAGTTTCAAATTTGACTAAATGGGAAGTTGACTAGAATGAGAGAACCTCTAACACCAAATTCGAACTTTCCTGGGTCGTAAAATCCAGAAGGAACCGGAATGGCCATTGGAAATTGATCGCCACCACCATCTACCACTCCGTTCACATTGCATACGGCGTTGGAAAAATCCATTTGGACCCTCTCATCTCGAAGGTTGGTTCCAACAGTGTTGATTCCAATGTCAACGACACTCACATTTGGATTTGGTTGCTGTTGCTGTTGCTGTGGTTGATTGTTGTTGTTCATTGTGCCGAGAATGAAGGATAATTGTTGCTTTGGTGACTGTTTGGTAGCCGAGAAAGCTTTAGGAAAGAAAGTTTCAAATTTGACTCTTTTGTGGAATTAGCTAGCTCGAGTGAGAGAGTGAGGGTAATTAAGGGCATTTTGGTAATTTTGAAAATCAATAAAATATTCAATTAGTTTTATAGGTATTTGGATTATATTGGGTTAAATGGGCGGGTTACTAATTAAATGGGTTGGGCAGGTAATAGATAATTAATTTTTATTTAAATGGGTCATAAATGGATAAATGGGTAATTACACACCCAACCCATTTATAACCCAACCCATTTATAACCCAACCCGTCCATTTGCCACCCCTACTTCCCATGCTCTACCATTTGAGCTATATCCCCGCCTATACTAAAAATTGATTGGTGTCTTGATTTTATGATAAAAATCACTCATCAGGAGCGGACACCATAGGTTGAAACTCTCTCAAAATAAAATAAAATTTAATGGGATGTTTCAAAAGGCAAAAATGAATTTTAGGTTGATCAAAAACAGTAGTTGCTTTAATGTGGATAACCTTTCCCTATCCTTGCAATCATAATTCAATCTTTTTTTTTTTACTGAAAGTCAATCATAATTCGATCTTAACTCTTTGTTACCGTGATAAATTATTATTATTATTATTTTTTTTGGGTGGATGTAAAGACAATGGGAAAATTTAATGTTTAAAAATGCAAGAGCGATATAATTGATATAGCCAAATTTGTAGTTGAATTTTAAAGTAAAATTTTATTTTCCTAAAATTTTAAAATATTCTCTCTCTCCCTTCAACACTATCTATGTCTTTGCATTAATTGCAACCCATATCACCACCCACACTTGTGCCTTGATCTCTACTAACACCTTTGCCCTCATTGTGAGACGTATCATTGCCCACACTACATTCCTAAGGCAGAGTTGTAGGTACATAATAAGCAATTTGAGGGCAACAACGTAAGGTTCATGTCTAATGTCATAAACCGAGAAAACAAATTTTCCTGGAACTTTATCTCTCTTTCCTCTTTCTCAATTCTTAAGACCAAAAAAAAAAAAAATATATATATATATATATATAATGAGTATTTTTAATTAAATATAAAGGAAAATGAAGGTTGTAATGTATAATGTATTTTGAAAAATATGTAACTAAAAAATAAAAGGTGAGAAAAAAGAGAAGAATTATTAGTTATTACACGTTAGTTGCAAAACCGGAGTAAATAAAATTATTAAAATGAGCCCCCTTTCTCTCTCTTTCTTGGTTTTGTTCTTTCTTAAATTAATAAATGTCAGTTAAAAATAAGGGAGTAAATTTAAAAATAAGGAATTTCTATTCAATTTAATAATATTATTATTATTATTAAATTGAATAGAAAAAATATAAATATATTAAAAAAACCCAAATATTAGTATCAATATAACTCCTTAAAAGTAAACAACATTAATGACTAAACAACAATAGTAATTTACTAGGGTTTGTGTGAACTAATTGGCTTTTATATAAAATAGGAAGAGCTAGTTATTTTTAAAAAATTTATTAATTATATAATATATTTTATATATATATATATATATATATATATATATATATATTAAATATATGGCAGGGTAGGGTTGGGTTTGGCGGGTTTGGAATTTTATGACCCAAACCCAACCCGACCTGCTATCAAAAAAATTGTTGTAACCCAACCCAACCCAACCCACCAAACCCTAAAAACCAACCCAACCCGATGGGTTGGGTTGGGTCGAGTCGGTTTTGGTGGATTGGCGGATTGGCTGCACACCCCTAGGAGTAATGGTCTCTCTAGTATGATTTTTGCATTTCTTGGGACCAAACCAGTTCGTTTGATCCCATAAAAGCCTTGACCAAACCTATATGAATAAGTGTCCAGTCTCAATCAGTCTGGTTCCAATTGGTCCTAGTCAGTCCGATTCAGAGTTTCAATCTTGGGGTTGCATTGTTGGGCTTACCATTTTTTGGGCTTTTGCAAAATAAATTTGGATTTTTTAATTTTAAAAAAACTAGTTAATTCAAAATGCCAAATATATGTTCGGTTGTATTAGAATAGAATGGGAGGAAAGAATGAGAGAGTTAGGTTATTAGAGTTTTATATATATATATTTATAAATTATATGTGCATAATATTGGTTTGGTTTGGTTTTTTTTTTTTTTTTTTTTGGTTGTAGAACCGGGATTGGGACCATAATCCAAAATTTTTATAATGGAGGACTGAAATTGATCAAATACCTTAGAAAATTGAACCAACCCAAATTTCCTGTCAATATGGTCTAAACAGGTTTTTTATCGTCCTAGTTAAAAACAATTACAACATACATATTGCAAAAAAAAAAAAAAAAAAACTGGATTACACGATGTTTTTTTTTTTAGAGACTTTCAACTTATTGCATCTGCTTCTGATGATAGCTCTTTATCATTAGACCAAGACACCAATAAGTTTTTGGTGTAAGCAGGAATTGAACCCCAGATCTCTTATACAACCATCAAAGACTTTACATAAGGCCTTCAAATTAATTTGATTTTAGAATTGATTTAATAATATTAATTAAAAATTATTACAATAGAAATACATTTTTCACAAAAATTTTCCTAATATTATACGTATTGTCAAATAAAATCATCCTATTCAATATAATCAATATAATAAACGTAAATTACCTTATACATAATTACATATAGGCATATAGCTAAGGAATAAGTATTCTCCAACTTAACATGAATGTTTGCTTGGGCCAAATTTTTTTCAGTCTTGACCTTTTTATTTTTTATTGAGTTCATGCACTATTTATATGATTATCCCAATTGTTTTATTAGCAGAACGTCTTATGAAACTCAAATAACCATATGTAAAATGAGAGTTTATAATTTTTTGATCCCAGCAATATACCCTGGGGGCCTAAATGAGAGAAAACACCCTAGCCTGCCAGGCTCACGATAAAATCAGAAAGTACAGTGGCATATAAGCAAAGTTTTGCATTATTTTCGTAGGAGAGGAGTCAGTGACAATCTGAGCCATTGTGTAGGGGTAATATCGTCACGAAGCTAAAAAGTGGGTGATCCTTATCACAATTTTTCTGTTTCCCCTCTTATATTTCCCCAATTTTTTTTTTGAAATTCGCGATTTTTCGCGGCTTTAGCCAGCCAATTGAGAATAGTGACCAAATAACAAATCCACAGTCGCCAAGTGCACACACGTCTGGTTTTGCTTAGGTTTTTACCGAGGTTGAGACAGTGAGGGGCCACACTGAACTTACGTGAAGCCCACGTATCAAGTGGCACGTCAATGCCACATAGCCTCTAGCTCTTTCTTTCTTATCGGAGAGTGAACCGCACGCGCTGTAAAAGGAGTGGGAGAGAAGTTTTTGGCTTAAGTAATCAGGGTGGTAAATCGAGAGAGTATTTACTTTTATTGGTAAATACTCCACCTGCTCATTAATCTTAATTTTAAACCTTTTAAACCCCCCGCGCCTATCCCCCTCCCCCCCCCCCAAAAAAAAAAAATCTAAAAATACCCTATTTAATTTAAATTTTTACAAAATAAAATCACCAAAAAAATTAAATATTTTTAATAAAAATAAGAGGAAATATTAGGAAGGTTATTAAGAACTTGTGCCCATTATTTCCTAGGATTGTATTTAGAAAACATTCAAATTTCTATAAATTTTACTATAAAAGACTTATACATGATAATATATACAAGGGAAACTATGTATTTGGTCTCTGTCATTCACACCATATTTTAATTTAGTTCCTAATCTTTCAATTGGATCAATTTAGTTTTTAATATTTTAGTATTGTGTTAATTTAGTTTCTGTCTTTATCTCTCGATGAAAATCATTGATATAGCTAACAATCAAAATAAAAAATGAGTTTCCTTAATGTGGCAATACACTAATTTTTTATTTTTGCTGTTTGTCACGTCAAAAATCTCCATCAAAGAGATAATGGTAATAACTATATTGACACACTTTGAAAAGTTATTGATCAAATTGATAAAATTAAAATGTTAGTGACCAAATTGAAATATAGCGTAAAAAATAAGTATCAAATACGAACTTTATCATATATATAATTAATGTCACTTCAACAAATAATAAATAAATAAATAATTGAATTTTTTAATTATAAAATGTTTATAAAGTTTATATGTAATAAAAGTTGTAGTGCTAATATCTTTAGCATCACTTGTAATATTTTGAAATATAGCAAAATAAGATACAGTGGAAAGAGAACCTATTTAGTTATAAAATGATTATTCTTCTAATAGAAAAAAGTTATAAAATTATGTAATTTATTGAAATTGGGAGTTGGAATGTATTACACTAGCTTAATCACCATTAACTTATCTTGCAAAGCGCATAATCACTACAAATTATACTTTTTTTAATAAAAACTATATATTATACTTAGTAGCTATCAGTTGTTTGAAAGATGATTAGTGATAAGTCTCCATTGTAGATACTATTGAATCATCGTTAATAAAAGTTGTCATATCTCAAAAATTACTTATGAAATTTTATTTTATATATTCTTTTTACTGTACTTGTGAATTTCTTATATGTATGGAGATATGGTAGTGAATGAATTTATGTCCAAATGATAATGTAGCGTGGGATGATTGGTTATGTTTGAAATTTTGGCGCTCAAGGGAAATCTTTGTGGAGCGCCACGTGGAAAAAGGGATAATTTGGCCGTTTGAACTTTGAACATTAAAAGTTCAAATTTTAATCCCTAAATAAACTATGTGGTAGGGAACTAGGGATAGGATGACATGGTATATTATTGGCTGCATTCTGCCATTAGAGGTGGTACGAAATACAAATGAGATGCCACACTTGCACTTGGTATTATGGTAGCTTTCTCCTTTGTAATTTTCAATAAGTATTAGTCTTTATCCCAAAAAAAAAGAAAAAAAAAAGAAGAAGTATAAGTCAAGTGCAATATCTAGGTGCTGTTCTTTAGGTTCTTCTTTTAAAATTATGTCATGTGAATTTTTTCTCATAAGATGGAAGTGTATTTTTTAGTTAAGTAGCCATATAACTAAATCTTAAGAGATCTAAGGAACAACACCTAAAGTATTGTACCTGAAGAGGACAAAATTTGGCGTGACAGATCCATTCAAGTAGACCCAACGATACTAGGTTAGTGGGCTGTCAGAGATAAGGCAACAAAGGGGGATCAGATGAATAGGACATGTGACGGATGGACTCCTCCCCATAATGGACGGATAGTCCCCCGATATGGACGGATTCAAATCACATGAATACAAGGTAGACAGATACTAATGCCACGTGATACCGACATGGTTTTGAGTGGGCTCCAAGGAATCCTAAATCGAAATAACTTGCGTCCCATGGTTAACCCTAATCAGTAAAGTTCCAATAGGAAAAGAATCCCGTAATATACGCACATTTATAATGATCTTCCCCTTAAAGAAAACACTTTCCTACGCAAGAAATGGAAGTCGGTTCTACACTACTATAAAAACCCAAAGCCCTCAAAAAACAAGTTACGCATAATTCACCCCAGTTTTGGCACTTTAGATTTGTGAAAAAGTTTTCTAACTTAACTATCGGAGGGTTTTTGGCCGGTACCACATCGGTACTCTCCCAAGGTTTTCTTGTTTTGTGTTGTACATGTATTGTCTTGAGCACGTGAGGACTGTGTAACTAACTGACGATTTTTGCCATCATCAGTTGTCGTCGTCGTCTGTGGGAAAGCCTTGGGATAAGCCATACCTACTGCTTCCTGGACAAAAAGTTGCATGGTATTTACATGTTTGATGGCAACAACCACTAATAATCAAGGTGACGAGCCGCACACGACTGCCCTAGAGAGACAGGTTCAAACCCTCGTAGCAGCAGTGGAATGCCTCACCAAGCAGAATCATGACTTAGAGGAGTAGCTACGCTAGAAGAACGCATCACTTAACACCTAGGAGGAGGACTAGGAAGGAACCAGCGCTGAAAGAAGGAATCAAGAGGGGCCGGAAGGCAGCAACGCCCCAAATAGACAAGAGCGGCATGATACCAGCCTTCCATCTGCCACGGATACGGCTCCCCCTCACATAGTTGCGGAGATGCAGATAATGAAGGAATGGATGGACTTTATGATGAACGCCCTCAAAGGACGGGTGTCTAGCAACCTTGATGACTTGGTTCATCAAACTGATTCACCATTTACCACATCTGTCACGTTGTTCTCCCTACCACCAAAGTTCTGTATGCCTTAGATGGAAAGCTACGACGGATATAAGGACCCCCTAGATCACCTAGAGTCCTTCAAGACTTTGATGCACATGTAAGGAGTGGCAGACGAGATCATATGCAGGGCCTTCCCCACTACGCTGAAGGGCACTGCAAGGATTTGGTTTAGCAGGTTGACGCCCAATTCCATTGGTACCTTCAAGGAGTTGAGCGCCCAGTTTGCCTCACACTTATCGGGGGGCACAGGTATAAGAAATCCACTGCATGCCTAATGAGCATTAAGCAATGGGAGGATGAGATGCTAAGGTCTTACACAACCCGCTTTAACAAGAAGGCACTCTCAATCAATGAAGCCGACGACAAGATACTCATTGTCGCGTTCACGAACGGGTTGCAGAATGGTAAGTTTCTATTTTCCTTTGTATAAGAATGACTCAAAGACCACGTTGGATGTGCTCTACAGAGCTACTAAATACATAAACGTGGAAGACATGTTGCTGGCTCACAAAGAGAAGCCCAAAAAGAGAGAAATATAGGAGGAATCACGATAGGACATGGGGCGAAAGATGTCCAGGATAGGAGATAAAAGGGAAGATAGACGCTCCAAGCCTCAAACCGGAAGATTCACAAGCTTCACCCCTCTGAACACCCTGATTGACCAAGTCCTGATGCAGATCAAGAACGAATGGGCCTTGACATTCCTTGGCAAGTTGAAGGGAGACCCCAGCAAAAGGTCTAGAGACAAGTACTGCCGTTTCCACCGTGATCACGGCCACGACATGTCCGTGTGCTATGACTTAAAGCAGTAGATAGAAGCTCTCACCAGGCAAGGGAAGTTGCAGAGGTTCATCGATAAGGAAGGGACAGAACAACCTATGGACAGCTTGCCCGGAGAGAAAACGAGCGCCCTAAGCCACCTTTGGGAGACATAAGGATGATTATAGAGGGCAGTGCAACTTCTAGTTCTTCTAGGAAGGCGTGCAAGACCTACCTACGAATGGTTCAAAATGTCTAGCTGACGGGGTACGTTCCAAAGATGGCACGAATCAACAACCCCATAATTGGGTTCATGGAGGAAGATGCTCGGCATCTTTATCACCCACATGACGACGCATTTGAAATCAGCATACGTATAGGGGATTACAACACACACAGAGTCCTTGTGGACAACGGGAGCTCTGCCAATATCCTATATTACCCAGCATTCCAGCAGATGAGGATAGGGAAAGAACGGTTAATTCCAACCAATGCACCACTCATAGGATTCGGAGGAACAATGATGCATCCCCTAGGGGAGGTCACCCTACCAGTAAAGGTCAGTGATTACCATCAATAGATCACCAAGGATGTCATGTTCCTGGTTGTTAATTGTTCATCCACGTACAACGCCATATTGGGTCGCCCTACTTTAAATTCATGGAAGATCGTAACCTCAACCTACCATTTGATGATCAAGTTTCCCACCGAGTACAGAGTGGGAGAAGTAAGAGGGGATCAAGTGGTGACACGCGAATGCTACATTGCCATGCTGGAGATGGACGATTATTTGTAAACTATGTGATAGAAGAACAGCGGACAGTAGCAGAACCAGTGGAAGGGTTGGAAGAAGTACCCCTTGATGATTCTAGGCCTGAACGAACAGCGAGGATAGGCACTTTGGCCAGCTCGCCAGTGCGTCAAGCACTCATGATGTTCTTAAGGGAAAACCAAGACGTGTTCGAATGGACCCATGAGGACATGCTAGGAATTGATCTGTCAATCATAGTCCACAAGTTGAACGTATCGCCCTTATTCTCTCCCGTCTGGCAGAAAAAGCGGGTGTTCGCACAGGAGCGGGACAAAGCTATAGCTGAGGAGGTTTGCAAATTATAGGAAGCAGACTTCATACGAGAAGTGTATTACCCCGACTGGCTGGCGAACGTGGTGATGGTAAAAAAAGCCAACAGAAAATGGAGGATGTGCGTAAATTTCACAGACTTAAATAGGGCCTGCCCCAAGGACAGCTATCCTCTCCTGCGGATTGACGCCTTGGTAGACTTAACCGCAAGACACCAGCTGCTAAGTTTCATGGACGCATTCTTTAGTTACAACCAAATCAAACTGAATAAGGTGGATCAGGAGAAGACTTCATTTGTAACTAGTCAGGGTCTTTTTTGCTACAAAGTGATGCCATTCGGACTTAAGAACGCGGGCACCACATACCAAAGGTTGATGAACAGAATGTTCGCGCATCAAACATGTGCAAGTTTATGTGGACGATATACTGGTAAAAAGCATACGGGAGGACGACCGCTTAAGCGACCTCCAAGAGACCTTTGATACCTTTCGGTCGTACAACATGAAATTGAATCCAAACAAGTGTGTGTTCGGAGTGACGACAGGAAAGTTCCTGGGATTTATGGTATCCCAAAGGGGTATTGAGGTCAACCCATAAAAGATACAGGCCATAATAGAGTTAGCTCTGCCAAAGACGGTCAAGGAGGTATAAAGCCTAAACGGCAAGGTAGCGGCATTAAACAGGTTTGTCTCAAGAGCAATGGATAAGTGCCTACCTTTCTTCTGCATATTGAAGAAGTCGTTTGAATGGAAGACTGAGTGCCAACAAGTATTTGAGGATCTCAAGACATATCTTTCTTCTCTGCCATTACTAAGCCCGTTTAAATCAGGGGAAGAATTGTTCCTATACCTAGTTGTCTCCCCGACCATTGTCAGCGCGGCTTTGGTAAGAGAAAAGGATGGGGTGCAGAAGTCCATATACTTCACAAGTCGAGCACTCTGAGGAGCGGAAGAGAAGTACTCCCCGATGGAGAAGCTCTCTTTCGCGTTAGTAACTGTGGCGCGAAAGCTCAAGTCGTATTTTCAGGCACACGCTATGGTTGTCCTGACGGATAAGCCCCTACGCTGAGCAATGAGCAGCCCTGAAGCTGCAGGTCGAATGGCATTATGGGCAGTCAAGTTAAGTGAATTTGACATACAGTATTGACCACGCACAGCTATAAAGGGGCAAGTAATCACTAACTTCACCACAGAATTCATTGTCGTGAAAGGCCAGGGGGCAGAAGAGAACCCACACTGGAGCATCCACACAGACGAATCCTCCAATAGGTAAGCAGGTGGAGCTGGCGTGGTACTCCATAGCTCGGAAGGAGATAAGATCGAATGCATGGTCCGTTTTGGCTTCCCTACAACCAATAACGAAGTAGAGTACGAAGCCTTGATAGTAGGGCTGGACCTTGCCAAGGCGGCAGGAGCTGAAAACTTGGTCGTATACTGCGATTCCCAAGTAGTAATTAGTCAGGTTAATGGCGACTATGAATGCAAGAATGAACGGATGAAGAAGTATCTCGAGCATGTGAAAGGTCGAGTTAGAAACCTCCAAGTAAACTTTGTCCAAATCCCAAGGGAGGAGAACGAGCACGCCAACTGACTTGATAAAGTTGCTTCAGCAGAGCACATGCTTGTCCCCGGTCAAGTATTATCCTTCGTTCAGATCTTATCATTAATAGATGATGCCAATGTGCAAGAGATAGGTTTCGAGAACTATTGGACAACACTAATAGCTTCCTACTTGAAGGACGGTGTGCTACCAGACGACAAGGAAGTTGCAAGGAAGTTGAAGGTTCAAGCAGCTCGCTTCACTCTGATTAATGACGTTCTATATAAGAGGGGCTTCTCCCGATCGTACCTGAGGTGCCTCGTCCCCGAGGAGGCAGACTATGTCATGAAAAAAGTCCACAAAGGAGTCTGAGGAAACCACTTTGGATCACAATCGTTGGTGCATAAATTAATCCGGGTGGGATACTATTGGCCAACCATGCAGAAGGATGTCCATGCATACGTCAAAGTTTGCAATAAGTGTCAAAGATTTGACAACCTCATAAAGCAACCAACATAAGAGCTCACCCCAATGACGACCCCGTGGCCGTTCGCTCAATGGGGATTAAATATAATGGGCCCCTTTCCAATAGCAGTTAGACAGTTGAAGTTCCTAATAGTTGGCATTAACTACTTCACCAAATGGGTAGAAGTGGAAGCCCTGCCACCATCACGAAGAAGAATGTGTGTAACTTCGTATGGAAGAACATTATTTACAAGTATGGTGTACCTAGAGTGTTTGTCTCAGATAGCGGGAAGCACTTTGACAACAACATGTTCAGAAACTTTTGCTCGCAGTTAGGAATTAAGAACCACTACTCATCCCCCGCACACCCTCAAGCCAATGGATAAGTTGAGGTCACGAATCGATCCTTGCTCAAAATTATCAAGACTCGGCTCAAGGGGGCGAAGGGTATATGGTCAGACGAACTACCAAGTGTTTTATGGGCATACAGGACAACGACACGAACGCCTACAGGGGAGACATCGTTTCGACTAGCATACGGAAGTGAAGCGGTCATCCCAACTGAAGTAGGACTTACAAGCAGGGGCGGCTCCAGGATTTTTGTCCAGGGGGTCAATAAGAAACTTGATTAAAAGATAAATCTTGAATAAGAAATGAATTTTGCAGACTACGAAGTTTACTTATTACAAATTTGTCCATAGTTCTAGCAAAAGAATAAAAAATACACTATAAGATCATTTGGCATATTTTTTTTCTAATGTAATAAACATATTAATTATTGTTGTTAATTGATTTTTTTGCAATTTTTTAATTTATAAGTTTACAATTCTTTAAATATTTTATATTTTTATTGTCCTTTAGTGTTAATGTATTAACCCACCCACATTGCCAATAACTACTCACAAGTCAGTCAAATACTCAAAGTGCAAAAGACAAACTCAATTATGAATACACATAGATTCATAGAAACTACAGTAACAGTGACTACACAACCAGACACGTATATGGCTCAAAACTCAATTAAAAAATACAAAACACTATAACCCATATACACCATATGACAAGACATCAAACATGTGAGTAAGAGGTGGAGTTTTGAAGAAGACACATGAACAGAGATAAAGACAAAGCAAAAACACACTCACAGTGAGAGAGAGAGATATGGAGGCGGCGATTAAGAACATAGATTGTTAAAACCAGATCCAGTCGGCATATCGTGGGGCTAAGCAGTGGCAGATTTTGTATGTGAAGCATAAGCAGCCTTTTTACTTTAGGTTTGGAGAGTGAAGAAGGATAGTGGGAGTTTTTGAGGCTACACAACGGCAACTACTAGGTTTTATTTGGCCTTATTTTTATGATTTTTCAAAATTTTATTTATGGGCTTTGTATTTCTGAAATTAAAGACTGAAATTTTCTATTGGACTTTTTTTTTCTTTTTTTCTGAGTTTAAGCTGGGCTTTAAATAAAAAGGGTCAGGTTTGAAGGTGAGGGTGTGCAAATTTGTATTGTCAGGGGTTCAAAACAATTTTTAATAAAAATATTTTATATATATAAAGAAAAAAAAAATTCGGGTCAGGGGGTTCATTTGAACCCCCTGACTACAATGTAGAGCCGCCCTTGCTTACAAGCTACAGGGTAGGGAACCACGATGAGAGCAAGAATGATGAAGCCATGCACCTGCAGTTTGATCTGGTGGATGAGGTCAGAACAACAGCTGAGCTAAGGCTAGCACGTTACAAGAACCTTATGGCTAAGTACTACAACTCCAAAGTCAAACATAGGGACTTCTAGGTTGGGGATCTTGTCTTGAGAAAGGTAACAGGCGCCACAAAGGACGCCTCCTAGGGAAAGCTAGGACCTAATTGGGAAGGGTTGTACAGAATTGCATCATGGCATAGGAAGGTGACATACCACTTGGAGACATTGGACGGGCAAAGGTTGCATCACCCTTGGAACACGGAGCACCTGAAGAAGTACTACTAGTAGACAGTGACAAGAAAACAACAATCTTCATTTCCAGTTTACTTCCTTTTAAGTTAATTTTTATTTACGAACAATTTCTACGCATATTTTATCACATAATAAGAGGAGTTATTCAGAAATGCCATGTGTATGCTATCTACATCCCTATAGTTAAGTTCGTAAGAGGATGAATTCATCCTAAAATGGTGATTTGAAAAAATGATAGTCCATCAAGTGGATGGACTCAACCATGCGTTGAGATAAAAACACAAGTCCATAAGAGGACGGATTTATCCTAAAAGGGTGATTTGAAAAAATGATAGTCCATCAAGTGGACGGACTTAACCATGCATTGAGATAAAAATACAAGTTCGTAAGACGACGGATTCATCCTAAAAGGGTGATTTGAAAAAATGAGTCCATCAAGTGGACGGACTCAACCACGCGTTGAGATAAAAGCACAAGTCCGTAAGAGGACGGATTCATCCTAAAAAGGGTGATTTGAAAATTTATGAAAGTCCATAAAGTGGACGGACCCAACCACGCGTTGAAATAAAATCACTTCTATAAGAGGACGAGTTCATCCATGAGCATTGGATTACAATCAAGTCCACAAAGTGGACAGACTCATCTTGAAAAAGATTATATTTAACAGGTCCATAAAGTGGACAGAATCATGCCAAAAATAATAGCTCAAATTTACCAAGTCTACTTAGCGGATAGATACATCTTTTAACCAATCCATAAAATGGAAGGGATCACCTTAATGAGATGACGTAAACCCGCTAGGCTCACAAGGTGAACAGATTCAAATACATTTGCTTAAACCTATAAGGCAAACGGATCCATCCTAGCCACTGAGCTATATTCACATAACCATAAACTGAACGGATTCATCTACAAGAATAAAAGGCCAAAGTTGACAGAAATTTTAAAACAAATGATCAATATACTATGAAAGCCCATAAAGGGGATGTGTGGACACAAAAAGCAACAGATAAATCAAAAAAAGATACCGTTCTTAAAAACTTTACATTTTAGCTAAAGTAAATAGAAAAAACTACTGCTGGACGGGGGGGTTTTCTTTATCCTCCTCTTCCACAATCTAAACGTCTCAGGTTGATGGGCACCACCCTCAACGGATTGGATTTGGCCTTCAATAGGAGCAGACTCTCCATCACCACGAGAATCGTCAGCAAGCGCATCGTCAGTAAATAGTTCATTAGTACTCTCGGAGTGGACGATCTGAGCTAGGGTTTGGGCTGGGGCATCAATAGAAACATATGACAGGTCTAGGTTTAGAAAAGAAGCTTTGACTTGACGAAGGCAGTCATCAAAGCCATCAGCGTAAAAGCCTCTGAGCTTTGCTAGGAGGGTGTCAGAATCACGGTACTCTCGTATCACATCTTGCTTCACCTAACGGAGCCGATCCTTGGCATCACTGATCTCTTTCTCCTTATCCTTAAGGACCTGCCTCAGCATCTCCGTCTGCTTCTCCAGCTCACCTCTAACTTGCTTTGAGCAAGCAAGCTTCTTCTCCTGAACCATCTTCCAAGCCTTTAGCTTAGCAAGCTCATCCTCTGTTGACCTTGCCTTCGCCCTAACACGGTCCAGTGTCATCTTGTGGTTTAGGCAACAACCCATCAACCCTTTCATCATTAACATTGCTTGAAAACAAAAGAGGGGTTAGTAACCAGGCAAGTTGAAGGAGAGGGAAAGAAAAAAGAGATGGATAAGGTTACCTTCGCAATGCTAAAACGACCCGTCTCCCCTATAGCTTCAGTTGCATGGTTGCTTAAGTCCTCGTAATCGTCAACTATTATGATGGACGAAAGCTTTTTCAGCACATACCAGGAATCCTCAAGGAAGAGGATGGGTGATTTTTCAGTGACGGAGACATAAACCATCATGAGTCCCTTGCCCCTCCCTTGGCTAAGCGGAGTTGCCGTCTTCTTAGGTTCAGCCTTTAACCTGACGACTTGATTAGGTGTCACCTTGGGCTTTTTTGGAGGACAGTCAGTCTTCTCTGATGGTTTCCTCTTGAATGATGGGTTGGCCGAACCCATCCCCTTAGGGAGTTGACTCCCATCTTGTTTTTTCTTTGCAGCTTGTTGCTTGATGTAGGCCTTTCTTTTGCTGACTTCCATTTATGCACAAAGGTGGATAGATAAAATGAGTTAGGTAATTTAAAACCAAATAAAGTGTTGGGAAATTTAGACCCCGGTTGATAGAATTAACAAGTTTTAAATCTAAGTTGTTAATTAGATTTATTATGAATCAAATTTGTTAAAACAAACAAATATCAATATCATGTCAAAATCATGTGCAGCGGAAAAGTAAATAAGACAAGATATGATGACCCAGGAAAACCAATGAAACAAACTAGTTTCACAGTAAAAAACCTGGGGGGAAACCTTCCTGAAACGCAATCCACTATAGTAAAGAGAAGTTTCAGATCTAGTACAAAACTTTTGTCCCTAGACTCTACATTCCCCGTAGATGAACTTACAACAGAAACCTTCTACCGCTTTAGAACCTCCAAACTTTTCAATATATGAACGCCACCCTTTTGATGCATGAATCTCAGTACGTGACTAATCAATTGCGGATCCCAGTACGCGACTTCAATCATCAACTAGAAGAAAATTGTTGGTTGCAAAATTCTTCACTTCATCAATAATGAAGATCAAGAAGCACTTGGATACAAAACCCTAAGGCGTAAAGACGCAGTAGCTTCTTTCAGAGAGAATAAGGCATCGATCACCTTCTGCATATGTTCTCCATGTATTCTCTTATGTGACGGCCTCTAAAATAAGCCTTATATAGGTCTAGGGTTGTGAGAAAAGAAACCCTACACATACACGTCAGCATGGGCCGAAAATCAGATCTGAAAATCTG
This sequence comes from Quercus ilex subsp. ballota, assembly GCA_032727855.1. Classification (NCBI taxonomy): domain Eukaryota; kingdom Viridiplantae; phylum Streptophyta; class Magnoliopsida; order Fagales; family Fagaceae; genus Quercus; species Quercus ilex. The sequence continues at coordinate 17,166,119 of CM064908.1, read as the reverse complement.
AATTCCTGTAACCTCGACCGATCGAGAGGTGTCGAGCTTTAAACTTCAATAGATACAGCTATCGAGAAGCTATTAAGGAGCTGTCGATGAGACAGGATATTTCTCGATCGATCCACCAGCTGTCGAGAAGGTGTCGATATTGCGATAGCAATCAACTGAAGAGTTCGATAGATAGTCTAGCTGTCGGGAGGTGTCGAGTAGCTATCGAGCTATCTGTCCGCAGGTGTTGAGTTATCTGTCCAACTTTATTGAACAGCTTTTCTTCACTTGTCTCTAGGTCCAATCTTCATGGCTTTAATACTAAACTTGAACAACATGTTTCTTGAAGTATTAAACACATCCTAAATCTTCCAAATTACAAGTAAAGTGCGTTTTGTCAAAGGATCAGCCAATTACATAAAAGAATGACATATGTTCTTAACAAGTGAAACACATATGTCCTAACAAAAAGAAACCAACGTATTGGACAACGGACTTACGTTGGCGAACTTGATGGTCATAGTGACGGGCAGCTGTTGTGGGTTCTGGTCCATCATAATACCAGTAGAGAGTATCTAAGTTGACTAGTTTAGCCCACGTCCTCTTTGACAGCGTGGTTTTGTTGAAATTTTTTTCCAAAAAACTCCATTGCTTAAGTGTGACTTGAGGATGATCCCGAGCTGCAATAGAAGACGGTTAAAGTAACAAGTAAAGCTAACACAATTAAACACCTAAATACAGACGGATGGATACCAGACGGGGGCATTATACCCTATGTCTTGTCGATGGGTATGCACCCTTGGTCATTAGGGTGACACATCCATTCGCCACCTTCCATAAAAAAATAGCGACTCTTCCAGTTCCTGTTTGAGTCGGGGGTGTCACACATGAGCCTCAGCAACGAGCTCCTGGGCACAAAACTATACATGCCTTTGGACTTAACGATCTCAGTTCGATGGTAACAGTGAAAGAACTCTTCCACTGTCAACCTACGTGCCCCATCGGACATGGCCCCATACAAAACCTCCGTGCCAAGGAAAACCCTCCAAGTGTTTAGGGCAATTTGGGTGACGACCAACCCTAAGTATTAAAGGAGGAGAAGGTGGAAAGTGCTCAGTGGGAATCTGAGCCCTGTTTTCAGCATTTGCTCATAGATTCCAACGCCTTTAACACCCTCGTAATAACACTTCTTTGATTTGTAAGGTAGACGGAGGGGTATGTGAATGAGTCTCTGATACTTCTCCCTATGTGTATTGAAGTGTGCTTGTTTGATGGTAGAAATGAAGTCGTTGACCATCCACAAAGGAAGTATTATAAACTCCCTAAGTCCATTTGAACCTATGACGGATTGGATTGGGGGTTTAGCACTAACTAGCCCATCAGTAGAATCACCCTCTGACCTATCCGTGTCCAAATCCTCATCCCTTATGGAAGGTGAGGTGGCTGACAGATTCCTCTCGACACTTGAGGTGTCAGGGTCGTTCTGACCTGACGGGAACACCTCATCGTAGCCCGCCCCCTCACGAACACATGATTGTTTACTCGATGCACTAGACATCTGTTACCTACACGGGACGGGTAAACCCTAAGACATTGACAGATCTACATTGACAATGGGTGTGCAAAAATCAAAAAAATAGCTAGGGAATTCAACAGAAAGGTGAAAAATACTTATCGGTTGAAGATGAGCAATAGGAGAAGTGTAGATAACAGGCGCATCAAGTAGACAGTATGCTAGTTTATCAAAGGAGATGGTAGCACTCTGATTGTGAATTCGCTAAAGAAAGTAAGGAATGAGAAGTAAAGAAGCAAGTTTATATAGAGGGAACGGCACGGAAGGCGAAAGGACGCTTCGTTCCAAGAGATTAACCACTAAAGAAACGTCACGTGCCCCTGCAACATTAACGACCCTAGGCTAGCCTATCAATCTGTGAGCATTTCTTAGGAGATGAGTCAAACCGTCACTCCATGGGTTCGTCCCAAGGGGGTGACGAACCCATGGAGTGAGGGGGCAACTGAAGAGGAAAAAATTTGGCGTGACGGATCCGTTCAAGTAGACCCGACGATAATAGGTTTGTGGGCTGTCAGAGATAAGGCAACAAAGGGGGATTGGATGAATGGGACATGTGACAGATGGACTCCTCCCCATAATGGACGGATAGTCCCCCAATATGGACGGATTCAAATCACATGAATACAAGGTAGACGGATACTAAAGCCACGTGGTACCAACATGGTTTTGTGTGGGCTCCAAGGAATCCTAAATGGGAATAACTTGCGTTCTATGGTTAACCCTAATCAGTAGAGTTCCTATAGGAAAAAGATCTCGTAATATACGCACATTTATGATGATCTTCCCCTTAAATAAAACATCTTCCTACGCAAGAAATAGAGGTCAGTTCTACACTACTATAAAAACCCAAAGCCTCCAGAAAACAAGGTACGCATAATTCACCATAGCTCTGGTACTTTAGAGTTGTGAAAAAGTTCTCTAACTTAACCATCAAAGGGTTTTTGGCTGGTACCACACCGGAACTCTCCCAAGGTCTTCTTGTTTTGTGTTGTGCATGTATTGTCTTGAGCATGTGAGGACTGTGTAACTAACTGACGATTTTCAGCATCATTAGTACCTAAGTTTTGTCCATAAGTCAATAACTCCTGCATGGTTGCATTAGTTTAATAAACTATATAATTTTGATCTATTTTATTTTTTGTCTAAATATGAAGTAATAATTATTGTAGTTATTAATATGCTTGTATTATGATTGTATTTGTATCTAGAAGTAGAAGTAGAAGTAGAACTATCAAATTATCGAAACATAAAATCATAAGGTATAAAACCATGAGGTCTTCAAAACTTATGTTGCAACAATATTAAAAGGTTAACCAAATGAAGGATGTTTTCCATCTACAATTATGGCTAATTTTTCCAATAAAATTTTTGTAGTCTTTCTTCTTAAAAAAAAAAAAAATGAAGATGTTTTCCATTTTATATATACTAGGGATTTGGGGTAAAGTTGTGGCTTCATTGGGGTTTTTTTTATTTATTTATTTATTTATTATTTTTAATTTATATATATATATATATATATTTTGATTCATTAATATTGGAATCTTTAGCTTGTATATTTTTTAAGCTAAATTTGGAAGCTAATTAATATTCTATTTGGATTTCAATTGTGCTTATAATATATAGTATGTGGATTTTTTTTGGACGAGTGGAAGTAATAAGAAAAAAGAAAAAAGAAAGAAAAGAACGGTGAAAGCATAAGAGCATTAGCATCCGGTTTCTAAAAAATATCTCATTTTACCATCTCAAAAACTACTTTATCTACTATACCATATCACTTTACAACACATTTAATATCCAAACTTTTATTTTCCCAACACAACCACCATTCAAACCCAACCAACTACCAATCATCAACAGAACAACTTGCCGCCACCATCATCAACAACACAACTACCACCCAAACCCACCACCCCAACACTGCTCACCACCCAAATCAACCTAACAAATCACAACAAACCCATACCAAAATCACAAAAAAAGAAAAGAAAAGAAAAACTAGCAAAATCACAACAAATCCATACCAAAATCAACCCAACAAATCACAACAAACCCAAAACCCAAACCTAAACAAAACCCAAAACCCAAACCCTAAACCACCACTATAGCAACCACCACTTCGCATCGCTGCTACCCACTAGACCCATCACACCGTCGCCACCCATCAACCCAAAACCCACTCCCACACAAATCACAAGCCATCAAAAACCAACATACGACAGCAAATCACAACCGATCCACGTAGAGTGAGATTTAGAGAGAGAAGAAAGTAACCCACCTATGGCGGCAAAACCCCCACGGTGCCACTGCCTTCAACCAGAGAGAGAGAGAGAGAGGGAGGGAGGGAGGGAGGGAGGGAGGGAGGGAGGCTAAGATGAGAGGAGGGAGACTTTGACGAGAGAGAGAGAAGTGAGTCAGGGAGAGAGAGAGAAAAAATGAGATGTTTTTTTGATGAGGAGAAGAATAAAAAAGAGTATTTTATTATTGCAACTGAGCTACCGTGTCTTTTAAATTCAGAATGGTACTGTAGCTCCGTTGAAAATTTTGTTTACAATTACAACTCTAGATAATGCATATTTTTAGTGGTTTGATACTAAAATTTAGCATATCCGGAGTTTTACAACTCCGGATACTGATGCCTTAACAATTGGCCATTGGTAATGTTGAAAATATCAAATCTTGGGCTTTGTATAATCAAACCCTTGAATTTTAGCTTTTGGGTTGAGAAAAGATTTTACTTATTTTTTGTGGAAGGATCCTATAACTATCCTAACTTGAATTTTAGGTTTAAATCAATTTAAAAATAAGTAACTTATCATACATTAGAATGCTTGTGATTGATAGCAACTTCATTTACTTCACCTATAGCCTACACATGACCACTGTCCCATACATGTGAGGGTCACATACAAGCACACTTCCTTAGAGACATGTGTATCACTATGGATGGGTGGTTAAACTAAGATCGAGTAATAACCTAGGAATTTTACCCCTTTCCACTACTTAAAATGTAAAAAATTAGTGTTGGGTTAATATAGTTTAACCTTGGTTTTGATTAATTAAGTCAAATTATATGCAAATTGTGGAGGCACCAACAAATTACCAAATAAACTAAATGTAGTAGAAATTAAATTGACACGGTGATTTGTTGACAAATGGGAAAAACCTTTCGCAAGGCAAAAATCCAACTAGGTGAATTTAAGGTCACCACTCCCAAAAATCTACTAATCAATAATCAAGCGGTTACAAGTATGATGAATCTTATCACTACCCTGGCCTATCCCAAAATACCAACCTACAGTTGAACCTTCACTTCAATTCCCAATTGAACTTGATCTTGTAGTAGCCTTCTTTCCTTTGATGCATAAATTTCCAATCTGTAAGTAATTCCTTTGCAAGGATCACAGTACGTGACTAACTTCAATAACTTGAATGATTGTTGTTAGCTTCACTTCATTAACAATGAAGATCAGGAAGCATTTGGTTACAAAACCATATGGCCTACAAACGCAATAGCTTCTCACAGAGAAAATTAATCTCTTGGTCTCTGTATCTGTATATGACGGTAATTAAAATAAGGCTTATATATATCTAGGGTTGTGAGAAAAAAAATCCTAAACAAATAATACAGCATGGGCCGAATTTCAGATCTGGAAACTTTGAAATCGTAATTCTCGATAGACCGAGCTTGTGTTAAGCTTCCCATTTTGTCTTGATAGTAGCTATCTATCGAGCTTTAATAAAATAATTTTTCTTCACTTACTTCTTGGATCAATTTTCATGTCTTTAATACTAACACTTGATATGTTTGAACAACATATTTCTTGATGTGTTAAATCCAACTTAGATCTACCCAATTACAAGTAAAGTGCGTTTTGTCAAAGGATTAATCAATTATATAAAAAATATGACCCTAACAATTAGTGTTTTATTTGGCTTTCTTATTCAAAACATGGCATGCAATTAAGATAACTTATTTATATATAAAAATTTAAGGGAGTGCATGATTCGATTAACATGGCATTTGTTAACTCAATCAAGAGTCTATTTTTATTAAACCAAATTGTTAAACCATGCAATATGGATAAGTAGTTTTATAGATAATCCATAAAGACTAATTTCAAAATTATTTTTGAAAATCACCATAGAAATTTGATGATTAAAATTTTTTTTCCTACTTGATTCACTTGGAAATGATGAGATACTTGTGTCATTCTCATTCAATTAAACAACCTCTTATCGAAAATAAAGATATTCAATTAATTAGTATTCATTTTATTATCAAAGCAGTAACATGTTTGCTTGTTACAAAATACTCCATTATTGAAGGCAAACAGGCAAAGTAATACTTTAAGAGCACCAGCAACCAAAAAGGGTAACTAAATTGATTATTAAAGAGCATCACCATTAGGTGTGCCAAATGCCAAATATTTGGCATTAAATTTGGCACACCGAACACCAAAAAACACCTCACAGCAAGTGTTTCAAATGTGCCAAATATTTGGCATTTGTATTCGTACCATTCCAAATTTGGAATGGTACGGACACAAATGCCAAACCAAAAAAATGATTTTTTATTCGACTTTTCTCTCTCCTCTCACTTCTTTAATTGATTTTTTCTCTCTTTTCTCACAATCTGTCTCTCTCTCTCAATCGGTGTTCTTTCTCTGCCTCTTTCCTCTTCAGATCAGATTCCCAGCTCCTCCCTCAACCCCAACCTCAAAAGTCTTTCTCTCTCTTTGCACCTCAAATCAAACCCAAATAAACTTCTTTCTTCTCTCTTTATCGAGTGGCAGAGCTATGGATTGGGTCATGATTGGTTGAGATAGTAGATGGGTTAGTTGGGTTGGGGTTTTTGGTGAGTTGTTGGTTGAGTTTTGGGTTTGGGTGGTGAAGTTGGTTGTGATTTTGGTATTGGGTGGTTCTGATGGGTTTGGAATTTTGTTGGTTTTGGAGGTAGGTTGCAGTGCCGACCTCGATGCGTAGTCCCTCATGCAACGCCTATCTCGCTGCCTTGTTCTCTAGAACTCACCGCTGACCTCTCTCAATCAAGTTGTGGGTGAGAGATTTGGGATGGTGCTGTGGTTTTGAGATTTGGGATGATGCCGATGGGTTTGAGATTTGTTGTTGTGGGCAGTAGTGTGGTGTGGTGCTGTGGATTTGGTGACAATTTTAGTTAAATATTATTTTAATATGTATATATATTTTTTTAATGTTTAAAATCTAAGAATAGAAGATATAATAAATGGTGAATTGTAAAATAATGTGTTAAAATAATAAAGTAAATTTTTGATGCATCAAAATGATATTTTTTATAAGAGAAATGATGGTGAAGAATTATACCGTAGTTTTGATTTTGTATAAAGGTTTGCCAGGATAGACATTCAATATTAATATATTATACCCATTAAACAATTAGTAATTAATTGACATGGACAGCTACGTGGGAAAAAGAGGAGAAGATCACCAACTCTGCACTTGTCATTTTCTAACACTGTTGATAATGCTGCCACCATTGGGTAGCACAAAACAACACCAGATTGGTTATATATTTCCAACTGCACTAACCTAAATCCGCCATGTAAAACCATAACTCAACCTTACACGTCCTTTGAGGCTTGACCTCTCTCCATACATGAAATTGTGTTATATGGAAAATGGATTATGGACTCAGGTACAGGTGTCAGATTTTAGTATATGTGCAGGATATTCTTCTGGTTTCCAAAATATCCTCCACTATGTTGAAGTGTACGTGCATATATTAGCCATATCCTTATCTATGCGAGGTGAGGGCTATATAGCTATGGATAAACAAAGTAATTCACATGCATCTGTTTATTTCCTTTTACTCTTTCTTATCTCATGCCCTTTGCCAATCTTTTAGATGTATGACATATCTGTTTTTGGTTTCTATATACTTATATGTCTCTATGATTATTTTCTTGATTCTTTTTTTTATAGAGACAGTGGTGACCCTATATAAAGAGACAGACGAGGGTCGAACAAGAGATATGACATCAGAAAAAATGCCATCACAATTTTATTTTATTATTATTATTATTATTTTTTATAAAAATAAACACATGCATATACATATAAGGAAGAGAGAAAAATATTCTAACATAAAGACACGCCACAAATTCTACTAAAAAATCATAATAACTTTTAAGGAAAATATCATTACAGTTGCCAATTATTTTGAACCCTAAAAGTTTGGAATACCAATTAAATTGATAAAAGAGGGAATATACTTCAAAGAATATGCTTTTAGCTTTCGGCATAACATTACTTAATTAAGAAAGGAAAAGCATAATACATATCTTAGTAGTAGGAAGTTTTTGTGACCCATTACACTTATGAGTCTAAGAATTGTGGGTTTGAGTAATAGCAAACCCCATTATTGTTTGGGCAATCTCACTTTATACAAGAGTACGGTTTAAGTATGGAAAAATATAAAGTTTAAATCAAAGGATACTAAAAGGACTAGTTTGGTTCAAAATCCTGAGAAAATTTTGTTTGAGTTGTGAGTTCAAGTAGTGGTAAGCTCTAGTTTCAAAAAAAAAAAAGTAGTGGTAAGCTCTATTATTGTTCGTGCAATCCCACTTTAGACAAGAGTAGGGTTTAAGTTTGCAAAATTATAAAGTTTAAACCAAATGATACTAAAAGGACTAGTTTGGTAAAATTCATTTGAGTTATTTATTTATTTATTTTTATTTTTTATATTTTTATTTTTTAATACAAGATAGAAATTCTACTCTAACCTAATCTATGTGTATATATGTATGAAACTCCCTCTTACAGACTTGAACCCCGGTCCTTACCCCCCCTACACCCCACAAGCACTTATACTTGTGGAGTGACCTTCGCACCAAGAGTGTGCGGTTGTATTTGAGTAGTTAATTTAACATCTTTGGACATGACTTAGTCTAAAAGATTAAAATTTATGATAAAATTTTGGTTTAAAACCATGATAAAATTTTGTTTGAGTTGTGGGTTCAAGTAGTGACAAGCTATATTATTGTTCGTGCAATCCTACTTTAGACAAGAGTAGGGTTTAAGCATGCAAAAATATAAAGTTTAAACCAAATGATACTAAAAGGATTAGTTTGATAAAATTTATTTGAATAGTTAATATAACATTTTTGAACACGGCTTAATCTAAAAGATTAAAATTTATGAGTTATACTATATTAACTGCTCACCATTGTCATTATTATTTCATATCAAACTTCATTCACACGCCCACACACAATTTCAAGACAACTTTCAAAATTTAAAGACAGATGAGAACTTGAATAGTCAATATATAGACTCAATACCGAATCTCTCCTGTGCTGTGAGTGCGCTGTGGGCGTGTTTGGACAACTAAATGTGTTACTGTGTTACATCAGATGAAAAGGCAGCACTAAATTAAAGCTTAACTCAATTGCTGATAGGAACAAAGTGCTCATGTCAGTACTTTGTGTTGGATCGTAAAATATTGTGTTGCTCATATAGATTATAATTTATGAGGGGAATATTAATAATTGCTCTTACAGTCCGTGAAATATCCTTTTAATAATATTTGAATTACCAATATGTATAATCCATCCAAAGATTACTAAATTTTAGAGGGAAAAGTAAAATAAAATAAAGAAACACACAGCTACTCCTTGTCCTATAAATGAGAAGAACTAATTCATCTTTGAAGACCTTGAAGTGGATATTGAATGCCAATTGAGCTATATATGCCATAATTAAGTTCTTTTCGTAAATTCTTGTACCTAATGCATTGTAAAGATTACCGAGTAGTTTCTCCTGCCTCAAGTTTCCGTAGGTTTCTTTGCAAAATACCATTAATTATGTCATAAAACCTTCTAATATCTCTTGGCCTCTTGCTGTGAAAATGAGCCAAGTAATCAAACCAAAAGCATGGACCCAAAAACAGTTGTACAGTTCCTAAATGCACCGACCATGGAAATTAATGCTTTCTTCTGTAGAGACCTCAACAAGGTTCATAATATTAATGCGATCACATGATGATGCCCCAGTTGAATCTAAAATATCATATGGAATTACGCAGTTTGATACGTATTGGACTAAGTGTGCAGCCCAATATTAGGTTTAGAATTTGAATGTTCAACCTATCATATTCATATACCAATTTTTTTGTTAGTTTAGTGGTATATACTTCTCTTCCTCGTAAAAGAGGATTGAGGTTCAAGACTCATGGTTAGCGTGGAAGTAATTGTAATCCGCAGTGTAAATAATATTAAAAAAAAATTACAACAATGATGATGACAATCAACCATCATATGTAATAAAAAGCACATCGAGTTTTCATTACCACCTTGTATGCCAACGCCTATTACATTATTCAACAAGTAGGAAAACAAATTAAAACCACAAAAAAGAAACTAATTAATCAACATCCACGTATAGGTACGTAGCAACTTACTAATAAATTATTCCATTGATTTTTGAAGGAGCAAGAAAATAAAATACAGCAAACGTAAGAAAATTGTCTTAATCTTTCAACAGAGAGCCAAAGACCTCCGAACCTTGAAAAAGTGTATTTGCCAAAGGATGTAAATTGCCCTGTGGGAGAAACTGGCCAACCAGGAAAGGCTGATGCATGATGGATATAAATTTCCAACCAAACCCCATTTTCTCCCAAAACCAGTAGCTTTTCTCAGCCACCTCTCACCATTTCAGACCAACCCACCAAGCCATCATGGTCGAACATGGTGGAGGTGGCACTCTTGAACTAAGAACACATGTGACTAGAAATCTTAAAGTCACTCATCTAATCAAAACACACACACACATACATACACAAAAGTCAGTCTTGTATAAGATTGCTAGGTAGATATTAAGTGAAGGGCATGAAAGAAGAGAGAGGGCTTCATATAATGGGTGAGAGAGTGAGTGTAAAATTTTGGTTTCCTTTCTCATAAGTAATGTGGTAGCATCTTCCAAAGGATATGCGGCGACCACCACCACTGCTCCACAATTCATGACCACAGCTTATTTTTTTCAACCTTTTATTTATTTATTTTTTCTCTTTTGCCTGCTTTAACTTACTATTATTAATAATTATATAATAATAATCCCCATCCTAGTTTTATTTGAGACTCACAAGCTCCACGCGCCTAGTGTGCTTGGTACCAGCCTCTGCCAAATGGTCTCACACTCTTTAATTAACAATGGTTTTTGCTCTTGCTTTTTCTTTGTCTCCATTAATTCTTAACCTGGAGCAATGCTTTTCATGTTCTAATTAAAAATTGTGTTTTTGTTTGCTCAATCGGTAAATTTTTTTACTATTGTAGGGATATCAGGTGGTAGGTTTGGTCTAAAGTGTGAAATAAATCTGAAGATCACAAGTTCAGTACACATGACAATAGTATTAATCCATGAGATTTTTAGGGTTTTTCATAAACAAAACCGCAAGGGCCAAGGACTAAAATAGTCTAGCCAATGGCTGAGGTACTATTTCTTTATATAAATAAGATAAATATTTTGTTATTGAATAAGAGAGGTGGGTTTGAATTTCATATAAATAAAAACCAATTTTTTGATATTTTGGTTTGATTTTAAAGAATAATTATTGTGTATCAGGTTCAAAACTTCAAATCCTATTATATCCATTAAAAAAAAAAATTCTCTAGTAACAAATGGGAGAAGAAGAGACCTTCTAAAAGTGATTTAACATTAGTTTATATTCATTAATTTAATTTACTTTAAAAAAAATAAACTCGATAAAAATACATCTGTACCTAGAAAAAGCCTAAACCAAACAGAGTCTCAGTTTCATCTCAAACTCTACTAGTGGCGTAATGCATTTGACAAAAAAAAGTAGTACGTAATGGATTTTGCTTTGTCATGTGAAAGTCATTAATATAAGACATGTAGTACACAACTTTAGGTAAGGCCACTAGGAGTTCTTTTGACTCTTTGAGACAGATGGAACCTAATTCTAATTATTTTGGGTTCAACTTTTTCAAGTTACGTGGAGCCACGTGATAAAACTGATTCAGAACCATTTCTGACCGTCGATCCAAAATGTTGCTACCAATCTAGTTGAACCAAGCATATTATATTCAACCAAAAATAAAAAATAGAAAAAGCCCAAAGCATATTAGATGGTTTATTCTGTTACCTATTTGAGCAAAGATGACTTTTTCGGTTAGATTTAGAATTTATGGTCATGGGCACTATCTTTCCTTTTTCTTTTTCTTCTTTAAATAAATATTAAAAGTTCAATGAAAACGTCTATCACCGTATATTATTGGTGTGATGGTCATTTAAAGTTTTTGTAAGATGTGAAAAATAAATGTCGGAGTTCAAGATTTTAGAAAAAAATTTCACATACACGCGCTCACACGCACGCACACACATGTATATATAAAAGGTAATGATGATTTTTAAAAATGCCCATTTGGAAATAAATTTTTTTTTTTAATAAACCATTTGGAAATAACTTGAATGGGAAGCAAGGCGACACACACATATATATAAAAGGTAATGATGATTTTTAAAAATGCCCATTTGGAAATAACTTTTTTTTTTTTAATAAACCATTTGGAAATAACTTGAATGGGAAGCAACGCGAAGCTAGGGGGTGCCAAGGGGGGCCATGGCCCCCCCCAACTTTTGAAAATTTCCATTTATTTTCTTTTACATTTGGTAATAAATTTGAAAATTACACAAAAATTTATTCACTAGCCCCTGAAAAAATTTCCTGACTCCGCCACTCAAGCAACAAACTAGAAACCTAAAAGATAAAATTTTACTATAATATAATAAAAGGAGATTGCTTGTGGCCCGGTGATATTATTATTCCAAGTTAGCTTTTCTTGCTCTTTGCATGTAATGTAAGTGTCTGCACTTTGAACATCATTTTCACTATATTTGCCAAGAATTGCAATTTAGGATGGTCCTTAATGCGATAAATAAAGATAGTCCTGACCAATTAGTAACTTGAGCACTAGAAAGGGAGAGTGTAATATACATCATCACATAGTGAAAATTAAAGCAATCCATTGGTGTAAGAGTTAAAGAACCAAGAACTTATAAATTTATTTCGTTGAAGTGTTCTAATATCTAATATATCTTGCATGAGCTTTGCTTACCTCCAGTAATTTTTTAACTGGAATCTCATTTTGTTTTAATGAGAAACTCCCATATCACCCACTAACTAAATAAAATGTGAAAATTAAAACTTACTACCACTTGCCATTATGTATTTAAAATTGTAGGGATATTGGGCCTGGGAGCCCATCGTTTGCTCATATTACGAGTCTGTGGCCCAATCCGAGGACAAGGGGTTGTCCGATGAGGAATCTTATTTTGTGAAGGCTGTATTGGTAAATAGAGGTTAACTTTGACCATAATGGCTCAAGAGATAGGCCGAGGATAAATTCGTCCTCGGCTAACCAATGCCGATGTCCAAAAAGTTTGTCAGTCACTCGGAATGAAGTTCCAAGAAGTCTCGTCAGTGTTGATAAGCATTGAAAGAGTGATGAACAGGGTAATGCCCTGAAATATCTAAGGAGGAAAGCTGCTATCTCGGCATCAAATGCACTGCAGCTAACACCTTGGCCGCATTAATGTAGAGGTGATACCTGAACAATAGATTACAGTCTTACAGCTACTGCATGAAGACTAATGGAAAGGGATGATGGGACAAGTATCCACAAGAACTATCTAGCATGCACGTGTGAAGTGGGAAGAAAAGAGGAAGATGATATAAAAGGAAAAGAGAGCAACAAGAGAGGGGGATCGAAAATCACAAGAAGAAACATTGTAGCATTCATGAACCAAACTTGTAACCCAACTTGAGAATAATATACAAGAATAGTGCGCCTCGGACCTTGCCGAGGATTATTTTTTGTCAATAGAACCCTATTTCTTTTCATTCTTTTATCATCTGAATCTATTCTAATATTTGTTTGATTAACTAAAACTCAGTGTTTTCCAATCTGCTTTCTATAAATTTATTGTTTTGGGCTTTTTGGGCTTGAGTCCATCCATGTAGTGGGCTACGAGTTTAAATCTGGTCCTTACAAAAACAAATGGAGACTTCCAGTTAAAAAAGTACTGGAGGTAAGCTAAACTCATCTTTCATAACTTTCAAACAAAGTAATTCTTAGGTACTCTTGGATTACGGAAAATGGTGTTCTATCCCCATACATTTATGATAGGGTCTACTCATTAAATTCATGGTGGAGGCCACCATGAATGTGAGAGGAATGATCATCATTTCTCAGTACTTCGAGAGTATCTAAAAAGTTTCCATCCAAACTAACTTGTTTAGTCTAAGTGGTACCTCTTATATATGTACTAGGTGCATGGTGTTCAAAGGGGATGGGTCGAGCAACAAGGGCTACATTGTAGAATGCTTTGGTATAGTGGTAACATAAATTGATAGTGTAATTTGGATTAAAAGGAGTATTTGTTAGTGATTGACTGATTGATCTTTATTAGAATGCTTTGATATCATTTTAAAATTAAAAGAGAATATAAAATAGATGCAAGACCAAAAGCAAATAGAAAGAAAAAGAGAACACAAAAGTTACGTGATTCAACATGACGACTTACAATCACATCTTTATTGTATGATCAAAAGTACATTATACGAAAAAAACTCTAGTAAGATATATATATATATATATATATATAGATGCTACAAGATCTAGGATCACGTGTATATGAGCTTCACACAAAATTGAGCATCTTTGGCCTTTACACAAAATAACCAATATATTATTATCTTTAACAGTCTTATGTCAAAATCTTTTTGCTAATGGTCTTATCAATTTCGTCTGTTAGGACATATGTGATTCATTGTTAGGAATATATGTCACTATTTTATGTAGTTGGCTAATTGTTTGACAAAACGCATTTTACTTGTAATTGGGTAGATCTAGGATGTGTTTAATGCTTCAAGAAATAAGGTTTCAAGTTCAAGTGTTAAAACCATGCAAGTCTGTCCAAGAATCAAGTAAACAAGTGTTGTTCATTAAAGTTCGACAACTAGTATCTATCGAGGTTTAAAATAGCTGTTTTAGCCCGAGGCTCGATAGTTAGGGTATCTGTCGAGATTTATGAAGTTCAGATTTTCAGTTATGATTTTCATCCAATCCGTGAATGTATGTTTGAGCTTTCTTTTCTCAAACCATAAACATATATAAGGATTATTCTAAGGGCCGTAAAAGGTGACACAAGTTGCATAAGAGCACAATTCCACAAGTGTGAAGAATAGTGTAACCGGGAACCTAGTTTGCCTTAGTTCTTCTTTCTCTTAAAGAAGCTGCTGTATTTGTACATCATAGGGTTTTGTGACCAAGCAACTTCATGATCTTCATCGTGTGATGAACTGAAGAACTTTGCAGCCAACATCCTTCTCAAGTTAGTGATCAAGTCGTGTGCTGAGATCTGCGCAATTGGTTAGTCATGTACTAGGAGTCGTGCATTGAAAATTAGAGATTGTCACTACAAAACAAGTCCAATTGAGTATTGGGGTAAGGGTTCAACTGTAGGTTGGTATAAGGTACTAGGATTCTTTTACTTGTAACCACTTGTTTTGATAATAGTGGATTCTCGGGAGTGGTGACCTTAAAATCACCTGGTGGAGTTTTCGCCGTGTAGGTTTTTCCCATTCGTAAACAAATCACCGTTTCAATTTAATTTCCGCTGCATACTTAGTTTAATTGGTGATTTGTTTGTGCTATCACGCATCTTGCATGTTAATTTGATTAATTAATAAACTTGGCTAATTAATCAATTAATTCATCACAAGGGGTCAATACATTCTTGGCCTATCATCGCCCATATCCTTTTCCTCAAAAAAAAAAAAAAAAAAAATCCCCCCATATCCTTGCTGGGAAATTAAAAACAAAAATATGATATATAGTTGCCCAAACTACTAATCCAATCAAATAAGATTTAAATAAGTATATTACGTACTTTTGAGCCCAGATAAGTAGATTTTGATATGAAAATATGAAACAATTTGTCTTGATTATAAGCTTTCAGTTATGAGGACAGCTAAAGATGACAACTTCCAGCATAACATGCCTAATAAAATAGCACCCTGACATCAGTAGCTCAAAGTCGAACCAATATTCCACTTTGTAACAATGTGTGGATTTCTATGATAAACTTTCTGAGTTGCTTTGTCAAGGCCCCAGGCCTTGCATACAATATTCAGGCACGTTTTTAAACACTTGTACCAGACTGCCCTTAAAGTTATGCTTGATTGAAGAATTTGACGTATAATCGCATAACTGCGATTCCGTTAGTTTATTTTTCAGTGTTGGTGAATCAGCTAGGCATATATAATAAGCCCACTCCTTGGGCCCATTATACCGATTTACTTCTTTCTTGGCATAGCAATAAATAAATTCTGGCATTTCGTTCTAATACTAGGGTTGAATACCAAGCTCTCGTCGACGCTACCTTGAAGCTCCTTTGGTTAAGTTATCTTATATATGATTTGGTTGTCCCTCTCACTTAATTATGCTACTCTTCTATACCACGACAATAAAAGTTGATGATACAAATATTCGTTAGTTGTGCTCTTGTCTATACTAATGGATGATGACAAGCAATTCCGTTGGTCAATTTGCAAGGAAAGACCACAAAAGTATAGAACACCGGTGTGGTGTTGGCCAAGAGCCCTCCGATAATAAATAATTAAGTCAGATTGAGGCGAAATTATTCACTTTCTAAAATCAGAGAGTCAAATGGCTAGTATTTGTGAATATGAAATTGTGTACCTTTCTCTCTTCTAGCTGTGTTGGTTTTTAAGCCCTTGTATTAATTATTGGAATGAATATTTGCATTTAAGAGACATTGGTCATAAGTATCGGACTTTATTGTGCCTCAATGGTCATTCGTCCGTTGGAGTTCATACGTTACTCCTCAGCTGTCTTCTGTATTTAATGGTATTTATGGGTTTGACCATATGACCGACCGTTACGACTTGCATTTAATAGCATTTATGAGTTCATCCATTTGTTTGATGGACGATCTTGATAAATTTACATTTAAAGTGTTATTTAAATTGCTCATAATGAAGCTTTCTTGAACGGATCAAGTGTCAACAAGATTGATTGCCACATTGTTTGACATCACCTTTTCAAGGGCTCCCTGCAGCTTCACTTTGTCCCCTCTCTTAATCAACTTGTAGTCTGTAGATATATATTCATCAAGTCACACCCTAAAGCGTTACTGTGACTCGATATCTAAACTCAAGCTAGTCTCCCAAGTCCCATTCTTCATCTTGAATTTTAGGGGGTTATTATAACTTATAGTGTATCACTCCCCAAGTCTACTTTTTAGGCCCACTGAACTAATGTACTTTACCTAATTAAAATATCCTAACTTCATTATTAAAGTCACACTTAAGACCTATATTAATCATCCCAAATGGGAGAGGGGGGGGGGGGGGGGTGTTGTTGTTTAGCAGTTTTAGAATACCTTGGAGGCAAAGAAAGAATCATTAAAGAAGAATAATATTGCCAAAGATGCATGGTATTTGAAAAGGACATAATTCATGAGAAAATTCTTCCCTTTGTAACGCCTTAGCAAGTTTTTTATTTATTTATTTATTATTATTTATTTTTATAAAACAAACTTGTATATGGAATCAAAATAATTCTTTGAAATTGTTATAGAGTTTTTTTTTTTTTTTTTTTGGAAGTGAAAATTTGTTATAAAGTTGACTCGAGCAACAGTTGCAGGAGCTGACTTTAATTTGTGTAAATGCTCAAGAAGATAGAAGCTCCTGGTGAACGACACATCGCAGAGCTCTCTTCATCAACTGCACGACTTGGCGTTTAGTCTCCATTAGTTGTGTGATGTGTTCAACCGCTAGTCGTGTATTTGGTAACACACATGTACCATGCTTATTGGTTTAATTAGATAGATTAGTGGAGTTAGTTAGAGGTAGTGGAGTCTATTAGATAGAGTTAGTTAGAAGTCGTTTTCCCTGTTCAGTTAGTTAACGTTATTATATTCCTTTTCATTTTTCTGTTTCATATATTATATTATTATTGATTGATTGAATAAAATTCAGTAATTCATTCTTCATTTTCATTACTCGTTCTTTTGGATAGCATATTAATATTCTGATATAAATCATTAGCAGCATATTCTCTCTCCCTTTCTCCAATATACATTTTTGCATACATATATAGATGTAAATTGTTTGAAAATACATTTGTATTGGGTTTATGTGGTGTATTATGTGTAAGAGCATTCCCATGCATAAATGATTAAAATGTAAAATAAATAATACCATGTACAAAAAGTGCACAAAAGGCACTCAGATTCGGCGAGCTAAATATGCAAATTTTTTTGTTCCTCCTTTATTCTGCTCTCTTATTTTGTCTCATTTTTTCCGTTTTTTCTCTTATTTTAACGTTAAAGTAATATTATTTTAATGCGATGTAGTGTAAAACAAAGAATATGATATATATAGGATGTTGTAAACTGGTTATATAAAATAGATAAATAATTTTTTGGTTAGGTAAAAAGCTTTTTTTATTTGAATAAGCAGATGAAGATGAAAATGCTCTAAGGAGCTAGGTCAAATCGTATCATAAAGCCTATGTATGGTTAATCTTACCTCCTGTGCTCCCTATATATACTCGGATTTATTGTAAAGGTAATTGTTACTTTGTTAGTCATTGTAATCCAATATTTAAGTCAAGGGTTATGCTCAAAATGCTGAGACGTACGTAGAAAAATCAATTAGTGCACACTACTTGTTGCACACCATACACATAAGATATTTTTGATCTGAAAGCATGACTTTCTAAAAATAACTTGTGTATGTAATAGGGTAGTGTGTAATAAACATTGCCCTTATTGTAATAAACAATTGAGAATATAGTAAAAAGCCTTATCATCTCCCATTCTCTCTCTTTTCTTCCGCTTTGCATCTCTCTCAACCATGCATACATTTAAGGCCAGTGTTAAGAAGTGATTTCCGCTAATACAATATTGCTTTAGTTGTTATATATGTATATATATTAGGCCTGTTTGGATAGAATTTATTTTGCTGAAACTGAAAACTGAAAATACTATAGCAAAATAATTTTTAAATAGGTGAATAGTGCCGTGGGACCTATTTTTAATGAAAAATTTGCTAAAAAGTGAGATTTGTGGGACCCATGAACAGTGCACAGTGCACTGTTCACTGCTGAAAAAGTCAAATAATGCGGCTACTGTTCATGAACAATAGCCGCATTACCCCTTAAACGCGTGAAAAAAAAAAGGAAAAAAAAGCAGAGAACACAAAACTTGCAAAATGCAAAACGCAGACTTGTATCTAAACCCCACCATTATAGAATGGATCTTACTACATCCAAGTTTGAAGAAAAGAACAATACTCAAACCTGGATCCTTTCGATGTCTTGAGTTTGATACAAGAAAACAAAAAGAGAAAGGTGGGTGCTTCAATGATAGAAAAAAGGGCAAAAGCATTGTCTATATTACTACTTCACATGAATAGGCGCACCAAACCCCTTGATTAACAAACCACACTTGGTGTGTCGCCAAACATTAGCTTCTAGAATTAAACAAACCTTCTCAACCTTAGTAATGGCTAATCCAACTTCTCAGCAGCCAAGACAGTCTAAGAAACTTCGTTACATTGCTATAGTATTGCTAGTCCTGATTGTCTTGGTGGGTCTAGCTGTGCTCATCACTTGGCTAATTATTAAGCCCAAGCGATTTGTTTACACTGTTTGTTAGAGACATATTTTATGTAATTAACTAATCCTTTGAAAAAAATGCACTTTACTTGTAATTGGGTAGATCTAGGATGAGTTTAAGACTTCAAGAAACATGTTGTTCAAGTCAAGTGTTAAAGTCATGAAGATCTGACTATGAAACAAGTGAATAAGAGATGTTCATTAAAACTCGACAGCAATCTCAACAAAAAGACTTCCATCGAGATTTAAAGTCAAACCTCGACAGAAGCTCGACACAAGCTATTTCTGTCGAGACTTACAAAATCAGAATTTCCAGATCTGATTTTTGGCCTTAGCTGACATGTATCTGTAGGGTTTCTTTTCTCACAACCCTAGACATATATAAGACTTATTTTAAAGGCCGTTATACATAGAGAACACATGCAGAAAGTGTCCTAATTCATTATTCTCTCTGAAGAAGTTACTACGTCTTTACGCCAAGGGTTTTGTGACCAATGAGCTTTTTGATCTTTATTGTTAATGAATTGAAGAACTTTGTACCCAACAATCTCTTCAAGTTGCTGGAGTTAGTCACGTACTGAGATCTGTGCATCATTGGTTAATCACGTATTGAGATTTGTGCATTGAACTGGAAGATTGCCACTACAATACAAGTCCAATTGGGTATTGGGGTAAGGGTTCAACTGTAGGTTGGTATTTCGGGATAGGCCAAAGAGTTTGGTAAGATTCCTTATTCTTGTAACCACTTGTGATTGATAATAGTGGATTCTTGGGAGTGGTAACCTGAAAATCACCTTGTGAGGTTTTGCCTCGGTGGTTTTCCTCATTCGTAAACAAATCACCCATGTCAAATTTATTTTCCGTTGTATTTAGATAATTTGTTAATTTGTTTGTGCTACCACACTATTGCATGAAAGTTGATCTAATTAGGTAATTAATTAATTAATTGCAATGGGTCAATTCATTTTAACCCAACACTGTTGAAGAAGGTTCAATCAAAAACTTCAACTTAACCAAAAACCACCTCAATGCCACCTTTGAATTTGCCTTAAGATCCTATAATCCGAACTCTAAAATCTCTATATACTATGATTCAATTGATGTGTCGGTGCAATATGATGATCAAACCGAAGTGTTCGAGGTGGTTGATCCTTTCTGTTAGGGTCATATTTTATTGTAATTGGGTAATCTTTTGACAAAATGCACTTTATTTGTAATTTGGTAGATCTAAGATGAGTTTAGTACTTCAAGAAACATGTTGTTCAAGTTAAGTATTAAAGACATGAAGATTGGTCCAAGAAACAAGTGAAAAAAAACTGTTTATTAAGTCTCGATAGATAGCTTGACAGATGCTTGCTATCGAGACTTAATGTGAAGCTTGATAGATAGCTTGACAGCAGTTCGGTCTATTGAGATTTACAATTTTTAGTTTTCCAAATCTGAAATTCGGCCTAGGCTTATGTAATTGTTTAGGGTTTCTTTTCTCACAACCCTAGATATATATATATATATAAGGCTTATTTTAAGAGCCATCACACACGAATACAGAGATCAAGAGACTTATTTTCTTTGTGTGAAACTACTGCGTTTGTACGCCATAGGATTTTGTAACCAAGTGCTTCCTGATCTTCATTGTTGATGAAGTGAAGAACTTTACAGCTAATAATGTCTATTCAAGTTGTTGAAGTTAGTCATGTACTGGGATCCATGCAAATGGTTAGTCATAAATTGAAGGTTTGTGCATCAAAGGAAAGAAGGCTACTACAAGATCAAGTCTAATTGGGTATTGGAACAAAGATTCAACTATAGGTTGGTATTTTGGGATACTCTAGGGTAGTTGGTAAGATTCCTTAAACTTGTAACCGCTTGATTGTTGATTAGTGGATTCTTGAGAGTGGTGACCTTAAAATCACCCTGTGGGGTTTTTGCCTTGCGAGGTTTTTCCCATTTGTCAACAAATTACCGTGTTCAATTTATTTTACGCTGTACTTAGTATTTTTGGTGATTTGTTGGTGCCTTCACATTATGCATGTAATTAAACTTAATTAATCAACTTGGGTAATTGAATTAATCAACCAGGGTCAAGCTATCTTAACCCAACACTTTCTTTCAAACTCATCGAAATGTGACTCTTTTGGATTTGAAGCTCACAGCGCAATATGTGCCACTATCGAGGTTGAATTCTAAGGACATTAATCTGAGAGATCATCAGGGGAGATGGAAATAGCAATTTTGTTGAAGCACTACAAAAAACGCGGGCTATAGCCACGTTTTTAAAATGCAATTGTAGCTCTTAAAAACTTGGTTATAGGTTCATTTGGTCTATAGCTGCGTTTTAAGATGTGACTTGTACACTGTGACTATAGGTCTGACAGGTCTATAGGCCCTATCACAAAAAATGCAGCTAAAAACACTTAGAAACGCGGCTATAAACCTAATCTATAGCTGCATTTTATAAACACGGCTATAGGTCAGTAGTTAAAGATGCATTTCTTAAAAACGTGGCTATAGGGTTTTTTTTGTAAACGTGACTAAAAAAAACCGTGGTTATAGCTCGCGTTTTTTGTAGTGAAGGCAAGGATAAGATTTAAGGTGAGAATGTGGAAATTTAAAGATCGTAGTTTGATTATTTGGTGCTCTCCTGTGCGGGTTCGTTTCTTTATGCCCAAGAATTTGGAGAGGTCATACTGCGATACAAACTAACTAGTATATGGTATCAAAATAATTCTTTGAAATTGTTATAAGAGTTTTTATTTTTTTATTTTTATAGAGAAAAATTGTTATAGGTTTGACTAGAGCAACAGTTGCAGGAGCTGACTTTAATTTGTGTTAAATGTTCAAGATAGACGCTCCTGATGAACGACACATCGCAGAGCTCTCTTCATCAACTACACGACTTGGCGTTTAGTCTTCATTAGTTGTGTGAGATATGTTAAACTGCTAGTCGAGTGGTGTATTTATTAGCACACTGTAGCATGCTTATTGGTTAATTAGATAGATTAGTGGAGTCACTTAGAGGTAGAGTTAGAATGTGTGATATAATGAAATTGAGTAATTCATTCTTCATTCTTCATTTTCATTACTTGTTCTTTTGGATAGCATATTCTAATAGAAATCATTAGCAGCATATTCTCTCTTCCTCTCTCCAATATACATTTTTGCATGCATAGATGTCAACTGTTGAAAATACATTTGTATTGGGTTTATGTTGTGTATTATGTAAAAGAGCATTCTCATTGGGTGATGCATAGCCTATTAAAATGTATAATAGATATATAATACGATGTAACAAAAATGCACAAAAAACACTCGGTGAGCTAAACATGCAATTTTTTTTATTCCTCTTTTATTCCCCATCTCTTCTCTTGTCTTACTTTCTCTATTTTCTCTCCTACTTTAACATTAAAGTAATATTATTTTAATGTGATGTAAAACGCTAGTGATACAAATAATTTTATAATTTTTTTTACAAACTGTTGATATGGTAAATGATTATTAGTAAATAAAAAAGTGATATTAATAGTGAGCCCAAATAAGAGCAAGTAAGAATTTTCTACAATAATAATTTGTAAAAATGTTGTAAAATAGTTTATGACTGTAACATTACTCATAAAATAAAGAATATGATATATGTGGGATGTTGTAAAGTGGTTATATAAAATAGATAAATAGTTTTTTGGTAAGGTAAAACGCATTTTTCTTTATTGCATAAGCGGATGAAAATGCTTTGAGGAACCAAGAGGTCAAATTGTTAGTTTATGTCCTGGGGGGTTGGGGCGTTGGGTTTCCTAGTTGTGGCTGCCGCTATGGGGTGTTTAGGTGTTGGGGGTAATTTCATTAGATTTTTATTTTTTCGATGTGTGCCAATAACTTTGTGCCACATGTCCAAAACTTTTAAAATAAAATAGTTTAGTCCAAGTCAAATGTCACGTCAGCACTCCTTTAGGCCACGTAGGATATAAACTAACGGTCATAGACGGAATGATGTAAAGTAGAATGTTTCGCAAAATTTAGGAACGAAAAACAAACTTTTGAGAGTGTAGGAATGAAAAATGAATTTTTGTAAAAGTTTAGAGACAAAAATGATATTTTACCCATAGTTTGGAGTTGTAACATTACTCGAAAAATAAAGAATAGAATGTAGGATGTTGTAAAGTGGTAATATAAAATAGATAAATAGCTTTTTGGTAAGATAAAACACATTTTTCTTTATTGCATAAGCAGATGAAAATGCTCTGAGGAACCAAGAGGTCGAATCGTATTATAAAACTTACAATCTTACTTCCTGTAGTCCTTATGTATGTATTCTACTTAGCTTTATTGTAAAAGTAATTGTTAGTGTACCTACTTGTTACACACATTGTACACACAAGTTTTTTTTTTTGAATAGAAAAGGTGACCGTCTAAAAAAACTTATTTGTAATAGGTTAGTGTGTAATAAACAATAGAGAGAATATAGTAAAAAGCCTTATCATGTCCCATTCTCTCTCTTTTTCTTCCGCTTCCGCATCTCTCTCAACCATGCATGCATTTAAGGCCAGTGTTATGAGGTGATTTCCGCTAATACAATGTCTATATATTATAGAATGGATCTTACTACATCCAAGTTTGAAGTAAAGAACAATACTCGAACCTGGATCCTTTAGATGTCTTGAGTTTGATACAAGAAAACAAAAAGAGAAAGTTGGGTGCTTCAATGATAGAAAAAAGGGCAAAAGCATTGTCTATATTACTACTTCGCATGAGTAGGTGCACCAAGCCCCTTGATTAACAAACCACACTTTGTGTGTTGCCGAACATTGGCTTCTAGAATTATACCTTCTCAACCTTAGTAATGGCTAATTCAACTTCTCAGCCGCCAAGACACTCTAAGATACTTCGATACATTGCTATAGTATTGCTAGTCCTGATTGTCTTTGTGGGTCTAGCTGTGCTCATCACTTGGCTAATTATTAAGCCCAGGAGATTTGTTTACACTATTGAAGAAGGTTCAATCAAAAACTACAACTTAACCAAAAACCACCTCAATGCCACCTTTGAATTTGCCTTAAGATCCTATAATCCCAACTCTAAAATCTCTATATACTATGATTCAATCGAAGCGTCGGTGGAATATGACGATCAAACCATAGCGTTCGAGGTGGTTGATCCTTTCTTTCAACCTCATCGAAATGTGACTCGTTTGGATTTGAAGCTCACAGCTCAATATGTGCCACTATCGGGGTCGAATTCTAAGGACATTGCGCTCGAGAGATCATCAGGGGAGATAGAAATAGCAGTTATGTTGAAGGCAAGGATAAGATTTAAGGTGGGAATGTGGAAATCTAAAGATCGTATTTTGATTATTTGGTGCTCTCCTGTTCGGGTTCGCTTCGCTATGCCTAATAATTTCGAAAGGACATACTGTGATACAGAACTTTGAGCATTATTGTGGTTTCAATTACTATGTTTATTTCTATATTGTTTTGTGAAATGGTTTTCCATGATTGCCATGAAGTCATGCTTAAAATATATATGTTTTTTAATTTCATTCTGTATGTGTGGGTGTGAACATTGTTGCAGATTTGAATTAGAAGATTTCGAATGAAACGTGACAATTTCTCTAGGATTTTTTACATTTTTGCTAGCTACTATTAACATTTTTCTTTTTTTTTTTTCTTAAGTGGATGAAAATTCTCTAAGGACTCAAGAGGTTAAATAGTATTATAAAGCCTATATAGGGTTAATTCTACCTCCTGTAGTCCCTATATATATCATACTTGGATTTATGCTACTTATTGCACGTGCTGTACACACAAATTTTTTTTTTTTTTTAACTAAAAACTTGAATTTGTAAAAAAAAAAAAAAACACTTATTTGTATATTGCAAGGACGGATCTAGAATTTCAAACTAAAGGGGCAGAAGTATAAGCCAAAAAAAAAAAATTTATTATCATTATTACCTTTTGGGTTATTATAAAATGTATGTGTTTATTTGGTATTAAGACTTTCAATTTAAATATTTAATCCTTTTGTTTATTTGGTATCATTATTTTTTGTTTTTGTTAAATTTTTGGGTTGAGCAGTTGCCAGTTGAGTTGGGCTGATTGGAGGAGGGGTTTAAGGTTTTGGAAAAGGGAGTCCATACCGAGCGGTATACCGTTTTGAAATTACCGCAGTTATATATATATATATATATATATATAACTATATAAACATATATTTAACTTATATAAATTAATATATTTAATTAAAATCTATTTTCTTAATTTTTTTTATGCAAACATGTCCAATTTATTTTAAGCCCAAGCCTATTAAAAAACAAATTTTCATGAATTAGAAAAATAGAGAAGGCTGAAGACTTGTCCAATGTGTTTGAAAAATAATAGTGAATAAACAAGTTTTGATACAAAAAATAATATCCCAAATAATTAGCAAGAACATAAAATAAAATAAAAGGAATTTAGAACAATCTCACAATGCTATAGAATCACGCTGCGAAAGCGTTGTCCTTAAAGGTTGATTCGTGCCACCTAAAGTAAAACTTAGTGCGATTGGTTCTCTTGGCCAAACAACCCCCTAGGATTAGACTATAGCGTCGACCTTTGTGATGTACGCACTTCCACTCACAAAAGGTTTAAGAACAACCCTCTATTGCCTTTCCTTAGAACAAATATTCTTATAGAAAAATATGTGGGAGAAAGATAGTAGAATTGTGTATATCTAAAACATAGAGTAGTAAAAAAAACCTCTTTTGAAAAATATGTTATAATGAGTATTATATAGGCTACTTGGGAAGATAATAGTCTGTAGTTATTGGTTACTAATAACTCTTAAAAGTCCAACGGCTATATTATCAATAATTGTCCAACGGCTATTTTTCTCATAATTGCCCAACAGCTATTTTACTCATAAATTTCCAACGGCTAGAAAGTAAATAAGAATAAAAGTGTTTGGAACACACACCCACACCAACACAATGCCCGCCCATTAAATTTGTTTTTTAAATAAATAAAAAAGTAAATGATATTTAAGATGAAATAGAGTTAGTGGTTGACACTTGACAGTAAACTCATTAGTTTTTCAGTAGCATTTTCAAAAAAGTAATATAAAGGACATTTAAGAAGAAAGATAGTAGAAGTTAGCTACCAGATAATCAACAACCGAATACACATTTTCCACTAGTTTCAGCTACTAGTGTGAGTGTCCTTAACAGAGAATTGGCACAAAGAAACTATGAGTGAGGCTGCGGTGAGGTCAAGGGAAGAGGATGAAGAACTGCAACGTAGTACAAAGAAGGTCAAGGAAAATCATAACTTGGGGTCACACCACACTACCCCTGGTCCCTTCTTTGAGGAAGGGAGTAAGTCATATAAGGATAAAGTTCTTGGAGAAATTTTGGAAAGCTCCCGACTTTGGGTTGAATATGGAGTTGGAAGCAGATTCGGATGAGGAGTTTTCTGATTTGCCTGCAGGTGAGAAAGCCGTGAAGTTTTCAGGGGCCATGAAAGCGAAGATTCGAGCTCTATGGGCAAATGCTTTGATTGTCAAAGTGTTCGGGAAACTGTGGGATTCCACTTCCTACATGCACGCATTCTTGGTCTCTGGAAACCGATAGGAAGAATGGATTGTGTCGCTCTTGGAAATGACTTCTTTCTTATCAGGTTCCAAAATGGAGAGGATCATGCCAGGGTGCTCAGGGATGGACCATGGTTGGTGGGAAGCCATTACCTGTCCATTAGGGGTTGGGAGCCAAATTTTAAGTTGTCCACAACCAATTTGTCGTTAGTGGCGGTGTGGATACGGCTGCCCAAGTTGCCTATCGAGTATTATGAATCATCGGCATTAAGGGCTATCAGAGAAACAATAGGTCCAGTCCTTAGGATTGATACCCATACCGTTACGGAAATACGAGGGAGGTTTGCAAGGTTATGTGTTCAAGTGAACCTTAATGAACCGATTACGAAGCTGCTTAGGATGGGAGGGATTGAATAGCCAGTCCAGTATGAGGGATTAAACTCCTTATGCTTCGGGTGTGGCCATGTGGGTCATAAGGTGGAGAAGTGCCCGTACACAGTGAGAATGCCGGAGGGGAAGGACGATGGTGATGGCGCAGATATGAAGGATAAATTTCAAAGCCAGCCTGGCACTGAGGAGGGCGAAGCATTTGGTCTGTGGGTACTAGTTACACGAAAAAGGAAACCAAGTCTGAAGCCTGTGAAAGACAAAGTCTAGACTTCCCATTTAGGCACACTAAACCCAAGCCAAAGGGAATCCCAGGAGACCAATCCCTTTATTTCGGCGTTGGGCCTAACGAATGTGGATTCTCACAACAGAGAAGGAAAGCGAAAGCCCACAGGTACCCCTGACAATAACATTACATGTGCAGACCGCATGTCTGAGCCCGTGTCACGTGATAAACTTAGGCCTATGTTGCAAATGCAAAAAGACAAACACCATCCCCAGAACCTAAAGTCAAAAAAGAAAAGCAGAGAGCTACCTACTCAGAAAAGGAATAATTTAGGGTCTCTACTAGTCTGGAAAGAAGTGAGTGGGAATCCGTTTGGTCTGAAGTTGCAGGGTCAATCAGAGCATCCAAGGGTAGAGATCAGAGAGTTCAAGGCAGGTGGCTCTACGAGTCAAAAGGTGATTGGTGTGGAATCTGTTTTGGAGGAGACTTTGGCTACGATAAGGGAAGAGCCGAGGTCTGAAAAAGGGAGTGAGTTAGAGGTGGCTGCCATTATTAACTCAGACCCACTGCGTTCTCCACTCATGGTAATTTCGAACCAACGAATGACGGATTAGGGCTCGCGATTAAAGGCGGACACGGCAAACATAGCCAAGTGCTCGCTTAAGCGAATTGATCCTAGCCTTTGCTCGCGGAATGTGAACCAGGTAGAAGAAGAAAATGCTAATTGAGGTGGAATTTGTGGACGATTAGTTGGGAGAGGCCGAACTACCAGACATTGAGATGAAGCTTGATGTGGGAGGTGATGTCCCTCCTTCTTCTTGATTGTCAATTTATTTAGTTTTGTATTTATAGATATGCTCATATGGAATTGCCGTGGGGCTTTGAAACCCACATTTTGTAACATTATTGCTGATTTAGTTCGTAACCACTCTTTGGGTATTATGATTTTAATTGAGACGAAGGCCTGTAGTGACAGAGCAAAAAAAGATAGCAGATAAGCTGCCCTTTGATGAGGCAATATTCGCTAATACAATTGGGTTGAGTGGTGGTATATGGTTGCTTTGGGATTCATCTCAGGTAGCAGTTGTTGAATTATTGTCAACAGAGCAATAAATCCATGTAGTGGTCACTCCTAATCACCAAGATGGTTCATGGTTACTTTCTGTAGTGTACGCTAGTCCTCGCTTTGTCGAGAGACGACTTCTTTGGGAAAATTTGTCTTCGGTAGTGGGGCTCCACTCCTTACCTTGGGTTGTGGCAGGTGATTTTAATGAAGTCCTTGTGGGTGAAGATAAATATGGGAGTCGACCAGTCAATATTAGCCGCGCTCTTTGCTTTCAAGAATGTCTGGACACTTGTAGGCTGATTGACATTGGTTTCTCTGGGCCTCGCTTTACGTGGTCCAATCACAGGCCGTTGACTGATCTAATTCAGGAAAGGATTGATAGGGTCTTTGTAAATGCAGAGTGGAACAATATCTACCCTGAAGCTAATGTTAAACACTTTGAAAGAGTTCAGTCCGACCATTGCCCCATTCTGGTTTGTCTCGAGCATAGGCAACAAGTCAGACTTCAGCGCCCTTTTAGGTTCCAACCCATGTGGTTGTCACATCCTAAGTTCCCAAATATTGTGCGTGATACTTGGAACAGTCCTGTCCTGTAGTGCTAGCCAATCCGATGACCAAATTTGCGGAAAAAGCTAGAGTGTGGAATAAGGAGGTCTTTGGGAATCTTTTTCATTGAAAAAAGAGAGTTGTCGTGAGACTTAGGGGTGTCCAAGCAGCTCTCTCCACCAATCCCAATAATTTTCTAGTGGATTTGGAGAGAGATTTGAGACTAGAATTCACGGAATTATCGAAACTTGAAGAGGAGTTATGGGCCATGAAATCCCAAATTACCTAATTGGTGGAGGGTGATAGGAATACCAGCTTTTACCATACCTCGGCGTTGGTGCGTAGAAGAAGAAACCGAATCACTTGCATGAAAGATCGAGCTGGTAATTGGAGTCAAGGAGAAAAGGAAATAGCTAAATTTATTAGAAATGGATATGTCGCATTATTCTCTTCAAGTCACAGCCACTCTACCCTTGCCAAGTGGGACCCCCCTTACTGGCAGACCTATTTAAAAGAGGAGGAATCAGCTACTCTAACTTGCTCAGTTTCGAATGAAGACATATTAGCAGGCTTTGGTCTCTTAAGGCTTTTAAGGCTCCGGGTTTAGATGGTCTTCACGCTGGCTTCTTCTAGCGTTTCTGGTTAATAGTGGCGGAATCAGTCAGGAATGAAGTGAAGTAGATTTTTACTTCCGGTAGGATGCTCGAGTACCTTAATAGAACTGTTGTCACCTTGATCTCGAAATGTGGTAACCCGGAATCCTTTGGTCATTACCGGCCTATAAATCTGTGTAACACGGTGTACAAGATTGTCTCCAAGATCATTGTTGCTCGGATTCGGCCTTTCCTTCCAAATCTAGTCTCTTCGAACCAAACTGCCTTTGTCCCTGGGAGAAAAGGAATAGACAATGCGATAATAGTGCAAGAAATTATCCATTCCATGTCCAAAGCAAGGGGGAGGTGTAGGTACATGGCAATTAAGATAGATTTGGAGAAAGCCTACGAACGAATGGAATGGAGTTTTATTTGAGATACCCTCAACCTTTTAGGTTCCCAAGCCAGTTGATCTCGCTGATTATGAGCTGTGTTTCCTCATCCTCAATATCCATTCTCTTCAATGGAGATGCTCTTGAGCCTTTTCTCCATTCCAGAAGTATTGGACAAGGGGACCCACGGTCCTCGTATCTTTTCATTTTGTGTATGGAGGTTTTGGGTGCTATGATAGCAGAAAAATGTAGTTCCAAGTTGTGGAATCTGGTCAAGGCTTCACAGGGAGGGATGGCATTTTCACATTTGTTTTTCGTAAATGATCTTGTGTTGTTTGTAAGGGCGGATCGAAAAAATTGTGTAGCTATGAGGGAATTTTTGGATTCCTTTTGTGAACTTTCTGGACAAAAGGTCAGTTAGGAAAAATCTCGTGTTTTCTTTTCACTCAATGTATCAGCAGATGGTAGGACTGACCTATGTAATATTATGGGATTTTAGTTAACTCCGGCGCTTGGAAAGTACCTTGGCTTCCCAATTAAACATTCGGGCACGCCACAGGATTTTGGGTATATCTTGGAAAGGGTGCAAGGGGGGCTTGCGGGGTGGAAAGCCAACTTGCTCTCATTTGTGGGGAGGCTTGTTCTCACCCAAGTCATAACATCCACAATCCTGAACTATACGATGCAATGTAGTGCACTTCTTGCCAAGGTACTCACTAATGTGGATAGGCTTAGTCGCAATTTCCTTTGGGGATCATCCGACGACAAGAAAAAGCTTCACTTAGTCGGTTGGAACAAGATTACAAAGCCCAAGAAGGAGGGTGGACTGGGCATTCAGGCTGTGAAAGCAAAGAACATTGCGCTCCTAGCTAAATTAAATTGGCGGCTCGCTACGGAACCCAACTCTTTATGGGCTAAGGTGCTGACATAGAAATATCGAACTCCCTGGAGAATTTCAAATCCTCGCACTCCCTTCAGAACTTGATCTGTCACGTGGTGAGCCATTCGAAAGGGAGAGCTGGTATTTAAGAAAGGGTCAAAATGGATTGTCGGGAGAGAGAGCAGTCTGTCTTTATGGTATGATAAACGGTTGGATAAGGGCGTGCTTAGAAGCTTGATAGAAGACCCCTAAATCGCGGAGAAGAGCATACCCAATTGAAAGATGTGGTGAGTTTCTTGGGTTGGGACTGGCAGAGCTGTTCACTTACCCTCCCTGATCAACTTCTGATGGAGGTTAAAACGACACCTATTTCCTTTACTGCTCAAAACTTAGACTGGATCACTTGGTCATCCACCCCAAGTGGAAATTTTGAGGTAAAGGAGGCGTACAAAATAGCAAGAATGGAGGAAATGGGTAGCCCTCCTTGTCGGTTTAATGGTGAGTGGATTTGGAAAGTGTAAACTATTCCTAAAATTCTTTACTTCATTTGGCAATGCTACTTTAATAGCATCCCTGTGCGAGCTGTGCTTGCTGGCTGAGGAATGGAGGTGCCAGTGTCCTGCTTGTTGTGTGATGAAGGACCTGAGACTGTTATCCATGTTCTTAGAGATTGCTGTGCTACCCGAGAGTTCTGGGACTCCTTTCCACCCCCTCTCCCTGCGGTTGTATTTTATGAAACAAACCTTGTTGATTGGTTGCGATTGAATTGTGGCAGCACGAAGAGATATGCCGCAGCAAATCTGAATTGGGGGATCTTGTTTTCTTTTGGGATTTAGAGCCTTTGGCTACGAAGGAACGGGGTCTTGTTTAGGGGTGAGAGATCCAATCGAAATGTGAGGGAGGAAGTGATCTCAAGGCCACGGAGTTTGCCTATGTGGGTGTTAATGGAAAAAGAGCACAGACTTGATAGCAAATTTGTGTCCGTTGGTGCAATCCACCTCTAAATTGGTGCAAAATTAATTCAGATGGCTCAGCGCTTGGTAATCCCGGGCAAGCGGGAGGTGGAGGTTTGATCCCCAATGATAAGGGAGAGTGGATTCGAGGGTACGCGAAAGCAATTGGCTGCACAACAAGCATGGCAGCGGAATTGTCGGCACTAAGGGACGGCATCAGACTGTGTATTGCATTAAAAATCCTTGCTGTGGTAATTGAACTCGATGCAAAACTCGTTGTAGATTTGCTGTAGAAGGGAGAGGGTCATCCGAATGGTATAGGAGCTTTAGTGAGTGATTGTAAAGCGGGGCTTTAGGAAATTCCTATGGTTCAGATCTAACACTGCTATCGTGAGGCAAACAAATGCGCCGATACCCTTGCTAGAAAGGGAGATTTCCTATCATAGGATTTTGTTGTTTTGTTAGAACCTCGAATAGAGGTGGATTTTCTTTTGAGGTTGGACTTAGCTGGCGTGTCTTATGAGCGCCATTCCTGCTTGTAATGTTGTTTCTTAGTTTTTAAATGATGTTCCATTTCTACCAAAAAAGATAGTAGAAGTTGGTACTATCCATTGGTAGGGTCGTCTACAGGTCAGATATGGGTTGAGCCCGTAGATCAAGTTCGGGCTCAACCTATATCTGACCTGACCTGGTTGGGTGGAGTAGTAACTAGCTCCCCACCGACTGAAAGACTGGTTGGATCGGGCAGATCAGACCTTCAGCGGGTGGTGGACAGGCCAGTCGGAGTCATAATTTTGAGAAAACAACGAGAAACAACGAGAAAACAGTGAGATTTCGCCAGATCTGATGAAATTCTCCTCGGATTCTATGAGATTTCGATAGATCCGACTGAAATCTCACTAGATTCGATGAGATTTCGCCAAATCTGGTAAAATCTCACCAGATCTACCTAATATCTTGTCGGAATCTGGATTTTTTCGCCGGGATTTAGATAATTTTCGCTGGAATCTGGATTTTTCGCCGGAACCTGAGTATTTTTCGGTTGGTTCGGGTTTTTCGAGTTTTGGGGGAGGGAAACTGAAATCAACCCGCTAGAGTCGGTTTCTAGTGGTGAAGGCCCACCGCTGATCACTGGAGTAGTTGGATCGGCTGGTGTTTGATTGGATCTGGTTGGTTTCTTCGAGTGGATTGGGTCTTCGGATGGGTTTGGACAACCCTATCCATTGGTTTCTCAGCAGAGTAGAAATGCAAAAAGAAAGAAACAATGGCAAAGAGCGAGGGAAGAAAAAGAAAAAGAAGAAATGCAATGCAAAGATAGCGAGTTCAACTCTGATAGCATCTCACCGCTAGTGAGCCTAGTGGATGAAGCTTAAAAAATAGTGAAAGAGGCGTTGTAAAACATAAGTACCAAAAATTTCAAATATATTATTAAAAAAAAATATTATTTTTCTTGGACTCAAGTGGGGTTGAGCCCATCTGGGTATATTATGTATAAGGACAAAACTTAGGTACAGTTCTTTAGGTGCTGTTCCTTAGGTTCCCCTTTTAGGATTTAGTTATGTGGTTACTTAATTAAAAAATACACTTTCATCCTATAAGAAAAAATTCATATGGCAAAATCTTAAAAAGGGAACCTAAGTACTGTACCTAAATCTTGCTCTATGTATAATATATAGTGTCAAGTGTGTAATAAAAAATACTGCCTTTATCGTCATAAACAATTGAGAATATAGTAAAAAACCTTATCATGCCCAATTTTCTCTCTCTTTTCTTCTACTACTTCCGCGTCTCTCTCTCAACCATGCTGCATTTAAGGCCAGCGTTAAGAAGTGATTTCCGCTAATACAATATTGCTTTAGTTGTCATGGCTATATATTATAGAATGGATCTTACTACATCCAAGTTTGAAGAAAAGAAAAATACTCGAATCTGGATCCTTTAGATGTCTTGAGTTTGATACAAGAAAACAAAAAGAGAAAGGTGGGTGCTTCAATGACAGAAAAAAGGGCAAAAGCATTGTGTATATTACTACTTTACAGTTCACAAGAATAGGCGCACCAAGCCCCTTGATTAACAAACTACACTCGGGGTGTTGCCGAACATTAATTAGCTTCTAGATTTAAACCTTCTCAACCTTCGTAATGGCCAATTCAACTTCTCAGCGCCCCCTAGCAGCCCAGCCAAGACAGTCTAAGCTATTTCGATACATTGTTATAGTATTGCTAGTCCTGATTATCTTGGTGTGTCTAGCTGTGCTCATCACTTGGCTAGTTATTAAGCCCAGACGAATTGTTTACACTGTTGAAAAAGCTTCAATCAAACAGTACAACCTAACCAAAACCCACCTCAATGCCACCTTTGAATTTTCCATAGCAGCCTCTAATCCCAGCTCTAAAATCTCTATATACTATGATTCAATCAAAGCATCGGTGAAAAACATGAAATATTTTGAAACATCTAAAACCACCATAGCTTCTGAGGTAGTTGATCCTTTCTTTCAACCTCATCGAAATGTGACCACTTTGGATTTGAAGCTCCTAGCTCAAAATATGCCACTATCGGGGTCGGATTATGAGGACATTGCGCACGAGAAAACATCAGGGGAGATAGAAATAAAAGTTTCGTTAGATGCAAGGGTAAGATTTAAGGTGGGAATATTGAAATCTCGAAAACGCACTTTGCGTATTCGGTGCTATCCTTTAATAGTTTCTTTCTCTAGGCCCAAGAACTTCGACCCGAGAAACTGCACTAGTGAACGCTGAGCATTATTGTGGATTCTATTACTACGTTTATTTCTAGATTGTTTTGTGAAATAGTTTTCCATGATTGCCGTGAAGTCATGCTTAAAATATAGTATATGTTTTTTCATCCTGGATGTGTGAGTGTGAAAATTGTTGCAGATTTGTATTAAAAGATTTCGAATGTAACGTGACAATTTCTCCAAGATTTTTTTACATTTTTGCTCGCTACTACTAACATTTGCTACAAAGATCAAAGATGCAATCCACTTCTATTAGTAGATGCAATCCACTTCTATTAGTATCAGACTATCAGTACTGTCCTTGATCTAATGATGTGAGTCATTACAAGTACAACATCTAACATTTGTGAACTGTGTCGTGAATCGTGATCATCATCAATTGATGTTCAGTTTAAACTTGTTCAAGTGAAAGGCTATATGGATTATTTAAAAAACCATTTTTTTTTTTTTTGAGAAAGCGATTATTTAAAAAACTTGGGTACGTAGTTACACGTGAGGGCCCAACGGCCTTTTAAGATGAGGCATAGATACTTTGAAAGGTGATTGTGAGCTGTGATAATGTTATTGCTTTAGTGCTTTTCGATCTAAAACCAGTTGAGAGGGAAAAAGCAAATAAAAGTAAATAGTTCTAGGAGGGCTTTGGAGTTTGGAATGCCTTGGAGGAAAAGCAAGAACAATCAATTAAATATACACCAGAAATCATCTCCTTAATTTGAATTGTGTTAATGAGCTGAAATTTGCAAAATGGTACTATAAAGAAAACGATCTATATATTATAAAGTAGCGGTTAATGTACAATTATAAATTGTACATTTACATGTAAGAGTAGGTTTTTTTTATTTTTTTATTTTATTTTTAGGAAGAATAATTAATTGTTGAGACAACATAAGTTTTGATACTTATTTATTGTAAATGTAGTAAAAAATAAAAATAATAATAATAATGAATTTATACACACAAAAAAAGAATCACATAAAAAAGAATTGATTTGTGCTACCTAAAGAAAAACTCAGTGTGACAGATTCTTAGACTGAACAACCTCCCAAGATCATATTATAGCATCAACCTTTGTGTTAGACACACTTACACACAAAGAGGTTCATGAACAATCTTTTTATAATATATTTCCTTTCTATCAATGAATCGAAAATACCATTGACACGAGAAGATATGTGGGAGAGTAAGAACACTTACGGGATAAGGAAAAGAACAATGCTATTGTTACGATAGAGAGAGAGCAAATAATTCTGATGGGGGAGAGAGAGAGAGAGAGAGAGAGTGATCAATTATGATGGAAAAGTGTTCTCATGGTGTGTTAAGCATGCTCTAACAAGGACGAAGGAAGCTAATCTTTAACAATCCTAATCAAATGGATCTTATAAGCTCAAAATATCCGGGAAAGAGTGAAAAAATAGAAGTCTAAGGTACAACTAATCAAGATTCACATGCTTGAGACGAGACGAGATGCGCGTGTTGTGGATAAGATCTAAGTCCACAATAGATCTCATATGTTATAATATCAAAGAAAGTTCAAAATGACTTATAAACACAAGAAAGAGCTCAAGTCGAACTAATGTGGGGCTCACAATAAAAGTCAGTGTTTGGAACTAACACACAAGATTGATAATGCTAGCTCCCATGGACGTAGGCACATTATCGAACCACGGAAAATATCTGTGTTGATTTCTGTCATCTTCCCTTTTAATCTTGCTTAAACTGATTTTTCACGACAATTATATTTCAGATAACGACGGTGGTTGGTATGCTTGCCTGCCTTGTGGGAGTCAGCAAACCTCTTCGGTTTCCTACGTGGCCAACAATACCACAGCTCGATTAATGATCCGATCCGTGGAGGGAGGAAATGGTACCCATTTTTAGCGAACAAAAAAAATGAGAAAAAGAGAGGGGGCCATTTGGTGACTTGATTCGTGTGCTTTGATTTATACTCGGGTCGATGCCTTGTCATGATTCCTTCAAACGTGACAAACCGCTACCAATTTGTGAGGTGTGAAGATTCAAAAGCTTCCAAAATAGATGGCATCCTTTAACAGTAATTGGCAAAATGTCACAACATCAAACAGTGAAGGACAAATATCTTGAAATCGTATAAATGCGTTTTGCCTGTCAATTTCCATGCTTTCCCAACCAGATGGCCACCCTGAATAAATGGCTGATGCTATCCCTTTCCCATTTTTTAGGGGTGTCAATGGGGCGAGTTTGGTGGATATTTCTAACTTTTTTTTAATAAGATGCGTTTGAGATTTATTATCCTTAATTAACCAATTACACTACTTCTTGTGGGGTTTGAGACGTTTTTAACTTTCCCAAATATTAGTGCGATGGGTTTGGAATAGAATTCTCAAATTTCTAATCAAGCTTGAAAGGATTTTAATTTATAAATAAAAAATAAAAATATATATGAATGAACGGAGATCATAAGCAAAGCTTACCTTATGATTACTCTATTGTGGTTATGTTATGTCCCCATTTGACGATCCATTTGCTATTAAATATTGTGATACTTGTAGGGAATTAACTGAAATTCCTAACTTGTGAGAAACCAAAATTTGAGAAAACACATGCTAAAGAAAAAAAAAAAAAAATCACACGCACAAGACAATATTTACGTGGTTCGACAATTTGCTTACGTTCACGAAGTTGCAATGACTTCACTATTATCAGGGAAAAATACAAAGTGCGGCCGTACAGTTTTTTTCTCTCTAAAAAAACTACAACAACAAACCATAATCACCAAAATTGCGTTTTCTACATCCTGCGCACAAGATTCACAATGGGTTACAAAATGGGCCAAAAAAATTTTCCCAAGGGCAACGCTCGTTAAAAACTATGTAACATTATTCGGGCCGGGTCGTCAACCGAATCAAATATAACTAGGCTCCACAAAAGTCCAACAATACTTATCCATGTGTTGAGTTGAGTGAGCTAGCATCCACAGTAGTGGAGCTAAAAATTTAGCTTTAATTTTTAGCTCCACAAAAAGTTACTCTATTTATTTTACCTAAACACATGCTACAGCAATGGATTTATTTTAGCTTTTAACACAATAAAATAATATAAATATCACAATAAAATAATATATCTCTTACAATGAAATAATATATCCTACTACTAAAAAAATATCTATAACACCAACCATAACCACCTCTACCATCAGCCACAGCCACAACCACAGTTGCCACCACCAGCAGCAACAGCAGTCCATAGCAGGGGGAAAAAAAAAACAAATATGAAATAAATGTTCAGTTAAGAGCTTTCACCGGAGAAGAAAGAAGAAGAAGAAAATGTAAGACGACTCGGCTGAGTCGAGCCTAGAGTTCCGAGTGGGCCAGCGAGTCCACTCAACGAACGATCCAAGAAGAATCGGAACGGTGAAGTACGTGGGGCCCATCGAGGGCCACGCTGGCAAGTTGGTCGGCGTGGACTGGGATACCATAGAAGCCAAGCACGATGGATACTGGAGAAGCCAAGCGAGTGGGTTGGCGGTGAGATGGAGGATTGGGCGAGATGGGTCAGCAGCGTGGGATGGCAATGAAGATGAACCCAGAACAGATTGACGATGAAGATGAAGATGAAGATCCATAACAGATCGGCGAAGCAGAGAGTAAATGAGGGAGAGAAAAAAAAAATGAGAAGGAAAAAGGAAGAAAGAAGAGAAGTCGGAGAGAGAAAAAGAAAGAAAGAGAAAATATTTTTTAAATAAAAGAGGAGAGAGAAATTTAATAAGATAATTTTTTTTTAGCTCTCATGAACAGTGCACATCTATCAATAGATGTGCATTATAGCAATGGAGTTAAAAAAAATAGATTTAGCTCCACTGCTAGAGCATGCTTTTTAGTGTTTGAGTAGCTAAAAAATATCAATATAACAATATAGCACCACTGCTGTAAGTGACGGCTAGATATATCCAATAGCCAAAACTTAGACATTACCGACTATAAAGTAATGTTTTGAGCCCTTATTAACATGTGTTAAACTACTGAAAAACCAGCAGAGATGTGAAGTTTGAAATGACCTGTGCCCCTAAAGCCACAACTGCCACTAGCAATGCTTGCTCTAGAGAGTAGAGACCCCTCTAAATTAATGCTATCATTTCTGAATGGCGTTTTGCTGGGTTGATGTGGATTGTGGAGGAGGATGAATTGGCACCTTTTATGGACAATAAGCTAGGAACTGAAAGACAGGTAACCTAACACAGTTAACTATACTTTTTTATTCCTATTCCAACGTCCCCATCTTAATGGACATATGTGAAACAATTACGACCGTAATTCCCATGGTGCATTTGTTTCTCTCTTCTTATCCTTTTGTGTTATATATAAAGTTTGATTCAAATTAGTCCAAAGAATGAAACTTAGATTTATCAAATCTTTAATCAGCACAAAACCAAACCAAGGATGCTATATATATATGTGTGTGTGTGTGTGTGTGTGTGTGTTGACAGTTAATGACTTTAAAGAGGAACATGATTGTTTCAACTTATAGGACCCATGTACTTTAAACGTGCTATTAGGAAACAACCAAAGCATTGCAAAAGCACGGGTGCAACCTAAAGAATAACAGTAGTTTTGAGGGCCCTAATGACGATTGAAGATCAGCTATATGGGCCTATGGCCATGTTAGTTGTTACGGTGTAGCAGACTTGCAGTACTACTTGTCCTTACTGTGAAAAAAAATGTCCACTATCTTGGAATACCTGAAAGGACGAGCAAGTTGATATTGTTAATCAATGATGGTCTAGAATCATGGGGCAACAGCCTCTCTACGATGGCGGATCCGTGTTGGCACGTTGTAGTGGTATCGTTTTAATCAATCAAAATGGTTGTTGCTATTGCTAAGCTAATAAATTATATATTTGCAGTTTGGTCGGAGTTTGGACATACATTTTAACTTATAATAATACAAAAAGGACCACACGAGTCATTATAAACCAGTTTTATTATGATAATACTATACAACTACTTACCACATAATCATTATAAACCAGTTTAATGATGCATAGTTTCACCGATATTATTGGCAGAAGATCGATCAAGTCAACGCATTTCTTGAATTCCTAATTGGATTAGTTAATGAACATGTTATCTTCATGTTAATTCAGCTGTTAAAGTAGTTGATATATATTGTATTTTTGGGTTGGCTTTCGCTGATGATGATAAGCATTGTCAAAATGTCCATAAAAAAGGGCTAAGAGAAGCAGCTGGTAAAGAAATGCCCTACGAAATAATGGCAACTCTACAAGCATGGCATTATTAAACTTAGGAGTTGAACATATAGTGGTAAAAATCATGGTTGGGGTGCATATATAATAAATCTGCGTCGTTTAGTGAAAGAGATTTTAAATTTTATTCATCATTGGAAATGTTGGACCTAATGTGTCATGTGTGGATGGCACCGCTATAAGAATCATACATAGAGATTCTGTTTAGTGAAAGGAATGGAATAGCTTAATTGACACCCTAATTATAGATTTAGATTGTAAGACACCATTTCATGAATTGTCGCAATAAAAGATTAGGTGAAAAATACACCAACCAAATGAAGACATAGTTTGTTGGTAAGAGAGTACATAAATGTTATGATGTGATTATTCATCACAAGCCTATAAAAAAAAAAAAAAAATTTAAATATAGACATCGCCTAAGAAATTCCTTTTTTTTTTAGGTTGCAAAACAATGTAGAGAAGGGCAACAAGAGCAAAATATAAAATTAGTAATCTGTTTGTTTTGGTGAAAACATTTTCACTTGAAAAACATTTTTCAAAAAATGATTTGTTTTCTTATGTTTGGTTTTGACTCAAAAAAAAAAAAAAAAAAAGATCCCAAAAACAATTTGTGTCATTTGGTTTGCATGGAGAATCAATAATATTTCCTGGACATGTGATGCTCATGTATGTGGTGGCAAAGGTGGTGACAAAAATGGTTGTGACAATGTCAAAGGTGGTGTGGTGATAATAGAAGTGATAATGTTAGTGGCATGGTGGTGTAATGACAATTAAGGCAGTGATGAATGGTGGCATCGATGTTGATGAAGATAGTGGACAGTGGTAGAAATGACAAGTGATTGTAGCGGTGACAGGGTGAAGGTGGTGGTGTGGAGATAGAAGCAATGATTGTGGTAGTGGCAACAAAAAGGAATGGAAGATTTGAGGACACAAAGGAAATGTAAAGAAAAAATAATTGAAGTATAAAAAAAAATAATATGAAAGAATGATATATTATCATGAGGGCATATAGGTAATATCAAGAGCAAAGGAAATGGTTTTGGAGTTGTAAGTTGCATAATAGTAAATTTGGTTGGGGGCTTCAGCATTAAGAGAAGAGGCTGGTAAGACTTCAAGATTAAAAAATGCACTAATTAAACCAAGGGCGTGGGGGCAGAGAGAGAGAGAGAGAGAGAGAGAGAGAGAGAGGAGGGTAGTTGAAAAGGGGTTGCAACCTTCAAGCCAACCAAAATTGTTTTCAGGTTGCTTTAGGATTAAGAGGCCTTTACCAAGTACGAAGTATAAAGTAGGCAAGTAGCAAAGTTGGTTCTAAAAAGGTTTGAATCACTCATTATTAATATTATGAGCTAATTTTCTATGGTATGTTGCAAGGAAACAATGATAAGGTTGAAGTGACTTTTAGACACGCCCATTAATTTTTGGATAACTTCTATTCCATATTTTAGATTTTTTTTGAGAAGGATTCCATACTTTAGATTGAATCATTAAGAATTATATATATAAAAAAAAAGAATCATTAAGATAATAAGATGTCCTTCGAGTCATAGCGTTCATCAGCTAAATGCACTGGTTAAAAGGGTGGATTCAATGGTCACACCATTGTCATTTCCTCCAAAAGAACCATAATGTCTTTTCTTTCTTGCTGACTTCAAGGAAAATAATCCTAAATAAAAATTCCGTCAGTTTTATTCCTTTTAGTTGTCTTTAATAAGTTGTAATTGTTTTTTTTTTTTTTTTTTTTGAGAAACCAGACTCAACGCCTGGGCTTTTATTAGAAAACAGAAACAAAGTTGTTGGATTATATAAACTGCTAACAACTTGAACAAAACTGATAATCATTAGTTAAGCAAAGAAAATGCAAGGAAGGAAAATTAAGGTAATCTATCTTTTGTAACTTGGGTTTCTGACAGATGATCTTTTTTCCCTAGTCATGATAGAAACATGATAAGAAGATGCTAGTCAGATTTTCACATTCATTGCCTTCAAAAAAAAGATTTTTACATTCATTATTATCATGATGTAGGGGTTTTTGGTTTTTTGTTTTTTGTTTTTGTCGTTGAATCCAAACTTAATAGTAAGGTTGAATCTTGAACATATATACTTCTCTCTTTCACATATCAATATATATATATATATATATATATATCATGTCATGTCATTCCATAAAAAAAAAATATATATATATATATATATATATATATATATATATCATGTCATGCCTATTTAACTAGAGTTCTTTGTGACTCACTTTTTGGTCTCCCCGTAAGGAAAATTTGAGTTTAAATCTTTTTATCTCCCCATTTATTGTAACCCAAAAAATAGGAAAAAAAAAACCATTTTAAATGGATGGTTACTTGAAAATTGAATTACATACCATTATGTTAACTAGTAAGGCTTATCTTTTTTTCTTTTTTAAAAAAGTAGGATTTATCTTTTAATCTCAACTAATCATAATCCAAAATAAGAAAATTACTTTGGGAAAATGCAATGACACAAAATCTCTATTTAAAAATAATGTACTTTGCATTTACAAATAGGTTACATTTGGATGGTTTTGACTTTTAATGAAAGGAAAAAAGAAAAAGAAAAAAAGGAATTGAGTCTATGCTTGTTAATACTTCCATATATATATTTAAAAGTCTTTTTCAAAGTGTCATATCTACTTATTATGTGATTGACATCAGACTACATTAATGCAAAAAGTTATTGGCATTTATATATCTACATAACTTCGGTTAAAAGTTAAAACAATTGACATAAATTATCCAATTTTTTACTTTTATTTAAAAAAAAAAAAACAATTGGCATAAGGATCTCATAGGCATCCCTTTCCCAAAATCCATTTATAAATCATTGAAGTGGCAACTTATATATGAAAAATAATGTTGTATTTATTTAATTTATTTACATGTTTTAATCTTCTAATATCTATTATAATTACGAATATAAAAAGACCCATTAAAATATGTGAAACAAATAATTCTAATCATGTCAAGAAACTTGTAAGCATGTAAGTGACATATAAAAATCTACTCTCCTATTTTTAAGGAGAATTTATTAAGTTTCGAATTCCTTGTTTTCTTATTATCACTATCCAACTATATAAAAAAAAAAAAAAAAACCATTGAATAACCATAGATTTACGTTGTTTATATATTTTTAGCATGCTAAAAAATGTGGAGTGTATTGTCGCTAAGCAATGGTGTCCATAAGGGTCATCAAATAGCCCATGGCCCACGGCCCGACCCAAAAACCCACCAGCCCATCGGGCTAATAGGCGGCCCGCCCCGTTGTTATTGAGGCCCATGGGTAGCCCACTAGCCCAGTGGGTTAGGCCGTGGGCTAGTTTTTATGCCCATGGGCACCCGGTGGACTAGCCCAGTAGCACAGCCCGTTGGCCCAACCCATTGCCCAGTCCAATAACTTAGAATTTTTAACAAAAATATATAGGAAGTGTATGAAGGATTGATCTTGAGATATTGTAATAGAATTTCTTAAGAGAACTCTCCCAACCACTAAGATACTTAAAGTAATTGTGCTAAATTTAGTTTATTAAATATATATTTTTCTAGTAGTCTAGCAAATTTGAATTAACCATTTAATTTTTTTTTTATTAAAGATAAAAATAAAAAACTATTTGAAGCCTTATTTAAAAAAAAATTAAATAAGTTTCCATCAACAAAACAAAAAATTAAATAAATTTGACTATAAAAAAAATTGTAATTAAGTATTAAATTCTTTGATTCTTTCCTTTAAAAAAAACTAGATTGATTATTCCCTTATTAAAAATTGATTATTTATTTCTAAAAATAATATGCTAACGCAATCTCATGGGTAGCCCATTAGGCCCAACCTAGTAGCCTAGCCTGTTAAAGACAAAATAGGCATTGCCCATGGGCAGGGTCGTGGGCTGGGGTTTTCTCTTTCGGCCCAGCCCGACCCGGCCCGTTAACTAGTTAATAGCCCATTATGCCCAGCCCATTGTGCCCTTGGGCCAAGTAAAAATGGGCCGGGCCAGCCCGACCCGGCCCATTGACGACCCTTAGGTGTCCACAAAGAGTCAACAACTAGTATATAGGCAATACCGCAAAAGAAGGAGCCGAAATGATTAGGTACCAAAAAAAAAAAAAATTCACGGTTGCAGAAAGTCTAAAAGAGACTATAATATTAATAATACGACGACGTCGTTTTGCAAGGGTGTAGACTTCTCCGCCACTTACCGTTCAATTCAAGATTTGAGAAAAATCGCAGTGATGTGATTGCGATAGAAAGACAGAGACATCCGCCACGTGTCACCGCTTCCCCGTTCAAATTTTTTGTTTTTTTGTTTTTAGACGTTAGCGTTACGGCAATAAATATTTATAGGAGGGAAGTAGAGCAAGTCTCCGAAACGGTGACGTGTCTTCATTTATTATTCGTAAATCACCGCTCTTCCCTCCTTCTCTCCCCTCTCTCTCTCTGTGACTTCCCCATTTTCTCTTTCTAGAACTCTCTCTCTCTCTTTCTCTCTGTAACTTTCTTCACAGCTAGGGTTTCGTTTCCTTTACTTCTAAACCAAAAGCCACAGAGCTTCACCGGTACGTTTTTTTCTTTGTTCCTTCCTTTCTTTAATTTTCAGTATAGATTCCATCACTTTAAACTCTGTGTGTTTCACGTTCTTCTTCTTCTTCTTCTTCTTTTTTTTTTTTTTGAACGAGATTTGTGATTTTTGTTTTGTTTTGTTTTGAGTTGATATGATGAATGGGTTCTTGATGCAGATTTAGTATGTTGTTTCTGTTTGGTTGCCGGGGAAGGTGAAAAAAATAGTAATGGAAAAAACGAGTTTGAATCTCATTTTGGGGATTCTAAAAATTGGAATGTCACAGTTGAGTAGGGTAAATAGTTGTGTCAGGCTTAATTTGGTGGAGGTTGTTTTGTCTGGGATTCCTATTTATGGAAAATCTGATGCTGAAGATTTTGTTTTATTTTATTGTATTTTTCATTTTCTTGGCTACCAAACAGAGGCATTGAGGAATTGAATAGGTTTTTTTGGTAGTAGTGGTTTTCAGGCATTGAAAATTAGGTAGCTGCTTGGTAAAATCTTTGTTTTTAAGTATTGACATTGGAAATTATTTGTGATTTTGACTTGACGT
This sequence comes from Quercus ilex subsp. ballota, assembly GCA_032727855.1. Classification (NCBI taxonomy): domain Eukaryota; kingdom Viridiplantae; phylum Streptophyta; class Magnoliopsida; order Fagales; family Fagaceae; genus Quercus; species Quercus ilex. The sequence goes on along the minus strand of CM064908.1, from coordinate 17,121,133 downwards.
GTTAGTTGGGGTTAGAATATAGTAAAAATGACTGTTTCCTAATTGATGCAGAAAACTCACGGGCAGAATTAATCACTCCTGTGATTCATGTTAGCGGGTCAGTTTGATGATTGTAATTCGTTGCCATCGTGTGGCTAAGATCCACACTGGTGATAGTAATTGTGGTGATGATGATGATGACCATGAGGATGAAGCAGATGTGATGAGCTGATCTTAGAAGGAATCATCTGATTGTAGTTCCTCTGTGTGAATGTGCCTATTTTGCATTTTTAAGTGAATGGGTTGAAAGATTTTTAGTTTTAGTTTAGACAAATGGCTATTGCTGGTCTGCACAATGTTTCTGTACTCGATTCCCCCTTCCTTAGGGACTCTCCTTCTCAGGCGTCAGGACGGCAAGCTGATGAAGCGAGGGTCAGAACACGGGCATCCTCGCTCCTGCAGATGTGGCGGGAGCTTGAGGATGAGCATGTGGTGAGTCGTACCCATCAAGAACGAATGGTCCAACAAAGGAGTGATGTTTTGATTTCTGACCTCTCAAGGGAGCAGATTTCTGATAGTGATGAACATAGCGGTGGTTGGGAGGACATGAGTGTGAGTGAGAGTGTGTGTGGAACATGGCCTCAAACTCAAATTGGCTCGCAGAATGAACACGTTGATTCTGGAAATTTTAACTGTGAACATTCTTCTGATTTTGGGGAAATTGAAAGGGAGAGGGTGAGGCAGATTTTCCAGGAATGGATGAACAGTGGGGCGAGAGAACAAGCACCAAATGTTTCCCATATGAACAACAGCCCTAGGGCTGAGTGGCTTGGTGAAACTGAGCAGGAGAGGGTGAGGATCATAAGGGAGTGGGCACAAATGAATAGCCAGCAGAGAGTTGCTTCTGATGACAATAGAGAAGAACAGTCTGCTGATATTGGTACTCAGATTGAACAGATTCGTGATCGATTGCTTGTTAACCAGAATGGAGGCCGAAATGAGCATATCCGGAGGGGCATTCGTAGATTATGTGGCAGACAGGCTCTGCTTGATATGCTGAAGAAGGCTGAGAGGGAAAGGCTAAGTGAGCTTCAAGATTTGTTGGAGCATCGGGCTGTATCACAATTTGCTCATCGGAACCGCATTCAGGTTAATTGATGCAAAGCTTCTATATATATATATATATTTTTGCAATGTCTTGTTTTCTTTGTCTCTATCTCTTCCTTGGTTCATCACTGTTCTCGCTGTTCCTATTTTTCTGTATAGACTTTGTTACCCATTGTCTTGTGAAATTGGTATATATGGGAGTTGGGACTTGAATAATATCATACATAACTATTTTATGATGGGGAAATGTTCTTTTATCATGATATCAGAAAGTCCTTGGGCAGATGACCATGCTCTAGCATAAAGGTATCACATATGGACTAGACAGCCTATAAGATGCTCCTATAGGAGTGTCCACCTTGGCCGCAAAGATCAATCTGTGAATGCCTCTGAAAAATGAATGACTATGAGGGATATGGAAGTTTTCAATTTACTGAATTACTAGATTTCCATTAGTAATAAACTTCTGTTTAATTTAAATGTTTTGAGTTCATGTTTAAGTGTTGATTACTTGAGTTCCACATTGAGAAAAACTGAATAGAGTAGTTATTTTATTGATATTAATAATTGGGCGTAGATCCATTGGCTTAAGATTTTAGGACATAGTGGTGTCCTAATATGTATATCATGGGGCTCTTGGTGGCTTCCTAGGTGTTCTCTTGCCTAAAAAACTAGTATCATAGCTGATGGTTTTGCTTCCACTTGAATATGTGTCGTCTCTTGATGTGTCTGGTATGGCTTTGTTGATAGTGTGGGTGACTCTTGGAGTGAGCTGCATTTGTAGGCTCCGCATTTGGTGCAACTCTTGTATGTGTGATATTCTTGGATTTGTGAAGTAATCACACTTGAGAGAGATGGGTCAATGTGATAGAGATTCACACATAATGGGGAGATTTGTTGTGCGTGTTGTGTACATTAGTGTTGAGTCTCTCATTGAGGAAAAGTGAAGAAAGTGAGTAGTTGATATACATATTTGGCCATTGAGCCAAGCCCTTTACATATCAACACACACACACACACACACATATTTGGCCCCATATCCTTTTGGCACAAGTTTTTGGGTTGGAGTGTGAACCAACATGTATATCAACAGGCTCTTGGTGGAACTCTTCCTCAACAATAAATATTTTGATTCTTGCGCAATAGGAAGATCATTTTTTTAACTACCACAGAAAATTATATAATTTTCTTACTGGAGGCACATGTTTTGTTGCCATTAAAAACAGAGAAGGTTGCATGTTTAGATACTAATTCATGTTATGGATAGTTCTTTTTGATGTAAGAAATTTCATTTGTCATGGGCATGCCAGAGTTGAGAGTATTATCTTTCTTTGACTAGTATTAATGTAACAAAAAAGTCTTTTTGAAATAAACTTTAAGCTAATATATTTTAGATTTAGCAGACACATAACATGATCTTAGTAATTAAGAGATTGCTAATAATTGCTATTTTTAGGTCGTTTGTTATTTGTTAGTTTTTTCTAGTGGATTGTCTTGATGTATCAATATACGGAATTATTTTTCTGAAATTTGAGAAGTTTATGCTTGGAAGAGGCTAGTTTGCTTTGAGGTTTGCTCATTATTATGGATTTGTGGGTTTTTTTTTTTTAGTTCTGATTATTTGCTAGATTATAGTGCACTTTTGTTATTTTTCCTTCGTGATGTTTGCAAATGAAGCATGGGATCATGATTGTGCACTTTGTTATAACATGACCATCTAATACATTTTTTGCAGTCATTACTTAGAGGCAGGTTTTTGCGAAATGACCGATTGGTTGACAATGAGCGACCTGCTTCCCTGGCAGAAAGTGAACTAGGTTTATTGAGGCAGAGACCTTCTGTATCTGGTTTGAGGTATTATTTCTTTCTATGATATTCATAACAAAGAGCTTTGCAATTTGTTTCCATGCAAAGCTTCTGGTCTAATTTTCTAATATATTCTGTTATGTCCTATTTTTTTTTTCCCCTAATACATGCTTTTATTATCAAGGGTTGCTTTAGAGAACATTTTGTATTGAGAACTTGGACTGTCAATAAAAATCAGATTAAAGTATGCTGTTGATTCTCTTCTCTTCACATGTGAATCATATCTTCTTTGGAAACTTAGAGGATGAGATTAGACTTTTACATTAAAGGATGTGAAATTTTTATGCTGGTAATGGCTCTGGAAATTTGTTGATATTTTGGATGTAGAAAATAGATATTCATGCTAACTAGACTGCTTCTTAATTTTTCCCTTGAGAGCCTGGCTAAAGCCCATCCATTCTCTTTTTTCTACAAACCTTGGAACAGAAACTATGGTAGCTTCTTTCCTAACTCTCTCTTAAAACCAAACATTGAGTGTATGATGCTTCACTGGTGTGGGGAAGTAAGGGCTTGACTGGCTGAGTGTTCCTTCTATTCTAATAATAAAATTGGTATTACGTACTACAAACATATCTTAGGGTTACATTATCATATATTTTGAGTTTTATGTTGTAGATCATTGAGAAAATAGTCAGCATATTGCAGCTTGTGTGAAGTAAAGCATTGAATTAGGTCTTGTCCCTTTTTGTAATATATTAGCAACCTTTTTGCCAATATGAGCCTGAATGTGGTTGCCTAGGCAGGCACAAGTTCACCAGGGTGTTGATATACAGCTGTTTCTGATAATTTTCTATTTGTATAAAGATACAATGAGTGGAAATTTTATGTGAGGGATTATGTCAAGAGCTGTCATGTGTACTGTGAATTGATGGTTTCCTGTAGGGCTTGCATTCTTCCACAGTGCAATTCATCTTTCTAGGTGAAAATTTTCTATCAAGAATAGATTCAAATTGTAGCTAAGCATTGGACTCCTGTCATGCTTTCACAATTGATAGCAAGATTCTCTTGCCTGGACTCCATGTATTTAAGCACTAATCAATAGTTAAGAAACTCTTAAACATCAAGCAGGAAAAAAGGAAAAAGAAAAAGAGATAGTTGGTAGGAACTAATCACCTAATATTGCTTAGGATTGAACTGGGGACCTTTAGTGCAAGACTAACATGGAATAAGGATCTAAAAGTTTCTTCATTGGTACATAATATATCATTTAGTTTCTGGATGCTATATGGATAATGTCAAGTGTTACTAGGGTCACTGTTCTAATACTAAATGTTTCTTGGTTTATGTTCTTTCCCATTTTGATTTTGGGCATTTTAAGTTCAGCTTTGATCTTATATTGAGTTATTGCATTAATTTATGTCTTATGACTTTGGCCTCTTTTGGCTCGTATTGTTTCTATTTGACTATTTTCAAATTTTGCTCTTAATTTTTTTCGCCTATTATGTATGTGCAAGTAAAGGTGGTTATTTTCACTTTTTGGCAATAACACCATGGAACCCATTTCTTTAAAGCAGGGAAGGATTTTGCTCCAGATTGGACACTTCTGTATGGAGTCAAGTAAGCAGCAACCATTCTGATACCTCATCTAATTGTGACATTAATGGTAACAGAAATTATCAAACTCAAGCAAACAATGCACAGGATGTCTTAGATCTTAGTGAACAATTTGATCCTAATAATGCGATGAGTAATAGCAACAGGTTATTGGATGTTAGGACTGATTTAGAGGATGATGTTGTTCAAGATATTGGATGGCATAGATCTAGTGCTCATGAAGAAGAGTGGCAGGTACAGCTTTCAGAGAATGATGTGTTCATTGAAAGTAGGGATGGTACAGGGCAAAGCTTGAACAGAAGCTCACAGGAAATTGCAGCTAGTGAGTGGTCTGAAACTTTGCTCACTGAACCAGGAGAAAGTTACTTAATGCAAGAAGCTGGTGAAGAAATTACCAGACATTCTGAGCCAATTATTGAGGAAAGTTCTATTCCTGGCTTACCAGATCATGTTTATAACATGGATATAAATTGGGAAGAAGCTGCTGCTCAGGTAGAACAATGGCCAGAACAAGTTATGGAAACTGATCACAGAGACTCACAACAAGATAATATGGAATATAGTGAATGGAGGGATGGCATTAGAGAAGATATGGATGAAAACCAGCTGGGAAGTACTTCTACCCACCGAGAGTTGGGGAATGAAGATATGGAACAGCCTCATCTGCAAGAAGCTCCAGAAGTTTGGGACGATGATAATGGTTTTCAAGAGGCTGTGCAGCATTGGTTGGATGGGCCTTCTGATCAGGGAGCTGATCCAGTTCAAGTAGTAGATACATATTATTTTCCTGAGGATGATAATGAGCACAATGTGGAAATCAGAGAACTCCTAAACAGGTATTAACAACTTATCCAAGTGAAGCATATGAAATCTGCCACAGAAGGGCTTATGCACTAAGCCCTTTTAGATGATCAAGTTTTTTATTCATAGAGATTTTATTCATTTTGCAGGAGACGAGTGTCTAATCTTCTTCACAGTGGTTTCCGTGAGAGTCTTGACCAATTGATACAATCATATCTGCAAAGACAGGAAAATAATGCTCCCACTGACTGGGAACTACCTGGAACATCACCTTCTCGTGAGTCAGAAGAACAAGATCTTGAGCATCAGAGTGGAGATCAGAGTGACAGTCAGAGGGATGCTGTTGAGAGTCCTTCACTTGCTCTACCTTCATCACCACCACCACCACCTTCTCAGCCACTCTATTATCCAGAGACACACCATGATAACTGGCCACAGCATGACATGCATCAGCGTCTGGGAATTGTGCGTTTGTCTCTTCATGATTATTCCTTAAGCTTGATTCCTTTTTTAATCAATATGTTTAAAAGTGAAAAGTTGTTTAATGCACAAACCTCAGTTTTTGAAATTTTCATTTCTTTTGAAGCTTGAAGTTATTATTATTTTGTCATTCCTGTTAGTCACTAAAGTCATTGTCTAGCATGCACAAGTAAAGGGACACAGTATTTGGCTAATTATAGCAGCAAATTATCTACTCTGGGTTGGAAACTGTTACCTTTATTCAATTTGTAATTATAAGTTTAAACTGAATCATGTCTTGCACTTGGCACAGGAGTGGGACATCATTAACGATTTGCGGATTGACATGGCTAGGCTACAGCAGAGGATGAATAACATGCAGAGGATGCTGGAGGCCTGCATGGATATGCAACTTGAGTTGCAACGCTCAATAAGACAAGAAGTCTCTGCTGCCCTGAATCGCCCTTCTGATAATCTAGGTCTGTGTAGAATCCTTGATGGATTCTTTTTTTCTTCTTCTTCTATTTTATCTTTTGTTCAATTCTCCTTTTTCTGTGCCCCATTTTCCTTCTCGCCATTTCTTCACTTACTTCAAGTGGTGATATTTCATGTAAATTTTTCTACCTGCAATTTATCTCCTTGTATGTTTTACCCAGGTATTGGATTTTATTTTTGATGTCTCTTAGTTACCTTAAATATTCATGTGGATGATCATGTTATCTCCATTTATCTTCCTTTTCTTTTTGTTTAAAGATAGGGGTAGTCTCTACTGATGAAAAGATGAGGGAGAGCCACTTGAGATGGTTTGGTCATATGATATGACCAAACTAGAGAAGAGTGATTAATTGCACCAATGAGTTAGAGAAATTTGATTCAAGTCGAGTGAATGAAAAAAAGGTAGGAAAAGACTTAAAATAATATTTAGTAGAAATAGTAAAACATGACATGTCAATCAAGTAGGTGACACAGAGAGTATGATTTTGGATATGATAGAATGGCGAAATAGAATACATATGGTTTACTCTAATTAGTCTGTTGAGAATCCATAACCGACCTCATAATTTTGGGACTAAGGTTGGGTGGTGATTGTTCTATCTTCCTTATCTTTGAATATTAGCTAAGTTTTTAGGAATTATTTAATGCCAGCAGCTGGTTGCAGCAGTTATCTTGACTGTATTTTGTGCCATGGGTTTGTCGCAGGAGCATGTAGGGACGGTTTGCTGAAAGATGAATCTAAATGGGATTATGTGAGGAAAGGAATCTGCTGTGTATGTTGTGAAAGCAATATTAATTCTTTACTGTACAGGTAATAGTAAATTTGCGTTCCATTCTGGTGTGGAATTGAAGTATAGAATGGCAGGATAGCCCTAAGTTTTGCTGCTAATATATCCAATCTTACAATTTTCTTTTAATATATCCTTGTTGCAGATGCGGGCACATGTGTACATGTACAAAATGTGCAAATGAATTGGTCCAAAGTAGAGGAAAATGCCCAATGTGTTGGGCACCAGTTGTTGAGATGATCCGTGCTTACTCTATATTATGAAGTGAAGAATAATTAAGAAAGGAAAGTTGGATTAACAAAATATATAATCTCCAGTTCAGTTCTTGTACCTGGACCATTCTAGGTACTTTTCTTTTTGATAGAGAAAATTCTGTTTTCTGGGGTGGGTTATTGCCATATCTGTCGAGTGTATGTTTGAAACAATTGGCATCTTTGATTAATTTATTCTGACCTGAATAAATTTGTTGAGTGAAAAATTTTTCTACCATATAATTTTATTCAAAGGTAAAAACTCTAGTTGATGGTGGACCAAATTACCAAATAGACAAAAAAAAAAAAAAAAAAAAATTCAAACTAGCGGCTACTAGAAGACGATTTTTCATTAAAGGTTAATCCTATTCCTGTCTCTAAAAAGCTTAAAGAAAAAAGAGGACGAACCAAGGCACTGTTTCACCTTTTGGAGTAGTGCCTTCTGTGGTATTCAACTATTCATAAAACAATTTACTTGTATTATTTAAATGAGTTATATAACTCAAAGGACACGGATCTTCTTAGAAATTAAAAACAAGGAAATTGTTTTATCAATTGTCACATGTAGGATAGAAGGAATTTTCTTCCAAAATGATCTGAAGCTAAACCTTGCTCGGAGCCTTTGTTGTGGAGCGGCATTAAATTGGTCATTGGTCAATCCTTGTTCAAAGTCTATTGGGATCATTTGGTGCGTAGGTAACTCTAGTATCAAATTAACTTGAACCCAATCCAAACCAAGCTTTTAAAGTAAGTTGAGAACCTAACCCAGCCAATCAATCAACCCATCAGAAATGATCTAAGACATCGAAGTGGATTGCGTTGGGTTTGTTTGATTGTTTCGTTGGATTGGTGTGTTGGATTATTGCACAATCAACACGTATGGTTTGTCGTTCCTCTTGGTTATTTCCAAGACTTACTAATCAAAGTCAAGTCGTGCACAATTGGTGCACTCGTTAGTACATTGAATGAAGGTAGATTTCTTTCTCAGGATTGTGTGTCTCGTGCTTCTATTTTTATTTTTTGAGAATCTCTCGTGCTTTTATTTTGGTTGATGCTTGCACTGATCAATTTGTATATTTTATATTTTTGCTAAATGGAGAACTTGTATTTCCAACAAACAAGAAGTCAAGAATTAAGCAATACAAATAGAGACAAAGAGAGAAAGCCCAAAACAGATGGTTAAAAAAAGAAAAAAAAGGCAGACCAATCTGATTTGAGACCTGTCAAAACACTCTTGGGCAGAATTGGCATTTGCCTTAAAATTCTTAAAGCTTCACTTGGACAGAGTACTGTATAAGAACATGTTTGGTAATGGTACCCCATTGTAAAACAGTTTTTTCAACTTAAAAAAAAAGAAAAGGAAGAAGTAAGTCCCACTAATCTATCACTTGTTTGGCCATTATTTCCTGAAAATCGTTTTCAGAGAAAGCTGTTCTCATTAGTACCCTATTGTTGTTTTCTGGTCCTTTGGACCACGTTGAAAGCAAATCTGAATTTCAGCCTTGCCAGTCGCTTCTAAATCACTTTGCGTGCAAGATTGAAGCAACAACACTTAATATCTTTCATTCCTTAGAAAGACGTAAATTTAAAAAAAAAAAAAAAAAAAAAAAAATCCCCATTGTTATTTATTATTTATGCCCTCATCCTTCTCATATAATAATACCCAAGTAAGACTCATTACTTGAGAAAGCCAGAAAGGTGATGCCACAAATTAGCAAATAGTGATATGGAAAATAGCACCATCTTAAAATGTTTGAGTCTTTATCAGCCGAATTTGCAATTTACCATCTTGATCAACAAATTTACTGGTCAAGTTCATACATGTTCATACGTGACTTAGAGATCACCAAAAAAAAAAAAAATTATAATTATAATTTAGCTTCCAACTTAATTGGGATTACTATTACCCACAAAAATAAATAAAAACTTAAAATTTGAGCCTAACTAATGATTTAACCAAAACAAAAAATAAGAGAAAAATAATAAAATTGAAAGAGACAAAATCAAATAGCTTCTTATTCTTCTCCACCTTTTTTTTACAAAGTTTCTCTCCAAACTAATTATTAGTTTGGAGAAACTCTTCAAATTTCTCATATATTTTATTTTTTTATTTGAATTTTGAAAATCTAACCGTTGAATTTTATATTACTTATGTTCTTAACATTTATATTAATTTTTTTAATTGAATATTATTTATTATTTGATCGATAAACTTATTTTTTATACACAATTTTAAATTATAAAAATTTAAAATTTTAACATTTGCTTGATGAGATAACAATTGATCTTGGATCTTTTTAAAATTTTACATACATGAAGAATATAATAAGAATATGCAATCTAACGGTTAAATTTTCAAAATTCACACTTAATATAGAGATGTACCGAGAAGTTTATAGAGTTTATCTAGAGAAACTTTGTTCCATTTTTTTTACTTACATAGATAGTCTAAAAAAATATATAACCTTGATGTGAAAATAGGGTAAAAAAAAAAAAAAAAAGGATATTGTTGTATACAAAGCTTACACGTCTCAAAAACTCGAAGTTCTTTGCAACATAGCTCGATCTGCTAAGTTCGAACAACTACTATTCCTCCTCACATTACATGACCCCACAACCACCATCACCTCAATACACACGTCATGGTGGTTCCCCACCGTTGATCTTCTTTCATCAGACCCACTCACACCCTGATCACACTTCTCCTCCTTCACACCCAAACCTTCCTCCCCTTCAAATAACCTGCTCGACCGGCAAACCGGGCAGGTCACGTGACCCGAAAGCCACGCGTCGATGCACTCGGGATGAAACACGTGCTTGCAAAAAGGTATCATCTTGACAGCCTCGTTTTCGTCGAACTCGCTCAGACAAATCGCGCAATCTATCTGGTACTTCTCGTCCCCACGGTAAGAGTACACCGGCAAAGCCTGGACGGTCTCGGGGTCCACTCCTACGCTCTGATTATTCGTCCTACTTGGAAGATCAGACGGCTGAGAAGAATTCCTCGCCCCCCGATGATCAGACGAGGAAAAATCGCCTGAGACGCGGCGTAGGTAGAAAGAGTAGAGCCCCATACACAAAAGCCCGACTATGAACACGGCCAAAGTGAAAGCCATAGAGCTATACAATGGGTGGTGAGGCAATGTGGGTGGCGATGACGACGACGTGGCGAGGTTTGATTGGTTGGGTAAGGATGCATAGTTTGGTAGTTGGAGTAGTTTTCGGTTCAGGGTTTTCATTGTTTAGAAGAAAGACTATTGAAAAAGAGTTGAAACTTGAAACTTGAAACTTCTGAAGGAGTTAAAGACTGAGAGGCTTTGTTTAGAGATACGGAGACAGAATTGTGGGTTTTGTATTTGCGTTTCTGTTGGTTTAGGCTTTTTTATTTTTTTATATATGACGGTTTCAAGTGTGTTTTTGGGGGAGTGAGCCCTTTATATCTTTATATTTTATACAGGTCTGGTTTTGGATAAGGTGAGTGAGTTCGTGACCGAGCAGGAGTAGGTGACGTGGCAATTGATATGGGGTCGGCTTTGGTGGGTCCCAACACAGTCAATGAAGCTTGTTGATTAACGTGTGAAGTTGGGTCGTTGTGCTTTTATGTCGTGGACAAGGCCAATGTTTAGAAGTGCATGTGAACGGTGTTCTAAAGTAGTATTAAGTTTTGTATTAGGGAACTAATTACTTTTGCCGAAGATGACCAAGAAAAGTATTAACTCAACGTTAAAAAGCTATGTTATGGTTGTCATCCAAAGTAGTAATACTTGTTTTACAAATTAAACACGTGTATTGGTGGTCCAATTAGCAGCTTTTACAGCTAATATTTCTAGTTTATTTTGGGTATTTTTTTATATAGAAAAATATAGAAATTGATGGATAGTGGCGGCGCCACGTTAAGCTCAGGATGTCCCAGAAATACCCTGAAATGAAAAAAAAAAAAAATATATATATATATATATATAATAATAATAATTATTTTTTTTATTTGTTTGCCCTTTAAAAAAAATTAGGAACACCCTCAAATTAAAAAAAAAATTTATTTGTTCTACTTTAAGCCTAAAAAAAAAAGTCCAAAAAAAATTTTGAACTAAAATCTGAAAAAAAAAAAAAAAAAAAAATTGTAACAGAGCAAGCCTACGAAAAAGCCCAACATCAATCCTAAACATAAAACAAACCCAATCTAAAGAAAAAAACAACCCAACAGACAGGGACAGAGCTATTGTTAGGAGGAGACACTTGACCCCTCCTAACAATATTATTGGCACTCTAAAAGGCCATAAAAAGAATTTATGGATCTAATCTATAAAAGAAAATTTAGCACAACAACATAAATCACAAAATAGTAAAGCTAAAGAAAATTTAACCCAATCAACCAAATTTTATAAAAAACAAATAGCCCGGCCTTTCAAAAATTTAAAACAAAACTAATCTGTCATTCCATCAAAGATTAAAAAAAAAAAAAAAACACACAAACAAACAAATAAAACCCTAAGCCTAACCAAGATACTCAGCGGCTGATGGTTGAAGTAAAGCAATGAAGGGAGAGGCAGCAGCAACATGGTAGAAACAGAGCAGCTAGCCCCGCCCCTAGCCCAAACTCACCAAATCTGGTATCTCTCTCTCTCTCTCTCTCACATGAGCAAGTGAGCAACGAGTATAAAAAAAAATCTCTTTAACTATCTAATACAAAAGACAAAGAGAGAGACAGTTATTTCTCTTTTTAAGAGACTTAAACAATGACTTAAAGAAAATAGTAGAAGTGACTAGTGGTGGATTGATATCCTCCCATGTGTTGTGCTCTATGAGTTGAATTTTGTCTTCTTCTTTTTTTTGTCTTTTTGTGCTTATATGAATAGCAGTTTTTTTAATGGTAAATAGTCATGTTTGTTTGTTAGTGTCTTTTTTTAAAAGTAAAAATTGAGTTTGTTTGAAACTTTGAAATTAATTGGGAGTTGAGATATAATAAAGTTAGTGAATTGTAGTGTTGTGTACATAGTGCAACAATGATTTTTTTTTTCTCTGTATGTGCATTTATTTATCTGTTCAATCATTGTTGACGGTTTATTAAGAATTTATTTGGGAATAGCTTATTTAGCTGAAATTGAAAACTTTTTATAGGAGGTGTACGGCCCGGGACCTCCAGGCCTATTTGGGCCTATAACACTAGCTTTACAGTGTGGACCATGGTCTCGACACCCCTGCCGAAAGATGGGCTTAGGGCCTGCTAAGGCCATGGGCCCGGGCCTCATGTCACTATGCCTGGTGCAAAACCCGTTAAGCAAGCCATTGTAACATATGCTCATCTTAGTTCACAACCTGGGAGTTGCCCGATAAATCACATCTCGGACGAGGGTGTGAATGCTCGGGAGCGCTGTATCCCGGTGACGCTGTATCGGCTTGGGGAATATCGTTGCCGAACATCCCTCTTGAGGTGGGAACCAGTTCCAATGCCACTCTTACCACACCCCACTCCCAACTAAACACCCACTTAAGGGTAACGACATTGGACCTCCTTTCCCACTAACCACAGAAGTAATCATAACTCCCCACTAATTCTTGGCTATAAATATGAAGAAGCTAATGAAGAGGGGGGTTGGTTGAAAGGTTCTGAGGAAGACTGAGAGTAGGAGTGAGAAAGTATTAGCCTAGTGCAGTAAAAATAGAGAGATAGAGTAAAATAATTGAGAGGGAGAAGCAGTTCCGTTGGGTCTTTGTATAAGGAATTACCCAAAGTAGGAAATCCAAGCCCATATTACACATAAATTATGAGTCCAAGTGAGGCTTGGCCCATCTTCCTCACTTTTGGAGTGCACAATTGGTGCCCACCGTGGGGCTCTCCTACAAAGCTGTGGTTCAACTAAGACTCATGCTTGGGAAAATGTCCGAAAGACGTTTGGGGAGTTACGCTAAAAGTGGTTCTGTGGAATCTTCTCGGGGATCCACTTGGCGAGAACGAAGGCACAAAAGGCGTGAAGATAGGGACCGTGAGAAAGAGGAAGAACGATCCGACATCGGAGGAGAATCGTACCAAACACAACGGACAATGTCAGGTGCTTTAGGGTGCAGGCAATTTGACGAAAGAGATGAGGAACTTGAGCAGTTACACAGACTAGCGAGAGATTTGGAGTTGGAGGCAAGAGGTAGGCGCTGGAGAAAGGACTGAGACAACCAAGAAGGGGGATCTGCTAGTGGGGGGGATCGCTATGGGACCGAGTCCAATCAGTCTGGTTCCCATCAATGTCGAGATCGTTCACATTCACGGGAATCCCGTCGATGTCGGGACCGTTCACATTTATGGGAGTCCCGTCAACGTCGGGACCGTTCATGTTCACGAGAATATGCATACCGGGGTTCAGGTTCCCCAGAAGAGCGACAACCCTATAATGCTGCCATGGATGCTATGAGCCGCGCCTTACGTAGAGCTGCTTGGCCACCGTTCTTAGACGACATCGAACGAGCCCCAATGCCGAGTAGATTCACGCGCCCACCATTCAATTCATACAATGGGAAGACGGACCCGGTAGAACCTGTCAGCCATTATATCCAGATGATGTTTCTGCATACTCACAATGACGCGCCAATGTCTAAGGTATTCCCCTCAAGCCTCGGGCCTACTGCTTTAAGATGGTTTAATGGGTTATGGAAAGGTCCCATTCATAGTTTTGCCGAGTTGATCCAAGAATTTGGTGTACAATTTGTGACCTGTAACCAGGTACTGCAACCAGTTGATGCATTACTATCTATAAAAATGAGGGTTGGAGAAACCCTTCGTAGTTATGCCAGTCAATATTGAGAGCTTTATAATGAGATTGGTGGGGGCAACGAGAAGATTGCGGCAAGCACCTTTAGAATGGGGCTGCTCGAGGACTCTGAACTACGGGAGTCATTGACAAGGAGGCCTCCCGAGGATATGAGACAGCTCATAAGGCGTATTGAGGAATACAAACGCCTAGAGGATGATCGACTGCAGAGTAAAGGTAAAGCCCCGTTTGTAAGTCGTCCTCGGCAGGGCGGTTTTCAGCCAAGGCCCCGGAGAGATTTAAGGATACAAGAGTCGGAGTTGCAACTAGGGGAGGTGAGTGTGACGTTTAAAGAGTTGGTGCATAGGATCGTAGACAGGATCAAGAACGAGCCGTATTTCAGATGGCCGAACAAGATGGAGGGTGACCCCTCCCGGAGGAACCAGAATTTGTACTGTACCTATCACAAGGATAAGGGGTATACCACTGAGTAGTGCCGGGTGTTAAAGGATCATCTAGGGTAATTGGTAAAGGCTAGATATCTAAAGGAGTTTGTGGTGGATTCGGGGAACAGGGGTGCCGGGCAAGGTGCTCAGCAAAGAGGGAACCCTTTTCCGCCTCCATTGGGAGTGATCGAAGTCATCCACGCTGCCCCGAGGGGTACTGTTGTGGTCGGGAGGAGGGGAGTCTTGATCCTAGCACCCGTGGAAAATTGCTTGGGTGAGCAACCACCCGAGAAGAAGATGAAGGTTGCTCGGGAGCCCGTCGCTTTTAACGACGATGATTTGGAAGGAAAAATTCAGCTGCACGATGATGCGTTGGTAGTGATGACACGATAAACGGTTTCATAGTAAAGAGGGTAATGGTAGACTAGGGAGAGTAGGGCTGATGTGATGTATCCGAATCTGTTCAAGGGGCTCGGATTGAAGAAATAAGACCTTTCAAAATATGATACGCCCCTGGTCGGGTTTGATGGCCATGTGGTGATTCTAGAGGGGCAAATATCGCTTCCTGTGAATATGGAAGGAAAGGAAGTAATAGTGGCTTTTACAGTGGTCGCTTCGTTTTCTCCTTATACGGCTATTCTAGGAAGGCCGTGGATTCATGCGATGGGAGCAGTCCCCTCCACCCTGCATGTAAAGGTTAAGTTCCGTACCGAGCAGGGCATTGCTGTAATGAGGGGATGCTAGCGAGTGGCGAGGCAATGTTTAGTGGCTGCAGTCGATTGGGAGCGCAAGCAGGCTAAGCAAAAGGAAACTACTGAGGAGGTCCCTTTATAGCAATTACAGGAGCCCTAAGAGGGAAAGAGGGCCAACTGTGCCGAGGAATTAATCAGGGTAAAAATACTACCGGATGTCGACTGGTATTTTCAGGTAGGGGTGAGTATGAGGGATGAGGACAAGGTAGAAAAATTGTTATTTCTTATGCAGAATGTGGACATATTCACTTGGAGCCTGTATGACATGCCCGGGGTTGACCTCGAATTCATTGTCCACAAGCTTAACGTAGACCCATCTTTTCCCCTAAAAAAGTAGAAGCCGAGAAGGTCGGCTATGGAACACGTTGAGGCCGTGAGACAGGAGGTCGGGAGGTTAAAAAAGGCTGAGGCGATAAGGGAAATCTTATTCTCAGAATGGCTGGTGAATACCGTAGTGGTCAAGAAGAAGAATGACAAATGGAGAGTTTGCGTAGATTTCACGGATTTAAACCAAGCGTGCCCAAAGGACCCGTTCACCATGCCAAAGATAGATCAATTGGTCGATGCCACCTATGGGCACCTAAGGATAAGTTTCTTGGATGCCTTTCAGGGTTATCATCAGATCGCCCTAGCTACCGAGGACCAGGAGAAGACGACATTCATCTCCCCTGATGCCAACTACCATTACACCGTGATGCCCTTCGGGTTAAAGAATGCCGGGGTAACATATCAACGAATGATGATTAGAATGTTTTGAGATAAGATTGGGCGGACGATTGAGGTGTACATTGACGACATGGTGGTAAAAAGTAAACAAGAGAAGTAGCATATAGAGGATATTTAGGGAGTGTTTGAAGTACTATGGCAACATAAATTGTGCCTTAATGCTGAAAAGTGTGTTTTTGGAGTGGAGGCTAGCAAGTTCCTCAGATACCTGATCACCAGCTGGGGGATAGAAGCCAACCCCGATCAGATCGAAGCCGTGAAGCACCTTAAGCTGCCGAGCAACCCGAAGGAAGTGCAAGTATTAACCGGAATGTTAGCTGCCCTTAACCGGTTTATTTCTAAGTTTGCCGACTGCTGCCGTCCATTTTACCAACTTTTGAAGAAGTGGAGGGGATTCTAGTGGGATAAAGAGTGTGAAAAAGCTTTCCAAAACTTGAAGGAGTATTTGATGCAGGCACCCATGCTAACAGCCCCAGAGCTTGGGGAGGATTTATTTATGTACCTCTCAGTGTCAAAACATGCCGTGAGTTTCGTGCTGTTGAGAGACAAAGGAGTACAACAACCCGTGTATTACATTAGTAAGACCTTCATTGATACCGAGACGAGATACTTGCCCCTAGAGAAGTTGGTGTTGGCACTAGTGCATGCTACCAGGAAGCTGCCTCACTATTTTCAAGCCCAGACAGTATATGTATTGGCCGAATACCCTTTACAGTCGCTGTTGAAAAGGTTTGACTTTACGAGCCGAATTGCTAAATGGGGGACTCGGCTCGGATCCTTTAATGTAAGGTATAGGCTAAGAAGTTCGGTGAAGGGCTAGGTTTTGGCTGATTTTGTGGTAGAGTTTTCTCGTAGAGGCAAAATGGAGGTAATTTGTCGCGTGGATTGTCGCTTGTGGAAAGTGTTTGTGGACAGTGCATCCAGTGCGATGGGAGCTGGAGCCGGGATTGTTATTATCACCTCAGAAGGAGTAAGGCTGGAACATTCTTTCAGGTTGGGGTTTAGGGTTTCTAATAACGAAGCTGAGTATGAAGCCTTACTAGCTGGATTGAGAGCCGCTCTGGGTATGGGTGCACGGGTAGTTAAGATTCGCTCGGACTCTCGACTGGTGGTCAATCAAGTGCAAGACAGTTTTGAGGCCCGAGATTCTCGAATGAAGGAATATTTGAGGGTAGTAAAGCAGATTATGAGTCAATTTTCCAAGGTTAAGGTGGTTTAAGTGGCTTAGGGGCAGAACAGGCATGTGAATTCTCTGGCTACATTGGCATCATCAATGACGGAGGATGTGCCTCAGATGATCAAAGTGGAGCTTATAGCATAACCAAGTATTGACGCCGCGATAGGCGTTGCAATGGTTTGTACACCCGGGCCTTGTTGGATGAACCCGATCATCAATTTTTTAGCCGAGGATTAAGTACCGGATAATGAAAAGGAAGCCAACAAGGTACGTCGAGTAACTGCTCGATATTGGTTGTTAACTGATCGCAAGCTATACCAAAATCTTTTGGGGGGCCGTATCTCTTATGTTTGCATCCCGAGAAGATTAATGAACTTTTGGCCGAGCTACACGATGAAGTGTGCGGTAGTCATGTGAGGGAGCACTCGCTGGCACACCGGGCAATGACCTAGGGGTTTTGGTGGCTACAGATGCAGAAGGATGCCGTTGAGTATGTATGGAAGTGTGAACAGTGCCAAAGACACGCTTCCTTGATCCACCAGCCGGCAAGTCATCTGAATCCGGTCAACAGCCTCTGGTCTTTTGCATAGTGGAGGCTGGATATTCTCGGCCCGTTTCCCCGGGCCATTGGCAATCGAAGGTTTGTTTTAGTGGCTGTTGACTACTTTACTAAGTGGGCGGAGGCAGAGGCGTTAGCTAATATTCGGGATGTGGATGTTAAAAAGTTTGTGTGGAGAAACATAGTCACAAGATTTGGGGTGCCGGACTCTCTTAGATCTGACAATGGATTGCAATTTGATAGTAGGGCTTTTCGCGAGTTTTGCAGTAATCTCGGCATTAAGAACAGGTACTCCACCCTAGCATATCCTCAGAGCAATGGCCAAGCAGAAGCCACTAACAAGGCAATCGTGAATGGATTGAAGAAACGGTTAGATGGTGCAAAAGGTAGGTGGGCCGAGAAGCTGCCCTACATTTTGTGGGCATACTGGACAACTCCTAGAAGGTCTACTGGGGAAACTCCGTTCTCTCTCATGTATGAGGCAGAAGCTGTAATACCGGCCGAGGTAAATTTATGTAGTGCACGGGTTGCGGGATTTGCCCCTACCCAGAATGATAGATTGCTGGTGGAACGTTTGGATTTGTTGGAAGAGTATCGAGAAGCGGTGACTATACGGCTAGCCGAGTATCAATAAAAACTTGCCTGACGATATAACTGGGATGTAAAGACAAGGGAATTCAGTGCTAGGGACCTTGTGTTACGGAAAGTTGTAGGAAATATGCGGGATACGAATGCCGGGAAGCTGGCCTCGGCCTGGGAAGGGCCCTACAGGGCTACTGCCATTGCGGGTGTAGGAGTGTACTATTTGGAGGACCTAGATGAGAGACCGCTTTCTCGGCCATGGAATGTCCATAATCTGAAAAATTTCTATCACTAATCATCCGTACATGGGGGTGTAAATTCAATAAAATCTTATATGTACATTTTATTAGCTAATACGATGATGATATTTATCCGTGCAGGTGTATTTAATTCTGTTATCGTTAACTAACTAGCCCCGGCCGGTCAACATAAGGATGGTTAGGAGAACTAGGACAAATTATCCAAAGGAAAGAAACTTGTTCTCGGTTTGATCATTATTACCGAGCAGGTGGAAACCTTACTCTAAAAGTTATCCTAAGGACATAAACCTGTTCTTGGTTCAATCATTATCACCGAGCAAGTGGAAACCTTACACTAAAGTTATGCTAAGGACAGAAACCTGTTCTCTGTTCGATCATTATCACCGAGCAGGCGAAAGCCTTGCACTAAAGGCTAAAGACAGAAGCTTGCTTCTTGGTTTTCTATGACCTACATTCACCCAAAAGAGTAAGCATATGTCGAATGAAGTCTTTATTGCCAAGTAGTTAACTCTTTCTCCCGTCCAAACCGGTTATGGACACCATATATACCCGGACATAATCTTTCCTTATGGAAGTAAACTAGTAAGCTGTTTCAATCCCCGTTCAGAAGCGAACCATGATTAAACTACCCGATCACTAAGGGTATCTCTATAATATGAAGAAAATAAAAGAATGTAATGAAAGGAACGATTTAGAATCAAACATTCTTACATATACTCAAGGCAAGTGTTTAGTAATCATACCATAGTTAAATAAAGCCAACATATAAAAACTAAACCAATGTTTTGTCATCGTAACCCGGTGACTATAGGAAAATTAAGACTAGAAAAATAATTGTTCTGTCACCATAACCCGGTGACATGGGCAAACTTAATGAAAATAAAGAAATTACTTAAGCAAAAGAAAAGTAAAAAGTAGAAACTTAGTTCGGCAATCAAGTTGAAGGGTTTGCAAGCTGGAAGTGGGCAACATCCTTGGGTGGCTGCTGGGCTGCTGAAGGTGGATGAAGTTAAACATCCTCACCAGGTCAATCACCAGCACGGAAGTTATTAGTGGCTTTCAGGTCAACTAGCTCCACGTGGGAGTCTATTGCCTCCACCATCTCCCTCATGCTTGGAGTCTCTTCCTCGTTAGTGGCACTAGGAGGCTTCTGTGTGGCAAGAGGAGGGCCCGGGAAAGGGATTTGGTTGGGACCTCTTAAAGGAGAGTCCTCAGGGACATCCAGAGCTTGCAGGGTGGCCAACCAACCCTCATTGAATCCGAGCTTCTGAGCTTCCTAAATGACCAGATCTGCGGAGTTCTTCGCGTCGGCAAAGCCTTTGTTATACCATTTATTTTCGCAAGCCTCCAAAGCCGCTTTTAGGTAGGCCAACTCTTCGGCTTGAGTAGTGTTCAGACTCACAGCCTCCGCTAGCTTGAGCTTGGTCTCACCCAGCTTCGCCTCCAGCTCCATGGACCTTTTCTCCGCCAACACCCTAGCCTTCTCAGACATAGTAGCTTTCTTTTCGGTGGTTTTGGCAGCCTTTGTTTTCTCCTTTGTTGTCACCTCGGCAACATCCTTGAGAGCCTCCTTCCGCTCAGCATCCTTGGAAAGCTCCTTCAGCTGCCCATCTAAGACGTGAGTCAGTTGCACGGCCTAATAAAATGATAATGATGAGTATGAAAACAAATGTGTGTGTGTGTGAAAGCAAATAGAAAGCCAAGGGACAAGAGATTACCGCTATGGTGTGCCATTGCAATTGCCTACCTAATGACTCGTTTGTCTCGTCCTAATAAACGTGTATGTCTTCAGGCAAAAGAAGGCCGCACACCAAACTCTGAGCGACACGACCCCCTTCGCCCTTATCCCATACTCTTAGACTAGCGAACGCAGGGAGGGGTTTGCCGTCAAGCTGGAATGTAGGCTGCCATTCCATCGCGACTCGAAAGGTGGACGCTATGTTCGTCTTGGTTTGGGCTGTTGACTCCCGAATAACGATACCCCCTAATGGCCGTATAGGAGTTCTCGTGGGCATGTCTCCTGAGCCGGCCCGAGTCTACTCTATCGTATGCTGTCTCTTCCGAGAGCGGCTAGAAGGAGGGGGATGAGGGGGAGTTGGATCTCTGCCTTGGGATTCTTGCTGCTGCGGGGTTGGCCAAGCGCCGGGCACAAAACGGCCGATCGTCATCGTCCTTTTTGTCACCATATTGTGACCTTGATCAAATTCGGTTCCCGAAGAACTAATTGATTCGGCAACCGGTTCCTCGACTGCTTGAACGGGGGCTTCGAGCTTAACATACGTGTACTCGACGGTTTTGGGACACAAGTTCAGCTGACTCGTCCCGTACTAGTGCGAGTTCATCTGAGCAGATGTATCGCGGGCTGAGATCACGAGCTTCACCTATGGTTAGTTTTGGAGGAAAGAAATTCGCATGCCGGACATCAATGTAAGAGAGGGTCAACAGGGAACCTAACCGCACCCTCAAGAATGGCCATCAAGGGAAAGAACACTGTGTTTACACCACGGCGCCTTTAGATGTCGATATCAGCCTCATGACAATAGGTAATATCAACATCCTCAGGGACATTGTAGGTAGCCCTAAAAGTAGCCAACGAGGCTTCCGAAGATAAAAGATGGGAATAGCCCATTTTCAAAACTAGATTCCTAAACTACGATTAAGAGAGAACCAAATGAAATAGAAAGAACAAGAGGAAAGACAAAGGACACTTACTTTGGTCTCTAGGAAAGTAGGGTGTTTTGGACTGAAGGATGAACACATAGAGAGGTATGCACGACAGAGAGGGAGTTTGGAGGATGAAGAATGAAAAAGTGAAGTAGAGTTCCAGAAGGAACTATTTATAGGAGCCAAAAGGGGGAATAAATGATATTCAATAAATAAGGAGCGGGAAACCCTACGAATCCCTACCTTAGCTGTCACACGCGCGCCGCCTCAGTTCACGAACCATTAGACAGTGATGACGGCTAAACCAACAGTCAAATGCAATGCACCTTTTGAGGGCCCATTAATGGGACTCTCAACCTTCCAATATCTACCTGTTGAGCTTCCCAGATAGTTACTGTCTCTTGGATTCCTTGATTCGTCCCCGGGGGGCTAATGTATGGCCCGAGACCTCCAGGCCTATTTGGGCCTAGAACACCAGCTTTATAGTGTGGACCATGGTCCCGACACCCCTGTTGGAAGATGGGCTTAGGGCCTGGGCCTCATGTCACTATGCTTGGTCCAAAACTCGTTAAGCGAGCCATTGTAACATATGCTTATCTTAGTTCACAGCCCAGGAGTTACCCGGCAAATCACATCTCGAACGAGGGCGTGAATGCTCGAGAGCGCTGTATCCCGGTGATGCGGTATCGCCTTGGGGAATATCGTTGCCGAACATCCCTCTTGAGGTGGGAACCAGTTCCAATGCCACTCTTACCACACCCCACTCCCAACTAAACACCCACTTAAGGGTAACGACATTGTACCTCCTTTCCCACTAACCACAGAAATAATCATAACTCCCCACTAAAGTTAGAATAATATTAATATGTGGATAGCGGACAAGGTAGTTGCTCTATTTCTATTTTCTAGACATACAAGCATGATATAGTTGATCAATTGTGTTAGTGTAAAAAATCTTAAAAATTGAGAGATCCTTACAAATATGAAATTTTAATTTTATTGATGTTAATATATATTTTTCTTTTTTCTTTTTTCTTTTTTGTGATATGGACTTGTGCTATCCCCCCCAACTAGTTGTATAAATTTTTAGTTTCTCTGAATCTACCCATTACCTACTTGGTGGACGAATTCTACATTCATATCTATTTTATTTTATTTTTAGATGAGTATGTTTGATACTCAAGGAGAACTATTTTTTTTCCTTAATTTCTTTTCCCGTTTCTAATCAGAGATTATGTGAATGAATGGTGTGTAAGTCTCATAATCAATGTGGCATTAGATGAATGGTTAAAAGGTCACTCGCAACTTAGAGGTTTATCTTTTATACTTAAAATTGACTACGAGAAAGTTAATTGTCATGACACGGTAAACTACAAAAAAAGTCTGTTGATTTTTGGTCCAACCACCACAATCTGCAGTGTGATTATCATTATTGGAGACCCGTGGATATGATTATGGATATAATGGGAGGTACCCTCTCTCGCCTAAGGTGAAGTTAAATTTGATCTCAAATTTGTGATATTACTCTTAAATTACGTTAATAGATTTCAAAAAGGATGAGTGACAACACATAATTCATGAAGTAGAATTTGATTAAATTGAAAAAAGCTCAAGTAATTGATTGGAGGAGACATCATGGCTCACAAGGCCCAAATTCATTTTGGTTTCTATTCTTGAAAAACAAGCAAATTGATCTTGAATTAGTTTATGATTAACTTAGAATTCTCTAGTAGTACATAAAGTCGACATTATTGTATTCATTGTAAACATTAGGCTCAAGTAGAACAATAATGTAGCAATCAAGAGCTTTTGTTGTGGATGTAGACCTTCAAAAATGAACCCAGTAAAAACCTTACTTCCGCTCTTTATTTTTTATTTTCTATCTTTCAATCACTCAACAACTAACATCCCTAATCATAACAAAAAGTATTAATAAATTACTCTTTTTTTTTACATCGATCATAGGTAGTGAGGCAGTTTAAATCTTAGGTGTTTATGTTGAAAACAATAAAAATTTCCAATTGACGTAAAAGATTATTGACAACAAAAAATGAAAAAAAAAAAAGGTGATCTAGAGAGTTGTCAATGACATTTAAGTCAATGGACACTTCTCTATGTTTTCAGCGAAACCTTCAAGGATACAAATCCCTTCTACTTCCCTTGCCTACATATGAAGGAAGAGGAAAAATAAAACGGTTTTCTCCATTCTTAGTTTTAAATTACAATTGTCATAGTATATGGCAGGGGGGACTACCATCAGTCCACAGAGCTACCTTAAGACAAAGGGGGACCATGGCAACCCAAAATTTTAAAAACGTTTCTATTTGTATCCTTACTAAAAAGACCATGGTCTACTCAAATTTTTTTTAATGTATATATTCTTGAAAGTGTATGCACATTCATAAATAAGACCCAAAAAAAAAAAAAAAAAAGGTAAGTTATATATAATTCTCTCAAAATATGTCAATTATATATATATATATATATATATATAGTGTGTTAAAAATTTATTGTATACATTGAAAATACAAAAATTTTAACTTTAAGAGGTTGACTAAGTTATTCTTAAGGCCCCTCATAATATCCGTAAGATTCTCGGTTCAGAACCTCTTGCTAGCATCTTGGGGCTGCCATCAAAGGAATATTCTTTGTAATAACTTGGTGTGTGGGGCAAGGAGATTGTATACACCTGAGAAAATAGTTAGATACTCGAAAAGATCTAGATACCTTCATTTGTCAAAAAAAAAAATATATATATATATATACATATTCATAAAATGTACACAATTCTCTATTATTCAATGTACACAAATTTTGAATTATGTACATTCAAAGTATACAATTTTTCAAAGAATATGCAAATTTCTGTATATGTAACGTACACAATATTCCAAAGAGTTTATGCACATTTGTATATTCGATGTACACAAATTTTCAATTCTATACATTCCATGTACATTATTATATACATTCAACATATACAATTATTTTTCAAATAATGTACATAATTCAATACATTCAATGTATAAAATCCTCTCAAAATATACATCAAGTGACAATACACACACACACATATATATATAGTAGGTTATAAATCTACTGTCAAGTTTTTTTTTTTTTTGAGTTAAATATAATAATTTCTCTTGATTCCATTCCTATTAAGCAGAATGCTAGCTATTTAGTTTTTAATTATTTTGATCATGTTGTCTTTTATAATTGATTTAATCACAGTATTGGTCCAATTAATATACTGTTGGCAAATCTTTAAATTAAGTGTTTCATATAATATATAACTTATAAATCATTGAGCATATGGCATATGAATTAAGAATACACGCACTATTGTGGTTTTTTTTTGGTGAGCATTCCTCATGTAGTTGATTCATATATTACATATGCATGTAACTTTTTTTTGTGTGTGTGTGTGTGTGTGGAGATATTACATATAAATGTAGTTTTAGTGTCTGTTTGGGAACAACTTATTTAGCTGAAACTAAAATTATTTTTGCTGAAAGTATAAAAAATAAGTTAAAAAATAAGTTGAATAGTATAGTAGAACCCTTGTATAGTATCAAAAAGTGCAGTGAAACCCATAAATAGTAGTAAAAATAAGCTAAAAGTGTAGATAAGCTAATTTTTTCAGCTCATCCTGAACAAATACTTATTCCATGAAAGCTGTATACCAAAAGGGGGAAGTTACAAGTGATGGGGGGAAGCCATCTGATTACATAGAAGAAAAGGGTACAGGTTATAATTGTGATTACAAGTGTAAACTGAGATACAAAATGAAAAAGCCATCTGATTACAAGATTATAAGTTGTAATGAGAAGAGAGGGATTTTAGAGACTGAACTAAGTCTAAAAATTGGGCCTGCCTCAGACTGGAGGAGAGGCTGCCTTTTATAGAGGAAGGGAGCTTTGGATCCTGCTAAAGACTGCTGAAAATCCGGAAGGTAAAATGCTTTTACTGCGGGTGAATAATCATTTCAGCCGAAAGCAAATAGTAACTTCATGATTTTTGTCGGGAACTGTAGAGTGAACAGTAACGGTCACTGTACATGAATAGTGCTTTGTCCCCTTGCTTTTCTGATTCACTATTCATCGCTTACTGTTGGAGGAATAGTGAATTGTCCAGGTACTGTTCCTGTAAGGAATCTTGAATAGTAGCCGGGTCTGAATACTGTTCCAAATAGTGACTAGTGCTATCTGAAGAATCTAATCTCCATCCAAATTGCAACCATCATAGGGATCTTGTGAATCCTGGAATGGGTCAAATGGATATCTGTTGACTGATGCTTCAGAGGAGGCAGGAGAAACTCTTTCTACTGACTCTAGCTTTTCTGCTTGGATTTGCAATTGCTGGGCAAGATCCTTTAATTCTTTGCTAGATTTTCCGGCGATCTGGACGGAGTCTAGGCTTGACTGTGATCTTGTGTTGTAAGCAATGGCTTTCTGAACTAGAGGAGGGAAGTCTTTATTAATTTGGCGAATGACATCAGTGAATCTGAAACTGTCCCACCATTTTACTGAGAATTCCCTGTCCAATAAATTGGAGTTGATCTTGTAGTTCCACATGCTAATCCAATGGATCCTATACATGACCATCAAGTGCAGAATTTCTGGAAACTGGGAGCCATGGTCTGATGGTTGAAGCTTGGAGCTGAAATACCTGAGGGTCTCCTGTAGGGGTTCTGGAAGGATTTGGGGAATTTCCCACCACTTTAAGAACCATGAAGGTATCTGGCTGGAGAAATTCTTATCAAACATTACAAACCAAGAATGATCAAAATCCTTGTTCTGGTAAAAGAGGACTTTCTCAAAGGCGTCCATGTAGTCATAGTAATTGTAATGGAGTTCTGAACCTGTGAGACTTTTGAGGTTTGTAAGGGTTTTGAGCAAGGAGGGATGAGGTCCTCATTCAATGCAACTAACAAAACCTGTGATGATGAACTTGTGATAAAGAACCTGTGAAGGGTCTCCTTTGTTCATGATGTTTTCAATTCGAGCAGCCTTCTCTTAGAGGAGGATGCTTTTATAAAACCTGACATTTTTCTCCGAGTGCTTTGGAAGGAAGTGCCAACCTTGGGGTAAAACTTTCATGGCTAAGGCAAGAGGATCTGTTATATGAACTAGATGTGGTTCAATATAAGAGATGTGCTGGACAAAAGGCTTCCGAACATAAGAAGACTTTCCTTTTCTAAAAGAAGAAGGCTTTTGGGGAACTAAGGGGGCAAAAGGTTCTTCTACAGTGTATGGGTTAATGGCCTTAGGAGGAGGGGCTACTAAGGCTGAACTATAGCTGGGTTAACCCCGAGATGGTTTCTGGTAATTTGGTCTTGGGATGGTGGAGACAACATATCTGTTGGCTAGGGATGAGGCAGAAAGGGGGACTAATTGGTGACCAGGAGGGTTCTTTGCCTGACTGGTACTACTGGTGGTTTGTTGTTTAGGAAGTTTTAGGGGTTGGGGTTGTACGGGCCTTTTCCCGGACATCTTGGTTTGGACTCTGCAAAAATTCACGGGTTAGGAAGTCAGGGATATTGTTTTGAGTTCCTTCTATGAATTCAATGTCAAAGTCGAAAACTAAAAGGATGGCTTGCCATCGTGCAAAAATTTGTTTTGATGCAATGTTTTGAACATCTTTTTCTAAAACATGTTTTGCAAATTTACAATCAATCCTTACTAAAAACTTTTGGTTCAAAAGATCACTTTGAAATTTTGAAATGCATAATACTATGGATAAAATTTCTTTTTTAATAGTACTATAATTAATCTGAGTGGGAGTCCAAATTCCTGAATGGAAACAAACAATCTGTTCAGAGGAAGTGGGACTAGCACGCTGAAGGAGAATGCCACCATAACCAATGTTAGAGGCATCAGTCTAGACAATCTTGAAGGAATTTTCTGATGGGATTCCTAAGCAAGGGAGAGACTTGACATATTTTTTGGTTGCTTGGACAATAGCAGTATGATTTGGAGTCCAAGAGGGAGGATTAGCACGAAGTCTATCAAAAAGGGGTTTGCATTGTTGCCTGAGATTTTGATAGAAATCTGCTATGTAAGTAAGAGATCCTAGAAACCTTTGAAGCTGGGTTCTGTCTAAGATTTCATCTGAAAACTTATCAGCAAACTAAATAGCTCTATCTATGGGTTTGATGACACCATGGTGGATATCAAAGCCTAAGAATCGAACTTTGGTTTGGAAAAGTTTGATTTTTGGAGCTGAAACAACAAGACCATTGAGCTTGATAGTTTTGAGAAACGCTCTAAGGTGCTTCTGATGTTGGTTCAGGGATTCTGAGAAGATGAGCACATCATCAATGTACACAATAATATGACTGGAGAATGGATTGAATATCTCATTCGTGATATTTTGGAATTTAGAAGGTGCATTTTTGAGACCAAAGGGCATTACATTCCATTCATAATGGCCAAAGGGTGTGGTAAAGGATGTTTTGTATCTATCTGGTTCTCTTATTTGTATTTGCCAAAATCCACTCTTCATGTCGAACTTACTGAAAACCACTGCTTTGCTAAGCCTGTTAACTAAGTCTTTTTTGTTTGGAATTGGATATCTTATCCATTCTAAGACCTTATTAAGGGGCTCGTAGTTTAAGACTAACCTAGGAACACCTCTCTCTATCTCAGCATTAGTTTGAACATAAAAGGCTGAACAGGACCAAGGGGACCTAGATTTTCTGATGATTCCCTTTTTAAGGAGATCCTCAATTTCTGCTCTACAAGTATCCATAAGTTCCTGGTTCATTTGGATAGGTCGAGCTTTGGTTGGGATGTCCTTTTCGTGGAAATCTTTGACATAAGGGAGAGCAACCTCGTGTCTCTTCCTATGCCAGAAGGCTGTTGGTAGATCAGAACAGACTTCTTGTCTAAGTTTTTCTTCAAACTTCTTGATCTCTTCTTGGATGTTTTTACAAGCTAGATGTTCCTCAATCCTCTTGTATTTTAAATCATCCTGGAGGTAATTAAGATGGTGAGTTTTGGTTTGGATAAGGTTAAGGGTCTTAGAGATAGCTACTTCTTGGAGAGTGCTAATATCTCTAGGTTCAGGGCTCTTAAGAAACTTAAACTTAACTGGTTGGCCAAAATGATAGGTAGTGATTCCTTCACTATCCGTGGTGAAAGGATACAACAGACACATAAAGGGATTTCCTAATATCACTCTATCTGTCATGTTTTTCACAAAGACAAATGTGGTTTTGAAACATGTGTTATCCTGACACACGTGGGCTTTGGGAATTTTGAATTCAATCTGCATTTTACCTCCATTTGCAGAAGTTAACCTTTCTCTGGTCTTTTTGAAGTACTTAGAGGGAATGATTCCTTCTTGAATGCAATTGAGATCAGCACCTGAATCCATTAAGGCTATGACCTCGAATTCAAAATCTTTGCTAATGACAATCCTGACTTTGGAGTGCCATTTCTGGAAGTTAGTTCTACTAATGGTTACTAAGAATTTGTCATTAGATGGGACAGGGTCTTGGTCTTGAACCATATCAGCAGTAGGATTAACTATTTCTTCAGCTTCATCATCAGAAGGGTTCTAAAATGAGGTTTCTTCCTCACTGCCTTGATGATAAGTAATTTCCAGATTTTTTATTCTTTGATCAAGGAAATTGTGATCAACTCTAAGGATGGTTAGCTCTTGTTTAAGGGTTCTAACCTCAGACTTAGTTTCCTTGATTTCCTTTTGAAGGTCGTTGACTGTTACGTCCTTCTTGGATTTGGTAAATCTTTTGTAGATTTGTTCCAAATCAACTTTGGGTTCATGAAGCTTAGGTTCGGGTTTACTGGTTTCCCTAACTAAGGTTCTCTTAAATTCTGTAAGCTTCTGAGCTTTGATAACAGGGTCTTCGATCTGTTCTATGAGATCTAAGAGGAGCTCTTCTTGCTTAGAAAGAACATTTATCTTTTTGTTCCTGCAACAACTATCCATGTATGGTATGGGTTCATCTGGGCCACTAGAGGTGCTAGAAGAGACTCTAGAGGGTTCAGAGGATGACTGGTAGATCTGACGAATCTCACTACTAGAGGACTCACTTTCTGAGTGATTAAGTTCTAGGAGCTTAAAGATCTCATCTTTACCAGCTTGGTCACTAACGAGGGTATTGATAAGGGTCTTGGCCTTAGCTTTACACTCTTTTCTGAAATAACATTTCTTTCCATAGTTGAAGCATTTTCCTGATGCTTTGGGTATGAACTTTCCTGTGGATTTGGATTTACCTTTTTTATAGAAATCATCTTTGCTGTACTTCTGTTTTCTATAATACTTGGTTGAATTTTTCTTCCTATGAAAATGCTCAGAGGATTCCTTGCCTCTGCATTTGGATTTTCTCTTGGGAAGGATGGAGGGTAAGTCATACTGTGTACAAAAGTTTCCTACTTTGTACTTGACTTTTCCTTTGTTAGCTTTGTTCTGGATTTTGAGATCTCTGCACATCTTCATTCCTTCACTTCAAATGGTGCTAGATATGTCTCCATAGGTTAGGTTATCATAATCTATGACACCTAAGGGGCTACACTGGGTTTCTTTAACCTTTTCTCCAAAAAGGGTAGGTAAACCATTGATGAACTTCTCCTTCCAAAATGGAGAGTTGCAATCACTTCTGTGCATGACTCTGGTAGTAAACACATCTTCGTACCACCGAAAGTCACCAAGGGTTTTGCATCTAAGATTACTTAACTGATCGTAAATCCTAGATGTGATGTTGCTGGGTTTTCCTATGAAGTGTTTCATGATCGTATAGACCAGGGTATTGACTCTGTCAGGGATACCTCTACCTAAGTCAGTGTCAAAGATGGGGAGTCATTCCTCATCTTTTTGGACAGCATGTTTGATGTCTTCCTTAGACTCTTCTGTTAGGCAATTGTTCCACCATTGGAGGAGTTTACCTGTGAATCCTAAGGATATGAGTTCTATGACCTTAGTATGGGGATGTCCTTCACTGATGTAGTTGTTGGCTACCATGGTCATATGCTGGAGTTTATTCAGGATTTCCTGTTCAGACAAACCATCTATATTCCATTCATAGAGTTTACCTGAAGAGACTGAGAATTGGCTGCTAACATTCCTTTCCTCGAACTGGAGGTTAGGGGGTGTAGGTCTGGGGTACCAATTCCTGGTTAGGCTAGTAGGGGTTACCTTTGAGTTGGTAAGCCTTTTTACCTCTAAATTCCTGAACTGGTTTTCTAGGTGTTCTATCTCTTTTTCATTATCTGAGGAGGTTCTGCTAGAACTGCTAAAAGCTGTGTGGATGTCTAAAACTGTTAGGTTCTAAGGTCTTAGGATTTTATGTATTTAGAACTCTAATTTGTAATGTTGGCAAACCATGATCAAAACATTGTATTTAATCTTATTTAGACTTGCTCAAAGTTGGTTTATTCTTGTAAAGTTGGAATCGAGTGGCTGCAGAAGTACTTGGGACTTTCGGCCTGGCTCGATCGATCGAAGAATAGACTCGATCGATCGAAAATCGTACAGGTTGATTTTTCTGCAGAATTTCCAACTCAGCCCTACTTCATTAAACGTTTAGGGTTTTATGTTTTTACCCTAGGTATATAAACTAAACCCTAGCCACGTTTTTGAAGGTTATCCATATTGTATTGTTGCTCATACATTGCTGTTTTGTGTGAATCTCTTGTGAGATCTTTGAGGAGCTTTCCTTTACACAAAACTTAGGGTTTTCATGGTAGAGATAATTTCAACATCTTGAAGATCATTACTGTTGCAACCATTGGAACTTAAAAGAAAAGCAAGCGGGGAGCTTGTAGCTGATTGAGGAATTCAAGAAAGAAGTAGTCCGTGGATTCGGAGCCTGCGCGTGGTCGTGTCAGGAAGTTCTACTGGTGGGTAGCATTAGGAAGTCGAGCGGGGAGCTTGTAGTCCTTTTGTATGAACTTCAATTCTTTCATAGTGAATTCAGGTTAGCCTTGAGGATCGGTGGGTCAAATCCTCCCTAGGTTTTTACCGTGTGGTTTCCTGGGTGATCATATCTTGTGTTATTTATTTTCCGCTGCTTTATATTCTTGATATGATTGTTTGGATTGTTTTAACCTAGAATTGCTTAATTTGACTAAGTAACAACTTGGCTAATTAATCTAGGCTACGCAATCTGGTTGTTTAAGGGGTCTAAATAACCTGTCAAGTGGTATCAGAGCAGGTAGCTCTTTTTGTTTGAGATTTTTAATCTCTGAGCTGATCCTTGACCCCTGTTGTCATGGATTCTTGGAAAATTTTTCTGCTTATTTGTCAACTTATCTATTTGTCATCTTTGCCTTTTGTTGTTTTTGTTAAATCTTTCCTTAAGAATATTGGCATAATCACATGTGATAAGAATTATGTTTGTTATACTGCTTTAACCGCCTTAAAGGCACGTGATTCTTGTCTTTGGTATTTGGATAGTGGTTGTTCCAGGCACATGACAGGAAATAAAGGCTTATTCAAAACTCTCTTTGAAGGAAAGATTGGGACAGTCACTTTTGGAGATGGAAGTAAATCTGTGATCAGAGGCATTGGTACTGTGGACATTCCAGGATTGCCAGTGTTTGAAGATGTTTGGTATGTTGATGGATTAAAGGCCAATTTACTCAGCATAAGTCAGATTTGCGACAATGGATTAAATGTTCTTTTCACCAAGTATGAATGTGAGATACTTGATGGAGGAGGTGACTGTATGTGTGTTGGTGTAAGGACAGCTGACAACTGTTATGACATAACACCAAGTGTAAACAACAAATGCTTTAGTGCAAAGATTGATCAAGTTGATTTGTGGCATCAACGGTTAGGGCATGCCAGTCATAAGCAATTAGAGAAGATTTCCAAGTGTGAGGCAGTTATCGGTTTACCTAAATTTGAGAAGATTGATAAGTGCATTTGTGGACCATGTCAGATAGGTAAACAAGTAAAATCCAAGCATCCGTCTGTGACTAGTGTTCAAACTTCAAGACCTTTAGAGTTACTACACATTGATCTCATGGGTCCTGCCAGAGTTCAAAGTTTGGGTGGAAAGAAGTATATTCTAGTTGTTGTGGACGACTTTACTAGATATACTTGGGTTGTGCTTTTGAAAGATAAAGCTGAGGCTCCTGAGAAGATGATTCATCTATGCAAGAAATTGCAGGTTGAGAAAGATGCTGTGATAGCCAGAATCAGAAGTGATCATGGAAGAGAATTTGAGAATACCAAGCTGGCTACTTTCTGCAATAATCAAGGCACTCACCAAGAGTTCTCATCACCCAAGACACCTCAACAGAATGGGATTGTGGAGAGGAAAAATAGAGTTGTTCAGGAAATGGCACGAGTCATGTTACACAACAAAAAGTTGCCAAAGTCTTTCTGGGGAGAGGCTGTCAACACTGCTTGTCATACACTCAACCGGGTGTATTTTAGACCTGACTCCAAGAAAACTCCCTATGAACTCTGGAGAGGGAAGAAACCTGTTGTCAAGTATTTTAGGATATTTAGCAGTGACTGTTACATTCTACGTGATAGAGAGAACCTAGAAAAGTTTGATGCAAAGAGTGACAAAGGATACTTTCTAGGATACTCTTCCACCAGCAGAGCTTATAGAGTGTACAATCTGAGAACCAAAACAGTCATGGAATCTTCAAATGTTGTGATAAATGATGAAGTATGTTCAGAAGCTTCTTCAGAAAGCACTGTTCCTGCTCAAGATAAGCCTTTAGAGGTTAATGATTCTCCTCTTACTGAGTATGTTGTGAAACACAGTGAGGAAGAGCTGCTGGTGTTGAATGATACAGTCTCAGTACCATCAAGTTCAGAACCATCCACTCCGGTTCATGACACTCGACAGGTACAAAGTGAGTTCAGTCCTCTATTTGAACAGAAAGGTACTACAACTTCTCTTGTTAAACGTCCTTCCTCTAGAGTGAGATTGAATCATCCTTCTACGAATATATTGGGTAGTCTGAATGATAACATGAGATTGAGATCAAAAGCCCTGAATGTGATCACTCACTCATGTTATTTGTCCCAATTTGAACCGAAAAAGGTAGATGAAGCACTACAAGATGCTGATTGGGTAAATTCCATGCATGAAGAACTTCATCAATTTGTTCGGAATGATGTGTGGGAATTAGTTCCTAGGCCTGAAAATGTAAATGTGATTGGAACTAAATGGATCTTTAAGAACAAGTCAGATGAACATGGCACCGTGATTAGAAACAAATCAAGACTTGTTGCACAAGGATACACACAAGTGGAAGGAATTGATTTTGATGAGACCTTTGCACCAGTTGCAAGATTGGAATCCATTCGGATACTGTTGGCCATTGCAAGTCACCTGAACTTCAAGTTGTATCAAATGGATGTCAAAAGTGCTTTCTTAAATGGGATGTTACAAGAAGAGGTGTATGTTGAGCAACCTAAGGGATTTGTGGATTCTCACAGACCGGATGATGTATACAAGTTGAAGAGAGCTCTCTATGGTTTGAAACAAGCTCCTAGGGCTTGGTATGATAGATTGACTGCATATCTCACTGAGCATGGATTCAAAAAGGGATCTGCAGATACAACTCTCTTCATAAGAAAGGATAAGACTGGTTTTGTTGTAGCTCAAATTTATGTTGATGACATTGTTTTTGGTGCTACTAATGGTTCTTTTGCTCATTCTTTTGCAGATGAAATGAAGGCAATGTTTGAAATGAGCATGGTTGGTGAACTGACTTACTTTTTGGGATTGCAGGTAAAGCAAACAGAGTCTGGCATCTACATCAATCAAGCTAAATATGCAAGGAATTTAGTCAAAAGATTTGGACTGGACAAAGCTGCTCATGCTAGAACACCAATGGCTACAAATGCAAAATTGACACTAGATCCATCAGGTGAGTCTGTTGATATTACTTTGTATAGAAGCATGATTGGATGTCTTTTGTATTTAACTGCTAGTCGGCCTGATATCTCTTATAGTGTTGGTGTTTGCTCTAGATTTCAGTCTAATCCTAAGGTTTCTCATTTAAATGCTGTTAAGAGAATTATCAGATATGTAAGTGGAACCTGTGATTATGGATTGTTTTATAGCAAAGAGTCAAACTTGTCTCTTGCTGGTTTTTCTGATTCTGATTGGGCTGGGAATGCTGATGATAGAAAAAGCACCACTGGGGGGTGTTTTTATGTTGAAGCCAATCTTGTGGCTTGGATGAGTAAGAAACAAAATTCTGTTTCTTTATCCACTGCTGAAGCAGAATATATTGCTGCTGGGAGTTGCTGTTCTCAACTCCTTTGGATGAAAAAGCTTTTGAGTGATTATGGGATTCCTCAAGACACCATGGTTGTCTATTGTGATAATTCTAGTGCTATAGATATTTCTAAAAATCCTGTTCAACACTCTAAGACCAAACACATTGAACTTAGATATCACTTCATTAGGGATTTGGTTGAAAAGAAAATTGTTATACTTGAGTATATCCCTACTGATCGTCAAAACGCTAACATCTTTACCAAACCTCTTGATGGAAGTAAGTTTGAGACACTTCGTCAAGTGATTGGTGTTCTTCGGTGTCCCTAAGTTGTTTTTGACTTTCTTGGTCCTTGTGCTTCATTGCTCTATTCTTTTGTGACCATTGCTCTTTGTTTTTTTTGTGTTTTTGTTCTAGGACTTGCATTGCATTACATTCATGCATTTTATTCTAGGATTTATTTGTTTTCTCTTTTAATAATTAAAAAAAAAAAAAAAAAAGGAAGCAAAATTTATGTTGAACATGATGTTTCTTGATTTTTGAAAACAAGGTTGGTCAATTTATTTACACATAACATGTCTTATGTACCTTGTTTAGCTTTGATGAGTTTATTTATTGCACTTGACTAGTTGAAACTTTATAGTGCATGTTGTGTGGGAAAGATGTTTATGGTGTTTATCACTTTGTCTTGATCTTGAAGTCACATGTTATTTGACTGTCGGACTTGATCCTTTTGAGAAAGGCATAAATAACCATCTCACCACTGTTCACTAGCCAATCATGAACACCTTAGTGCATATCATAAGATTTTGTGCTCGAGAAAGTGTAGCACATGCACAAAAAGAACATAAGGTGTAGCCTCTGTTAAATGCTTAATAATTAAAACCGGTGTGTACTATTAGGCTTGATGCCAATTCACTTAATTCAAACCGGTGTGTACTATTAGGCTGAATGCCATTTCATACAAATAAGAGGCATAAATTCAAGAAACTTACATGATTGCAAGCTTTTGTTCTAGGAGATGTGGGAGTTATAGGATGTAACTCTTTAGGTGATAGTCTCTTTTAAATTCTATGTGATGAATTTTGTAGACTTTGTGATTGATTCTATTCACATATCACCTCACATGTATCTCAAGTTTTTGCTAGCATCACACACTACACAAGTTACTCTTTGTTAAACACTGTACATGCTAGTGTGTGTTTTTGGTCTGACCAACCAAGTTTGAAAATATCTTGAGATTTATGCACAACATTTTTGTTGCTTAAGAAAATTCAATGAGAGAATGATTGAAATATGTTTTGAGAAAATTGGGTTTAAAATTTTGGGTTTTTGAAAAAGCATTCCATCTCATACTCATGCATTTTGTTTATTCAATTTAATGCTTTGAGGAGTTATTTTCAAAATTAGGCTTGTGTTTTCAAAAACTGTGATTTTTTCAAAAATTTAGTGAGCCTCTGCCCATTTCGATCGATCCAGCCTGTTTTTCGATCAATCGAAAAAGTGCTCTCATTTGTCTTAAAATGACTGTGCTTTTCGATCGATCGAATGTAATTTTCGATCGATCGAATATCGTGGAAAAGCTTTTTAAAAAGATTAAATCTGACTTTTCCAAATACTTTTCAAATCTTTTTCAAACTTTTCCTTTCTCTCTCCGACGAGGCAAGCCAAATTTTTCCAATTTTTGTCGTTTTCCTCCGAAGTTTTTGCAAAGAATCTCTTTCCTCAAGCCGGTAAGACTCTTTTGCCCTTCCTTTTGAATTTATTTTCAGTATTTCATGCATAAATCCATGCATTTAAGGGAGATTTTCGGACTTTACATTTTTGGGATTTTCTGTTGATTCAAGCCTTATTTTATGAAATTGATCATTGGGTTTTTGTGGGGACACATCATACTAATGATCCTTGGTGGTTAATTTGATCAATTTTGAGTTTGATGAAAAATTGAAAATTCTAGGGTTTGTTATTGATCCGAATTGGGGCTTTTGTTAATTTGAGTAGAATTTGCTGAAATTGGCTTGTTGTATTGATGAAATTGGTTATTCTAATCTATTCTTCAACCTTGTGTAATGATCAATTCATCAATTTGTTGCAAAAATTTTTCAAGTGATTTTCAAATTTTTGGGATTTTTAATAGAAATTCCTTATTCAAGCCAATTTTGTCAAATTACTCTCAATTAAACTTCATTGATCAATGCATTTAGATCATGCATCATAACATTTTATTGTTCATGCATCATATAGATTTTTGTTCTATATTCTGTATTGTGCTAATTTGCAGTCTGCCCTTGGTTTTGTTTTCTCTTTGTGGTTTTCTCTTTGTGTCTCTGTCCTTTCCTTAGCACTATACCTAGGAAAACTAGAGCCCGTAGGAATGTTCCCTCACCTTCTCCTTCAGCCCCTCCATCCTTTGATAGTGAGAAGTTTTCGAGTGAGAAAAACCAAGAGATTTTTGAGACGCTAAACCTTAAGAGAAAGATTTGGGCTGAGCGTTCTGTGCGGTTAGATGAACTTGATCATGCCATTAGGGCATATTTTGAGCGTCGGGGTTGGTTACCCTTGGTGGATGTTTCTGATCCTCCTCCACCTTCTGCCTTGATTAGAGAGTTCTATTCGAATATCTCTATCCGCATCTATGATTCCAACACTCTAGTTAAGAGTTGGATACGAGGCGTAGAGTACACCATTACTCCTCGGGTAGTGGCTGATGCTCTAGGGGTACCATTGGTCCAGCATCCTGTCTATCCTTATGCTGAGTCTCCCGAGATTAGCGATGTTTTGTCTTACATCACTGGTACTGTTGTCCAGTGGGGTTCTGATCCTCGGATCACTTCTGCTGAGCTCTCTGGGTTACACTATCTGTTCTTTAGGATAGCTTGTCATTCGATCTGGCCTATTTCCCATGTTCACACCATTCCTCTTGAGAGGTGTGTATTTCTGTACGCTCTAGTTACTGATGCTCCTATTAGTTTTCCCCATCTTTTTCTTCGTTCTTTGAACGAAGTTTATAGGAGTTCATCTACTGCTCATGCTCTTGTACATCCTATTTTCATTCATAGGATTCTTCTCTATCTTGATCTTAGTGGCTTTCCTTCCTCTGAGCTCGTTCATGTGATAGCTCCTATAGGTGCGTCTTTTCTTAGACAAAGGGCCGCTCATCTTCGAGCTGGTTCTAAACACCCTAGGTCTGAGCCCTCGAGTAGCGCACCTCCTCCTTCTTCTTCTGCAGGTCTTGCTGGTGAGGATATTACTGATCAAGTTGGTGATGATGCTGCTGCTGCTGATGTTCCTCCACCTCCTTCGGCCGACTTCGATGTTCGTCGTACTTTGGAGACTGTCATGACCGTTCAGGCGGCTCATGGTCAGATTTTGGTGGACTTGATGGACGAGATTCGTGCTCTCCGAGCTGATTTTGCACGTCTTCATTCACACTCACCACCTCCTTTTGATGGCGACTTGTGATTGCCCTTTGGCATTCCGTCACAAAAAAGGGGAGTGGAGTTTTTGACTTGTAGTGTGTTTTTGTAGTTAGGGGGAGTTTTTCTTGTTTTAGAGGAGCTTGTGGAGTTTTTAGATTGTATTTAGGTGCTTCACTTTGTATATCATTTTTGGGGATATTCATGTTAGGGGGAGTAACATTGATTGATATACATGTTATATTCATTGATTCTTGTTGTTTTGTGATTCATTGCTTATTGACTTATATTTATGAATTGTTCATTCATATATGTCTTTATTTTGTGTTGTGTGAATCTTACAAGAATGTTATACCTGTTGTTTTACTCTTTTCTGTCACACATGCGTTTATGTGTTTGTTGAGTATTTCAGGATTATTCAGGTTGATTCAACTAAGCTGCTGTCTACACTTGCAACTATGGATAGTAGTTAGGCTGAATTGAATTTTATGAGCATTATTTTTGTAAAGGGCTTTTCATTTGTAAAACTTTGAGCTGTTAGTTAAGGTTTTGTCACGGATTGCCAAAGGGGGAGTTTGTTAGGTTCTAAGGTCTTAGGATTTTATGTAGTTAGAACTCTAATTTGTAATGTTGGCAAACCATGATCAAAACATTGTATTTAGTCTTATTTAGACTTGCTCAAAGTTGGTTTATTCTTGTAAAGTTGGAATCGAGTGGCTGCAGAAGTACTTAGGACTTTCGGCCTGGCTCGATCGATCGAAGAATAGACTCGATCGATCGAAAATCGTACAGGTTGATTTTTCTGCAGAATTTTCAACTCAGCCCTACTTCATTAAACGTTTAGGGTTTTATGTTTTTACCCTAGGTATATAAACTAAACCCTAGCCACGTTTTTGAAGGTTGTCCATATTGTATTGTTGCTCATACATTGCTGTTTTGTGTGAATCTCTTGTGAGATCTTTGAGGAGCTTTCCTTTACACAAAACTTAGGGTTTTCATGGTAGAGATAATTTCAACATCTTGAAGATCATTACTGTTGCAACCATTGGAACTTAAAAGAAAAGCAAGCGGGGAGCTTGTAGCTGATTGAGGAATTCAAGAAAGAAGTAGTTTGTGGATTCGGAGCCTGCGCGTGGTCGTGTCAGGAAGTTCTACTGGTGGGTAGCATTAGGAAGTCGAGCGGGGAGCTTGTAGTCCTTTTATATGAACTTCAATTCTTTCATAGTGAATTCAGGTTAGCCTTGAGGATCGGTGGGTCAAATCTTCCCCAGGTTTTTACCGTGTGGTTTCCTGGGTGATCATATCTTGTGTTATTTATTTTCCGCTGCTTTATATTCTTGATATGATTGTTTGGATTGTTTTAACCTAGAATTGCTTAATTTGACTAAGTAACAACTTGGCTAATTAATCTAGGCTACGCAATCTGGTTGTTTAAGGGGTCTAAATAACCTGTCAAAAACAACTAATCTATTTGTTTCTAGACGGGGATCAATACTGGTTGAAGTGCTAACTGGGGAAGAGGTGACTAGTTCCTTTTTCACTAGTTCTTCAAGCGTTTGGTTGACTATTTCTAAGGTTGTTTTATCCTTAGATCTGAGGCTGGGTTGCTTAGATGTGGGGAGCTTGACTAAAGGTTTCTCTAGGGTCTTGACAGGTTTGCTAGGGCTTCGACATCCTCTTTGCCAAAGAGTTGACTAGTGATAGCTTCATTTTTTGCCTCAAGGTTAACTAGATAGATTTCTAGGGCTTTGAGGGTTCTTTGAAAAAGGCCTTTTCTGTCCAAGGTCCAGGCTGCTTGGAAGTTGTCAAGGATAAATTTAATGGAGAATGGCAAGTCTTTGTATGCGCCTTTCTTCCATTGTAGACCTTCTGATAAAACTTCCTGTAAAACAACAGCCATGTCACAACTGGAGTATGTCACCTCTGCTGGGACATAATCTTGAAGGGATGTCGATCCTCTTTGGTTTCCCTTAGAGGATGCGCCTTCATGCTTTACAAAAGACTGTCCCGCTACTAGGAGTCTTTCGTCTTGAGGATAGCCCTGTGCAGGTGCTTTCCCCTTGTTCCTCTTCTCTACCGAAGAAGTCAATTTCCTCCACATCTTGGTGGGGCTTGTTTTAAAAGTTTTTTGCTTTTCTTCCTGCAAAATGTTGCATAAATAAGCAGAATGAAAATCATTGTTTTCAAAAATGCTTTTGTTAATATCATGCATTGTTATGAAGCAAATACTTTTATGATAACTATGAGGGGTGGAATATTGTGATGATCTTTGGAAATGGATTGGAATAAAAGAATCATCAACTATGGTGGACAAATCAAGGTACTTGGCTTGATTGTGATCATTGGAATAGATAAGGTTAAGGGTCTTGGAGACAGCAACTTCCTGGAGACTACTAATTTCTCTAGGCTCAGGGCTCCTAAGAAACTTAAACTTGACTGGTTGGTCAAAAGGATGGGTAGTGATTCCTTCACTATCCGTGGTGAAAGGATACAACAGACACATAAAGGGATTACCTAATATCACTCTATCTGTCATGTTTTTCACAAGGAAGAATGTGGTTTTGAAACATGTGTTGTCCTGACACACATGAGCTTTGGGAATCTTGAATTCAATTTGCATTTTACCTCCACTTGCAGAAGTTAACCTTTCTCTGGATTTTGTCCAACAGCTAGTCGACGGTTCAGTTAGACTTAGTTTTGACCATTCTAGGCTTAGACCACCCATAGGATCACCCTTTTATTCCCCATCGGGATATGATGAACTTAGGTCTAGATCCCCAGTAGATTTACACCAACCCTTTAGGTAGCCAACGAATCTCTTAAGAGATAGACCTGCATTCCAATGTAGCTCCTCCAAACCTCTAGCACACTTTCCCAGATCTAGAAGAGACTTAGATCTAGAGCTCCAAGGTGTCCAGACCAGATCCCAGGTTAGCACACCCTATAGTTATCTATTGTTTTCCGCATTATTATCATTATTTTGAATTATATACATGTTATCTCCTGACAATTTTATTTTGTTTTACATCTATTTTCTGATAGCACTTCCATTACCATATATTGCTTTCTACTTCTATTATCTCTTGTTCAGTACTATTCTTTTGTTGGAAGGCTAAGCCTCATTCTATCTGTTTATTATTCTGTGATTCTTTGTTCATGTTGATCAATTGTTTCCCAGTTATCTGCTTCTTCTTGTTTCTGTTTTTATCCATCCAGTTTGTTGCAGATGTGTACTGTTGAGACACGTAAGACCCAGATCTGTGCCGTTGTCAACCCAGTAAGACTAGTAAGTCCCAGGCTGAGTGTGTGTCTCGTACCAAACAATAAGTCCTGACGGTAGGGCGTGAGCGGAAGGGAGTTATCTCAGAGTAAGGATTGTGGCGATAAGAAGTTGAGTTGCACGAGATTAGGCGATAGTCTTGTTGTACCCCTATTTCAGATCTAAGGATAGATACAGAAGTTTGAGGTTAAAGTCAACTAGGTTGTGATTGTTTAACTAGGCTTTTAATCATGAATATAAATAGATTGTTTAGAAGTAACTTTTCTACCAGCATTAGGTCATCTAGTACATCCCTCCCAGAGATACCTCAATCAAGTGGAATTCTCAATTCTGAGAGTTATGAGTTATCAGATCTTGATCTAAAACTAGGAGATTGGAATATCCCTAAGGTTCCCACAAACAAGATTTACAAATCTTCATGGACCCTTAAGAATGCCTTTAAGACAAGTTACCATGTCCGAACCATAGAGCAAGTCTACAGTATCAACAAGGAGTACGAAACGTGCTACTTGTTACCTGAAGCAACCTTGTTAGCACATATGAATGAAGGACATAATTTCATCCACATAGGTTTAGTCCAGGTCAGAGTTAAACCATTGATCAGAGAAGGATTAAATACTTCTGTCCTAATGGCCCTTAGAGACACCCGTCATATAAGATATATAGCTTTCACGGAATAAGTAGTAAAGACTCAAAAAATAATAATTTCATTTTTTAAAGACAGATGTACTTGAGATTTTTCGTTCTTCAAATTATTGGCATTGGGGCAAGTATGTTGGGCTTGCTCAAGCCCAAAAGTTGTCCATCTAGATTCTTTTTTGATAGAAAGTTAGAAATATCCATCTGGATTTTTTTTTTTTTTTTTTTTTACTTTTTGATAGAATCCATATGGATTCTCTCTCTCTCTCTCTCTCTCTCTCTCTCTCTCTCTTTTTTCTTTATATATATATATATATAACAATCCATATGGATTCTTGGTAACCCATAAATGAAGGAAATTCTAACCCTAATCACTAGTATTTGTCTTTGGAAAAAAAAAATTCTAATGAACCTATAATCTATAGAATTGCCTCCGTAGTGACTGCTTAGGTTTCTTATCCGGATCCGCAGGGGCGGCTCCAAGAGCAACCCAGGGGGTTCAAATGAACCCCCTGACCTGGTCCCCCCAAAAAAAAAAATTATATATAATTTTTTTTTAATCTTGTTTTGACCCCTACAACAAAAATATGAACATCCTGACTCTAAATTTTTGGTTAAGCTTAATTGAAATAAGTTTGAACATGATCCTTAGTTTTTATGTTGTCTTAGTTTTTCTCAATGTTCAATCAAGTAGTTTGAAAAGTGCTCCACACATTTCCAAGCCTAAGAAATCTTTTACTGCTTACTCCAATTCCAAAAGAGTGACCACGTGTATATTTATAAAACCATACACTTCAAAAGCAAAAATTTATTACTGGAGTATTATTTTTCTTAGTTTCACAGATACTCCTAGCCCTACTCCTAACTGTGTTACTATTCTTTTTTTCTTTTTTTATATAGGTAAAGTGTTTAGAATACTCTACTATTCTTATTTATTCTATTTTTTTTTTATTCAATTGATATAATTTATAAATATAATAAGTTATTATTAATTTGATAAAAAAATGTATGATTAGTTATTTAATTCTATTTGTTTATACATCCAATGATTGTTGTAATAAGACTCTTAACGATCTTTAAATTGTTAATAATTTTTTAGAACTTGGAAGTTGTTTATATAGAAAAACCAAAAACAACAATTAATCATCTTATTTTTTTTCACTTGCGCCTACCCTCCACCAATAAATTTTTGGCTCCGCCATTATTGACCCCTCTAGAAAAAAATCTTAGAGCCGCCACTGCGGATCCGCCAATGAGAATGACAAAAGATCTATCATAATTATTTACGCTATTCTTGGTTAGATTGAGCATTACGCTTTGCATTTTATCATTTCATTTGAATTATTTCTACGCAAAGAAACCTCAAGTTTGTTTCATTTTGAAGTTCCTTCCAAGTTTTTATCTTATATGAACATTCGGCAAGGCATGTGACCATGTGAGAGAGAGAGAGAGAGAGAGAGGGACAAGCGGCTCTAACATACGTACCTCTTAGTGTACTCAATAGTCCCTTCCTTGACTCTCTTGTTATAGATCTGAGGCATGACCCTAAGGCCCTGACTTTGTTTTTAACAATTACCACCATAATAAATTAATTCAGACAGTGACAAACTGAAAATGAAGTGAAGGAAAGTTCCCACTGACAAAGTAAAAATCTTCATAATAAAATCCAGCATACCATAAAAGATACAAATAGATCCAAGTCTACAATCTATCAAGGATTCAAGGGTCCCTCTTACACCACCTTGAAGTACTACAAGATAGAAACAGAGAATGGCACCAAAATCACCACAACCTAACCATAATTTTAACAAAAAAGACACGAACTTAATAAAACCAACTCCAAATAGTCCATCCATGATCTACCACAACAAAAGTTTCTTCAGAAACATACATAATCTCTCCAGGTACCCTTTTTTCCCTTTCCCAACAAAAGAACAGACGCAACAAAAAACAAACCTAGAGACAAGACAAGACAAGAACTAATTAATCAGATACCAACAGGCTAAGACTTTGTATTGTTGTTGGATATATAGGTAGTCACAGCCTTGGTCCCCTCAGAATTGGCATGTTTCCCAAGCTCTCCAGGCAATACCAATCTCACTGCCCCTTGAATCTCTCTCGACGACAATGTCATTCGCCCCGTGTACTTAGACAGCTTCGCTGCCTCGCTTGCAAGCCTCTCGAACATGTCGTTCATCAGATTATCGAAAATAGTCATTGCCTTAGACGATATTCCCATTCCTGGATGAACCTGCTTCAATACCATAAACACGTACCTCTTATACCCTTCTCCACTTCTCTTCCTCTTCCTTATCTTCTTCTCTTTAGTGGGCTTCTCTTTATCTTTCTCTTTCACTGATTGGTTTTCTTGTTCTGATTTGTCTTCAACAGCAGTTGTTCTTGGAGTCTCTTGGCCTGAAACTGTAACCCCTTCTTTTTTCTTACCTTTGTCTCCTTGAGTTGGCCTTTGGACGCTTTGAATTTGAACCACTTCGACTTGCACAATTTCTTTTTTCATAACTTTTCTGGTGGCCTTCACCGCAGTACTTACCACCTTAGGCGAACGCTTTGGAGCCATGTTTTTTTAATCCGATCCCTACGATTATCCTTCAACTTTCTTCTATGTTCTCTCTGTCTTTTTCCCTCTGAAAACAATGATTTGAAAACTAGAAGGGGAGGAGATTATGGTTATCTATACTACTATTTAAGTGCTTTTTCTGTTTAGGTCAGATTTTTTTTGTTCTAAAATACCTCTATACCCTAGTTTTAAGTAGAGACAAAATTAAAGAATAATTTAGTAAAAATACATCTCTAACTTGCACTAAAACATTGCCTACAAAATAGGAACACTCTTCCACTAACCCACTTTTTCAAAGTAACTATACATTTATCTTTGTTTTAAATAGAAAAATAAGTTAAACAACCCACGTTGCTACTATTTTTTTTTCCTTAAAAAAAAAAACCCTATGTTTATCCAAAAAAAAAAAAAAACTAAATATAAAAAAAAAAAAACTAATAGTTAAAAAAAAAAAAAAAAAACTAAACTAAATACCCATATATACACTTTTTTTTTATAAGTAGATATATC
This sequence comes from Quercus ilex subsp. ballota, assembly GCA_032727855.1. Lineage (NCBI taxonomy): Eukaryota > Viridiplantae > Streptophyta > Magnoliopsida > Fagales > Fagaceae > Quercus > Quercus ilex. The sequence continues at coordinate 17,076,290 of CM064908.1, read as the reverse complement.
TTTAACTACCACTAAAACGTTGCCTATAAAATATGACCACTCTTTTTATGATTTTCAAATTGCTCTTCAATTTTTTTTTTTTGTAAAAGTTAATAATTTGCATCCATTATAATTTAAAATTACTACATTTTTTAATTACAAAAATACTTAAGGGTGTGATGAGTGTTCTACGTTTTTGATAAAATAATTTACTCATCACACTCCTAAATTTTTTTTATAATTAAAAAATATAATAATCTCAATTTATAATAAATTCAAATTATTAACTTATAAAAAATAAAAAAAAACATCTGAGCATGCAGGTAAGCGCGCGCCCTTTGTAATGTTTTGTAAAACTGTGCGTGAGGATTGCAAACTTTACGGTAAAGGGACATGTGGAAGACAGGTGTCGATTACGTTTTGAATTACAAGGCTACGTACGTGGTAATGTTTTGTAAAACTGTTTGTGAGGATTACAAACTTTACAGTAAAGGGACATCTGGAACACAGGTGTCGATTACCTTTTGAATTACAAGGCTACGTACGTGGGGGTAAAAGTAATTAAAATATGGGAAGCACCGAAGCAGGGGCCTCTCTCCTCTTCTAGATCGTGATTCAAGATTATACTACTGTTCTCATAAAAAAAACATTCTACTACCGTTGAAATTTCTAGTATATGGCACTTTTCTTAGTTGATTAGATCACTGACCAGTATCAAGACAAAACCAAGAAACAACCGCCACGACATTTTTAGTTAAGGGGTAAGTTCAGATACCAACAGATTTTGTGTTGAAGAGTATAAGTAATTAATCCTAGCCTTTGAGCACGCGTTCGCGCGTGCTCAAAAACTTTTCTATTTTTTAGTAAAAATTAATAATTTATATTTATTATAATTTAAAATTTTTTCTTTTTCTAATTAAAAAAAACAACAACTTAAGGGTGTAATGAAATGTGTAAAAAAAAAAAAAAAAAAAAGGAGGACAGAAGAAATAAATACATTGTGATGAATAAAAAAGAAAAAAAGAAAAGAAAAAGAAAGGTGGGGTGAGTTTTGTAGATTGGAGGGGTTTTAAAAATAACAAAAGAGTAATCCTATTTTGTAGGGAGTTAGTGAGTAGAAGTAAGAATTTAAATTAACGTAAAAGTAGGAGTTCATTAGAAATAGGAAGACATTTTAACGTAAAAGTAGAAGTAAGAATTTAAATTAACGTAAAAGTAGGAGTTTATTAGAAGCAAGAAGACATTTCATTGTAGAAGTAGGAATTTATTATTTTTTGTCAATTTACTATTTTAACCCAATTTTTAAGTTTTAGGTAAGGGTATTTTTGACAATAAAAAAAATAATAACTAACTTTCTTTTGCCAATTTACTATTTTAATCTCATTTTTAAGTTGTTGGTTAATTAATTTAGGGGTATTTTTGATAAGAAAAAAAATAATAACTAACTTTTTGAATCTTCTTAATATATAATAATATATACAGATAAAATATAACAAAATTTTTTTTTTTTTGTTATTTTTATTTAATGTGAAATTTCACTCATCCATCGTGCATGTATTTCTAACGTTTTGCAAATCGATAGGTATAATATAAAAATGGTGAAAATGACTAGCCTCATTGTGCTCTTTTTTTTTTCATCTCTAAAAAAAATTAGCTGCTACCTATAAAAGTTTTCTGTACTATCTTCTTAGTTTGACCGACTTTCCCCCAAGGAAGCACCAGAAATTTCCCCGTCTTTTCATACACTGGGCCAGTCTAGTGGCACTCCTTAACATTCTGGTACCTGTAAGAATAGTAGTCAGTAGTCCAGATCCAAATACTTGCCCAAATCTTTCCACTGTTCGGTCTGGATTGTTCTTCCCAGCCGAAAACTGCATTATGGGATTTAGCTGGAAAATTAGAAAAAATTAAAATTTCATGATCAATGTGTGGCAAAATTTAGACCTCGATTGTTGCAAATTAATTGATTTTAAACCGAGTTTAATTAATTAGCTAACCTTGCAAACGAGTTTAAGTTAAGAAAAAATAAATTAAACTAGTGCAAGAAATAACAATAAATTAAAAAACAAATGCAAGGAATAAATAACACGGCATATGGTTATATGTGAAAAACTAATAACAACACCCAATGAAAAATTTTAAAAAATTATAAAAAAGTTGTGCATAAGCTGACCTAGAGTAAATTGCGTTAGATCAGAACTAAGAGCCCGTTTAGAATACACTTATAAAATAATTTATTACTTATTTTTTCTACTATTTATTTGTTTCATGTGAGTTACTTAACTATTTATTTTATTTAATTTTATCTTTTATTTATGGTACTCTTAGCAAAAAATTAGATAAATTGTTTCCAAAACAAACACTGATTTTGAAATTCTCAATTAATTAAGTAGCATGTGTTGAGATTCCAAAAACATCATTTTCTTCAATAGTTCTTGGGTCTTCATCTTGGACCAAAAATACATATCATAGACTCAACTGTTTTTTCATGGTTTACCAACTTTCAATCTATTAAACCTAACACAATTAATGTATATGTAAAGATTCAAATTTAATTGAAATTATATTTAACTAATAATCTTCAATTTACTTTTTTTTTTTAAACTTTGGACTCTGTGAGTATTGTCTCATTACTCAATATCATAACAAATGAGTTAAACATATAGTTTAAAATTAATAAGTTTTATAATATATATATATATATATATATGTATATATATTATAAAATTATTTTGAGTGTATTGTAATTAGTGAATAATAAAAATGGCGTTGGTATGAAAGTGATGCTACCCTATTATAAAAACTCCATTGCATTTTTTCACACGTGCCAATTCTGTAATGACCTCATCTCTCCCAAATATCCCATCAGCAGAAAGGTGACTTGTAATGGTGCACTGAAACATTGTAGGGGGGCTACCTTGTTCATGTAAGCCGTAGCACCGAGCAATATTAAAGATATCAGATTCCAGATTTTCTATGTGGAATCAAATAAAATTTGTCCTTTGCCAAATCATAAACACGTGTATGGCTATATATATATATATATATATATATATAGTACACAGAAAACAATTGGAAAATTATTGTTGAGCTTTACATATAGTTTTCTTCCTCTATATATATATATATATATATGGACTTCAGCAAACGACAAAGGCATAGGAAAAACCTATATTTTAACACCTCTCCTCAAAAGTCATAATTAAGGTCCCGACCCGAACCTCCTCAAAATCCTTAGTGCGATAGCCAAAGATTCACCTAAGGAGCTGAAAGTTATGTCTTTGGCGTGGGTTTGAGATAGTGATGTATACAGTACTAGTGATGTATACAGTACTGTCGGTAACACTTTTTCTTGTAAAAGATCTTGTGCTAAAATTCAAGACAAACATAAATGACGACTATTATGCCATTAACGATATAAATTGTATTTCATTTGGTTAAAGATTTGTTGGTCCATTTAGATATTGAATTGAATAAATGAAATATTTCTTATTATAATAATAATTTAGTTGATTAAATGAACTCTTACAATTGTAAATGACGTCTCAAAATATATATATACCCACACGTGTGTTTTCCGAAGGTGGGTGCAGTAAAAAAATCATGATCAAATGAAAACATATATTGAAAATTAAACACAAAAGAGTCCAATACATTTTCTTGTCATTCCGTGTGTTAATGGTTTAATACTGCTACGCCACCAGTGCCACTACCATTGTTGCCTCTCTCTCCTATCTTCTCCACCACCAATACATGCAATATTGTCAGAGTTGCCACTGTTTATTTTATAATGGTTTGTTATTATTTTATATTAGTGTAGGATTAATATTATTGTAATCTAGTCACATATCACTTCAATATATAAATGTGTTATGGTGAGAGACAGAATGATTAAGCCTCAGAAATTTTCCTAATTTCTCTTTATTATTCTTTATATATCCCTTAACCCTAAAAACTCATTTTTTTTATAACTTGGTATCATATCAATCTGATTGAACCCTAGAATATGCTGAAGTAATTTGGAGATCACTGTCAAATAATGTCATCAATGAATTGTTTAAATCACATGTTTTTGTAGTTTAAAATTATGTATAAAATATAAACTTATAGATCATATAGTAAATATTAATATCCGATTGATACAAAATTTGACATGTGTATTAAAAGCGTAAAAAACATGCAATCCAACGGTTAGATTTTCAAAATATATAGTAATGTTAATTTTTGTAAAGGAAGTTGTAGCCTTAGACTACAACAATTTTTATAGTTAAACATTGTCCTTTAACTAATTCAGTCGATTGGATTAATCCCATAAGTGCCAAATGAGACTTAGAAGGACTAGATTGATGGTTGTTTGCTGATTTGTGGAAGATTTTTGCTTTATTTTGTGATTTTGAGCGGATTGAAAATATGCGAGAGCTAGAGTATTGTTTGACATGTGGGATTTCTTTTATGGTTTGGTAATATGATTAGGTTGACTGGTTGTTAATTCATCAAATTTAGATGAATTGTATTTGATATAATTGAAGAAAAATTTACTGTCATGATATGTCTCAATCAATTTCCTAGAAAACAAAAATGGTCTAAATTATTTAGCTTTGGCACATGCTATGAAAACCTTTCTTTGTAGGTCAAAAAATAATTGAAATATTTGAAAAATATTCCTCATAATATGGGAGATTCAGCTTATGAGAAATGGATGAGTGGGGATTTTGTTATTATGGGATGATTGTGGCATAGTATGGATTATTCATTTCCAAGTCGAAATTCTAAGAAAACTTTAGCACGTTTATTTTATTATTTACTTAACTTTTAGATTAGAGGTACACAACATATAATATGTATTAAAGTGGAAACTCAATCAAGAATACAGTTTAAAAATTGGAAAAAAAAAAATAAGAATCACCGTTAGTATTATTCAACTAAGGTAAGAATTTTAATACGTGTCTAATTATAGTTATTTTTAAATGCATCAATGTGTATGCATGTCGATAGTGGAAGGGCACAAAATATCATTTTGGAATTCAATGAATTCCTCTTCATCCAATAAAATTACTACTCTCTGCATACCCCCTCTATTTTAAGAAAAATTAAATGGTTCCTTCAAAGCTCAATACAAATAAAATTAATTAAAATTTTAAATGATATGTATACTATCAAAGAAATAAAGGAAGTCAAATTATTAGTTATTACCACCACACACCCTTGGTGTACGTGATGAAATTAATAATTGATAGGTGAGTGGAGCTACCAAAAGAGAAAGGGCTACCATCAGGATAGTGTCACTAGAGTGGGTCATCGTGGACGTCAGCTGCGGAGCGTAATGGTATATTATGATCCTAGTATACCACATGAATTAAGTATAAGTTTAACCATGTATTTATAAGCTCTTGGACATCTCTCCTTGCAAGCCGGTTTTCAAGGGTGAGTTCTATATATGGGTTCCTAACAATAAAAAAGGAAGGAAAAATTACAATTTTTATTAATAAAAATTACAAATACTATATTAATTTTTATTAGAATGATTGAAATTTAGTCACACTGAAAAAAAAAAAAAAAATCTCAAAATTTGAGATTAGAGTTATACATATAGTAAGATCATTAACAAAATCTTAGAAAGAGTAGCTGGGCTGCTAGAGTTTGCTAGAGTTTATCAGGGAAGAGAATTTTGAAAATGAAACAATAAAAGGAAAGAGAAAGATATGAGAGAAATAAAGTGAGTGGGCAAGTGAAGTAGAATTTTGCAATATGACTATATATATATAGAGAGAGAGAGAGAGGTGGGCGGGTTAGAAATATCTCAACATGCTATTCAACCCAACCAACAAATTTGGTTGTCTAATCTGCCAAACCCAACTCACCTCACTTCATGGATCCGCACACATTGGGTTGGGTCGATGTAGGTCGAAGGCAGATTGGCAGGCCAGATGGTTTTTTTGTACAATTCTAATTAAAAGAATGTCATTCTTTTCTCTTTCTCATTGTACAAAATGATCTTCAATAAATTAACTCTACTATTGTTTCCTCTAAAAAAAATAGTAATAAAGTAACTTTTTCTTCATACTTATATTGAATTGTAATGGGTTGTACATTACACTAGCCAAGGCACGTGAGAATGCTAACGTGGCTGTATCCAAACCCTACACGTGGAATAGCTGTGAGCAAAGGAAGGGAAACGTTGGCTGAAGAAGGGGATCTTTGGCTCATGCCAATGGCGTAACCACCGTGGGGAAGAGTGAGATTTACACCTGACATGGACATCTAGCACTTGCACAAAAGGGAGATAGCGACCCCCTATGGATAGATGCTATAGAACACTCCTTATTGGCTGATTTTGTGCTGAACCATTGTTGAGGACATGTGCATCACTCCTAGCCTCCTTGATGTCCTTTTCCTTGTCTATGGTTTGCTCTCCACGTAGTAGCAGAGCCCCCATTTGTTCCACTACCCTGACATTGGTGTGTTTTTTCTCTCCTTCAGCCATAGTATAGTACAATAGCTATATTAGGGTCTGAACTGGGCGGATAAGGGTTTGACACATGTCTTAATGTACCTCAAAACATTCCTCGTACTATAAGAGGAACATGTTGCTAAACAATTAGGATAAGGACCTAGAGAAAACAAGAGAAAGAGCAGAAAGTTTGGGTAGGAAAGTGAGGTAGAGAGAAAAAGGCTTTCTTGGGGAAAGAACATCATCACTGTACAAAATCTTCGTTTTTCACATAATAGAGAGCTCTAAAGCGTGAGGGACATTCTTCCCTTACTCACCTGTGGTTTTTTCATCCCTTTCAAAAGGTTTTCCATGTATTTTCCTATGTCTTCTTTACTTTCCATGTTATGCTTTCCATTTCTCTCGACGTTAAAGTGTTAAAGATTCCTTTTTTATTTTTCTTAAGCTTTTTCACTTAAATGTACTGTTAGATGCCATCACCCATTCTCTCACATAATTTTGATAATCTAACTTGGACGTATATGGGTTATCAATTAATTAAATTCTAAATATGCATTAACAACTAAATTAACCAACTTTAAATAATTATGAAAATCAATGTGCATTTTCATCAACATGAAAGTAAGTACATGTTTGTATTGATATATAATTGAATTTTGCTCTTTCATTCCTAAATTGACACACACACAGTGTATATATATATATATATGGTTAACAAAAAAATGAAGTAATTATAGAAGACACTCATGAGATTTCCTCTCTCTGTTTTTTTTTTGGACAAACGAAAGCATCTAAACATTTTCAAATATTTGACTATTTTCTTTGGTATATGTAGTCTCCTCAGTTTCAAACCCAGAATCTCATGAATATCATGAGACTTTAAAAATTACTAGCCATGAGACTTTAGGAATCACTATTAAGTACTAGCACCCCAGCCAACAGCCACTTCTCTTTCTCTCTCTCTCTCTCTCTCTCTCTCCCCCTATGGCATATATCTAATAATCCAATAATATTCCAATGGCCATACACGTTGTACTTGTTGCTCCTTAGATTGATAAAAGTCAGAGAAGTGGCCGACTGGCCGTGGAATATTACTGTTTATCCATGTTTGGTGGCTAATACGGGGCTACAACAACTACAACTTACAAGCTTATCGACTTGGAGAAAAGAAAATGTTAAACGGTAAGTACAAATAAAAGGATTGTATATTCTAAGTATGTTGTTATTATTTGCAGCTTTCGCTTGGTCAAATATACTCATTAAAAACATACTCAATAAACAAAATCTGAAAGTGATTCTGAAACAGAAAAATACAACACAAAAAAAGATCTCAAATCCTTTTGGAGATATAGTAAGAGAATTTTTTTTTTCTTTAGAAACCCTACTTCATGGAATGAATTAGATGAGTTTATATAGACTGATCCCAAGAAACTTTTGCTCTCCCAATATTCTTTAATGGAAGTGTATGTTTTTAATGGATTGTTACCTGTTTTATTGCATATATAGTTTTGTAAAAACAACAAAAACCCAAAAACAAATCAATTTATAATCCGTCTGATTTAACTGTCAGTTCAAACAGTTTTGAAAGCTATGCAACATTTTTATCCAGTGACCTTTATTTCTAGTATTAATTTACCTCACCAACTTATATGGTAGATCCGGCAAGTAATCAATTAATTAGTGAGGGACATGGTTCATGAAAGTCAACGCAAAATTGGCACCCAAAAAAAGAAAATCAAAGCAATTCAATTCATAGTAAAATCATAGGTGTCGTAAACTGCAAGAGCAATAGAACGTGTGGTGCTGGATCATAAATATCGAATTACAAGAAATAGATGAAGTGATCATGGATACATATTACATATTATCTGATTACTGATCTCAGTTATTTTAGAGCTATAGCTAGAAGCTATTGTGATTTGATGGTAATTATTTCAATTAAGATCACACGTATATATATAGGTATTAGATACATCATAGGAGAAGATTAACTAAAAGTAAACTAAACATAAGAAAACTTAATTTGGATAAATTACAGGAATTAGAAACCTACCTACCTAGAGTAAGATTTCATACACTAGTACATCTTCTCTTAACAGCATGAGACGTAACCCTAGGAGATTTGAAGCTTGATTGAAAGAAAGACTCCAACTCTTCACGCCTTGTGTTTTCAAAGAATTTCAGGTCTGCCCATTTCCTCTTGTGCACAGATACTCTTGCTGGTTTTCGCGGTGTGGGTGGACAGCTTTGTGTGGTTGGAATTTTGTGACCAGGAGAAGTTGGTGTTCTACACCCTTCATCATCATCATCATCATCTACTTGTTTTGGAACTTGAAGTTGTGGAGGTTTTGGTAGATTTTTCTGGGAGATCATATGATCCTTGGACATGGTGGAGAAGAGTTTTGGGCGCTAGAAATAGAAGAAGTTGGAATTCACAAAAAACTATGTGTGAGAGAGAAAAGAGAGGTTGACAATTTGTAGTTTTTTTTTTTTTTTTTTTTTTTTTTTCCAATTTTCTAAGCTTATCTTTTTAATTAAAAATAAGTATCGTTCCCACTTTCTCATTCTTCCTTTATTCTAACATCTACTCGTCTGCTGTTTTACTATCTTTCCTTCATTTGGAAGATACAACCGTGACAAAACAAACGGTCCTCCTAATAAGTCATGACAATGCACTAGTACAGTGAAAAGTATCATTGATTTACGAAGTTAAAAGAAAACCATCCAATTAGACTATATTATATACGTGTCTCTGTGGAATTACTCTAAGAAGTTCGGATTTAAAGGAAGATCTTTAGTGGTAGAACTTTTGCGAAATAAAGTTTTTGGATAAAATACTATTTTGGTTCTAAACTTTATTAAATTTTTTTTTTTTCATTCTTAAACTTTAAAAAGTTATTTTTTCATCCCTAAATTTTGTAAAGAGTTTTTTTGAATAGCATAGAGACAAAAATAAAGATGAAAAAAAGAACTTTTTCATTAGTTTAGGGATGAAAAACAAACATTTTGTAAAATTTAAGAACATAAATAAAACATTTTCAATAGTTTAGGAACGAAATATGAATTTTTTAATAGTTTAGGGATGCAAAATGAACTTCTTAAAGTTTAGAGACCAAAATAGTATAAAAAGTTCTTTATTTATTTTTTTTTTTCCTTTATGAGAATTTAACATTTAGAGTGTTTGAAAAATTATATTAAATAATACTTTAAATTCTGAATTTATAAGCCATGAATAGTTAATTTTAAGTTATTATAATTATTTTTTTAAACCAAAAAAAAAAATCTAAATTTCAATATTAGTCTTAATTAAAGCTAAAAACAACTTTACAGAGACTCCTTTTTAAGTTCTTTAGCAAAAATTGAGAACCTAAAAGAGCTTTAAAACTCTAAAAGCACTTTTGCAATCTTTAAAAGTAGAACCAGATGAACTTATATCTTTTACTCTTACAAGAAATAGCCGCCCGTTAGCATTTATTTGGAAATTGAAATGCAATTTTTGTGTTAAATTTACTATGTGTGTGTCTCTTTCTCTTAGATAGTTTTATACAATATTTTGGGAGAGTACAGTAATATCGTACTGCTTCATCTCACATGATATATTGAGTTTTACTAATTCAATTCATAATCGAATCTACCATTTACGTAAAAATAGGGAATACAACATTATTATACTCCAAAAATGTTGTATAATTTTTCCTCTCACTTTTGATTTTACTAGGGAAATTGGACATATTGAGAGTTATGTTAGTCATCAAGCCCATGTCAAGCTACAGCACGTGTAAAAAGTAGAATTTTTTTTTTTCAGGTGGGGCCCAAGGGGGGCCGGGCCCTGGGTTCAAATTTTTTTTAGATATTATATATTTTACTTTTGTAGTTAGGCTCCTTTCAAAACCTTAGGCTTTTTTTTTTATCCTCAATAAGTCTAATTAGCCTCACTCAAGTAGCAACTATCAACGAAAAAATTTAACAAAAACAATAAAAAAATTTAAAATGGTGATTGTATTTTAGCAAAAAAAAAAAACTATTTTACCACTAAAGAACCAAAAAAATCATGTATTATTAGAGAAGTTAGAGCTAAATTTTTGGAAACTACAGTAAACTAGTATAAATATTAGTTGACTGTAGCAAGTTGTTAAAAATAAAATAAAATATTTTATTAAGGTTATATTTCTTCATTCAATTAAAAAACTCAAATTCTCTCGCTTCCTTTATTATTTTATTGAGTTGTTTATGTTATTTTAAATGAAATGATAAAAAAAAATAGAACATTTGATATTGGTTGTATTATAAAGTGAGGTGGTAAAATAAATAAAATAGTTTTTGAAGTGCTAAAAGTTAAAATTTTTAACACCACTACTGTAAATGCTCTAACTTCAACCAAAAAATAAATTCTAGTCAGCTTAATATTAAAAAAGCATTATTTTGTTTTTGTTTTTGTCTTTATTGATAAATTATTGTATCTTAATGTATTTAGAAACAACGTTTTCTAGTATTTATAAATTTTTAATATTATAAGGATGTCTATTTAAATTTTTTTTTTTTTAATATTCCAGCCCTGCTAGCTTAAAATCCTAAGTCCATCCCTGGTATTAAGTCATAATAACCACATATTAAAACGATATTTGGTTCCAAATATGCAAGAGCTATGGTTGTGGTAGCATAGGTCTAAGCTCATGTTATCCTTCACCTTATCTGATCATAATATTTGTTAGATGAGTTCACACTTCACAGTACGTAGCTGTACCCAGGTTATCTAAGCCTATACCTCCAGAACATCCCATGCATACAATCAATGGTCCCTATTTGTTCTCTTCTCTTCATCTGTCATATCTGAACTCTCTCTTTCTTTCTTGTCTGCTTCTATAAAACGGACTTAGCGGCATTGGATACCTTTTTGGACACAGCAAAAATAATTCTGAACATGATGGACGCATAGAATTCCCTAGCAAATATCCCACACAACAAAGTCGTATTTCTGCCCCCCTTACTAACCAATCATACCAGAACGGCTGCTATGGGCTTTAACGTAGGGGAAATGTTAAGGTACAGTATAAAAAAATGAATTATTGTAGGGTCCAGTTAATAAAAAATTAGTATAAATTGCTAAGTGAGACTGAAAATATTATTGAAATGATAAGTTGAACTAAAAAAGCTAGCACCACTAACTCTACACCTTAAAAAGATGGTCAAAATCTGATAAAACAGTTTCTCACTGTCCTTTAACACTACCCTTAATGTAATTAGAAATTGATTCTAGCTAGCTAGCACTTTAACAAAATAAGAAAACCTAGCAAAGTATAATATATATATATATATATATATATTTTTTTTGCTGAATTAGAAAAGTATATAATAAATTGGTTGGTATTTAGAAATTTCTAACATGTACAGTTTTGGTCCATTATGGTAAATCAAGAAATTCCAAGGAATGAAGCTGCCCGGCGGGTGAAACAGGACGAACCAACTGTACGCACCAATATTGTTCAGCAGTTTCCTTTTTCTCTTTATAATTTCACAATTTCAACTACCTTCTAATAAAACTACGGACTACAGGTACCCATTACCCAATATAGACAGATTTATCAGATTTTTTTACAGTGAATGATCCCCAAATATTGAGGCTGTTGATGAAGGTTCCTAGAGTAAAGTTAATGCATTCAGGTACCAACTGCTTTTCTGTGTAAAATCCAAATGTAGCTCAATGGCTTGGAGGGTCACTTTAATTGGTCTGTTGTCGAGTATGAAGTATGCATGCACTGGAATTTGGAAGTACACGTGTGTTTCTGTCTATCTACTACGTACTATCATGTGTTGTACAACAAATACACTTGTCAATTCATGCCTTGTTATCGGAAAATACTAGGTTACAAATTTTTTTCAAACCATTAATACGGTCAGTGACTATAAGTAAATGAAAAAATAATTTAATGCTAAGCCCATATGAGAATTAATAAGAAGTGGCTCTAGTAACAATTTGTAAAATTACTATAAAATAGTTTGTAACTGTATTATTACTCGTTGTTATCATGTGTAAAGAAGTGTTCAAATGTGATAGGCAACTGAGTGGCAAGATTGTTTGTAGAAACTTTTCCTTGGATTGGGTTCAATTGACTGGATTGAGATATGGTGTACTAGTACTATGCAATACCACTTTCAATTGTTGATCTTAAAAGTGCTTTTAATCTTAGCCTTTGCATCAAAAACATTTTTAACTTTAACTTTTTAACTTTTTTCTTTTTATTTTTTCAACTTTCCTCTCACACATAAAAGGTGGTATTGGCTAATGCATTGGATCCAAATCCTAGTTACCCATTCCTCGGTGGCAAGATTGCTTGTAGAAATTTGTCCTGGGATTGGGTTCAATTACCTGGATTGAGATCCGGTATAATAGTATCGTGCAGTACCATATTCAACGGTTGAGATTAAAAGTGCTTTTAATCTTAGCCTTTGGATTAAAAACGTTTTTAACTTTTACCTTTTCACATTTTTATTTTTTATTTTTAACTTTCCTCTCACACATAAAAGGTAGCATTGACTAATGCATTAAATCCAAATCCTAGTTACCCACTTTTGTTTTTAATTTTTCCCTATTCAATCTCTCTCTCTTTCTTTCGTGCATAAAGAAATAATAAAGAATAAAGAAAGATTTATATAAAAAAAATAATAAAGAAATAATATTTAAATGAAGTGGTAAAATAATAGAGTATGGGATGTAGGGTGTATTGTAAAGTGGGGTATTAAGAGATAAAATAATTTTTTGAGTTACTAAAAGTTAAATTTTTTAGCACAACCAATGTGAATGATCTAATTACACTATTTTTTTTACTTCTAATTACACCTTATTAATGTGTCATTTGAACCTTAATGGGTTGACTAAGTGATTCCTAAGGCCTCATAATATCTATGAGATCTTCGCTTCAAAATCTCTTACCCCATCTTAGGGCCACCTCTAAAGGATTTCTCATTGTAATAACCTGGTGTGTGTGGAACAAGGAACTTGGGATTACGGACCTGAGATTGCATACATTCGAAGGAATAATTAGATACTCGAAGAGGTCTGGATACTCTTATTTATAAAAATTTTAAAAAAAAAAATTTGTCATTTGTTAAAAGGGTCCCCTTTTAAAAAATTAACTCCCCAAAATAAATTATTTCAGTATTTCATATCTCAAATGTACCTAAATTTTTACAAGTTTTTATATGTAATAATAATATTTGTGATTGACATTAAATAATTCACTCAATAAATGGTAATTTTACAGCTCTTTCCTTTGTTACGTTTGCGTATTCCTAGCTGGAACTGTCAAATTATTCAGCAAAAAAAAAAGTTATATTTTGCATCTTTTGTTTTGAGGTCATACTTCCAAAAAAATGGATTTCCTTTTTCCTTTTTTTTTGGTGGATACTTCATGGAATTTCATTACCACAAGAAAAAATGAGTCTTTTGGCTAAATATTGCTAATTCTGAAACATATTTGCATTATAGGTACTGTTACAAGTTATTTGGGGATTTGAGGAGAGAGATTGAATTTCGGCAACAGTGTTGCCGAAATTCCAAGAAAAGTAGGAGAGAGAATGAGGGAAAAGGTGAAGAGAGAAAAATGGTGAATTACGGCAACGCTGTTGCCGTAATTCGCTGCCCAAATATCTGCCCGGGCACTGTGAGACGAAGTGCTCTGAGTGGTGCCCCAAACAAACTAAAAAAAATTTGTCCCTATTGTGGCAATACCATTGCCGAAAATGGGAGTGGGAAAAAAAAAAAAAGTGAATACCGAAATCTGGGAGGAATTTAAAAAAAATATAATGTGCTACGTACACAATATTTTCACAACAAATCACAGGTAACTGGTTATTATTAATTCAAATTTAAATTTAACATTGAGATTACTATTTTAATCCAACAATAACAATAAGTAACAACCTGACACTTAGAATTTGTTGTAAAAATATTGTAAAAATTGTGTGCACTTCATTTCTAAAAAAACAAAAAAAAACAAAAATTCCCAATTGTGGCAATGGTATTGCCGAAATACCATTGCCACAATTGAAAAAAAAAAAAAATTTCCAATTGTGGCAATGGTATTGCCGAAATTGTGGGGAAAATAAATTCCCCACAATTTCGGCAATGGTATTGCCGAAATTGGGATAAAATAAAAACTTTTTTTCCCAATTGTGGCAATGCCATTGCCACAATTGGAAAAAAATAAAAATAAAAACTTTTTCTCCCAAATGGTATTTGCCAAAATTGTGGGAAAAAAAATTTTCCCCACAATTTCGGCAATGCCATTGCCACAATTGGGGTAAAAAAAAAAAAAATTTTCCCCAAATGGTATTGCCGAAATTGTGGGAAAAAAATTTTCTCCACAATTTCGGCAATGCCATTACCACAATTAGGGGGGGGGGGGGGGGAACTCTTTCCCCAAATGGTATTGCCGAAATTGTGGGGAAAGAAATTTTCCCCGCAATTTCGGCAATGCCATTGCCACAATTAGTAAAAAAAAAAAAAAAAAAAACTTTTTTTTCCAATTGTGGCAATGGCATTGCCGAAATTGTGGGGAAAAATTTTTCCCCACAATTTCAGCAATGCCATTGCCACAATTGAGAAAAAATAAAATAAAAACTTTTTTTTCCTAATTGTGGCAATGGTATTGCCGAAATTGTGGGGAAAAATTTTCTGCCATTCGCACAATTGTAAAAAATAAATAAATAAACTTTTTTTCAATTGTGGCAATGGTATTGCTGAAATTGTGGGGAAAAAATTTTTTGTGGTAATTTTCGTCCAAATTTACAGTAGCTACTTATGAGTTAATTTCGGCCAACAAATTTTGTGAATTTCAAAAAACTCAAAATATAAAAGTTGTAGATATTTAAGTCACGGTTTCATCCCATCCAGCCTTGAGTCGATTGGATTTTTGAAGAGAGAGATACGTCTAAAATACTGAGTAGTGCTCAAATTTGATTTTTCCTTTTTAGATTGTGGCCCTTTGATTCCTTTCCTTATTTGAAACTTTCAAACATGGTAAATGAACCAAGCACTCCATAAAACGTATACATTTTAAGGTGTTATCGAAACCCTAAACTATAATACACAATATATATATATAGACACACACACACAGACATAAAATAAATAAACATACACCCCAATCCAACTTGCAGTGATAGAAAACATTGTAGCATATGGAATTAGTACCATGTTCTTTCAAATAATACAAACTAACAATATGGTCCAACTCCTAAAAAAAAAAAAAAAAAGGGTCCAACCAATCCACTGAAGTAGATTGAATACTTATGGTAGGTCATTCAGTTTAGCCACTAGTGGAGCCAGCCATAGTTCGAGTGGGGCATGTTCTTTTATTATGGCCTTTTTGCCTACAGAGACTGCACAATGGCCTTGGTTGATGCTCTGCCCTTTCGTCCATTTCATTTCGAAGCCGAGTTGTTCTTGGTCAACCTTTTTCACGGCACAGCTTGACATTAGGATACAAGACCGGAAACTCAGGCTCATTCCAATGTACATTGTCTGGAACCATGCGAAATCTAGGTGCATAACAAGCAACTTGTTCTTCCAAATGGTAGCAACGGTCGATATATCGCATTGCAGAGATGCCTTGATATTTACACACGGCAATGACATGTGAGCACGACATCTTATAAACCTGCCATTTTTGACAACTACAAGTGTTCTGCCTCAAATTTACCTCATGACGATGATTACCCCTATATGCAGAGTTAGGGTTTATTGGTGTTCTGACTTCAAACAGACCATCTTCATGATTGAACACAGTAACTGAATGCTTTGGTGCCTTTTTTTCCCATTTATTGAATTTATCCTTTGCATAGGCCGTAATGAGTTCACCGGCAGTAACCTCTGCACGTGCCTTAGTATACCGATCGGCAAAGTAGGCTACCCAATGGTAGTATGTAAGTTCAACTAACGCAGTTATGGGCAGATTTCTAGCACTCTTTAGAATTCCATTGAAGCTTTCAGACAAGTTTGTCGTCATTGCCCCATAACGATGTCCACCATCGTGTGCTAACCTCCACTTGTCCACCGGTATTTCCCTCAAATACTCCTCACCATCTGCACTTAATTGAGTAATTCTATCCTTGGTTATTTGATACTTTCGTAACTGATTCTCCATGCCTGCCCACATTACCATAGCCTTCAAGTTTTTATTCCCAATTTTTTGATTGAAATTGCTAGCCACATGGCGAAGGCAAAAACGATGATACCAACGTGTCGATTGACATATAGTTCGTATCGCTGCCATTATACCAGGGTGGCAATCAGATATGACACATAACCCTTCCCGATTAGTGACATTAATCTGAATACAACGCAAAAACCAATACCAGCTATCATCAGTTTCATTCTCTACAATGGCAAAGGCAAGTGGAAAAAGTCTGTTCTCACCATCCCACGTTGATGCAATTAGTAACGTACCTTTGTACTTACCATATAGAAAAGTTCCATCTATACTAATCACTGGCCTACAATGTTGAAAACCTTCAATTAATGGACTAAAAGCCCAGAACACTCTCTCGAATATTGCACAGCCTGGCATAGTAGCAGGTACTGTTCTCCAAATAACCCTACTGCCCGGGTTTGAATCAGTCAAAGCTTTCAACCATTTTGGCAATAATTGGTACGATTTGTCCCAATCGCCAAACGCTCTACCAATTGCTTTTTGTTTCGCCTCCCACACCTTAGAATAAGAAGGCCGGTATTGGTACTTATTGTAAAGAGTCTGTTGAAGTGAAGAAATCTTTATGGTTGGATCATTTTTGACAACATCCCTCAACTCTTTCTCAATAACATGGGTGTCTAATTGCTCGTGATCTTGTGTGAGCGTGGACTCTGTACATGTGTGTGGACCATTGTATTTCCTAACCTCAAACAACCCATGTGTAGCCCGGAAGCATGCTCGAAGACACGCCAAGAACAATGTTTGCATCTTACAGACCAACATGCTGGATCTGACTCTCTTACATAAAATGTTTGGTTCCTCTTGATGTGATAGTGTTTAACAGAAGCTTGTAGGTCATCCTTATCGGCAAAAAGCAAGCCCACATAAAACTCTTGGGTAGGGTCCCAAATACTCTGAGTGGGCTTTTCAAATGGTGGAGTTGGATCAATCATATTATTCCACGTGTTTTGTGAAAAGCTTAGTGATGAAGGTTGATAGAATGCCATAGCTGGACTACTTTCATGATTACCTTCATTTAGAGGCTCCTGTTCATCTCCAACATCATCAAGGACCTCGTAATCATCAAGGACCTCGTTGTCATCAAGTTGGTCATCATTATCCATGGCTCGCATCCTTTCTGATAATGTATGGACTGCATTTTCAGTAGTAGCAGCTATGCGATGTGTATCATTGGGAGCATTAGTAGTCTCTTGTGAGACATGCTCAGTTGGATTATCATAGTCAGCATCACTGGTGTTCATTGACCAATAAGGAACATGTTGGTCCTCAGTTGCGCCATGAGTATATGGAGCATGGTAGTCAGCACCACCAATGTTGATTGGGGAATGAGCCGCATCTTCAGAATAAAGACCAATATGAGTGGCATATGGATCATGGAAGTGCCCGCCATGTGAATAAGTAAATGATGTACTCGGTCCTTCGTTGGCATATCGAATGGGAAAAACATCTCGGTGGCTTCTTATGGGCTCTACACCCACATATAACTCTACACCTACAAATCCATATTGGCGGTCTAACATATTGAATCTTGCATTGACACCATGATCATCTTCTACCAAAACTTGCTGGTAAGTCACAGGATGTGGATGACATTGAAAAGGAAATCTATACCAAATCGTCAGTTTTGAATCTTCTCTGTTTATATGAAGCGTGGATGCTACTCTATCACATAGATCTTCAAATGTAACACCCTGGCTTAATGGAAGCATAGAAGGAGGTGACCCTTCGTAATAAACCCCATTTTCTCCATGTTTAATTATTCCGCCGGAATGGATGAGAAAAATGAACAACTTTTCTGCCATCTACACTAAAACATAGTAATAGTATTAATATATTAACATTACACAACCATTACAATGCAATACAAGAAGGTAATCCATTAAAAATATTCAATGTTTAAATAGTTAGAGCTGAGAGAATTCTGTGAAAGAGGATTATTTCACTGATAATAATAATATTAAAATGTTTTTTATTAAGGTTGTAGAGCGTATACTAACCTTTTTTTTTTCTTATAGCGTACGTGTATATTGTAGGCTAACAAACTAAGTATTTCTTTAAGGAAAAACTGGCTTGTCATGTTGAAATATATTTTTGCTATAGGAAATTTTCGGCAAGAATTTATGGACAACTAATTTAAAACATATCATACAAATCAGTTCATGTTGCAAAACACATAATGCAAAAACAAGATTTCCATGCTTAGTTATGCCCAAAAATATATCAACATGAAATATTATAAAAAGAAAAATAACTACTTAAGAGATGTAACTCACCTTCTAAGAGATAAAGGACGGATAGATATTTGCAAGTGTTGTTACTTATAGTTGTTTGTAGAATGTATGGCACGCATGAATTGTTTATGGTTGGTAGAATTATGAGGGGAATAAGAGTGGAGAAGAAGGTTGATGGAATAAGAAACACAAACCAAACTGCTTCGGTCAAAAAAATACTGAAGAATAGAAAGACAAAAAAGGCACTCTGAGGAGTTTAGGGGAATATATTCGAGAGTTGAGGGGAATATATTCGATGCATGCAGAGAATAAGAATCAGATGAGATGAGGAGTTTAGTTGATTGATTGATTGAAGTTTTGTTTTTTGTTTACTTTCTTTGCTTTTTTTGTTTACAGCGTGCACATCAATCATTTTTTTCTTCCATATTGTAAAAATTTATGTACTTCTTTGCTTTTTTTGGTTTACAGTGTGCACATCAATCATTTTTTTCTTTCCTATTGTAAGAATCTATATACTTTCTTTGTTTTTTTTTTTTTTTTTTTTGGTTTACAGCGTGCACATCAATCATTTTTTTATTCTATAAGAATCTATGTACTTTTTTTGTTTTTATTTACAACGTGCACATCAATTATTTTTTTCTTCCATTTCATATTGTCTATGTACTTTTTTTAGAATAAGAATTAAGTTGCTTTGTACTTGAATCTATCCCTATTTGTTTCATAGGGTACTTTTACAATACAAAAGGAAAGAACATGACATACACAAAAACCAAACTGTTTCAGTCAAAAAAATACTGAAGAATAAAAAGACAAAAAAGGTACTCTGAGGAGTTGAAGTGAATATGACAAAAAAATTACTCTGGAGAGTTGAGGTGAATATGACAAAAAATGTGAGTTGAGGTGAATACTGAAGAATAAGAATATGCGTACTTTCTTCGACCGCTCTCCTCTATTTTGGCAATGCCATTGCCACAAACCAATTGCAACTTTTTTTTACCTCCCATTTTCGGATTGTGTAATTTTTACAACATTTTTATAACAAATTCTAAATGGCAGGTTGTTATTAGTTGTTTTTGTTGGATTAAAAAAGTAATTTTAGTGTTAAATTTAGATTTGAACTAATAACAATTAATCACATGTGAGTTATTGTAAAAATGTTGTAAAAATATTGTGTAAGTATCACTTCTTCTTCTTCTTTTTTTAATTCCTCCCAATAATTTAATTGCTCCCAACAATTAATCTCAGTGTTAATTTTTATTTTAACAAATTCTAAGTAGCACTTTTATTTTTATTTTAACACCTTAAAATATATACTTTTTATGGAGTGCTTGGGTCATTTACCATGATTGAAAGTTTCAAATAAGGAAAGAAATCAAAGGGCCACAATCTGAAGAGGAAAAATCAGATATGAGTACTGATCAGTATTTTAGATGTATCTCTCTCTTCAAAAATCCAATTGACTCAAGGCCAGATGATATGGAACCGTGACTTAAATATCTACAACTTTTATGTTTTGAGTTTTTTGAAATTCACAAAATTTGTTGGCCGAAATTAACTCACAAGTTGCTGCTGTAAATTTGGACGAAAATTAGATGGTGAAAGTTTTATTTTTCTTTGACACTTTTACGAGGATTTGGAAGAGAGGCCATGGAGAATTAAAATAGAAATGTACACCGTAGTAAATAGATGTATGATTAGATTAATTGGGCACTAAATTCAAATGCCAAAAAATGTGTACACATTTCTTATTTTCGCAAAGGTCTTACGGTTAGTAGTATAATGTGCTATGTATATTATCTAGGCATAATATTTTTTGCTACAATGATGCATAAACAACGATAGTACTTTAATATATTCATTATCAAACAGTCATTTTACATTGATTAGTCATTGCGCCGATGGGGTACACGAAGTTTTTGTTGTGTTCCACAACATGGAAGATGCCTATTTACTCGTTGTGGATACCTTCGTGCTGGCACAGGACTTTTCCCCATGCGCCTTGGCTGCGTTTTAATGTCAACTTCTGTTTGATAATGACCACCTTCGTCACTTTCATTATCTGAAGACACCTCCATATCTTCTGCATCTTCTACATCTTCCCCACTATCCTCATTTGAGGCATCTTCCTTAGAGTTTGTTATGGAGGCCTCTTCCTCACTGTTTGGAGCACATGCCCATGTATTTGGTGGCGTGCAGAAATCACCAACATGAGGGGCTGGTTGGGAAGGTTGTGGTATGCAGAAATCATAATTGTACTGGCTATCTTGGCCATAATTGTATTGCCCAGCATAGGATGGAGGTGGCGATGGGTGATAGGAGGAAGGTGTTGAACTAGGTTGGGGATAATGGTCATAGTTAAACAAACCCTCAAATCCTTGTCCTATGGAAGTGGATAATCCAATCTGTTCATTTAAATTCATGCAGTAGTTGCTGACATTAATTGGATTATACTCACTAAAGGTGGTTGGCTCATTACCAGCAGATGTTGAAAGCCCAGCTTGGGTAGAGCTGTACATATTATGTTGTGTAAAGGTGGATGGTTCGGCTTCATCATTTCCATGTTGTGTAGAGGTGGACGGTCCGGTTTCAGTTTGGGTTTGCGGCCGTCTTTTTTGTTGCCTTTGTCATTGCCCGAAGTGTGTCACCCTCTGAGTAGGGACAGAGGAAATATTTTGTTCCATTGATAACTTCACTCGGGTAAGGCCCTCTACTATTAGTGTAAGGACTTGCTTTGGAGTGAGATCATTTCTTTGTTGGTTTGCAACAGCTAAATTTAACATATTATTGATCTCAGTTTGCTGCCACAAAAAAAAAAAAAATATTTATTAGTGTAGTATTATTGAAAAAGATAAAACAATAATTTGTTATCAAAATTAGTGCAGTATTTTGTTTGTGTAAATAATTTGTTCTAATATTAGTGTAGTATTATTGAAAAAGCTAAAATAATTACCTAGTACGCATGTGCAGCCGCCTCTGGTGTCATGAATAGGTGACCATTTTGTTGGTAACATGTTGCGTAGTCCACACCTAACTCGAAATGCTCATCTCCAACTACATGTTCAGTGCGCGCGTTCCAAAGTTGGTAGTATTGTGCATGCTGCGTAAGCCAATTGACATTGGACTTCCCTGTCATCTTTACACAATGCACAAAATTATCCAAATTGTCAGTAGGCCATTTTGGACATCTTTGCAATAATCCAAACTGTCGCATGACTCTTTCTGGATGGTAATACTCGACAATTTGGAAGCATAGCAATGGCGCTGTTGTAGTCCATATATGTCTTTCTGCAAGACACCATGGATGCAAATAATTATCGTATGGTGTCCAAACAACCTGCAATTCCAATTACAATAACTATGTTATAATCAATAAAATTAATAATATAACTAGTAAATTAACCATTGATGCATTGTGATATATTACCTGTTCATTATATTGTGTGTCGTGATTAGAACGGTACGCATGCAGAACATGCGTTGGTGTGTGAGTAAACGTTCTATTGGCATCCCACCTATACACAATTAATGATTGCCACTGATTTTAGGGTTTGGTCGTATCAAGGATAAATGCTACAGTATACAATATTGTATAGAAATAGAAAGTAAATATTATACCTGCAACCGTATGGTTCGTCGCCATTTAAATTTGTTGGATTTATTGGAATTGGGGTCAGATATGGAAGATGCTCCCACGCCCATAATTGTAATATGAAAACAGGACCTGCAATCTCCATACTTTTTTGAATAGCAGCAGTACACAGCTCTTTATAAAGGAAAGCAAGTGTGGCACTACCCCAGCTATATTCCCCAGCTTTACCAAAGTCATCTAACAGGTTGAGAAAACGGCAATGCAATTTACTTTGGCTCTTATTTCCAAATAGTAAAGCCAAAACCTGGAACATGTATGCCCTAGCATACCATTGGATTGTTACAGCATTGGCACCTTCTGGTAGGTTTGAGAATGTATTCCTTACCCATGTTATTTTAAGGCCACCATCTTTCAATGCTGTTGCAGGTGGTGCCACCCCAAGTAAATTATCACAAACTTGTCCCCATTTCAAATTAGTGGGCCTGCACACTGCTTTGCCATCAATAGGCAATCCTGTAAGGATTGCTATATCCTGCAGAGTAATCGATATTTCACAAGTACGTAGGTGAAATGTATGGGTATCAGATTGCCACCGCTCCACCAAAGAAGTGATAAGACCCCAGTCAATATCTATATGTGGGAGGCGGGTAACACGGTATAGTCTACATTGCCGCAAATATGGGATAATACGCTCGCCTAATTGCCGGGGGGCGGGGGGGGGGGGGGTGTGGGTGTAAACGATTGGGGTCGCACTCGTAAGGTGGAAACCTGATTTTTTTTAAATGTACAATGTTATATTACTAATGTTGAAATTATTTTCATGTAAATTGAATAATTGTAGATATTATTAGGACATTAATAAATTTGGATCACGCAACGTACATTGCCTTCCATTGCATCATTAGAGATGTGATATTGTTGTCGCTCCATTTCAAATATATCCTACATTAAATGCTACAATGAGTTAAACCATGCAACTTCCATTTGTAGTAAATAATAATAATAATAATAATAATAATAATAATAATAATAATAATAATAATACACATCCATATCTTTATTATAAACCAACAAACATATTATGCAATATATTTTGTCCAAGTAATAGATGTAATAATTGATAATAACAAAACACATATTGATTATAAAAAGATCACAATAATACGATTTATTACAATTTTTGTGGTCATGTACTAATAATAACAATAAATAATATTAAATAATTTCAAAAATAACAAATACAAATTTAATTAGAGAGTTGAGATACTTACCACAACTGTGATACCAACTGAAAGAGTGAGAATTATAGAGTGATACTTGCCAAAAAAAAAAAAAAAAACACAATCAGATAACCATAAAAAATAATTCATTAATCTAAAATTTGAATAACAACAACAACAACAACAACAACAATAATCATAATCATAGGCATACAAATAATATTAACTACAACTACAACAATACATAATATTTTACAATGTATTAGCTTTTAATATTTACAAAGCACATATTTATATAATAATAAATCTGTTAATTTATAGAACTGTAAGTTAATAAACAAAGCAAAAAACTTACAATTCTTAGTTGTTCACCTAAAGCAAAGTAAAAGACTAACTGAACAATCAGAGGACTTACAATCCTATGTGAGGAGATACAATTCTTCAGCGAAGGAGGAGAAATAAAAAGACGCTTGCACTTGACTTGCCTTTTATTACAAAACTGAAGAAGACTTGCCTTTTATTACACAACTGAAGAAGACAAAAAACACTATCTCTGAGAGAGATTACAATTAAGAAGAAAACAAAAAAGAATAGATTCTGAGGGATTACAATAGTGAAGAAAACAAAAAAGAATCTCCCAGAGAGATTACAACAGTGAAGAAGACAAAAACGAATCTGACTGAGAGTTATGAATAGGTAAAATATATTCGATGCAGAGAATAAGAATCAGATGAGATGAGAAGTTGAGGTGATTGGTTGATTGAAGTTTTGTTTTTTTGTTTATAGCGTGCACATAATAATCTATGTACTTTCTTTAGTTTTTTTTTTTGTTTATAGCGTGCACATCAATCATTTTTTTCTTTCATATTATAAAAATCTATGTATTTTCTTTACTTTTTTTTGGTTTATAATGTGCACGTCAATCATTTTTTCTTTTCCTATAGTAAGAATTTATATTTTCTTTCCTATCGTTATTTTTTTCTTTTTGGAATATTTTCCTCCCAAATTTCGCCAACCACTTCTTTTTTCACCCTCCCATTTTCGGCAATGGCATTGCCACAATTGCCAAAAAAAAAATTTCCCCCCTTATTTCGGCAATGCCATTGCCAAACTCATTGAAACAAATTTTTTTTTCTTCCATTTTCGGCAATCCCATTGCCACAAACCCAATGCAACAAATTTTTTTTCCCCTCCCATTTTCGGCAATGGGATTGCCACAAATTGCCAAAAAAAATTTCACCCTTTCGGCAAACCCATGGAACAATTTTTTTTCCTCCATTTTCGGCAATCCATTGCCACAATTGGGAAATTTTTTTTTTTTTCAATTGTGGCAATGGTATTGCCGAAATACCATTGCCACAATTGGGAATTTTTTTTTTTTTTTTCAATTGTGGCAATGGTATTGCCGTATTGCCACAATTGGGAATTTTTTTTTTTTGTTTTTTTAGAAATGAAAGTGCACACAATTTTTACAATATTTTTACAACAAATTCTAAGTGTCAGGTTGTTACTTATTGTTATTGTTGGATTAAAATAGTAATCTCAATGTTAAATTTAAATTTGAATTAATAATAACCAGTTACCTGTGATTTGTTGTGAAAATATTGTAAAAATATTGTGTACGTAGCACATTATATTTTTTTTTAAATTCCTCCCAGATTTCGGTATTCACTTTTTTTTTTTTTTTCCCACTCCCATTTTCGGCAATGGTATTGCCACAATAGGGACAAATTTTTTTTTAGTTTGTTTGGGGCTCCACTCAGAGCACTTCGTCTCACAGTGCCCGGGCAGATATTTGGGCAGCGAATTACGGCAACAGTGTTGCCGTAATTCACCATTTTTCTCTCTCCACCTTTTCCCTCATTCTCTCTCCTACTTTTCTTGGAATTTCGGTAACACTGTTGCCGAAATTCAATCTCTCTCCTCAAATCCCCAAATAACTTGTAATAGTACCTATAACGCAAATATGTTTCAGAATTAGCAATATTTAGCCAAAAGACTCAAGAAAAAATGCTTCACAAACCCTTACAGAGATCCAACAAGATACTCAAGGCAACATACCCAAATATCAAACTAACATACTAATCAAAACTACAATACATGGCCTACTAGGTCACAAAAAACCAACTCATAGTAACTTGCCAAACACTCAAATGGAACAATTACCCTGAAGCAAACAGGAAGCAAAACATATTATATACAATGAAATCCCTTTATGAGCAGAGCACTGTTTATGGAAGCGTTGAATTAAAATTTTGCTTCCATTCTTCCTTCAACTTTTCTTTAAATTATGTTTACCAGTTTCGTTATATTTTAATATTACTTCTCTTTAAATTTTGATTCCATTCTTCCTTCCAAGAGCCATGTAACTCAAATTGCACATTCTAGTGTTCCCAAAGGAGATATTTAAAGTTTAAATCCCCAAAACCTCATTGTAACTATCCCTTTTCTTGAGGTCAATCAAATGCAACTTACTTTGAATCATGACCAAAAGCATCTAATCTTTCAGGCCTCCAACACCATTCCCTTTCTTTAAGAACAACACTCAGCTTAGCATAGAACTAGCAGCGTCATAGACAATTCTGGGACCATATGTTTGATACAAACTCTGTCAGGGTGCCAATTATCTAGCCATAAGAAGAAATTTTTGCCATCTCCTACTTCATGGCTTATGAAATTTTTGGATTCAGCTCTTAGCTTTAACACATTTCTCCATCCCCATGTGCAATCCTGAGGAGTTCTCTCAACCCAAAAGCTTCTGCCCTTTAGCAGAATTTCATGCACTGATGCCACCTTGGGTAAAAAGATTCCAAATATGTTTCATGGTCACAACTTTGTTCCAATCTTCAACCCTTTGAAGACCCTAACCTCCTTTTTTGGGAGAGAAAACTTGATCCCATGAGACTTGCATGTTTTCCTTAGATGCATTTACCCCTTTCCATTAAGAAATGATTAAATTGTTGCTCAATGTCCTTAACAACTTTCTTGGGAAGGATGAGAACAATTGACCAATACATTTGAATGTTTTACAAGACTGATTGAATTAGGAGTCGTCTAATTGAAAATGATAATTTCCTTCTGTCCAATTTCTCAACCTAGCTGTGATCTTTTCAATTAGAGGGATACAATCCTTCAAACTAAACTTCCAAGTTATAAGAGGCAAGCCAAGGTACCTGACAGGCATATTATTATATTTGAATAGCAAAACTAAAATGATTTGCTGCTTTGTATCGTTTGTTATGCAAACAAAAATGCTTCAGTTTTTCTTTGGTTTACTGAGAGGCCAGACAAGGAATTAAACTCCTCAAGAGTGTCCTTATAGGCTGCAGCAAACAGTAGCGGATCATCTGCAAAACTCAAGTGAGTAGTTTATCACAAGTAGGATAGTATCTGAAGTTATGGAAACTATCTACTTTGGATTGCATAAACTGAATAGCAAGATTAAGAGCTTTCTCACTACCTACGAAAACATTGAATATTTAATCTCATTTGAAGTGACTTGAAGCTAGAGGCCATTCTTTGACTCACTCATAATCTGATCTGGAAACAGGTTAGTAACCCTGCTAATCATGTAGGCCTCATTGGTAGCATTAGATTACCCAAACAAATTTTGATAAAATTTTGAGCACCAATTTTGTAATCTCAGCAGGTTCCTCAAATCGATTTCCATCCTCATCTAGTAAACATTTAATGGAATTCGTTGCTTGCCTAGCTTGCTTTATTAAGCAATGAAAAACCCTATTGTTTTGATCCCTTAAGTTCAACCATTGTTTCTAGATTTTTGCTTGAGATATGCTTCCTTAGCCCTCTGAATAGCAAGATCTTTATGGAGATATGCCTCTTATTGTTCCTTCAAAGCTGGATCTCCATGATTCTACGTCATCCTTTACTGAATTACCTCCAACTGCTGTTTTGCAACAGCCACCTTTGCAGTGATATTACCATATAGTTTTTTGTTCATAAGCATTAACCTTGTCTTGACAAATTTAAGCTTCTTACAAGGGAGGAACATAGGAGAACCAACAGCTGATCCACCATTGATCAAACATGATCATGTCTAGCATTTTGACAATGAAATCCTTCCCCCCTGGAGAGTGATATGAAATGATAGGGATTAAGTATTCTACAAGGTGATATGCTACAATCTGAATGACTCCTTATGATTAAACCAATTAATTAATTAGCCAAGTTATTAATTAATTAATTTATCATGCAATTGCGTGGAAGCACAAACAAATCACCAAACAACTAAAAATGCAGCGGAAATTAAATGACACGGTGATTTGTTTACGAATAGGAAAAACCCTTACGGCAAAAACCCCACCGGGTGATTTTCAGGTCACCACTCCTGAAACTCCACTATTATCAAATCAAGCGGTTACAAGTAAATGAATCTCAAGTACCTTACCAACCTACAGTTGAACCCTTACCCCAATACTCAATTGGACTTGATCTGTAGTGACAATTTTCCCTTTTGATGCACGGCTCCCAAGTACGTGACTAACCAATGCGCGGATCCCAGTACGCGACTTCAAACACCAACTAAGAAGGAGAGGTTGGCTGCAAAGTTCTTCAGTTCATCGTACACGATGAAGATCAGGAAGATGTTTGGTTACAAAACCCTTTGGTGCAAATACACAGCAACTTCTTCAGAGAAGATGAACTAGGTTAAGAACTTCGTCTTTGATCACAATTTGCTTGAATAAAGATTGCTCAATGCTTTTGCAACTTATGTACCATATGACGGCTCTTAAAACAATCCTTTTATATGTTTAGGGTTAGAAGAAAAGAAGACCCAAAAGCATATTCACGGATCCCAAGGAAATCAGATCAGAAAATCTGATTTTGTAATTCTCGACAGATAGCAGGTGTCGAGGTAGCTATCGAGCAGGTGTCGAGATTTAATGAAATTGCACTTCAGCTTGTTTTTTCTTGGACAGACTTGATGACTTCAACACTTGATCTTGAAATCTTGTTTCTTGAAGTATTAAAAACATCTAGAACTACCCAATTACAAGTAGAGTGCGTTTTGTCAAAGGATTAGCCAATTTACATAAATAAGTGACATATGTTCCTAACAAGTGAAAACACATATGTCCTAACACAAGGCATTGAGGAAAGGCACTAAGCCACCATTGATTAAACATGACCATGTCTAGCTTTTCGGCAATGAAATCCTTCCCCCATCTATTATTCTCCCAGGTGAAGAAAATCCCATAGCAGGATGATCCACAATGTCTTCTCTCTTAGTAAAAGCTAAAAATTATTGCTCATAAGCTGTTAAGCTTAAGGAGGAACCTTCCTCCTCATTTTCTATTCTAACAACATTAAAATCCCCTGTAAGCAGCTAAGGGTAATCCCCAACACCCTCCATAGCTTCCTCTTTTATATGACATTATTCAAACCATACACAAAGGTAATAAAACTAAAGATTATAAATTTGTCAGCCAAAACATGGCAATACATAGCCTAAGTGTTACAGGACTGGAATACCCAAAATTGTCAGCCAAAAATACCCATGTTTTGGGCCAAAACATGGCAATGCATTACTGTATCTTTTCAGAATACCCAAATTCTTCGTAGCCCCTGACCTAAATAACAAATTTCATGACACCAACCAGGCAGCATACTATATCCACAATTCCATCAACATTATATTGCTTAATTCTAGACAAACTATATGGATCTTCAATCTATCAACCAACATCTTTACTCAGATTTAAAGGGCTATTCAAGCCCAGTACGTTCACTACCCCAAAAAAATAATAATAATTTATTATGGCGGTTTTATGGTGGTAGTTAGAGAAACTGATTTTATAGACACAATGTTATGGTAGAAAATGGCCCCCAATACCACCGTTGAGAGTGAACTAATGGCTGGGACTAAGACCAACAGGCCTTAGGTTCTCGGCTATATATAAAGGTCTATTCAATTTATTTTATATTTATTTTACTTGAAACTAAAATTTGATTATGAAATTATGTACTAGTAGAACCAAAATTATTTGAAATATATTTGTAATTGCATTGTAATCGCCGCTATAGGCATATCCAAGTTTAAAAACAATTCTGAGATACTAGAGTAGTGATTACAAATCACCACAATAAGTTGTGATGCAAAAATTCCTTCTACTATGGCGGGTTTCATAATCGCCGCAATAGCTTTAGATCAAACCATATCCAGTCTATAGCAGCTGTTATTAACCGCCACAATAAATCCCGTCACAATAAATTTTTCAATACATAATCGTCGTTATAGCATAGTATGAAGCACTTGCCTCCATTTTTTTTCTTTGTTTTCCTTTTTCTGGCAGATTTGGAAGTCGTTGCTATATATAGATCAACACACTTTTAGCAGCGATGTAAAACACAAAAACTTGATAATCTTGTAGTGACTTCACTTCAAGATATTCAGAAAAGCAATTTTAAAAGAGATTAAATTATATGTGGATGCAATGTAAAACACAAGTTTTACTCCTCCAATCTTAAAATGCCACATCATTATATTACATATTAAAGAATATGCACAACTAGACTAAATCAATTCTAATACCCATTTGAAAATCCAATTAAATGTAAGTTTATTGTGAGATGTTATTATGTGTGCGATATGAAGTATTGAATTTTAAGTAAAAAACTGATATGACAATTTTTTATTGGATGGTATAAAATATGGGTTTTACACTCCATCCTTACCAAATTTAGGCTACGTTTGGTTGAATGTAAAATATTTTCCGAGTGTAAAATATTTTCAGGTTTCCTGAGGAAAATATTTTCAAGTGTTTAGTTGTATTATGAAAATTGTTTTAGAAATTTTTTTTATGTGTTTGTTTGCATTCTGAAAATGCTATTTTTCTACTAGTTTCTCACATTTTCTCAGCCATTTTTTCAGCTTCCAAACAAATTTTATAATAGAAAATTTCAGTATATACAGTTATCAAAACAAAAATCCATTAGCTTCATTCATTCACAAGTTGAACTTGGTCAAATTGAGAGAGAGGGAGGAAGAAAAAGTGAGAGATTGATGGAAAGATGGATAGATCGGGAAAGAGATGGAGATCGGGTCAACGAGATTGGTCTTCAGCGGCGGCAATGAGATCGGTCTTGGGTGGGTCGAGATCGGTCTTGGGTGGTTCAAGATCGAGATCAGTCTTGGGTGGATCGGGTATTGTAGAGGCTAGGTTTGAGAGAAGGGTTTCACCGGCAACGTGGGAGCGACGGATCAAAGATATTGAAGGTGAGATGGGGTTCGCCGGCGTGAGGGAGAGTTTTGCCTTAGTGGATCAGGTACATGCAGAGCTCAAAGTGGGCGGAGGTGAGGTTGAGTGGATTGGGTATGGCGGTGCTGCTCGTCGAAGTGTGGGGGACCTCAGACCGGCGTCTGCGTGTGGGGTGGAACTGCGTCTCTCTCTCGTTGGTGTGTGAGGTGGAGCTGAGGGGAGATGGGTTTCGGACCCCTGTGCTCTTTCTTCTCTCCCTCTCTCTCTCTCTCTCTCTCTCTTTGTCTATAAGTCCCGGAAATCATTTAAAGGTAAAATGAAGGTGTAATTGATTTTACGGCTGAAGTGGCTTATTTTCCAATCAAAGTGTAAATGATTTTCCGTTGACCGTATTTTTCGTAGTTGCCAAACACACACAAGAGTGTAAAATAATTTCCTGAAAGTGTTTTAAAGCAAAAAAAACGCAGCCTTAGACTCATTTTAAAAAGGAGGACATATTTGCTTTGGAGAATTGTCCAATCTATTATAACTTCTTTACAATAATTTTAATTAATTGGACTCGTAATCATTTGAAATGATGGAACATTATTCCTAAAGTATTGAATAATTATATATATACTCAGACCGTGTGTCCGATGAAAAAACATGTAGTAGAACTCTTTTTGACACATTTGTCAGTTAGCTGCATTGCAACAATTGCATTATTAAATAAATAAATAATAAAGACATTGCACAATTGGAAGAAATTAATGGTTCTTTTTTCTTAAAATATATGTTCTGTTACAAAATAAGGTAAAAGTTAGAACTATATTTTCAACCGTGTGATAAATATTCAGGCTTAAATGACAAAAGTGCAATAAAGTATTATTCTTACCATGTGGTTGGTTGGAGACTTGGAGCGAAAAGGAAGATGATGGAAAAAATGAAGGAAAGAAGAGAGGGAGGAAATTAGATTTGAACCAAGTACAATGACTATAACGCATAAATATAAAACTGTTATATATATTATAAGTATTACTGAGATTACAAATAATTAGATAATACTGCAATTCGATTGGTCCTTTTAATACATGTAAAAATGTAATTGGGGGCTTTTTTCACCATGTAACTGGTTCACCCATGCTATAAAGAAAAAGGTAAGATAAACCATAAAACCATTAGATTGGGGGCTTTTTTCACCAAAAATGTAATTAGAAAAAAAAAAATCCATCAATTAATTAGGCATACACAAGTAACACAAATAAGTTTTTTACTTTGGAAAATAATTTCCTCAATTATTATTATTTTTTATTTTTAGAATTGCTTCAATTTAGAAAATGAACTCAACAGACTAGCAAAATACTTAGGTACTCCCGGAGTATAACGAAATGATACTTCCTTCTCTCACATTCATGGTGGACCTCATCATAAATTTAATGAGTGGATCCCACCATGAATGTGAAAGGAAAGAACACCGTTTACCATGTTCCAGAAGTATCTAAGAATTACTCGACAGACTAATAGTAGGATGGAGGAGAGCCAACTTGATCTCATAAAATCATTGGGTAAATTTATTTCGTGGCAAAATAAAACTTCTAGTTAATTTTAAAACATTCCATTTCGGTATATTAGTTTATAAAAACAACAATAAAACTTTTTTTTTCCCTGAGAAATGCAATAAAACTATTTCTTCATCTTAAGTAAGTTGTTATTCAACTACCATACTATTAGTTCTTAAAGTTTTCAAGATGTCTCATTGACCGTATGTTGAACAGTTTGACTAAAGACTTGTGCACTACTTCCTTTTATATATATATATATATATATATATATATTAGTAAAGGTTGCACGTGCAAAGCGCCCCTTGAGTGAGAAAATTTAAGATAGAAATTTTTTTTGAAGTAGTATGGAATCATGTACTTAAATTTGCAATAGTTATTTAACATATGACTATCTACTTATTATGATAATTTCTTAAAACCTATTTACTGAAGACAGTATCCACTCATGAAAAAATTCTACTAGGAATGATAACAAATGCCATCGTCGTCGAACAATAAACAACTAAGTTTTGATAGAACATTGTCACAATATTTAAATTTTCGTAATAAATGATGACATATGCTACAATTGAAACTCTTTATCAAATTAAATATACCTACAACCATTTGCAGTGAATATTTTGTAATTCATACCTCTTTCTTTATCATCTTATTTTATGAGCCTAACTACGATATTCAGCTTACTTAATTTTTAATGAACACCTTTTTAAGAAAGAAAGCAAATAAAAAAAGAATAAGATAACAAAAGACATATGTCATTGAAGTTTCTATTAGATATAATTATAAATCTAGAAGATTTAAACCTCTAATCAATTAGTATTCTCTATGTAACAAATAGAATATCATACATCATCATTTTTACTTTAAGTATGACTAACATATAAAACTCAAAATACATGAAGAATATTTTTGGGACATTAAAATTTTAGTGAGGCAATTTAGATATTGTACAATGAAATATTCTAAGAATTATAAAATTTTATTAGGCTTTAACTAAGAAAGTAACAGCAAGGACTATATGCTTGTCTACAAAATATAAGGAATGAAATTATTCAATTTTAATGGTCTGTTTGGATTGAGGGGGATGGAGGGGGAGTAAGGTAGAATAGAGTAAAATTGGCCCAAAATTAGCCTATTTTCAGCCAACTCTAGTCTAGTCCCCTCCACTTCCACTTCCTCCCCCCTCAATCCAAACGGGCCCTAATTAAAGTTAGGGAGGTTGGGGGGGATGAAACTACGCTAAACATAAAGGGAAAAAGTACTTTTTTCCATAATTTTTTTTGTTGGTAAAACTGTGTTTTTTTTTTTTTTTTTAAAACAATGTGTTAAAAAAAAAAAAAAAAGTTAGCCCAAGAAAACTGTATGTAAAACTATGAATTTTGGCTCAACAAATTAGCTATAAAAAAAAAGTCAAGAACACAATAAATGTCACGATATTTTCTCAATACCTTTATTTTAGTATTGTGGGCCTTGGTATGATATTTTATTATTTTATTTTTTAGTAATGCTACGTCCACAACATCTTCACAATAAATCCTATGCGGTAAGTTGTTATTAGGGGTAATTACACTAACTCACATGTGGTTTGGCCTGAAATCACTTTGCCTAACCGTAGTAAGGGTGTGCATGGGTCGGGTTGGGTCGAGTTGAGGGGATTTTTTGACCCAACCCACCATGGTGGGTCAAAAAAAATTTGACCCAACCCAACCCACATGGGTTGGGTTGGGTCGGGTTGAACCTATGGGTTTGACAAATTTTTATTATTATTATTATTATTATTATTAAATTGAGTAGAAAAAAATATAAATATTAATATATTAAAAAAAACCCAAAAATTAGTATCAATGTAACTCCTTAAAGGCAAACAACACTAATTACTAAACAACAATAGTAATTTACTGAGGCTTGTGTGAACTAATTGGCTTTTAGATGGGATAGGAAGAGCCGGTTATTTTTAAAAAAAATTAATTATATAATATATGTATATATAAATATTAAATTAGTATTAGTAGGAAGAACCAAGGAAGTGCTGCTCTACAGCTGGTTTTAAAAAAAATTTATTAAATATATAATATATATATATATATATATATATAAGTGCCTTACAACTAGTTTTAAAAAAAAAATTATTAAATATATAATATATTTAAAATATATATTAAATATGGGTGGGTCGGGTCGGGTTTGGCGGGTTTGTAATTTTATGACCCAAACCCAACCCGAACCATTATAAAAAAAATTTTTGTAACCCAACTCAACCCACCAAGCCATAAAAACCGACCCAACCCGGCGGGTCGGGTTGGGTCAGGTCGGGTTTGGCGGGTCGGTGGGTTTTCTGCACACCCCTAACCCGTGGTTTAAAAAGCGTCACTTTACCCACCTGAGGTATGTTCCATTTGTTTTCTGTAACCCACCTCTATTAAAATTATGGGTAAATATGTATTTTTGCTCAAATTTTATGTCTCTCTCCTCCCAAAACAAAAAATAGCACAAAAATGCAAGAAAAACAAGATCAAAAAGTGGTATTAATCTCTCTCTTAATTCACATAAATCTTGAACATGAAAAACATACCCAAAAAAAAATAAAACCCAGATCAACCTACACAAATAACCGAACAATACAATATTGCCCTTTAATCAATCGAACAATACACTATGACCTGTCTCAATCAAATATATTATATATACACAATTTTCTCATCTCATTTGTGGGTTTAGTGCAGCTTACATCGCTAAAGGATATCCTATACAAAAAATGATGTTGATGAAATTCATAAATTAAATGGAAAGCTATACCGAACTCTATTGAACGAAGAAGTACATTATGTTGCAATTTTGAATACATTGATGATGATGGAGGTGAGAAAAGATAATCGAAAGCAATCGTGGTGATATTTTATTCACTCATCCCTTTCCCTAGGTCTCTCTCTTCCCCTTCTTGCTTTCTTTGATTCGGATTAGAAGAAGATAAAATAAAATATAAAATATAAAAAATGAAGAACACGACTTTGCTCAGTGAAAAAAAAAAAATTGAATGAAACCCAACGACAAACGATCACCGACGACTAACCATCAGTAAAATCCACAAACCCAGAACCACCGTCCACAGACCGCTGATCACGGACCATCAACAAAAGCCACAAACCCATTAAACAAAACAACGGCATCGGCATTAGTACACAAACCCAGAACTTTGTAACCATCCGCCACCAATAAATCCAGAATCAGTGATTCAAACCAAAACCCCTAGTGATTCAAACCAAAACCCAGAATCAATGATTCAAACCAAAACCTAAAACTAGTGATTCAAGCCAAAACCAAACCCAGAACTAGTGATTCAAAACAAAACCCACAGAACCAAAACCCATAAACCTCCAAAGCCGACCCACAACAAAACTGAAATCCTCTAACACCAATCCTATCTAAAACTCACAAATCACTGCGAACCCACCACTGCAAAGGCGAAGAGAGGAGAAATCTACAAACTGAACCACCGAATCAAATATTAATTTTCATAAAACCCTCCCTTTTGATTGTTTCTCTTGCATTTTTGAGCTATTTTTTGTTTTGGGAGGAGAGAGAAATAAAATTTGAGCAAAAATACTAATTTACATATGATTTTAACATAGGTGGGTTACGGAAAACAAACGGACCATACCTCAGCTAGGTAAAGTGACACTTTTTAAATCATGGGTAGGCAAAGTGATTTCAGGCCAAATCACAGGTGGGTTTAGTGTAATTATCCCTTGTTATTATTTTTAATTGGGACAACCACTTTAAACTATGTATTTAAAAAAACAACAAACAAAAAAACCAACAGAAGAAAATTGTGGGTCAAACAGTGAATTTTGGCTCACCAAATTTGACTAAACTAAAAAAGAAGTTTAGGAACATAACAAAATGTCATAATATTTTCACAATATCTTTTTTTCAGCCCTGGTAAGTTTTAGTCTAATATTTTATTATTTATATTATAGAAATACTATCTCCATAATATTTTCATAACAAATTATAGATGATAAGTTGTTACTGATTTTAAAATGGACCCACGACTGATATAACTTCAATGGCAGCTTACCACTTATGATTTGTTGTTAAATTAATGTGAAAATGTTGTGGACTTAGCATTTTTTATTTATTTAATCTATAAGAAACTGAGATCTCAACAATTGTGAAAATATTGTGATAACAACAAGTGTTACAACATTTTTTCAAAACATTTATTTCAATTGTGGTTGGTCATAGTCTCATATTTTATTATTTTATTTCAACCTATAAAAAATTGACACCCCAATAATTATGAAAATATTGTTAAATTTATTATGTCAATATAACAATATATATACCAACTCATATAAATATATAAAAGAAAAAAAAAAGAGTATTAAAATATTATAAGGCATTTTCACCAAATTCCACTAGTTTGGCTATTGGTACGTTTCATGCACCAAAAATAAAAGAAGATTAAAAGGAGTTAAGCTGTTGTTTCTTACTTTCTTTATATAAAACCGTTCATGTATGTGTAGATAACATTTACACCTTTGCATGTTTCAAATATTAATGCGACATTAAATTGTTTCCAAAGCCAACCCATGCCCATCCTTAAAAGTAACCTAAGCCTAACCTTTTGATTAAAACCCCCCCATCAGGACAGGTTACCCTTTGGTTTTAGGACAATAATCCCACATGGGACATGTGGAGAATGAGCTGGATGTGCAAGTTCTTAAGGCCCTAAAGGTGCCCTTTGAGGGATACCCTTTCTTCTTCTTGAATTGGAATGAGGTGGAGGAGGCATGCTTTGGTACATTTCTTGTTGGATCCCTTCACGCAATTCTTCTTCTGCCTTTGCAGCCAATCTTCTTGGCATTCTTTCCGTGATTTCATCATTCTTGGTGCTTAAGATAAAGCTTGCATCCCCATTTCTTTTAATTCCTACAAGCTATATAAGATTAAAAAGAAAAATATATATATTAATACTATAGCCCATAAACAATGTATGACATATGAACTCTCTCCCTACCCAAAAGGGAAAAAAAATTATAATGAATAATTAAGAAAAATAATGATCACAAAACTACCCAAAAGATAATATCATAAAATTGCATGTTTTGAATGAATTTTTTTATTTCCAGTTACAACAAGTGGGTGAGGAGGGGATTCGAACCTGAATGCCGCTCAATGGGAAAATTGGACAATGTGACTTAGTGTTCGTTTGGCAAAGATAATTTTCGCAAACTTATTTTACTATTCAGCTTATTTTTACTACTATTCATAGGTCTCACTGCATTTTTTGATACTATTAATGGATCTCACTGTACTATTTTAGCTAACTTTTACCTTTATCTACAATATTTTTCAATTTTAGCAAAATAAACGAATCTCAATCGAACCATTAGTTATAAAGCTCTTGACTTATATAAACTTTTTATATCATAACGACATTGGTATCAACGAATAACGGAAACATTATATTGATGATGACAGGTGAGGTATGGCAAATTGTGCGATATGATAGTTAAGATTAAATTTATGGACTATGAAAATGTGATCAAGGTTCAAATTATAACAAACTAACCTTACATCCCAATGAACAAAAGCGAAATGGGTCCAAGAGACTTCTCCTACATATTTCGCACAAATGACTGCTTGCCTTACCAGTAGTCTTAGGCTGAGGTCTCTCATTGAGGAAGAGAACTCTAGCACTGTTTATCACATAAGTCTGAACTCCACTAATGTCCAAAACCTTCTCAATCTCAGTGACCCGAACAACATCATGATATGATGATCGCCTAATCTGCATTATAGAGCTTCGATTAAGATAACAAAGTACCATAATATGAGTCCATTCGATCACATTGTATAATTAAAGGAAAAAATATTACCCACTTGAATTACTGGGTGATCTTTGTGCCGTGTTGATCGGCAGTAGAAGCAAAATGCATCATCCTGGCAATCAAGGCAAAACATGTTGCATTCGCTACGTGGGGAATCCTTGTGTGAGGAGCAAACAGAGAAGAAATCTGAAGATAACAAGGATTCAAGCCATGATGGCACCAACATTGCCTCCTGTTTTGAAACCCCACAAAACATACATAAACACCAAACAGTAAGCCAAGAAAAATGAGATATGTTAAAGATGAAACAAAGATTGGAATTTGCATTGGTACATTACCATTATCAAGGTTGATTACTTTCACAGCAAAGGGAGAGAAACAGAGAAAGAGTGAGAGAGAGTCTAAGGAACCTGGAAGAGTAACATAAGATTCATCAACAAAACAATGGACTAAGAAAAGGACAAAGAGCATATAAAGAAATATATGTATTTAAACTAGGTGCTGTGACGGTTGAGATCAAAAAAATGGTAGGTTAGGTGGATTGTGGATCGTTGGATTGGGAGAGAGTCCGGGGCTGTTTGGGAGTTACGATTAACATTTTGGTTCTTTCCTTGAGTCTCTTCGAAAGGCACAAGGTCGGCAAAACAAGGTTTTGGTTAGGTTGCGTTTGGGCGGGGAAGCCTTTTTATGAAAAGTGAAAACCAAATCTTGATGGCGTGTATGCCATATGAAAGCTATTTCCCATATCACAATAGCTGCTCTCAATGGTTTGCCTTCCACGCAGCCTTTTATGCAATTCACATTTCAAAGTAACATTTCACATTTTAATATATATTATATATCATTATCATTACATTTTTTATCTACCTATCAAAATATATAGGTTTATTTTTTCACGAATAAGATATCATGATTCTTGCATTTTTTTGTAATTCTAATTATAAATCCATGGGATGTAATGACCTTAAATATAAAATCGGATTTAAAATCCTTAAAGTTCTTATTGAGATCACATGGATCTCCATAATTATGTTGGAAAGCTTCACATGATATAACTCTTATTATATGTTTCACAAAATGACGGTTTTGATTTACAAACTGAAATATAGCTACTAACTACCTTATAAAAGGTATGGTGCATCCAATTTGATTTCATTTTTTTGGGTAAGTTATATGTTTTCTCATAAAATTTATCATTTAGATAAATGGAAAAAATTATGAATAATTATTCAATATTTTGAGAGCAATATTCATTCTTATCACATAATAATAAGTCATGTTAATTAAATTTATAGTGAGACACATCATTTATATGAGAGAAAAGAGCATTACTTTCATAACATTGAATAATTTCTATTATTTATAGTTGTAACAACTCTACAATATGTAATATTTGTTTCTTTAGCATAGTTGAAATGAGGATGCTAGGTCCAAGATTCTTTTTATTTGTTTGATTTGAAATGGAGATAATTCATTTCATGGTAGAGATTTAACACTTCACATATCTAAAAAATGAATATGGTATCATTGCATTAAAAATCAATTACTATTCCTTATTTGGTATAATAAAATTTTAAATGCCAAGAGTGTTATAGTTTAGTGGCATTGATTGGCCTTCTTTATGATAAAAATCAGGCCTCAAACCCCCTCCCCCCCCCCCCCCCCCCTCAGTCGCTTGTTATAACAATTGAATTAGCAAAAAGATTAATTTTAAATGACATGACACCATGAATATAATTTTTTTTTTTTTTTAATTTGAGATAGAATTCTACTCTAGCTACTCTAGCCTAAGTGTATCTATGCGAAGCTCCAGGAACTCTTTCTTAAAGACTTAAACCTCCAGCCTTTACCCTCTCACACCTCACAAGTACTTATACTTGTGAAATAACCATCACGTCAAAAGTACACGATGGTACCATGAATATAATTAGATTCACGAGAAAGTACAAGTAAAATTAAATTTTAAACATTATATTTTCAAAAATAACAAATTAATTAAATACTTTTTTTTTAAGTAACAAATTAATACATGTAGTTTAAATAGTAAGAAATTAAATACTAAAATTTTAAAAGTAATAAATTAAACATCAACTTATTTAAATGGAATCGTATTGTGTTGGGTTTTTTTTTTTTTTTTTTTTTTTTGACATAATAAATAGCCAGTTTGTGAAAAGATTTGTAAGAACAGTTGGGTCTCTTTGTAAATCGTAACGACAATTTGTAACACAAATTTTGTAAATATAGGCTAAGCGCTTGAGGAGGAGGGTTTAATTTATTACTTTTTCAAAACATTTTTTTAAGACTACTTTTTTAAAACCTTAAGGTTTAATTTTTCACTTTTATAATTATACAATTCACTTTACTACTTTTTGAAATTTCTTGATTTAATTTATCGCCTTCAAAACGAAAGGGTTTGATTCGTTACACCAAAAATGATAGAGATTTAAAATCTAATTTTCCTGAGAGTAAATCTCCAACATAAAATAAGCACTTTTCAATGCAAGTCTCCATTTCAAAAATAAATGTAAAGGGTCATTTTACTAGTAATAATATACATTATCACTAATCAATGCATACCACGTCAATAGTTTCATGAAACCAATAGGTTTTACAAGACACTTTTTTTTTTTTTTGATAATTAGATCGTTATAATAGGGGAATGAGAATTTGAATCCGGATTTTTGTTGAAAACACCAAAAGATGTTAACTTATTAAGTCCCAAGGCTCTTGGCTACATGACACTTCTTGGTTTACAATCAAAACTACCCTTAAGTGTGGCATTTCTAGCATTTTTATAAGAGTCTTACAACAATGTTGAAAGCAACAATTCTCATTTTCTGAAGAAAAAAAAAATCCTACTTATTTTTATGTATGTGTGTGTATATATTTTAATGTATATTCTTAACTAGACCCACTAGTCTGTGTGAAGATAATTACGACACTACTGGAATTTGTTAGTTTTTCCGAGCTGTCGTTTAGGGTTGTTTAAAAGTTTAGAATAATCTTGTTGTCCCCATCAATGATTTGGTCTATCCTGTTAAATAGCTCATTGTTCCAAATAATCTCCATTGAAGAGTGTTTATAAATACTATTAGTATATAAAAAAGAGTAATGTGTTGTAATCTTGTTGTTTCATTACACATGAGGTTTAACAAAACATAGTCTCGCAAGTTTCTTGGTTTGAGAAGTAATTTGCAAATGAATAGCTTAAATTCCCACGAGGCCCATGAGCATTGTTATTATACATTAATTATCAAGGAGAAAAATATATTTTATTAAAAAACCCCTATCAGAACTTCTTTTTTTCTTTAAAATTTTTTTTAAAAAAAAATGCAATGCTTGGGGTTTCACATAACTGTTTGTGAATCAAATGATGTTAAAAAAATCTAAGAAAATCTTCATAGGATAAGTTTTTAAGATGGAGGAGAAAGGAAAAGGAAAAGATTCAGATAACAAAACTTAATGGCGTGGTTAAGTGTTAACATGCTTTTGCTTTGCTTGTTTAACATGGCGTGGTTATGTGTTAATATGCTTTTGCTTTGCTTGTTTATCTTATGTTTGATAGATTCTATATGCAAGGACGGAACTAGAATTCGAAGTCGAGGGGGGCAAATATAATTTTCTTAAGGGGGGGCAAATATAATTTTTCTTGGGCTTATTTTCAAAAATCTTAAATATGTACCTACTATTTAATATTTTTAAAAAAATTTGGGGGGAGGCCACAGCCCCCCCTTACCCTTAATGTGGTTCCATCCCTGCCTTTATGCGAAGAAGAAGCATATATGTGCGTAAAGCTAAGAACAGGAAATAGTATAAACTTTAAGAATAGAAATTCACGTCAATTATATCATGCCCATTAATCTCTTTGATTGAGATTGTACGACTAATATAATCACATTTGTCATTTATTTATTTCTATCAATTTATATTTGAGCCCGGATTGCCTATTACAAATTTACAATAAAAATTTTACAATCAAATTTCTCACAATGTTTTACAAATTTACAAATTTGCAATGCAGTTATTCCAGAAGGAATACTCTATCAAACAGGCCCAAAGTCTCGGCCTAATATTCTGAAAGTTGGGCTTACAAGATGCAAATACATACCAGCCACTAGGCATTGGGAGATTATGACAACCAACAGTGATGGATGTTCTTCAGAGACTATTAGTGAAAAGTCGAAATTGGGCTGGTTTCAGAATTTTATAAGCAAGCCTTGAACTGAACTTTTTGGAACTTATTGGGCTATATTTTACTTGGGACGGTTTTATTTAAAGGTTTAACTGTTTAAGAAGTAATTTCCCAACATTGCATAGTGAGGCTCAAAACTACGTTTATTCGTGTTCATTTGTGGATTTCAGTTAGTTCAATTAATAAAGTTTTTTATCTCTGAATAAAAAGTTTGGGGTTCAATTCCGCCTATACGAAAAATTAAATTCATTAATTTTAAGAATTTTTATATGCAATACATGTGATCAGTTTGTTCATCTTAATAATTTAATATGATTATTGTATATTAATAAAGTAGTAAAATATGATTTTTTATTCACAAAGTTGGCCTTTATTTGTGATTAATTATGAAGTTGTCTACTTGTCTATCAGAGGCTATGAGACCCATAAATTATTGTGTACAACTAGGTCCACAATTATCATTTTTAAAATAAAAAAATAAGAGTGACAGCTAATTGTGGGCAAAAAATGCTTCTTAGTACTTATCAGCCAAACCACAAGAATCTTTTGCACAGCTGGGTTTTAACAATATGCCGGCCCACTGCATGCATTGTAACGCACGAGTGTGAGTTTTAATTTGTTTGATTTTCTTGTTTAGCACAAGACTACAATGAAATTGATATCACTTTCATAACTCCATTATATATTTATATATATGAAGTTTACGGCGGCAATTTAGAGAACTTAATTCCTGTAAAGATAATTGGATTTATTGTCCCAGACTAGCTATATTCTCACATGCAATTCAGGAAAAAAAAAAGCACAAATACAGTAACACACACTGGTGTACAGTTGAGAAAGAAAGTGTTCAGTCTTCAGTGTTCTCATTGTCTTATCCTTAAATTAATTTGTACTAGCTCATTTCGACGATGAAAGAATATTTAATAGAACAATTTGGGTTTCATAAGTATAACAATGACCATAAAAAAAATTCATACAATTTTTTTTAATGAATAAATTCATTAATAGATTTAAATCTTACAGATACGAAATTTTAAAATAATTAGGTGTTAAATGTCATTCCATAATGTAAGTATTTTTGTTGGATCAAAAGTATTAAACTTTTGATACTTTCATCATCGAAATGAGCTAGTACAATTGATTATATATCCAACTTCAATTGATTATATATCCAACAAAATCACTAAAACTCAATTTATTTTATTATTATTATATTATGTTGTTAAATTTATATTAGAACTTACTCTTCATAACCCTTGATTAATTTAA
This sequence comes from Quercus ilex subsp. ballota, assembly GCA_032727855.1. Taxonomy (NCBI): domain Eukaryota; kingdom Viridiplantae; phylum Streptophyta; class Magnoliopsida; order Fagales; family Fagaceae; genus Quercus; species Quercus ilex. The sequence goes on along the minus strand of CM064908.1, from coordinate 17,032,553 downwards.
TTCCTCAAATCCAAAACATTATTGATAATAATGGTTTATAATTCTGTAAGGCTTTCAAATCTTTTTGTGTCAACTTTATCAACATTCCGACTATATCATAGCCTTATGGACCTTGTGATACTTTTCTTCCTTTTGAAATAGAACTGTAATTAAGAATGCGATGCTTTATAAGAATTGAAACAGACTTCTAGACACTAAACAATAATTGATGATGAGTAATTGGACCTACCCCTCGTTCTCATAATTTTCTCTCATGAAAATGTAGCTCATAATAAAGCTGCCCATTCACTGGCTAGAAGGGCAATTCTTACAGAAAATTTAAATGTCTGGATGGAAGATGTACCACCAGACATCCTTAATGTAATTCGGGCTGATTTCAGCCCCTCCTGATTTTTTAATATAAGTGCATTGTTCATTCTCAAAAAAAAGTGTAGCTCATATAATTTTTAGAAGTAATAATATTTGTTGGATTCTAGTTATGAATCACACTTTAGAGTGATAGAGGGCACATAGAATGCTTTTTTAGCAGGCATGGGGAATAAAATTGCTTTCTTGCTTTCTTGGTTGTCCAAACTCCAAGTCTCCAAAAGGTCCAAATAGAATGCCTAAAAAGTTTGAGAGTAACATTCCCTAAAAAGATGTTCCCCCAACAAGTCATAAAAATCTTGCTTCACTATCGTCTTTACAAAATACGAGGGTGAAAAATATTACTTCATTTGGTTGCTCAAACCGACGCACCAAAAGAAAAGAAAAAGAAAAAGCATTCAGATGTTAATTATAGTGGCGGCTGTACCCACCATGTTAAATACCTCTGGTATCGGAAGCCAACAATTTATCTTTGGAGACCAAGTTAAAATGTAATATTATATATATTAGTGTAAAAAAATCACAAATGGGTGGTTTAATATAGTGGTTCCAATGTTTGATGAGATCCATAATATTCCAAGTTCAAAATGCTTAACTAGTATTTTAAATTTGGGGCAACTCCAAGGGATTCATTCTTGCAATTATTTAGTATGTGCGGGGGGGGGGGGGGGGGGGGGGGGGGGGTGTGGGGGTAGGAGGACTACGCACAATTGGAAGAATAATCAACACTTTTGGACACCCACATTAAAAAAAAAAAAAAATTAGTAGTGTAAAAAATTATAATCATTTTCAACCTGCTACTATTAATGAAATTATAACAAAAAGTGTGTATCAAATTTAATAAATATGTGCTAAGATTAAGAAAAATAATACAGTATATATTCACCAATCTTTGTTCAAATGAAAAGTGTAAACTGTAAATTAAAATTAAAAATGAACTATCCTGCCTTAATCACCTAAGCATAGTGTAAACGAAAAATGTGGACTTACTCAATTTTTTAATTAAGTCACAAGAGAATTAGGTGATTTTAGTCTTATTTTATTTTAATATTTTAATTGGTTGAAAAGTTAAGAGTTTGAACAAGATTGTGAGTTATAAAACATTATAAAAGAAAGTTTAAAGAGATAATTTGATAGTGAGAATTCTAAATACTAAAAATTATATTCACACGCACATATAATTCAGCATATGCATGTAGTAATATTTAGAAGAAAAAAAAATCATGAGTTTTTCATAGTGAAATGCAACTACTGCCTAAAACCCTTTTCTAGAGTGAAATGCAACTATCTAAAAAACTTTGTTAAGAAAAAGGCAAAAATATACTTTAGGTCCTACGTTTTGGGTCTAATATCATTTTAGTCTTTAAATTAATTTTGCGCCGACATTATTCCCTAAAAATAGAAAATCATTTCCATTTTAGTTCCTGCCGTTAATCCACTAACAGAAAATGCATATGTGGCAAACAAAATGCCTTGTTTGTTGACGTAGCTAATAAAATAATAATAAAATATTTTATTTGGTATTTTTAAAAGCCATGTCAGCATTTTAATTTTTTTTAAAAGCCACGTCAGAAAATTTAAAAAAATAAGTAAATTAAATTTTAAAAAAAAAATCCCTTAAATCTAATTTAAACTAAATCATTTCTTAAAAAATCGAAAATCATTATCTTTTTAATTCTTTTTCTTTTTTTTTTCTTTAACCTCACCAACTTTAAAAAATCCTTACACTCTCTAATCAGACTAATCTCTCTCTCTCTCTCTCTCTCTCTCTGTGTGTGTGTGTGTGTGTGTGTGTGTGTGTGTGTGTGTGTGTGTGTGTGTGTGTGTGTGTGTGTGTGTGTGTGTGTGTGTGTGTGTGTGTGTGTGTGTGTGTGTGTGTGTGTGTGTGTGTGTGTGTGTGTGTGTGTGTGTGGAGCTCACAAGCTTAGCCTTCTTCTCCACCACGCGCCGTCACCATCGTGGTAGTGGCCTCTACATCCAATCTGACCATCGTGGTAGTGGCTTCTCTCTTGACCAATAGCTAGCAGATCAAGGGGTCTCTTAATACGAGCAGATCAAGTTTCTCTCTTGATGTGGAGAAAACGATGGGAACAATTTAGGGTCTTGCTGGTGGTTGTGAAACACGGATCGGTGGTTGTGGTGTTGTGAACCCCAGGTGGTGGTGGTTGTGGATTGGTTGGATTTGCTGGTTGTGGTGGGTTTGTTGTTGATGTGGGTCAATTGGTTTGTGTTTGGTGTTTCTTTGGTCAGTTAGGTCCGTTGATGATTTTGGCTTGGGTTAATTGGATTGGGTTTTCTTTGAGGTTTGCAGTGGATCTGATGGTGCTAGGCGATTAATTTATGTTGAATTTAGGTTTTCTCTGAGGTTTGATGAATTTGGATGATTGGGTTGTGTTGATGGTGCTAGACGATTATGATGAATTTGGGTTGATTTGGGTTTGATGATTGGTGTAGGGATAAGGGACCAAATTGATGAATTGGGCTTTGGGCTTGGCCGAGGACCTTATCCGTCCGAGGAGGATAAACAGCAATAAGGGTGTCAAACTCAGAACCCCATAAGTAAAATACAAATGGAAGGACCGAGAAAGTTGGTCCGAGGAGAAGCATCTCCTTGGATAAGCAAGGCATGGATCAAACATATACCTTGTCATTCAAGGTAACTTTCCAGGGCAATCTATTGACAAAGACAGGCCATATGATCGTGCAAAAGGGATGGGAGCTCAGAGGAATCTAATAAAAAACTGCTACCACCGCATTAAATGAGCAGCAGCTACTTTTCTGGCTGCATTTATGTGGAGAAGACCCCTGAACAGTGCTGCCTTGACTATCATAACTCACAGAGAGCCAGAAGGGGCATCTAATGGGACAGGTACTCAAGTGAGGGCTCAGATGATCCACAAGTGTATGATCAAGATGGTCTAAAGGAGGATATATTATGTAAGAAACCCTTCATAAGGAGGGGGATCAGAGAATCGAGAAAGAAACACTGTAGCAACATAGAGCCAGACTTGTAATAAAGTTTTAAGGGAAAATACATAAGAATCAATCTCCTCGGACTTGGTCGAGGACGTTCTTCTTTAAAGAAACGTCTATTATCTTTCCTTCTTTATCATTAAAATCTAATAGTTTGACATTTGATTCACTAAAGCCCATTTTTTCTAACCCATCCTCTACAAATTTATTATTTTGGGTTTTTTGGGCTAAAGTCTACACCCCTGTTGGGCTTGAAGTTCAAACTGGGTCCATACAATTGGATTGGGTTCATTGTTCTTCATTCTTCCTGTTAATATTTAATTTAATTTTTTCTTCTTTTTTCATTTGTGTTCTTGTAATCTGGGTTTAAGTTCTTGGTTACTGGGATTGATCTAGGAAGAACATGAATAACAAGTTGTAATGTTCTTACAAAAAAATAATGAAAAGTAACAAATTTTTTTTTAATTATTAGATTTTAGGTTTTTTTTTAATTAATTTTTTTAATTTTCTGATGTGGCTTTTTAAAAAAAAATTAAAATGCTGAAATGGAATTTAAAAAATGCCAAATAAAATATTTTATTATTATTTTATTAGCCACATTAGCAAACAGGGCATTCTGTCTGTCATGTATACATTTTCTATTAGTGGGTTCACAGTAAGAACCAAAATGAAAATGATTTTCTGTTTTTAGGAATTGAGGTAGGCGCAAAATAAATTTAGGGACCAAAATGAGATTAGGCCAAAATATAGGGATCAAAAGTGTATTTTTACCTAAGAAAAATTGTGTAGTGTGGACAAAACTCTTGTTGTAACCAATTCTTTTGAAACTTTGAAAATCTTCAAACTTCATTTGCTTATCAAATTAAGGTGATTTTCTTTCAAGTTTCATAATTGTTTGAAGATGTACTCAATGTCCAATAGCATAAAACAAAAGAGGGGGATTTGCAAAATAATGATATTTTTAGCATTTTTGGTAATATAGCAAGACTTCAAAATTATTTATATGTGAGAATAGCTTGTTCTTAACATTTTGTCCTCAAAAAAATGTCTTATTTCTTTGAATAATGTATTAGCTGGAATTCTTCCTTAAAAAAAAAAAAAAATGTATTAGCTGGAATTCGGGCCAAAGTGAAATAGGAGGCTATGCATATTTCATTGTTACGAAGTATTCCAAAGTGATGACTTTGGTTGAGACAATATGTAATTATTAATTTTCTAGTTATTGTCAACAAAGTGACAAACTTTTCACAATAAAATTAGATATCAATATCATATCATACAATTTCGTCACCAAAATCGAGAATGCCAACTTCCACCTTTTCCCTCAATCGTGTGCGGGGGTAAATCTTTAAAAAATAAAATAAAGGGAGAAGAGGTGTTGTTGTTTTGGGGGGGCGGTGGGGTTGTGGGGGCGGGAAGCATGGAGATTGCCACATTGGACAGAGGCCACGGAGCCACTATTTATTTGACTTGGGTAATGGTCCCCCATTTTTTATATATTTATTTTATGAAACCCCCCAACTTTTTTTATTAAAAAAAAACATATTAGTATATGCAGATACAAATTTTAGTAAAATTACATTTTGCTTTATTATTATTATTATTATTATTATTATTATTGATTCTTTTAAAAATAATATTGTAATCACAAACTTTTTTATAACATTTTTACAAATTGTTGAGGTATCAAATTATTATTGGTTTACAACTGAGCCCACTATTTACAAAATTATTTTACTTGCTAATAACCACTCATGATATCAATAATTTGTTAATAAGTTTGTAACTCTAGTATTTTTCTCCTTCTAAAAACCATAAATAATTTGTCAATTTAAAATATAAAAAAAATACACAAGCCCAAAAAAATTTAGCCTAGCAACAAAAATTATCAATAATAAAACTAAAAATGTTAAATTCAATTAACAAATTTTACCCAAAACAAACAACCTTAATAATTTTGTTCTTACCTAGCAGCAAATGCACACATCAAAGACACCCAAAAAAAAAAAAACCCCCTTTAGCAGCTTAGCTGCTGCAAACCAAGCTATCCCTCTAACTCCAAGTTCTGACTCCGTCGTTCTTGGAGAGGTCTAATTCTAAGCATCTCTTCTAACTTCCGAGTTATAAATATGTTTAAGAGTAATTGTGCTCACAAATCTCGAATAAAATCACAAACTAAAAATCACTTTATTTATCGATTCTTTATTCAATCCAATTTTCAAAACTATGGCGTTCATCTCAAGCAATTGAAAAGATATTCACAGGCAAAAAGATGAAGTACTTAGTAACTGTGCTCACAAATCTCGGATAAAATCATAAGCTGAAAATCACTTTATTTTTGGATTCTTTGTTCAATCCAATATTGGAAACTATGGCGTTCATCTCAAGCAATTGAAAAGACATTCTCAGGCAAAAAGATGAGGTATTATATATCTGAACCTGGATTATCAATTATCATAACCCAACAAATATGGTTGGTACTAACATTTGCTTTTTTGGGCATTCCAAATGTGCACTTCCAACTTCAGAAGTTCACCTAAAAATTATTCCTTTACGCATATGCTAGTGAATTAAATGCCACCCATTATTTCTCTTTGGGTTTTTTATTTATTTATTTTATAGAAAGATAGAAGCTCTTTGAATATTGAGCGTATTGTACCAAACCCACCAACTTTTACAAACTTTAACTATTCTCAATTTAACAGCCAAGTTAGTTGAATATTGAAGATCGTGGTAGTTCAATACTTCAATGAATCAATGGAACCCAATGGGGTTGGTCAGGGATTTTCTTATGCACACTATGCATCTCATCAAGTGTGTGTATATATATATTATAAATAAAAATCAAATCAAACAAAATCTAATTTATACTTAAGAGGAAAAACTTAATTATTTCATATATAATTATCGTGAAATACATTTGTCCTATGTGACCTGCTAGTCTCATCTTACTCGGCACGAGTTTTAACAAACCCTAAGAGAGGATAAGGCGAGAATAGATCGCCCACCCTCTCAGATTGTTTGTGAAGAGGCTAGGTTTGGGCTTGAAGATGGGCTTGACGGCTTGTCTGCAATGGCCCATCAGAGGACGGGTCCAATAGAGAATTTAGTATAAATCATCAGCGAATTTAAGTTCTATAAGGAAAAGGATTCCGAATCCACGCCCATGAGGATTCTGTTTGCCACATACATTGATGGAGGATCTTCTCCATAAGGAATGAGACTTGTCCATCACGTTTGGGGCTCCTTAAGAGAGTTTCTACAAGGAAAGACTTCGACTCCAAGTAGGAGAGGTCAACTTTCGACTACTATAAAAGCGCCAATACTCTCATGATCAAGGTACGCATAATTTACCCACTCTAGCACTCTGGAGTTATGAGAAGACTACTGACTTAACCTTCGGAAAGTATTTGGCCGGCACCACACCGGTGCTCTTTGTGAGGCTTTCTTCTTTGTTGTGCAGGTTCACGTTCGAGCGTGTAGGTACTGTGTGGCTCACTGGTGAAACTCTCGACCTCATCAGTTGGCGCCGTCTGTGGGAACGGTTAGTAGGGATCCAAAAAGCCATACTATCGTTTTTCGGACTAAAGGGTTACATGGTACTCACTCGCTCGATGGCAACCACTAACGACGTTCAAGGAGATGAACAACCCACGACTGCCCTAGAAAGACAAGTTCGGACTCTTGCTGCCGCAGTGGAACGTCTCACCAAACAAAACAACGATTTAGAAGAACAGCTGCGTCAGAAAAACGCAGGACAGAATGACCAGCAAGAAGAGGAAGAAGGGACTAGCGCTGCAAAGAGAAACCAGGAGAAACCGGAAGGCAGCCACGCCCCAAGCAGACCAGAAAGGCAGAACTTGAGCATGCCATCCCTCACGACTGCGACACCACCACAGATTTCTGCGGAGATGCAAACGATGAGGGAACAGATGGAGGTAATGATGAATGTGCTCAAAGGGCGGGTTTCTAGCGATCTGGACGATTTAGTCAACCGCACTGACTCGCCTTTCACTGCGGCCGTGAACGCCTTCCCCTTACCCCACAAATTTCGCATGCCTCATATAGATAGCTACGACGGAGTAAAGGATCCACTAGACCATCTGGAAACGTTCAAGACCCTAATGCACCTCCAGGGGATAGCTGATGAGATCATGTGCAGGGCCTTCCCCACAACACTCAAAGGCCCCGCGAGGATATGGTTCAGCCGACTAACGCCAAACTCCATCAGCACCTTCAAGGAGCTGAGTGCTCAGTTCACCACACACTTCATTGGAGGGCACAGATACAAGAAGTCCACGGCTTGCCTGATGAGTATTAAGCAACGGGAGGACGAGACACTGAGGGCCTATATAACGCACTTTAATAAGGAAGCGCTCTCAATAGACGAAGCAAACGATAAAATACTGGTTGTTGCCTTCACGAACGGGCTACGGAAGGGCAAATTTCTGTTCTCTTTGTACAAAAACGACCCCAAAACCATGTCGGAAGTACTCTACAGGGCAACCAAATACATGAATGCAGAAGACGCGTTGCAGGCTCGAGAGGATAAGCCAAGGAAGAGGGAACGACAGGAAGAAGGACGAAGAGATCAAGGATCGAAGAGGACAAGAATAGACGACCGAAGAGTTGAGCGACGCGCTAAGCCGCCCGGAGGGAGGTTCATGAGCTTCACGCCGCTGACAGCTCCGATAGATCAAGTCCTAATGCAAATCAAGGACGAGGAGGCTCTAACCTTCCCCGGGAAGCTGAAATCAGATCCCAGCAAAAGATCAAGAGAAAAATACTGCCGTTTCCACCGCGATCACGGTCACGACACAGCAGACTGCTATGACTTGAAGCAACAGATAGAGGCCCTAATCAGACAGGGGAGGTTACAGAAGTTCGTCCGGAAAGAAAGGACGGATCCGCCGCCTCAGGGGCAGCAACCCCGAAAAGAAAATGAGCGCCCTAGACCACCAGTCGGAGACATAAGGATGATCTTAGGGGGAACATCAATTGCCAGGTCATCCAAGAAGGCCCGAAAGACCCACCTCCGAATGGTTCAAAGTGTCCAGCTGACGGGCTCAGCACCTAAGATGGCGCGGAGAGATAGTCCAATCATTGGGTTTTCAGAAGAAGATGCACGACGACTCCACCATCCGCATGACGACGCGTTGGTTGTCACCATCCGAGTAGGCGAGTATAATATGCATAGGGTGTTGGTAGATAACGGCAGCTCAGCGGACATCCTCTATTACCCGGCGTTCCAACAAATGAAATTTGATAGGGAACGGCTAATACCAACGAGCAATCCGCTGATTGGCTTCGGAGGAACGAGAGTATTTCCATTAGGCACGGTGACAATTCCAGTAACAGTCGGAGATTACCCAAGGCAAATCACACAGGACGTGACGTTTCTTGTAGTCGATTGCTCAACCGCGTACAACTCTATCATTGGACGACCAACCCTGAATGCGTGGAAGGCCGCAACTTCAACTTACCACCTGATGATCAAGTTCCCTACAGAGCATGGGATTGGCGAGCTACGTGGGAACCAGGTGGCCGCCCGTGAATGCTACATTGCCATGCTCGAGACGGAAGGCCAACAGCAAACAATGAGCATAGAAGAAGCACGGACGGTAGCAGAGCCAGGAGAGGAGCTAGAAGAGATAATTCTTGATGAATCAAGACCTGAAAGGACGACCAGGATTGGCACACTAGGCAGCCATCAAACCCGCCAAGCCCTCATAAAATTCCTCCGAATGAACCAAGACGTGTTCGCCTGGAGCCACGAGGACATGCCCGGAATCAAAAGCTCAGTGATAGTTCACAGGTTGAACGTGAACCCATCATACTCGCCTGTCCGACAGAAAAAGCGAGTATTCGCCCAAGAGCGAGACGAAGCAATTACACAAGAGGTGAAGAAGCTGCTGGAAGCAAACTTCATTCGAGAGGTGTACTATCCCAACTGGTTAGCAAACGTAGTAATGGTTAAGAAAGCTAACGGGAAGTGGCGAATGTGTGTCGATTTCACAGACCTCAACAAAGCATGCCCGAAGGATAGCTACCCGCTACCCCGGATAGACACATTAGTAGACTCGACGGCGGGACACCAGCTTTTGAGTTTCATGGATGCTTTCTCGGGCTACAATCAAATTAAGATGGACGAAGACGATCAGGAGAAAACCTCCTTTGTCACCAGCCAAGGGCTCTTCTGTTACAAAGTAATGCCGTTTGGACTTAAGAATGCAGGCGCCACATACCAGAGACTGATGAACAAAATGTTCGCACACCAGATCGGCCGGAACGTGCAGGTTTATGTCGACGATATGCTTGTAAAAAGCCCACTCGAAAGGGATCACCTAAAGGACCTCCGAGAGACTTTCGACACCCTCCGCTCGTATAATATGAAGCTCAACCCGAACAAGTGCGCGTTTGGTGTGACGGCGGGGAAGTTTTTGGGATTCATGGTGTCCCAAAGAGGAATAGAAGTCAATCCAGAGAAGATCGGGCCATCGTGGAGTTGGAACCGCCGAGGACGGTCAAGGATGTGCAAAAACTGAACGGCAAAATTGCCGCACTGAATAGGTTCGTATCGAAGGCAACGGACAAGTGCCTTCCATTCTTCAAAACTCTGCGAAAATCATTTGAGTGGACGGAGGAATGCCAGAGGGCTTTTGAAGAGTTGAAGAAATACCTCACATCCCCACCGTTGCTCAGCCCCTCCAGACCTGGAGAAGAACTTTACCTTTACCTGGCTGCTTCACAAGCTGCGGTCAGCGCAGCACTGGTGAGAGAGGAGGACGGATTACAGAGACCCGTCTATTTTGTAAGTCGAGTGTTCAGAGGAGCACAAGAGAGATATCCACAAATGGAGAAACTGGCCCTTGCACTAGTTACTGCGGCAAGAAAGTTAAAGCCTTATTTCCAAGCGCACACTATCGTAGTCCTGACGAATCAACCTTTGCGAAGAGCTTTGGGCAGCCCTGACGCAGCCGGATGGATGGCTTTGTGGGCGATTGAGATGAGCAAATTTGACATACAATACCGCCCACGAAGCGCGATCAAAGGCCAAGCCGTGGCCGATTTCATCGCAGAATTCGCGCTATCAAAGGGCAGGAGGGCAGAAGAAGCTGCGATGTGGAGCATCCACACGGACGGATCGACGAATAAAAAGGCAAGGGGAGCAGGTGTCGTCATCCATACCCCGGACGGGGACGAAATCAAGTGCATGATCCGATTCGACTTCCCCACAACAAACAACGAAGCAGAATATGAAGCACTAGTAGCTGGTCTAGACCTCGTTAAGGCGGCAAGTGCAGAAAATATAGTCGTACACTGCGACTCTCAGGTGGTAATAAGGCAGATCAACGGTAGCTACGAGTGCAAGAATGAAAGAATGAAGAAATACCTGGAAGAAGTGAACAATCGGATCGGCAACCTTGTAGTGAGATTCGTCCAAATCTTAAGAGAAGAAAACGAGCACGCCGACTGTTTGGCAAAAGCGGCCTCGGCAGAAGTCATGATTGTCCCCGAACAAGTATTGTCGTTTGTACAACTCTCCTCGCTAATCGACGACGGAAGGAATGTACTGGATGTCAATTCCGAGAACAATTGGACTACACCTCTAAAAGCATACCTGAAATCAGGTACCCTTTCAGACAGAAAAGACGCAGCTAGAAAGTTGAAGGTACAGGCCTCACGATTCGTGCTGATAAAAGATGTCTTATACAAGAGAGGATTCTCCCGACCGTACCTAAGGTGTTTGGGCAACGAGGAGGCTAACTACGTAATGAGGGAGGTTCACGAGGGTATCTGTGGAAATCACTCAGGGGCAAGGTCATTAGTTCACAAGTTGATCCGAGCTGGTTACTATTGGCCTACTATGTTAAAGGATGCCCAGGCTTATGTCAAGACCTGCGACAAATGCCAGAGGTTCAGTAATCAAATCAGACAACCGTCCGAGCAGCTCACACCCATGACGGCCCCTTGGCCATTTGCCCAATGGGGATTAGACATCATGGGCCCCTTTCCGACGGCTATAAGGCAATTGAAATTCTTGGTAGTCAGTATCGACTATTTCACGAAATGGGTAGAAGCCGAAGCCTTAGCCACCATCACGGAGAAGAACATCCGAAGCTTCGTATGGAGAAATATCATTTGCAGGTACAGGATACCCAGGGTCCTCGTCTCGGACAACGGGAAGCAGTTCGACAATAGCGCATTCAGAGACTTCTGCTCGGATCTAGGAATCAAGAATCATTACTCGTCCCCAGCACATCCACAGGCAAATGGGCAAGTGGAAGTCACAAACCGGTCTTTGCTAAAGATCATCAAGACCCGTCTTGAAAGGGCAAAAGGCATCTGGCCGGAGGAACTGCCAAACGTCTTATGGGCCTATCGTACTATGACAAGAACACCTACAGGAGAATCACCGTTTCGACTGACATATGGGACCGAAGCTGTCATCCCGACAGAGATAGGACTCACGAGCTATTGTGTGGAGAACTACGACAAAGATAAGAATGAAGAGTCCTTGCGACTTCAGCTAGACCTTGTGGATGAGGTTCGTGCGGCAGCAGAATAGAGGATAGCACGATACCAGAACCTTATGGCAAAACACTACAACTCCAACGTCAGGCCTAGAGACTTCCAGATCGGGGATCTTGTGTTACGGAAGGTCATGGGCGCTGCCAGAGATCCTTTACATGGAAAGCTCGGCCCCAACTGGGAGGGACCCTACAGGATCACATCATAGCAAAGGAAAGGAACCTACCACCTTGAAACCATGGACGGACGGAAGCTGTAGCTCCCCTGGAATACGGAGCACCTACGGAGATACTACCAGTAGAGACGACACGAAGAGCATCAACGCCTCAATGTTTCCAAATTTGTCATTAAGTTTTTACTTCAAACAATCTTTTTGGTTTTGTTATTACTAGTCTTACTTTCAAACAATTATTTTTGCAAGTGCCTTTTTAAGCCCTAGGGGGCAGGTACTCTTTCTACATGCTTTGATTTCAATAAAAGGAAATATTCCGACACGACTATGATGTGCCTATTAAAACAAAGTCCACAAGATGGACGGATATAATCTGAAGTCCACAAAGTGGACGGATCATCCCAAGTGGATGAAAATCCTAAGTCCACAAGATGGACGGATATAATATAAAGTCCACAAAGTGGATGGATCATCCCAAGTGGATGAAAATCCTAAGTCCACAAGATGGACGGATATAACATAAAGTCCACAAAGTGGACGGATCATCCCAAGTGGATGAAAATCCTAAGTCCACAAGATGGACGGATATAACATAAAGTCCACAAAGTGGACGGATCATCACAAGTGGATGAAAGTCCCAAGTCCACAAGATGGACGAATATAATATAAAGTCCACAAAGTGGACGGATCATTCCAAGATGATGAAAATTCTAAGCCCACAATATAGACGGATATAATCTGAGTCCACAAAGTAGACGGATCATACAAGGGGATGAAAATCCAAAATCCACAAGATGGACGGATATAATCTAAATCCACAAAGTGGACGGATATTCCCAAGGGAATGAAAATCCTTAGTCCACAAGATGGACGGATATAAACTAAGTTCGATGTGGACGGATAATTGTAAGAAATTAAAAAAAATCCCGTCCTCGAACTAGAAGAATATAAACTAATTCCGCAAAGTAGACGAATCATCCCAGGAGGATAAAAATCGTTAGTCCATAGGAATGGATGGATAAAACCACATAAGTGGACGGACAAAATTGTCCACGAAAGGATCAAATCCTTCGCCATAGTGAACGGGGACGAAAAGTCCACGAATGGACGGATAAAAACCAAGTGTGTAAAAATAGGCGGACCCATCTACTAATCCACAACATAAAACATCCAGATCTATGCAAACAAAATACAAAAATAGCAATCACCCCAACATAATATATAAAAAATAAATAAATAAAATATTGAGTAGCTACATAACATCCATGACGGATGGAAAATTTTCATAAAATATCTAATACAAAGCAGTTCATAGATAATAAAATCACTTCAGCTGGAGGTTGGGACATCTGTTCCTTCCTGACGGACGTCCATGACGTTCTGATCATTTTCAACTGTCCTGGCCACCTGAGGCTCGTCGACCTAAGCCCCGTCAACTTGATCCTCATAACCAAAATGATGGTCGGTGTCATCAGATCTAGCAGGCTGAACGGAGGTTGGCTCGGGAACACTGATGTTGACGGAGGATAGGTCAAGGTCAGGATATAAGCTCTTCACTTGACGAAGAGCGTCGTCAAAGCCGTCATTGAAGAAGGACCCTAGCTCCAACAGAAGGTCGTCGGAGTCGCGGTAATCATGCACGGCGTCTACCCTTGCCTGACGGATCTCCTTCTCCTTGTCCTCTAAAACCTTGGACAGCTCCTCCGTCTTCTTTAAGTACTCGTCCCTAGCTCCTTCAGCCATCTTTAACTTCTTCTCCTGGACGACCTTCCAAGCCCTTAGCTGAGTTAATTCATCATCTGTCGCCTTGGCCTTCTCCTTCAGACGGTCCAGCGTTGTTTCATGACTAAGGCACCGTCCCATAAGCCCCTTCATCATTAGCATGGCCTGGAAGTAAAAAGGAGTTAGCCCAACTACTAGAATCAGAAAAACAAAAGTGTAGAAGACGGATCAAACTACCTGAGCTATGTTGAATAGGCCCGTCTCACCCATAGCCTCGGTGGAATGGTTGCCTAGGTCTTCGTAATTGTCAGAGGAGATGACGGATGAGAGCTTCTCTAAGGCGTACTTGGGGTCCTCTCGTAGGAGGACGGGCGCCTTCTCCTTCTGTGAGGACGGGCCCGTCATGAGGCCTTTTCCTGCCCCATGCTTAAGAGGGGTAGCAGTTTTGGCATCAGCCATAAGACCCAGGACGGGCTCCAATGGAACCTTGGGCTTCTTCGGTTGACGGTCCCCTCTGGACGGCACTTTCCTTTTTTGGGGAATACTGGAGCCTGTACCCATTGGATCTGCCTTGACGGACTCTTTCTTTTTAGCAGCGTTAGCTCTGATCAAGGCCCTTCTCTTGGCGTCATCCATTTTTGCCAAAGTAGACGGAAAAAATTACAAAAAGAGAGTAGTAGACGGACAAAATTGTAGGAATTAAGATAGAAGCTTACGTTGACGGACTTTCTTGTCGTACTTCCTTGCTACAGGAGAGGGTTCAGGTCCGTCACAATACCAATGAATAGTATCGAGGGTGACGAGCTTGGCCCAGGTCCTTTCCTCCGACGAGGTCTTTTTAAAAATCTTTTCCAAAAATCTGAATTCTTCTAGTTCTATCTGGGGGCGCTGACGGACTGAAAAAAGAGAGAAGAGGGAAGTTAAATTTTTATGAAAACTAGATCAAGTAAAATAAATATAAGTTATTTTTGTATGACGGGTATACCAGACTCAGCTAAAATGCCCCACGTAGTGTCTACTGGCATGTGATCCGTCTCCCCTGGACAGCACATCCAACCGTCTCCTTCTGTGAAGAAGAAACGGCTCTTCCAGTCTCTATTTGAATCTGGAGTTTCAAAGATAACCTTCAGGACAGAGCTCCTAGGGACGAAGCTATACATTCCCCTCGACTTATCTATCTCGTCTGGACGGTAGCAGTGAAGGAATTCCCTCACCGTCAGCCTACGTCTATCGCCTGACATGGCTCCGTACAACACCTCCATGGCAATAAAGACTCTTCAGGCGTTTGGGGATATTTGGCTGACGGACAATCCCAAATATTGTAGGAGTTCGCGATGGAGGGAACTCAATGGGAATCTAAGGCCAGCCTTGAGCACCTGCTCATATATCCCAACACCGTCGACCCCCTTGTAATAACATTTCTCTGACTTATAGGGTAGACGGATGGGAATATGGTCAGGGATTTGGTAGTTGTCTCTAATGGTGTTGAAATGTGGCTCCTTGATTTTTGAAGTAAAGGCGTGGACCGTCCACTCCGGTAGCATGACGAACAGCCTAAGTCCGTCCGCTCCCACGACGGATCTAATTTCCTCTACTTGATCTTCAACTATTTCTACAATCTCCATATCCTCATTTGTTGAGGAAGGGGAATATGCAGACAGACTCCTATCCTCGCTCAGATCCTCTCGGTCTTTTTGACCTGACGGATACACCTCCTCATAACCCTCTCCGTCGCGAATGACTGACTGGTTACTTGACGCACTAGACATTTCCTACAGGTAAGGACAAAACCTAAGGCTATAACGGATGTTGGAAAATATGACGGGAAAGAAAGGGAATTGTTTTTCATAGTTGAGTTGATATAAGGAATTAAATATAAGACGGATAGAAATGGCTTACCAGGAAAAAGTAGACGAATGAAAGTACCGCTGACGGTTGCAGTAGGTGGACGGTCTCCCTCTGACAGGTGCGACGGTCTCTCTCTGACAATGAAATTCTTCCTGAAAATGAAAAATGAGAGGAGGAGGAGGCAGTATTTATAAGAGAAGTGAACGGAAGACGAAGCGACGCTTCGATCTTATACAATCACCAACAGGAGTGCGACACGTGTCACACACATTAATGATCCCAGGCCTTGTCTTCAGTACTGACACTGACGGATTATCTTGGATCCGTCACCCTTGAAAATAATTTGGAACCGATGACCCATAAACATCTCAAACCGTCATCTTGCTAAGGATAACCGTCACCCCATGATTCCGTCCACTAAACTATGACGGACTCAAGGGGCGAAGGGGGCAACTGAAGAGGCTAGGTTTGGGCTTGAAGATGGGCTTGACGGCTTGTCTGCAATGGCCCATCAGAGGACGGGTCCAATAGAGAATTTAGTATAAATCATCAGCGAATTTAAGTTCTATAAGGAAAAGGATTCCGAATCCACGCCCATGAGGATTCTGTTTGCCACATACATTGATGGAGGATCTTCTCCATAAGGAAGGAGACTTGTCCATCACGTTTGGGACTCCTTAAGAGAGTTTCTACAAGGAAAGACTTCAACTCCAAGTAGGAGAGGTCAACTTTCGACTACTATAAAAGCGTCAATACTCTCATGATCAAGGTACGCATAATTTACCCACTCTAGCACTCTGGAGTTGGGAGAAGACTACTGACTTAACCTTCGGAGAGTATTTGGCCGGCACCACACCGGCGCTCTTTGTGAGGCTTCTTCTTTGTTGTGCAGGTTCACGTTCGAGCGCGTAGGTACTGTGTGGCTCACTGGTGAAACTCTCGACCTCATCAGTTTGTATATATAGTATATACAATTAATTTTTTTATACATATTATATATTATTTTAAAAACATTTGTCTCTTTACTCTCAGTATCCACACAAACAAATTGTATCCATTTCTCTCCCTCATCTGATCTCACCTCCTATTTAGCATCAATGTCACCCACCCCATTAGATACGGTAAAATGTCTTTATTCCACCCGTTGTGTGCGGCTTTTTCATCCCAATTAAGAAGCACATGATTTAGCCTCGCCATTATGGTTGTCAAAATCGGGATCCTACGTAAGATCGTGGGAGGTAGGTGGGATCGTGGATCGTAGGATCGGATTGTGAATCGTAAGATCCTACATTATTTGAGAAAAAAAAAATTTGTATGTTAAATAATCACATAAATTATACATTCATAAAAAATAAAAAATTTGCATCCATTTGATGTAATTACCATGCATCATTATATCAATTTGTAAGCATCATTTAAGATTTCAAAAATCTCAAAACGTAACACTCTATTGGGATGTTATTTTTTGTTTGTTTTCAACTAACACTCTATCTCGCTACATTAGAATAGCAAAATTTGATTTATTGGAATATTATTTTTCATTTGGGTCCAACTGAACTTTCTGTTAAGTTAAAGAAGATTACAAGAAACAAAAATCGTTTGGAATCGTCAGAATCGTACGATCCTGAACGATCGCTAAGATTCTTGAAAGATTTAGATCGTTTTAGGCAGGTGAGATCGTAAAATCATAGAATAGTAGGATCCAAATCGAGATTTTGACAACCATGCTCGCTATCCTTTTCCACACACATTTGACCTATGCTCATTGCTCAGTCCCTACACATTTTTTTCTCCTGTTTGAAAGGGCAGTAAAACATTAAACTTGCCTTATTTTATGGGATGTTTAAAGATTCACATTTAAAGATTGATTGGTATATACTATACACCCCCCTTATTACTTGTGAGGGTTTAACGTCCCGTTCACTGCAAGCAAAAACAATCTTCTCTCACGCAATCTCTATATGCATTCAGTGAAGGACCATCACTTGTTTTAATTGACTTTACAACTGTTTTTTTTTTTTCTCCCTTTTTATCCTAAACCCAACACACACCTTGCACAACTAGACAATGCCTATGTCAAACCAATATTTCTTCTATAACTAAACTTATTATAAAATTTTCACTAGTCGGAAATTATTTATTGTATCGAAAAAATTTAATAAAATATAATTTTTTTTGTCTTAAATATAAATGAACTTGACAATTATTAACACGTATTAATTATGATTGTATTTATTTATATAATTATCTATTTTTTTTACTGTTTATATAAAATATGATGAGACAGAAATTTTTTTCAGAGAGATGTGGCAATATTCTAAATTTCTAATAAAGGGTTTAAACTTTAAATATAGAATTGAATATATGCCTCTTTTTACTTTTTAGTGGTGGAGAGTAGGATATGATCCCATCCCAGCAATGTTTTCCTTTTTTTGACTTAAATATAAATTTGATAATTATAAATGTTATTTATAAGTATTTATTATCATTGTATTTGTATATAAAACTATCCTTTTTACTATATATATAAAATAGACGTGGCAATATTTTTTTAATAAGAGAAATGAATTCATGTGGTCAGCCTTAACTAATTAATATATATAAAATATGATGTGACAATATTTTTTAATTGGGGAAAAGAATATATGTGGCCAACTTTAACCAATCTTCTATTGTTGTTGTAATCTAATAGAGAGTTTAAATATAGAATAAATTTTTTTTTTTTTTGAAAAACAAACACACACACAAGGAAGAGGAAAATAGGTTCTAACATAAAAGCACACCACAACTCTACTCAAAATACAATTAATATATATTATAGATCATAGATTATAGATATCTAGTACTTATTTTAAAAATATATTAGATTCTCTGTTTATTACTGTCATTTTTCCCCCTTTTTTTGGCTGAATATTACTGTCATTGTTTTCATACTCATCCTGCGTTGTCATTATATTTCTGTAAATAGCACATAATTGGCTGAGGTTTATTTAAGGAAATTTCTACCAATAGATTTATTTATTTATTTATGGGAATCAATAGATTATTTCAGTATCTATCTTATTTTACTGAACAGACCACCCCCCCCCCCCCCCTCCTTTACATGTGTAGTTTAAAACTCCTTTGGCCTTATGTTCCGCATTTAGAACGACCTATACTATTGAAGTCTCCGCCTCTATCTCTATGCTATTTTTCTGTTAAAGACAGCAAAATAAGCCTCAGTTCAGCTTTACAGTTTTCTGTTAAATAGGAGAAGTGGGTGTCTGACTCTGGTGTTGCCTTCCAAATGGGAAACTGGGGTATTATTGTTTTCTCTCTTCTTCTCTGTTCTCCTCTGTTTCATGGAGAAATAGCAGTCGCTGCAAAAGCCAAGGAAGGATCAGAAGAATGGGGATATGTTGAAGTCAGACCCAGTAAGCCATTTAAGTCACACTGATAAAAAAGTTTGGTTCTTTTTTGTGTTCTCTTTTTAATTTTCTCAAATGGAATTGTAACAAATGGATCTTGGCTTGTGTGTTTATGTGGTTTTTGAATTACACAGAAGCCCATATGTTCTGGTGGCTTTATAAAAGTCCATACAGAGTTGAGAATTCCACAAAGCCATGGCCTATCATTCTTTGGCTGCAGGGTGGACCTGTAAGTATTGGTATTGATTTATAGAAATGAATGAATGTGAAAAAAAACTTAGAAACTTGTGCTGTTGTCTAAAACATATATTTTTTGAGTTTCTTCATGCTTTCATATATGAATATTTGTATTTGCTTATAATTCACTGTCAAAATATAGGGTGCTTCAGGAGTTGGTATAGGGAATTTTGAAGAGGTTGGGCCTCTAGACACTGATTTGAATCCACGGAATTCGACATGGTTGCGAAAAGCTGATCTTCTGTTTGTGGTAATTGATTGGAACTCTGTTATGAAGTAAATGGTTTTGAATTTTAATGAATTTTTTGTTGGTTTTATAAACCAAATCACTCGGTGTAATGTAGGATAATCCAGTTGGAACCGGATATAGTTTTGTTGAGGATGAAAAGCTGTTTGTGACAACCGATGAGGAAGCAGGAAATGATTTAACAACATTGTTGGAGGAGTTATTCAATAAGAATGAGAACCTACAAAAGAGTCCCCTGTACATTGTAGCAGAGTCTTATGGTGGTAAATTTGCTGTCACTCTTGCACTGGCAGCTGTGAAAGCCATAGAAGCTGGGAAATTGAATCTTAAACTAGGAGGTAATCTTTTTTCAAGCATTTTTCTCTGATTAGCAATATCAAGAATCTGAAAATATACTTAATTAAGGAAAGTTGAAAAAGAAAATAAAGATGGGTCATTTTCATTGTGCCCAGGATATCTGTAATTCTGATTTTGTAGATTTTTTTTTTCTTCTAAAAAGTGACTTATTTTGTGAACATATATGCTTCTTCCACATGTAGGAGTTGCATTAGGGGACAGCTGGATCTCCCCAGAAGATTATGTGGTACTTAGTCCCAATTTTTTTATGTCCAATTCATATGCTATCACTTAATGATTGATTCTCTGAATTAAAAAATGCAACTCCTATATTTCAGTTAAGGTTTAAATTTGATAATGCAGTTATCATGGGGTCCTCTTCTCAAAGATGTCTCGAGAATTGATAACAATGGGCTTCAGGCATCAAACAGGTCTATGTTATGTACTTTCAATTAAAATGTAGAATAAAAACCATATGAGGATTGAAAATTTTCAGTCCACTAACAAACCCATTTCATTAAACAGTGTAGCTCAAAAAATTAAGAAACAAATTCAGCAAGGTCAATATGTTGAGGCAACCGATTCGTGGTCAGAACTTGAGTCAGTGATTGGCAGATTTAGCAATAATGTGGTATACTTTTGCCCCATAATGAACATGTAACTATTTGTATCTAAAATTCAATTATAGCCTAAAAATATTGCTTTCTTTTGGGGGGGGATTTGCATTTTGCAGGACTTCTACAATTTTCTACAGGATTCTGGAAGTGACTCGATATCCATAACAGCCATGGAATCATCAAAAGCGATTTCAGGAAGAAGATATTCAAGATATTTGAGTTCCTTGAGGTCTTCTCTTGCTGCTACTGGTGGTTTGGATGATATTATGAATGGTGTCATTAAAAAAAAGCTCAAGATTCCGGAAAATGTGACGTGAGTTTCCTTCTCTCTAAAAGGGGAAAAATTTTGGCTGAAAGCACATAATTCATAAAGAAGTATATTAAGTGTTTTATTTGCAGGTGGGGAGGACAGTCAGATTCTGTTTTTACAAAACTTTCAGGGGATTTCATGAAACCAGTGATTAGTGGGGTAAGAAATTAAAGTAGGCACAAAGAAGTTAAAATGTTTCATATTTGTCTTAAAAAGTTTCAAATAGTTTTACTTAATTCATACATATGAACTAGTTATTGAGCATCAACTAGTTGAATTTGAGCCTATTTGGTAGAAGAATTAATGTGAGGGACAGAAAACAGAATCTAATATCTTAAAATTTTCCTTTGGCCTAGTAAGATAAAAATATGGTGAAACTTGCTTCAGCTTCGGCTTAACATGCATGCTTCATCCACATGGTAATCTTATTTTTGTTCTATATTAATCAAGTTGTTAGATTGCTATATAAATTAAGATTCTCTTTGTCTTCTTGTACCATTTTTTTTAATGAATAAAATATGTGGATAGCTCCGCTGCCTGGCATTGATGCGATAAATAGAATGATCAAAACTTGTATCGAAACTGAAATATAGTATATACATTGAAAACGAAATTGATATTTTATGGCAGGAAGATTCCAAATTACTCAATTTCATTCATTTATTTATTATTGACTTTTTCACAAAGCAAATTGGTATTAAAAGCTAGTATCTTTTCTTAGATTTGGCTCTTCTATGAAGTTGACCCGAAAGACTTACTTAGTCCTTACCTATGTGGCCTTATTGTGGTTTACAATTTTTGTCTTAAAAAATCTTAAATTAGTGACCAATTCTTATTCTTTTACAGGTCGATGAGCTCCTTGCTAAAGGAGTAAATGTGACTGTATACAATGGACAAGTAAGATTACTCAAGTCCTTTTCAACTATGCGATACAGTTGTGGGATTTGAGAAGGGCTAGCAGCCCATCTGCACCACCCACTATTATATGATTTTTGTCTCTTAATTTCCAATATAATGTTGACTTGATAGGAATCATTTATAAAAAACACAATTATTTGGTTGATTTTCTGACTGTAATGTCTTTAATGGGTATTATTAATCTTCCTAGCTAGTTTAACCATAATGATGGTGCTGATGTCATAGTCTCGTTTGTTATTATTTGTAGATTGATCTTATTTGTGCAACGAAGGGGACACAAGCATGGGTTGAGAAGCTCAAGTAACTCTCTCTATCTCTTTCATCCTTGTCTTTATTTCATCTTCTTCTTCTTCTTCTTCTTTTTTTCTCAATATTGTGTAATTTAGATTACCCTTTCATGTGATATTATTATTGTTTTTTTTTTAATTTTACCCTATAAATTTTTACTTAATTACATGGTAAAATAAGCCTAGCTAACGCAATCCATGTATTAGGTGGGAAGGGCTACAAAATTTCTTGGGCACCGACAGAACCCCTCTCTATTGTGGGGGTAATAGAGGAAGTACCAAAGGGTTCAGGAAGTCATACAAAAACTTTCACTTTTATTGGATTCTTGGAGCAGGCCACTTTGTAAGTCAACTATTAACTGTACCTTCACAAGTCTTTTCTAATCTCATTATTGTCATAATTAACCTCATCATCCTAACTTGTCCCCCAATAAAAATAAAGGAAAAAAGACAATTCTTTCTTCTTCTTTTTTTCCTCGGCAAAAACCCATTATTTCCATGAAAAAAGTCAAATTGTCACCATTGCTATAATTTCTGTCAGTAGTGGATATGTGTCATTGTTCCTTCACATTTTCGGGATTAACTAGTGCAATTTTTAAAGGAGTACCACTGACACACATGGTCAAATCTAAAATAATTTCCTTATGATAAAATTGAGTGCCACTAGATTGGGCACTAGCCTCTATAAAATTGCACATACTCTGATATGCAACGGAGTTTTTTTTTTTTTTTTTTTTTTGAGATAAATATGCAATGGAGTATATGCAATACTCCCTCCCTATTATGTCAGAGCGTAATTAATGGTGAGGACACAATTTCTATATAATTTACTTCATAACTTGTTCATCTATCACCGGAACTATACCTATTATCAAATATCATTGCACAAACTTTTATTGTGTGTCCATCACATTCATTTTAAAGCATTATTATAAAGTAGCTTATAACTGAGTGATCCGATATTAGAGATGGAGTCAAAACTTTGAGTTTTAAAATTATTACAAAATTATTTTGTTTAAAAAGCCAAAATTTTTAATTAAGTTTGAATATTTTATTTTAAATTTTAACACCTATGAGTGGTTGTCCACATGTCAAGGAATGGCTCCGTACCTGCATGTATCATTGCTGACCCATTGAGAAATAAGCAATAGCATAGCATGTCATGTGAGGTTACATATGGATGAACCTTTTTTTTTTTTTTTTCCAAAGAAACGCACATGGGTGTACCTAGAACAGAAAAATAATGAAGAAAAAAGGACCACAAATGAATAAAGCATTTTTCTGAAGCATTTTTCATCCACCCCACGAACCCATGTCCGTGTGGATGCCACTTCCCTAACAAAAAGGTAAAAAAAAATTAAATTAAATTAAATCTCTAAATTATGTTAATGATTATCATAAAAGATTTCAGCTGGAATTAGCATAATTTTCATATCTTTGTTAATATTTTAAAATTTTAAAAATCATTATTCATGCTGGGTTTAAAAAATGATTTTGACAAACATGGGGGGTTAGTAAATCCCACGCGCTGGTAAAATTGTGAGAGTGACATCTCAATTGCATGCATACATAGAAATTACGTACGTGAGGGATGATAAGGTAGTCCAAGCTTTTACATGGTGCAAGTACTAAAGATGATTGTGTCAGATTGTAATCAGAAATATCAGAACGCTGACAAGTTGCTTACCCTGTGGAAAACAAAGTCACAGGAGACATAAGAGTCAGAAAAAACTGACAAATTGAAGGGATGGGTGAATTTATTGGATTCTCACTTTTCTAAAAAAACCTGTTTCAATGATTTTTTTGCAGGTACCAGTGGATCAGCCTTGCGTTACGTTAAACATGATAGGTGCATTCTCACTTTTCTAAAAAAACCTGTTTCAATGATTTTTTTGCAGGTACCAGTGGATCAGCCTTGCGTTACGTTAAACATGATAGGTGCCTTCACACAGTCACCAGCGGTTTCTACGTAGAAAGAAAATAAAAAAAGCCATTCAAAAAAGTTACAAATAATCAAACCAAGAAAGAGGGTTGGTCAGATCAGATGGAAGCAATCATAGAGAGCTGAACAAGCAAACAATCAAAGTAAAGACAAGAGAGTGGGAGGAACAATGACGAGATGATGGATTTGCAGATGGTGGAAATAAATCAAATGCAATCTTATTTATCAATTTACCATTCATTATCTTTAGCAAAAATAAAAATAAAAAATGTCATGTCATTTAATTAAAAAAAAACTGAATTTCTCTCGATCTTTTTTTAGTTGTTTTTTCTCCAGATCTGGTTTTTTTTTTTTTTCTTTCCTTCTCTTGGGGTTGAGACTTGCATACATGGAAGCATACAGCCTTAATAAGAATCATGGATAGATTGCCTTCTGAACTTTCATGCCTTCAAGTGCAAACAACAGTAACTTTCTTATACACAGGGAGCTCAAACATCGAGCTCCAACATGCAAATGAATAATGAAAATACCTTCACTGAAATAAAGCACTTTATTGCTCCCTTCCATGCAAATGAGACATGTGATAAGCTAATGCCAGCACTTATTGTGTACATTCATTAAAGAAACTAAGAATTTATGAGCACAATGTAAGAATAAAACACGGTTAAATTATATTATTAAGTGTTTTTAGGTGTTTCCGAAACACATGACATGGTGTTCCTCTTCTCACAATCATTATGAATCGCACTAATTAAATTCATAGTGGAATCAATTATGAATGTGAGAGAAACGAGCCCAAATTCATCATATTACAAGAACAACTAATAATTTTCCATAAAACACTTGAAACATATAAGATCTTCAAATAAAAAAATAAAAAAAAAGGTCTTCATGGTGTTGTCTAATTAGAACTAAACTAATAATTAAATACTCAACCATTTAATATTTTTGAAAATTCCTAACAATATATCTTAACCCGAAGGAGAAAAAGAATAAACAAAATCATGGGAATCAAGATGCTATAAAAAAAATTAAAAAAATAATTACTCGTGTGTTCTTAAGACATATATTAATAAATAATTTTAAGAAATTTTTTATAGAAAAATGAAAAGTTACCAACTTTTTTTATAGCTTTTTTAATTTCCCATAAAATATTTCAGGGTGATTAATACTATAAAATTAAAAAAAAAATTAAAAAAAGATCATAGGGATCAGCAACATGACAATCAGGCGTGCAGGAGGATCAACAATGTGTGTGTGTATATATATATATATATATATATATATATATATATATATATTTAGAACAGCAATAAAGTGATGCACAAAATTTTGTGTTCCATTCAATACAAATACGGAAAGGTACCTCTGCTTCTTTTGCAAGAGAACATGGAATCGAAACTTGACTATATCAATGTAAACTCATTATTTCAACTATTATGTGATCTAAAATTACATTTGATTTTCCCTTGAAGAAGGGATGATCATATGTTACAAGCTCAGATATGTATTAAGAAATCTGAAGATATACAACCTCAAGATACACTCTACATAATGAAGATCAGAATACCATCCAATATACATCATTAGCATAAAGAACCACAAAAAATACGGAGTAACTGAAGTTGCATGCCAGCTCACTCTATCTTTTCCAGTACATCCAACCTGTTTTTTCTCTTCCAACCTTTCATCGTCGCAACAAGGTTGACTAGCCCAACAATTTGACTTTTAGTGTATTCCTGCATGGAAAAAAGTATTTTCATATATGTAATGTAAAACAATTACATGGCATATCAGAGACATTTGCCTTTAAAAAAAAGCGTATCAGAGAAATTTCTCATTTTCAGTAGGGATAGAACTTACAGGGTGAGTCCGTGCCCAGTATACATATTCAGTTTCAGGTAGGTAGTATGCCTGTATGAGAGAGAGAGAGAGAGAGAGAGTGGCAGTTAGTAATTTTTGAGAGTTGTGTACACCATCTGTGTCATATAGGTAAAGCAGCAATAATCCTCAAATTTACATCAATCCAAAAATATTTCACCATTATTTGCAACTCACTTTCAAAGAAGAAACCATGATTATGCTTACCTTAATAAAGGTTTCGACCAACTGTAATTTAGGCTTCACATCTATAGGGACAAAATGATGCAAGCCATTAATTAAAACCTGAAAGGAATAAAGACAACACTCTTTAAATATACTAAGGGACAAAAAAGGGAGCAAAATACAAAGGAAATGTTGCAATGTGCAGATTCTTGTCAGTTGACACTAAAAAAGGAACCTGAAGATCCAGTGACATCAGAGCTCGTCCCTCATCAGTACACCTTTTCACTCGTGATAGACCTTCAATAAGAGTTTCCGCAACAATTTCAAGTCCGTATTCTAAGAGGAGGTCTTGAACCTAAACATACAAGATATAATATTCAAGTTGGTCAATTGGTCAATCGGGTTTTATTCAATTCATCAACTAAGGCCATGTTTGGTATGCTATAAAAAATCTTGTAATGGAACAGTTACTCATATGTAATAACTATTCAGTTATTTGGTTTCATCTTTATTATAGGGAATAGTTATTCTTATTCATTTCTAAAATGGCTGTAATAACTATTTCTTAATACATTTTACAATTTTAAATTTAATATATTTCCAAAAAACACAAACTTTTCATAAGAACCAAACTTTATGAATAGGTATAGTTATTCCATTACAACATCTAACATCTTTTATTTCCAATAATATTAAATTATTATTTCTAACACAATCTTTATTCAGTGAACCAAACGTGGCCTAAGCCCCCACACCTCCCCACCCCCTGTGCGCGCGCACGTGCTGGAGGCTATAAACACATCACCTAATCAAAGCTTTTCCCCAAACAAAATGGAAGTCCAATATGGTATAAAGATCAAGATACCAATAACTTCACCAAATCCTGACATGATAGAAACCATCAATGCACAAATTTAATGACCTCACACTAAAATTAGCAATCACTATCAACAAGTCAAGTCAGCTTAAGGGTAAAAAGTAAAGTAATTTACATTTTGAGGCACAAATTCTGCTTTCTTTAAAGTTTAAGGTGGTGCCTCACAGAATTGCAGCCGAGTATTACCTCTTTGCGTAGTCCCCCGTGAGCAAGCCTTGTTTTAAAGTGCTTAAATTCTCCCAACAATAAATCAACGTACCTAATACCAACAAAATAATAATATTAAATCAACAAACTTGTTGATAAAACACACTTCAGTGCACTAGTCAAATAATAGTGGTTTTCAAATAAACGAGAGAACGTGTATTGGGGAGTTGAACATAAAAAATAATAAGACTTGAACAAAAACTTAAGCTGATAGGAAATAATGAATTTAATCACTTAATCGTTATTCTCGCACTCATTATCTTCAAAATCCTTTAAATGATAACAGCCTATTATACCGTATGTTTCGAACTTTTAGCAATGGCCTTGTAGAGATGCATTCTTTCTTTTCTTCCTTTTTTTCCATAAGTAGAGATGCATTATAATATTTGCATTTCAATAACATTGTATAGAAGGAATCACAGAAGAATAGATAAGCTCACTGTTCTCGGGTGTCATAAGCAAGTGCTTAGAGAATATGTTTACATAGTCCATAGCTTTCAAACACCAAAAGCTGACTTCTAGGAAGCACCAATATGGATACAGGATATAGATCAGATATAATATGGACACAACGATACTTCAATTCTTGAAAATTTAGGATATTGTACAATAATGAATACTTTAATTAATTAATAAATTTATAATTTTTAAGTAGCTAATTTTAGTTGTATATAAAAAGTTTTTGAGAAAAATAACAATGTAAGCTAAAAGGCAACAGGTGACAAACAAACACTATATATTAGGGATTTTTTTTAAGTACAGATACAACTGCTACTCTGAAATTTCCATGCTTTCTAGGCTGACTGAAACATTAAATTTAATTTAGTAGAGATTATCAGTCATTAGCAAGAAGAAGCAACAGCAAAACAAAAATCATAAAGTAAAATGGTTCAAGTAGAAGGCCTCAAAAGGACAAGACTAACAAGGTTAAGTTAACCAGCTAAATCTTTAGGAATTACTATTTAACATAAAATGGCCCTAACTAGACCTGACAAAAAGAACCCATGCACTTAGACCTCAAACTATTAATCTGAATTATGTTCACTATGGAAAGTTGAAACTGAGGATATATAGTGAAGGGTAAAGTTAAATAATCCCCCTGGGCTTGACATAACCTTTACATCAAATTTACCAACATGCAGCCTAAGTTACCCCTATAAAGCAAGAAAATAGCATCTCTACCCACTGTAGAGTCACCATTGACTCTTATGTAAATCAAACTATAATGAAATGGGTCCCATTATAATTAACCAATCTTACCTACACTAGCAATCCCAAGTTTGTCTATGATAGATCTAATTATATGTCCATTATTAATATTGTTTGAGTAATACTGAGTAACCAAATAGAGCATTGCATACATAATAAGCATATACATATATATATACGCACACAGCCTAATGTTATAAACATTAACATCATTGTTTAATGAAAATCACAAGTTCATAAGCATTAAAATCGATATACATTAAAGGATAAGAATAAGTAAACGAACCCATTATGCTCTAGTCCAAGCTCTTTCACTTCCCATTTAGCATTGGCAACCCGATCAACATACCTGCAACAAGTAGTTACCCATTTAAGAATCAGTTAGATTGAAAAGAAAAGTGCTAGTTTGGACAGATCAATGGTGAGGGGATTCTCCACTTAAATTGACTTTTCCGAGTTTGTATGGGATTGCATCCAATAAAGAGGCATCGATGGCCTCTTCTCTTGAACGGTTGGGGATAGAGGAACGGAGAAGCTAGGATGTTCATTTTACTCAGAGACCGAATGATTGGGAAATGGGTGGTGTGGATGTTTTTCTCCATACCTTGGGCTCAAATCTACCTCCCACTGAGAACGGAGAACGTATACGATGGAAGTTGACAAAGAATGGGGATTTTGATGTCCGATCGTTTTACAATAAGTTGAGAAGCCCCTTGCCCATCATTTTTCCTTGGAAAGGTGTTTGGAAGGTTAAGGCTCCACAACGTGTTTCCTTCTTTGTGTGGACTGCTGTATGGGATAGGATCCTTACAGGCGATAATTTGAGGAGTAGAGGGATGGATTTTGTCGATTGGTGTATCATGTGCCGTAGTAATGGGGAGACGGTGAATCATTTGTTACTACATTGTGGTAAGGCTTATCAGTTGTGGAGTTTGGTGTTTAGATCTTTTGGGTTTTCTTGGGTCTTGCCAAGATCGGTTGCGGATACTCTATTTGATTGGTGGAATTGGCCTGGAAAGCATTTGTCTAGCATTTGGAATTTAGCTCCTTTATGCTTGATGTGGTGTCTTTGGAGGGAGCGAAATAGGAGGACTTTTGAGGACATGGAAAGTTCGGATGACTAGCTCTTGGCTTCTTTTAGTGGCTCTCTATTTGACTGGTCTAAGGCTTGGAGACTCACCTCTAGTAATTCTCTCCCTACGTTCCTTAGCTCTCTCCTGTGTATTTAGTATCTTTTCCTTTCTTTTTTCTTTTTTCTCTTTCTTTTCCCTTTGTATTTTTTCTCTCTGCCTTATGTTTTTCTGCATAAGGTAGTGTTCTTCAATATATATCTTTATTATTTATCAAAAAAAATCTAAGAAATCACAACCGCCACTAATGGCAAGAGGCAAAGTAGAGGGGTTAAGATGAGAAAGAGATAATTGTTTATGTTTGTCCTACTGGTATTATGCAGCAAAGATTCATCATTGTCCCTCATAGCCTATTACTTTTGACTGAAAGTTCCCTTTTCCCATTTTTATCAGAGGATTTGCCTATAGAATTAGGTCAGTCAGTTTGGAGCTTTACAAAAGAACTTCATGCAATGACAGTTGTTGGCCAGTACCCAAAAGCTGGGTGCATCTTAGAGCTCTGATTATTTGCAAGTTGCAACATCCAACCATCTATGATCACCAAATTCAGCAATAGCATGTCCTGTCAGATGATTCTGCATAACATTATTTGCACTACCCTTTCCAAAAGACTCAACCTTGTGCATCCTGCAAATTCCCACTTACTTTGGGCTATTTGATTATAATTCATCAACTAGAGTTGGTTGAATTTCCTCAGGTGCCTCATTTCCCTAGTTCCATTGAAATTTCAAAAGGGTTTTTTATTTTTTTCCTAGTTTGAGAATTTTGTGTTGGAAACCTTCTGGGGGAAGAAAATTAACAAACATTTTTTTTTCTTGATAATTAAAAAGGTAAAAAAATACTTTCAGAAAAACTAATGCAATAAATAATGGGGATGTACATTATTTATATCCTCAAAAGCAGTCACCAATTACCATCAAAACTTCAGAAGAGAGAAAATCTAAAATAAGTTCCCATGAATATTTCCTAAAGCATCCATCCACTAAAGATCTAAGAAACGTAGCTTTAAACAAGTTCCCATGAAGCCCCATGCTGTTACACTTGATTATTCCAATCATGCCAAAGTAGCCACATAACACAAAGCAGAACCACACACCAAATCAAACCACTCTCATAACAACCAAACCTCTCCTTCCAACAAGCTGAAACCTCCAAAACTGTCCTAGGCATCACCTAATGCAATCCAAATGAGGATAAAACTAAAGACCACAACTTGCTTGCCAGTGTCCAATGTAGTAGGAGATGGTGAACTGTCTCACCATCATTCTTATATATACGGCACCAATAGACTATAATTTTCCCCTTGTAGAGAGGTTGTCATCGACAAGAACTTACTCAAAGCTGCTGTCCACCCAAAAGAAATAGGGAAAAAGAAGCTTCTTTTCATGGAACACCAAATGGTCTCCCAAGAACAACTTTCAGTTATAGCCCCTCAAAGTGCCTCAAAGAAGGAACTAACCTCATAACTCATGTCCCTAGAAGGCCACCATCATATCCCATCCCCAATTCCAGCCCACCCAAAAAGAACTAGAGTAAATAAAGAAAGAATTGACTGATTCCAACTCCCAATCCTAAAAAAATAGCATCAATGTATATTCCAGCATTGATTTAAAGCTTTGTTGAGTGAAGGGACCAATCTTGTAACAACCCAAGGAAAACCGCTAGCCACATCTGCTCTATACCCCAAAACGACTAGTCTAGTAACAAATGAGGCTACTTATAGTTTTTTATAAACCCGAAATCAACCCAGTATATGCCCAATGTGGGACTCATCACACACCCACACAGCACACACTTAATCAATATCCAATCAATTTGGGGCATCACAGATCTACCATTCAAGGTAGACAATAAACAGTTTGAAATGTTCAAAAATATTAGCACTATCACTATGTTTGAAAATATCCCAAAACTTAAAATCACAATAAACAATATAGAAACCATTAATTGATCAATAATATTAGATGCAAAATGCCAATGTAGATGGCAATTATATAGGGCTGGACATAAAATTCTTCAACTTATATGCAGCCAGGAACAGCAATATGTTTTCTACTTACCCATTAATGTGAAGAAGAAGTTTCACAGTTGTCCTATGAATTTGGTCTACAAGATCCGGCACAGCATCCACCTGATAAAATATATAGTTAAGATTATGCTCGTCTAAATAATGGAGGTTTTAACTCAAATAAAGAAAAAGTAATGAGATGTCCAAACATCTCACTCAATTAAATGAGAACCATAAAAGGAAAAGACATGAATTGCTAATAGAAAAACACAACCATAAGTTCATACTTGGCCACCCTCAGCAACTTTACTCATTAATGAGAAAACAGGAAGGGAATCAGCAAAAAGAAAACACAACCAGCAGAAAAATAGAATAAGGGAAAAGAGTGGGGGGGGGGGGGGGGTGTAGAGCATATTTTTTCATAAACAAGTGTATGTCAAGAGAAATTCCAGCTACACAAGGATTGGTTAAGACTATTGTCATCATTCTCAAAACTCAATACTCTAAAGCATCGGTATTACCTAAAAGGCTTTTTTGAGCTAAGTTTAAATGAACCTCCATATGAAAAGCACACGTAAACAAAATAAGATGTATGCTTTAGTGTATGTTTTGTTTGTGCACATGCTTGTTTGTACACATATAGGTGACTTCAATTTTATATTAATGCATCTAACGGATATTATTTATTTCATTAAAAAAATAAAAAATAAAAAACTGATATTATTTAATAAGTTATGAGATTGAGGCAGAGAGTTCTATGATTTTTCTCTATAAATCTTCCAATGGTCTTTGCCAAATTTTATAGAGCCTTTAATATGAATAGTATAACTAAAACTGAAAGCCACATCAAGTTTTGTGAGATCCCAAGTCACCATAACAAATACTGACCATGCCAACAGACTTGTAAGGGAGAGACATACCACATGCACATAAAAATCTTCAACTATAGTTGCATTATTTTGCAGAAGCATCACTTGGAGATGAGCTTTAGATTTATGCAGTATTCGGGCAACAAGAAACAAAGTATCAGCACCTGCACATCTTTCCTGTAAGATAATGGTCATATTATTTGTAGGCACAAATATATTACAAATGGCTTTGAAAGTAATTGAAGTAACCAATACATGTACAAGACATGGACGAGGAAACATTTTAAGCAGTTTAACCACTTGGGGGAAAAAAAAAAAAAAAACCTTTTGAATTTGATAGAAAGCTGAGCTTGACTACATATATTACAGACTGTTTCTTCTCTATTTCCTTCATAACCACAAGGTTCATAATTATAAAAGGGGCATTTCTCCATCACGACCATTTCTTGTAATGCCTCTTCAGTCACCTATGTCAACTATGAAAGCAGCAGTAAATCTCACATATACTGGAGGTTGTATGTTTGACTAAAACATATTACTGTGATACTCTTACAGCCACGCACAAACTAGAGATGAACAGGAAACTTGCAAAACACTTGAACAGAAGCTTACTTGTGTGTTCATTTGGTATAGCTTATTTTCATTAGTTTATTATGCTTAAAAAATATGCCAGGCAAGAGTACAATTGTGCCTAGAAAAAGCAGGGCTTTAAAAAGCTATAAATTCTAGGTCCCTTTGTGAGTGGCTTTTTTTGTATGGACTGCTGCCTTGGGGAAAAGTCTGACAACTAACAATTAAAGGAAAAAAAGGGTGTGGATTATGGATTGGTGTTTTATGTGCAAGAGTAATGGTGAATCAGTTGACCATCTCTTACTTCATTGCCTAGCTGCTACGGATCTGTGGTCCTATGGTTTTGAGTTTATTTGGAGTAAGTTGGGTTATGCCAAAGTCTGTTGTTGAGCTTCTAGCTTGTTGGCAAGGTCGGTTTGGTCATCATTGAATTGGTCACATATAGATAGTTGTTCCCCATTGATGCAGTGTCTTTGGAGGGAAAAAAAAATAGCAAGTGTTTTGAAAATAATGAGAGAACTATGCCAGATCTCAAGTTATTCTTTTTTAGATCCTTAATGGACTGGTTGTCAGCATTCATGTATCGTTCTTTCTTTTCTATCTTGATTTATGTAATTTATGTATTTGATTGTATACCCCTATATACCCCCGTGTACTCAGGTGTCTCTTTCATTTATATTAATAAATCTTAATTACTTATCAAAAAAAAAAAAAAACTATAAATTCTCTTTTAGGATGAGGATAAAAAATAAATAAATAAATAAATAAAGGCTAAACCAAACAAACAATGTTCTATCTACCTAAGAATTCTAGAACTTAAAATTGTGCATTTACTCAATTACTTCTTATAACCATGTGCATCTGCAGAAAATCAACACCACTAAAAATGACCAAATTTCTACTAGGATCTTTTTGAAAAGACATACATTTCTCCCAATGTTAACTTGGAGCAGAAAAATGAGCATTCCCCTAAAGGGAGTAACTCCAAAATAGCACAATCCAAATATGTTTTTGGAATTTCTAGATTGCATGGAGGAAATTATGAGAACAGGAAATACGTCTAAAGTATAGTCATTGTATTCACATTAGTACCCTTAATTATTAGATATTTGAATGAATACCTTGAGACCAAAACTTGTTCCTGGGAGGTGACCAAATTTTGTACTGGGAGGACTGGTAGGTGTAATATCTGCATGCATAAATGATGTGCTCAACGACGTGGGTGAAGAGGATGTGGGTTTTATCCACTGGTCACAATCTTGTGTTATTCTGGACAAGGCCGTCTTTAGCCGATCTGAGTATCACAAGATGATATATGATCTTTAAATATGTATCAGTTCAAACTGTAAGTAGATCTCATCTAGATATTCATATTTGATCACCAAAAAAAAAAAAAAAAACAGAAAATAAAGACGAGTTAAAGAATGAATGGCAGATAAAACAACATAAAATAGGATGATAGAAAAAGAAACAATTTCTTACAATTAAGAGACTCAGTGAAGCCCTTTCCACTTGAACTGGAGTTTTGCTGAACAAATGTTTCAAATAAAAAATAGAAAAAAATGCCAAACAACTGGCATATCCCCTGCAACAATATACTAAATGAGGAAAACCAATTTAGAGAAAAATTGAAAGCATCAAGCTTTCCATCAATGAGATTGACAAATAAAGGCAATGAAGCAAAAAGGAAAATGTCATGGAGAGGATTATACCTTGAAAAACTCAATATCGACTATTTCTAATTTCTGCATAAGCCTTGCATATTTATCCATTGACCTAATATGTAAAAGCACATACAACTTAATAAAATCATATAGAAAAACATTATTAAAGTTATAACTTATAATGCTAGCAGAGAGAGTATTCTTTATCTCAGTATTTAATAGTATTTCACCTTAGAAGACAAACAGAGGATCCAGTTTGAGCTGTAACCTCTACATCTTTCCAATGGGCAGGGTCACTTCTTGAAACATTGGGTTTGGAAACTCGACTAGGAAGTTGACTGTCCTCATCAATAAAGTCAGCAAGAAGATCTTCATTTTCATCTTCAGATATAGAATTAGAGCCATTAGTATGATTTACATCGCTCTTTCGTGGAGAGAACTTATCATCATGAGAATTTTCACTATTATTCCCATCAAAATCACTGCAGACAACCCCATTAAGTAGGGAAGAATTGCGACCTTCTTTGGAATTGTGTGTTACTTTTAGCAAAAAGGGGTTTCCACTTTTAAGCCAATGTAAAAATCCACTCTTCTTTGCATTGGCATCAACTAAGCTGGCTGATTTATCAGAAGAACGCACCCTGGCATTACTTGATTTTCCAACAGATGGAACAATTAGGGGTGCTCCATCACCTACAAGCCCCGCAAAACTAATCACTTGGACTGTATCTGGTGGCAATTTCAGCCAGTTCTCCTTTTCCAAAACCATTTTCAGTGCCTGGAATAAACCAAAACAAATTAATATATTAAGAAATGGGTTTTATCCTGCAGAGTACTATGGATAAATCTTGGGCAGAAACAAAACTAAATAATAAATGAACAAAATTTAGCGAGAGCTGGTGTCATTGTGAGTGGGACAACCTTTCCCCAAAAATAATTACATATAGTTTGAATTTTAGAATGTATTCTTCATTGAAGCATTATCTTATTGTTCACATCCACTAACCAGTGCATTCTTAAAAAGGAAGTCACAGAGGAAACTTCTCATCCCAAAAATCTAAGGGTATTAATTTAATACTTTAACCATTAAGTGTGTGTTTGGCACCAGCTTTTTGCTTTTTAACTTTTATGTTCATTTTTTTGAAATCTCACTTGTTCTTACTTTTTCTCATTTTTTCAAAGTACAAGTATACTTTAGCACACTTCAGTAAAAAAAGTTTTCAGCAAAAAACTTAATAAGTTAATTACAAACAGACGCTAATGTACTTTTGGGAACAACTTATCTAGCTTTTTGCTAAAAGTATTGTAAATAAAAGGTAAAACCTAAATAAAATAAGTAGGTGACTCACGTGGAACCTGCAAATAGTATAAAAAATAAGCAATAAGTTAGCTTATAAGTGAATTTCAAATGGGCACTAAGTTTTTTTATAGGTAATAAGAGTATTATTATTAAAAAGAAAAAGGGAGAAAAATACAGGGTGTTCACGATGGTGAACAACAAAAGACAACAAAAAGCAAAGAAACATAGAAATCAAGAATCTATTCTAAGGGAAGAAGTAAACTCCATGATAGAGGAACAATCCAAGAGGACCCAACACCTAGACCAGTCAAAGAGAGTCCACTAGCACAAGTCTTGCAACTAAACCAACACTTTCTCAATATTTTCAAAAGAGCAACGACTCCGTTCCATCCAAATGGTCCACGTCAAACATCCTGGTGCCAAATTCCAAATATCTGAATTATGTTTCTCAATCCATTGCCACCAACAAAATAATAAGCTAGCTACTAAACCTGGCATGTCCCAATGAATCCCAAAAATTTAAATCATATGCACCCACAAAGCATGAGTTGTAAAACAAAGAAGAAGGAGATGATCCATAGCTTCCTCATTGCAACCACACATGACACATACAACACCGATTTGCTAAAGAGAGACCCCTAAGCATAAGATTATCCAATGTAAGAATCCAAGAATGAGCTGCTATCCACATAAAGAAAGCCAACCTTTTAGGAACCTTTACTTTCCAACTTTGCTTTCCAAATGCCCTTCCAAGAAAATTAGGATGCAGGAACATCTAGAATCTCCTGATAAAAAGACCAAGTATCAAAATTCTCACTTCCATTAAGGCACCAACGTAGACTGTCACTCCCAACACCCCTAGGAATATGAGATTGGATAAAATTAAGAAAAGAGAAAACATCCTCCAACTCCTAATCATGAAAATCCCTATAAAATCTCAAGTTCCAAAAGTCCCATCTGTTTAATGACCCAAAAAAGCTCAAAAATACAAGCTTCCTTATTATCAGAACACTCATATAACTCAGAATAGAGGATAATGAGTGGATTATCTCCAACCCACCTATCATGGAAAAACGAGTTCAAGTACCATCACCCACCACGAAAGCCATATGCTTGGAAAAAATTTCCCACCTTTCATTAATACTTCACCATAGACCACAACCATGTACCCTCCTGCATACTTTAGTACTCCACCCCCCGTTGCCCTCTCCATATTTAGTGGCAATAACCCTCTACCACAGATGAGTAACTTCATTGCCAAACCTCCATAGCCATTTACCTAATAATGCTTGATTAAAAGACACCAACTTCCTGATCCCCAACCTGCCCAACTCATAAGGTAAGCAGACAGGCACTAAGTTAATTGACTTTTATGATTAATAAAGAATTGTTTCAACTACAGGGATCAAATGTACTGTGTGAAATGCATGTATATTATTTCTATACGTATAAAATCGCTTCATTATTCAGACAGATTCAAAATCATTGTTCACCATAAGATACTGGGATGTGACCAATGTCCAATAATCTGGTTTCAAAAAACTGTTTCAAAACCATTAAGAGGTGCATTCTTCAAAAAGGCGGTCACGTGGAGAAAATCTCTCATGTCATTCTTGAAATCCCAAAATTCTAAAAGAATATTAATTTAATGCTTTAACTATTAAGTGAAATTGACTTTGATGAGTAATAATGCAATTTCAAAAGAGTCAAACTTAAGGGATCAAATGAACAGTGCTTTTTTTTTTTTTTTTTTTTTTGGGAGTGCTGTGTGCATTCTATGTATATAATTCACAAGTCTTAACATTTAAGGTGCATGGCATGCAGTACCGAACAATACATCTAGCAGAATGATACTAAACAACGTAGAGAACAAGAGCTAGTAGAACAAACTTACATAAATATTTTGCCGATGAAATGCTGCAAAATAATTTTCACAAACGCCCTTTAACTTCTGCCTGAACTCAACTGCTTCAACACCACAGAAGGCTTCCCCAGCCAAGATGAAGACATTCAGATCTTCATAATTTTTCAAAAATTGGTGGATGCTTGTTGAACAAACAGCAGTAGAAGAAAGCAAGACAGATACACGACTAGTTGTGAGTTGCCAAAGATTCTTCCGACCTCTTTGAAGCATTTGTGAAACAAATTCTGTAGCATCTTTCCGCAGTTGATACTGTGGGGATCCACTACTAGATGCTGTACTGTCATCCCTTCTAGTCTCATCAACTATATCTTGAGAATCCAAACTAGACAATTGAGTAGTTCTATTAATCTCAACCAAACAGCCGTTGGTTGTAGATTCCTCCATAGATGAACCAGGCTTTCTGTCTATAGATTCAGAGAGAGAGCCGTTGACTCCTTCGCAGTCGGAAGAATTTTTTGTATCTGAATCAATTTGTTGAACCTCTCCAGAACTCCAAAGGATATCTTTTTCCTTCTGTTTCATACTTGAAGTTTGGTCTGCTGAATCCTGAAACAAAGATGTAAAAGTTTCACCCATAAACAAAATCAAAGGCAACAAGCCCAATAAAAGTTTTTCTTTTTCTTTATAAAGGAGGATCTAAGTAGAACAACATATGTCAAAAATTTCTGCCATAAATTACAATGGCATACACACACTTATAGATTGAATAAGTTATAGGAAATGGAGTTTACCTTATTGTCCAGCTGAAAGCCCATAATTTCATAATAAGAACACATCAACCCAAATAGGACAGCTAGTGTTGTTAACAAACACTGCCTAAACATAGATTCAGGTATCCGAAGGCATAGATCACTGTAGGTAAGTCTGGAATTCATATGAAATAAATTAGGACGCATACTTTCTTTCTTTTATTTCCTTTTTTGCTGCAAAAATTAGGAACCATACAAAAAGAGCAAGATGAAGTTAAATAAAAGGGCTCTAAATAAGTACAAACATACCTAGTATTTTGCAATAGTACTTCCTGATCCTGCAAAAAATAAAAAATCATCAAGATTTTTTTTTTTTTAAAAGGTGAGGGGAAAATGCCAGAGTAACAAAAGAAAAAGGCACAAAGTTAAGGTTTTGTTTGGATATTTTGGTATATCCAAATTCATAAGCCTCAAAGAGCTTATTCAAAGAGAATGATTCTTTCAGTTAATTCATACGTGTATCCATATAACAAAAACAGGAGTAACAAAACCTTAAGCTGCAGTTCTTCCCATATGTTTATGTAAAGATTTTGTGTCTAAAAGGATTATCAACAGAGAGCATCAAGATATAAGTGTTTTTAACTAGTTACCCAGATATCATCCTGAATTTCTGAGTGTAACATGTACCAATAGAAGAGGGGAAAAGAAAAGGGTGGAAGAAGAGAAACTGGGAATCATGGAGGCATAAATTAACAATGATGCAAAGGTATCTAACATTCCTTTTCTTTCTAGGTTATTTGGAGCAACAAAGCCCATGCACTGCTATTTCTTAATTATGTCAGCGTACCTCTTGCACTATATTCTTCAACACAGTCTGTGTTTCTGAAAGAACCTCCTGCATAAAGAAGCTTTGTATCTTTTCAGCAAGACCAGAGACATCCCCAATTAATGCATAAGCATCAACTACCTGCAAAAGGATGTAATAACCTGTCAACCTAGCATTAAATTTGCACAGAGCTTAAACATAATATTATCTAGTCCTTCCACTGTTCCTTGAATACAATGAGAATGATAATGCTGATCGCCAAGTGCATTATACATGATGCAGGCAACCCCAACATCAGATGAAAGATGTAGTTTTGACAACTGTATTAGATAAGGAATTGCTAAGGTTCTGATTATAAATCAGGGTAGAGGATGAAAGAGCATGGATGAGAAACTAAACTCTACAAAAATCTGAATGAAAAGTCTAGAGAATAGGGCAGGTTTACGGAAATCTTATCTTATTTTTGGGATTATTTTGGGTTCTGCCTCTATCAACTGTTCTATATATCAAAAGAAATAGCCAGACACAGCATTTCCTTGCTGTATCAATTGTTTTTAAAACAGAATCCACCCAAGGTTTCACATCAAAGGAGATCCCAAAGCATGAATGGGACTAAAGTTCAATGTCAGTGTAACTAAGAGGCTCTCTTGGAAATTCACAATTAACGGCTTTCAGTGATACAGCTTGCAAAGAGTTTATGGAGAAACAAGATCAAAATCCAAAAGACTCAAGAATTGCGCTCTAGTTTTAATGTAGGGCCTTCTTGGCACCTTTCATAGCTTACCTTAGGCTTACTTTAATTATTATTAAGTCTTTTTTTTTTTTATGAGAATTATTATTAAGTCTTATTATTATGTATATTTAGGTCCAAAAGTTGATGGTTTAGTTTTAACTAAGTTTGAAATTTTCAAAATTTTCAGGAATGAATAATAACAGGCACTACCAGAGGATCATGAGTCTTATTTATGTTTTGAGTCCTTTTTTTTCCCAATTTTTAGTAGCTCTTTAATTATTCATCTATCATTTAAGAGTAGTATTGAGTAGTCTTTCTAGGAAGTTGATTGTAAAGGCCTGTAAAAAGACTTTCATGTAATCACCAATGAGCTCTTGCTCATCTGGCACCTCCTCCCATTAGGTACATGTGCAACTTACCAATAATATATATATACATATATAGAGGAGAGAGAGAGAGATGAAAATTAATTAAATTTCAGCAGCTTGTTGAGCTTCAAGGGTGAGATTGCCTTTGCCTTACCAATGAAAATCAATTAAATTTCAGCAGCTTGTTAAGCTTCAAGGGTGAGATTGCCTTTGCCTTACCAAGTGTGTTGCTTAGGGAAACAAGGTATGATTCCCTCCAATTTATCTTTCTTTGGTTCAACAACACACAATCGTTAAATTTCTTCAAGATTCAGTTAAAATTCTTTTTATTACCTAACCGTTTCAAGATCTTTAAGCATCAAACCCTATTCAAGAATCCTTCTAGAACTTATCAAGAGACCTAATTTAGCGTGGATTTAGCTTTGAATGTCTAAAAATATTACTTCAAATAGGTATCAAACCCTCTAAAACTTCTATCCTGATCCAAATAATAACTTGAAGGACACCTTCTCAAGTGATACTAAAATTTAGAAGGTAACCTTTATATTTAATGTAGAGAATTTGGAGAGAAATAAATGCATGTACTATTGAGGGAAGTTGTCAGTAGTGAAATTGATTTTTCCCCCCTTGTTAAGATTGCTCAATGATCGGACAACAGCTACTAGTTCACTCTCTTCCACCAACTTCTTGGATTTCTTTGACCTTTTGAATTTTAGATATTAGTGATATTTATTTTCGCATTTTCTTCTTGTGTATACATGCACCTCTTTTTGCGCTTCTTAATGAACCTTAATAATTTTTAAAATAAAAAGAAAAGAGAGAGGCTACAATGGTACTAATAGTTTTTTGATAATTTGATAGCTGGAAGTGGGGAGATTTGAACTATGAATATCTCTATTAAAAACATTAGGAGGTGCCAACCAACTGAGTTACAAGGCTCTTGATATAATGGTACTAATTGTATAAATAAATATATGAAAATAGAATGTGTGTGTGTGTGGGTATTAATCTAAACTTGCAATAATGTCTCAATAAATCCAATGAATAAATAAACATTAAAAAAAAAAAATCCAGATACTGGGCAAGAAAGCATATCAACTCAATATGAACATAATTGCGTGCCAAGATTTTTAAAATTGACAATTTCATGCATACATTGTTTGCAGGAAAATAATAGTTCAAGCATTTCAAAAGATTAAGACACTCACAGTTATATAGCCCTCCTGTTTGAACTCCTGGCAAACTCCTAGTAAAAGGGAATCCAGCTTTTGAAGCGTTTTTCCAAGCCAAACCTGTATCATTATGAAAAAAACAAATAAAAAATCAAAATCAAAATTGTAGCTTCCACCAGTCACCCATATAAGCAATGAGTAAGCATAAAACCAAAAACATATTTCTTGCATGGTGAAATAATCAGGCACCAGAAAAAACTTCATCAGAGGTTAATTCAAAACAA
This sequence comes from Quercus ilex subsp. ballota, assembly GCA_032727855.1. Taxonomy (NCBI): domain Eukaryota; kingdom Viridiplantae; phylum Streptophyta; class Magnoliopsida; order Fagales; family Fagaceae; genus Quercus; species Quercus ilex. The sequence goes on along the minus strand of CM064908.1, from coordinate 16,990,763 downwards.
AATTTGATCAAATTTTTAGAATGTAATAAAAAAAAATAGAAACAACAATAGTACTCAATATGGTTAATATAAATGCTTCCTAATCGTAATTTTAGCATATACCTCTACGCCATGGCTCATCTCTTGTATTGCCGACAGCTCTGAAAAACTATCTAAGAGCTGCAAATACTCGGATAGAACTTGGAATGCCTTACAATGAAGACCATTAAGCAAATAAGAACATGTAAGTAACAAGAATATAAAGTCATACTAGAAAAAGAAACTGTAGAACTGTACACCATATACCAAACATATGTATAAACCCACCTTGCAATAATCTCCTTCCTCAACAAGTGATTCAAGTGCTGCTTGCATGTTTAGTGCATGACAAAGCTCATTTAAAATTGGAAGCATGTCCTGCAATTAGAAGCAATCATATATGTATATTTAACAAGTTAGCTGCATAAAGAATATGCAGCCCATTCTGTCAAAAAGTTTTCCAATATATTCCCTAAGAAAATGGAAAACGATCCTCTCCATTTGCTTTGAAATGAAAAGGGTCCATTTCAATGTGAAGATTCAGTCTTTCATATATCTAAAGGTGTACATGATACCACGCCATTTTAAAACTGATGTCACCAATAAGGTATTGATAACTGATTTTAAATGACATGGTACTATATTCACGTTTAGATTCATGAAATGCTAAATCTTCACCTTCAAATGAACCCCCTCCATTTCAAAAGCAAGTGGAAGGGATCCTGAACCTGAGAAAATATGATTATGGAAAGAAAGATGAAAGATGTTATGAAACAAGTCACTACAATGTTCCTAAATAATATGACAGGTTCACAGTAATCTTCCAAAACAAAACCAGAAAGATAAAGTCAAAGATTAAGATCAGTGTTGCCAAGGTGTAGAGAGAGAGGAATACCAGAAGAGCTTGTTTCTTTTTGGAATTAGAATTTACAATGAGATCCCTTGAAACCTCATTCACTGATGAGTTCAGGTGCCTTCTTCCATTCTGTAAATACCATAAGAACAACTATAATAAAAGCCATATCCATCAAGGATGTAATAATGATATATTCAAATAATCACAAAGAGCACACACATAAGGTAATATTCATTACATGCAGAGAACAAGCCATATAAATGCTTACCATGCAGATGACATTTGCAATCTTTAAGTCTTTCTCCAATTCCCTGACTAGATTCATCCCCTTCACTGGCCAAAAGTAAGTATCAATATCTCATTTACAACTAATGGTCTAACACAATTTGCAATTTAAACTTCCAAGTAAACTATGACTTACCTAGAAATTGCAACTAGAACCAGATTTGATTATGATACAATAGATTTAGAATACACACACTACTAAGAAAGAAATAGAACTTTATGGTGATTCAAGCAATTTACAGCATCCATGCCTAAGCAGTATGAAATAGGAAGTATATCTTTAATATTCCAAGTTTTTTTTTCTTTTCTTTTTTGATTGGTAATTTACACATACACCCAATGGGTTTTGAACCCATGACCTTACCCTCCAACCATTCTTGGGTGGAGAAATTCCTTGATACCAATGGGCACAACACAAGTACTCAAAAAGCATGCAAAGGAAAGCCACAATTGACAGTGGAAATGAAAAACACAGAATTATGAAATCAAGAAATGAAGGAATATAGGGTGAGAATCGTCAGATCAAAAATAAAGTACATAAAAGTGTAATTTTACTATCCAGCACAGATCATTCCACCCCTCAAAAGAATATGTCCACTTTGGGAACAATATAATCAAGATTCCAAGTAACAATGATCCAACAGATCAGAGATAGAAAGACATAAGAAATAAGAACAGGATTTAAAGCTAAACTCAACCAGAGAAAAGTATGAAAGAAGAAAGATCAAACAGAAGAAAGATCAAGCACAAAGGAGCCACTCTCCATGCATGGTAATCATCCTTTCTAACAACTCACCCACACCAAACCCAGAAATCCTACTTTTTATAGCTGCAGGGAGTACTTTTATTCTTCAGTGGTTAGTCAAACAACTCTTGAGATTTGAATTGTTGGGTTCTTTCTTCTTTTCTTTCTTTTTATTTTTGGAAGGGGGGGTGGAAGGGAGGGGGGCTGTTGAGACTGCAGTGACACTGTTGGTGGCTTTATGGTAATTTTAGATCTCTCAAGCAGTAACCAATCAACAAAATGGAGAATTCAACCTGAGCAGGATGCCAAGGCTAGGAAAATAAATTTTTATCAATCCAAATGTACAGAGAACTGTAGACATAAACTGATGTTAATGAGAAGATGAAAAAGAAACATAAGGGATATGTGTTTAATCTGAGGTGCTCATAGATTTCGAGATTGACAACGTTAACGCTCTGTTTATTTCGAAGTAAAATATTTGTAGATGTAAAATATTTTCCATGTAAAATATTTTCAGTAAAACATTTTCATTTTACCGTGCTTGATTGTCAACTTGAAAATACAATGAAATCATTTTTTTCAATGTTTATTTCACTGTAAAATGAATATATTTTCATAGTTCTCAAACCCACCAAATGCAAGCACAGTTATACAAACCACCACAAGGAAACACAGCCACCAAAACACCACCAGCCGTTCAAAAACAGCCACCAAAATTGCCACCAACCACCAAACCACCCAAAAAAAAACCAACAACAACCAAAAATCCAAATCAGAGAGCCAAAAAAAACCTCCACGAACCCAGATTGGAAAACCCAAAAAAAAAACCCACAAACAAAGAACCTCATCTTAAAATATAACAACCCAGCAGAGGTGAGATCAGTGTAGCCATCAAAAACCCAAGACTGCTACCGCTCATCAATTGAACCCAAGGGATGGTGCAAGAGAGATGGAAAGATGAGTTTGTGCAAGGAAGAGACGTGATGAAGGCTGGTAGTGCCGATGATGGTGGTTGGTGTTGGTAGGTGGTGTCGGTGTGGGTGGGGCATTGGTGCAAGATGGGTTGTGTGGGATGGGGGATGGGTGAGGTAGATGAGAGGGTTGTGGCCTTGAGTGAAAAAAGTTGAGAGATGGAGAAGGAGAGAAGAACAAAGAGATGGAGAGTGATGAGCAATGGGTGAGTGACTAATTGGGTTGTGGGAGAGAGCACTCACCTGCGTTATGGGAGAGAGGAACTGAGAACATGAGAGGGGGAGAAAAGAAGCTAAGAAATTGTCAAGAGTGATAGGGGAGAAGAAAGTGTAAAATGTTTTACTGATTTTTCAAGTGTAAAACATTTTACACTTTTTGCCTTTGATTTTTCCTTTGAATGAAAATATTTTACATTTGACCAATTATTTTACTGCAAAACAAACACGGTAAAATATTATCCCCATAGCATAAGTGAAATAATCACATAGCATTCCAAAAAGATATCATCCCCACATTAAAGAATGCAATTCCTCTTTTAAGTATCTCAAGTATATAGACCATGTCGTAGTTTGTAAAGGAAACCTTATAAAATGAAATATACTTATAACTTATCAAAAATAAATGAATTAGTAACAAAGAAACCAACTTTATACAAATTACAAATCTAACAAATAAGCCATAGCCAAATATCATAGTGCCATATCAGATATACATCAGCGTCACACTTACATAATTTGGAACACATATCACAACTGAAACAGAAGTAAATTATATGGTATGTAGAATGTAAGATTTAACACTACAGTCATTGATAGGATATGTATAATTAAACAAGGATATAAATACAGAATTATAATTTCAATTCAATTACAAAATAGGTTGACAACAATCTAAATGAAAAACTTACCCATTACTTCATGATGCTCCATAACATGGTGGGATAAACGTTCTGCTACTTTATCCAGTTGTGCTAATCTAAGAGCTGCCTATGAAAGAGAAGAGAACTCTCATTGACTTGCAGTTAAGAAACTCAAAGAACCTTTTAGATATAAAACAGTACTGTTAAATGACAAATTGCAAACACCTAATCAATACAAATACTTATAGAGCACAATAATTTCCTTCCTTTACCCCATCTTTGAAGTAATCAGTTAACAGGCTTTAAAACATAAAACTATCACTTGCACATGATCCAGGAGCCCACAAATGAAGTAATGGAATCTTTACAATTAATTTTGAACACATCTACATGAAGAACAAGATACAGAATATAAAATATATTCACTGAAGAAAAATATAAAGAACTAGAATAATACCTGTTTCTCAAAAAATGTCAGGTCATTTTCATCGGATGGAATATGTTCTAAAATATGCCTAACTGGATCGAAGTCCTGCAGATAGGCATTTATAACAACTCTTGAGGAAAACATCTCAAAATTTTAGTCATCTCATTGGCATTAACAACAGCAAGATTGCTCATAGTCAGCAAAGAAGCTGTTATAATATCTGATATTCACTAAACTGCAGAGAAGTAGAAAAGGTTTCTAAAAACTAGCATGCAGATTGAAAACCATTTCATGATTTTGTTGCACAAATTTAATAAATGATTTCCCAGGTTGGCAGACACAGAAACGGTGATGAAGAACGAGAAATTTTTAATAAATAAAAAAAGTCTCTATACAAGGATTATAAAGGAGGCTGCCGAGTTACCCTGATAAATTTCCAGCCAACCTAATTACGCTCTCTGGTAACATTAAACCCATACATAAGCTTAAGTGTTAACTATAACAAAAGTATTCTAGGCAATACAAAGAATAAACTTATTGCTTGAAAACCCATCAACAAATTACAGGCTGGTCTTTGGAGGAGGCTGCTGAGTAACAATGATCATTCATCATATTGGAATAAACTTGTTGCATATTCAGTGTCACCTAACACGGTGCATAAAATAATTATTCGAAATGCTTAATACTGGAGTGCCAGAAACATGTGCCATAAGACACCAAGGAAGCACCTCACCTAATAGCCTAGGCAACAATACTTGCAAAGCAAGTTATTGAATTCATTAATATTGTACTTGAGTTCACAACATAGAAATTTCTTTCAACTGCTTATATCATGTGCACCAGACAACCTGGCCAGCAACATCCTATATATGCTAGCAAAGAGGGAAGATACCCTCCCAACAGCAAAGCCAATGGAGGAGCTATTTCAAATTCACCATTTGTACATTTTTAATTGAGATACCAGTATTTTGGCAAATGCAAGAAATATGTATTCCATTAATGTGAAACTATGTAAGAGCTTCCTCAATTTCTCAAAAGGAAAGATCAACCATCAGTCCTATCACATTCTGAGGCAACTTTTAGATTTAGCAAGTGTCACCAAATAATGAGAACACCTCACACCAGATATGCTGAGTTATCAATATATCTTTCTTTCATAAAAGAGAAGACCAAAGATTAAAAAACACACATATACACACAATCAATATCCTAAAGCATTTTTGGGCTACCTCTGAAAAAAGGAAAAAAAAAAAAGCTTTAAACAGCTTTGCAGGCCACTTTTACATATCTAATCCTGATAAACTTAACTGCGGAGCATTTAGACATTGAATTTCCAAGCGATATAGAATTCAGGAGGGCAGAATCTCATGCCTCCAAAATGTAATTATTGATGGCACTCATGTAAACTCAGAAACTTTTACAAGCAGATTATTCACAGTTTCCTATTAATGATTTTTTCAATTGGTAATTACACTCACATTCAGTGGGTCTTGAACCCTCAACACACCATCATCTTACTCTTAACAAGGGGAGGAAATGTCATTTGAGCAAGAGCTCATTGGCACCTCTTAATGATTATCATTAAATATTTTAATTATAAAAAGATAGGATCCATGTATATAGGCATGAGAAACCTTTCCACAACTTGAACAATGTCAGTGAAATGTCAACGCCAGATAAAATGCCTAAAGTATTGTAAAATCAAAACACAGTACAAACACAAGCACTCCCAAATTGGGACTATAGTGATATGAGCAAGTAGCACCTCTTCATAGAAGTCTTCCTCTAACTCTACAACTTGACCTTGAGATCTGGTTCCAATTCCATATATTGATCTCAGCTCTTCAGAACTTGATGACAAATTAAACCTCTGATGCGGAGGCAGCCCTGCAAGAGCATGAGCAACAGCTGCTGCTGCTGCAGCTCGAGGAGGAACCTGCATAAGGTGATAGACAGCATGTGAATTGAACTCCCACACTTAATGACTCATTTTCAATATTTTAGAATAAAAATTCATGAAAAAGCACAAATGCAGCCGAAAATAAAGATGTTAGTGATAATGCACTTTCAAACTGTGTCAAATTTTTCTAGTGATGTGCATGCACATTTCATTTGATTCACCAAAGGGATCGTTCAATTTCTACAACCATCAATAAAGTTACACCCAGAAGCTACAGTTGAAAATACTTGAGAACCATCGAGGTCATACCGTGCAAGTTAGCTCAAAGGCATCGAGCACAATTTATTTTCTTCACGTTATTATTCATTTAAGCAAACAACAAGATTAGAAAGCATAGGAAGCATGGTTCCCAAAATAGTCCCCCACAAAAACGACCTAGCTTCGATATGTCGAAATCTAGAATTCTATCTTCAGATTCAACAACTAAAGCGCATGACTGTGTCAAAAATTTTCAAAATCAAAATGCACAACAAATTGTCAAAAGTCATAAATATAACTAGAAGATCAGAAGCACATGTATGAAAAAAAAAATGGAAAAAGAATTCACTTAAAGCCACCAACCTGCAACAGTTGTCAATAAAAAGTCAAAACCATGACAAATGAAATAAAATAAAGTTGACATGTAAGGCATACCAGTTCAATAGGGTCCACTGCAACGATTTCCATCAAAATAATAATTACAAATAGTAAAAGCTTATAAAATATCAATTAAATACAAAACTCAGAACAAGCATGCCCCTTCTTTGTAATTTAAGCTTCATCAAAGAGTCACTCTTTTTTGCTTAAGCCGCACCTCATTAATAGTACTTTAGGATTCATTGGGTGATGCAGGAGGCAATGAGAAGACATATTTATTATATTTTATTTGATTTTATGTATCAAGGGCAATTTTCTAATTTCATAATATTATAGGAATGGGCTATGCTAACAGTCCATTAGATCTTCTTTTGGGCTTTATTTTAAGTTTGGTTATTTAGTTTGGGTTTAGTAGTAAAGCCCAAGGAGTCCAAGTCCATGTCTTATTAGGGTTTTAAGAAATCCTAGTTCAACTAGGATTAGGTATTAGTCTTCTATTTAAAGAGTTGTAGTACTTTCTATTGAGTTGATTATTAATGAATGCTTTTAGAATTTAAGAGCAATGAAGCTTTCTTTTATGGTTTGTGTGATGCAACCTTCTCCGAGCTGTGATGCCAAGGAACCCTAGGTGTGATGCTTAGGAAGTCTAGGTGTGATTCCTAGAATTTATCTATTTTCTTTAATTTTACTATTCACGTTTACTGTTCATGGTTCAGTGTTCACAGCACAGGAACAGCCACCCAAACCTTGATTGTTTTCCTTTGTTTCATCCCCAAACCCTACTAATCCTTGTCCCCTTTGGAAACCCTATTATCCCTCTTATTTTCTAGCCTATTCCCCACCAAAACCTAAACTTAAGCCCTCAAAACAGAGGTAATACCAGATCTGCCCCAACAGTTCTAAATCAAATTACCTTGTTCCCCCTTGTCCTACGTCATTGGGTTAAGCCGGAGACTGTTGACTTCATTATTTTTTTGGAGGAATTGGTTTGGGAAGCATGGCTCTATAATATGGAATATGGTACCAGGTTGTTTGGATTGTGTGGAAGGAGTGGAATCACTGCCTTTTTGAGGACAACGTAATTTCATTGGACCAATTAAAATATGTGTTTCAACACACTCCTTTGATTGGGCACGGTGTTGGGGTTTTTCTAATTGTTCATTTGTTCTTGAGTTCCTACCTTCACTTAGACCTACTTTATAATTTTTTGTATTTTCTTCTGTTCCTTTGTGTTCATCATCGCGAACTCAAAGTTTTATTTATTTATTTATCTGATTAATAAAATTGCACTACTTACCTATCAAAATATATATATATATATATTAAGGCAACTCATGTGAGCCTCACTGGACTTCAAGCTTAAGTATCTTTGTATGGAGGAAGAGGAGACAGGAAGGGGTACGGCCTCACATCCGGTTTAGATGTAATTTTAAAGGGAGGGGAAGAGGATCTAGAGAGGCATTATACCCCCTCAAGACTCCTTTTTAGCAATTCCCCTAACTTAAGGGAATATGAAGGGAGACAATAGTAAATTCAATGATAGTACTTCCCTTTTAACCTTTAATAATTTATTATAATCTACAACCAAAGTCTTATCCTTTCATCTTTTTTCCATTTTGAAACCAAAAAAAGTAGAAATATCTACTTCCTCTACATCCCTTTTTCTTAACATTCAAACAAAGAAAAAGAACTTCTTTTTTTTCTTTTTTCCTTTTTTGGGTTTGACTGGGAAGTTACACAAACCCAATAGTCTTGAACCCATGACATCACCCTCCATACCATTATTATGGGAGGAGGAAACACTAACTGAGCTATAGCTCATTGGCGAGAACATTTTTAATATGTAGAAAGAAAACTTATATTTAGTCCTCTCCTCCACCTCTTCGCCTTTATCCTCTCCTTTCCTCTTTTGGAAAACTTCCAAAAATAGCATAAAGCACGTACAACCTCCCCTAGAATAACAATCTCATATCTGAACCCCTTACTAATGAGATATACATTATTTGCATCTTTCCTAATAGAACTATCCTAGAGAGGGGGAAAAGAAAAGGCCACCTTTGAGGGAATTGCATCACATCAAATGCTATTATGAGGAAACCCTATAATAGGAGTTAGCCTTGAACTTTTGACTCTGCAATAAGAATCATACAAATTTGACAATTTTCAGCACCATAAACCTTTGCTGGATGCAACATGTGAATAAAGCAGACTCATGAGTAAAGGAAACCCTTTTATTGACTAAGGGTAGTGTGTTCTTGGTCATGAAATGCATTGCTTATTAAAGTAAGTGCCATGTTCTCGAGATCTTTTTATCAGTTTTGACCCCAAGAGGAGGAGAAAGGGATATCCTAGTGACCTTTTCTTACTACTCTTCAACATCGGTCTCAATTTTGTCAATTTCACTCCATTCCACCTGGAAAAGTCGAAATGTTTTGTTCCAGTCAGTTCAAATTGTATTTAAATTCTGGCCAGTACGAGTTCACTCACCACCACTTTTTTTCCCTTTCTCTTTCTTTCTAATATTTTCTCTTCTGGGTAACGATCTACTCATACATAGAGCATAAAAAAAAAGTTTTAATTCCAAAGGCAATTGTTCTATCCCCAAATGTGCAGTTGTGAATTCCAAATATCTACACTCCAATATCAACCAAAAACTCCTTTCCAACAAGCTAATAAATCCAAAACTCTCTTTAGCATAACCCATTGAATTCCAAACAAAGAAAAAAAGAACAACCATAGATTTTATGCAAAACCATACACAGGTATTTCATTTTTTATCAATAATTAAATTCAGTTACTTGTCAAAAAAATAAATTGTATGCAAAACCACAATAAAGGAGCAAGTGATCTATGGACTCCTCGTTCTACTTGCACATACAAAACCACTAAACAAATATTCTTCTTTCAAATACTATCCATGGTAAGGATTTTCCCTCTAGTGGTTATCCAAGTAAAAAAAATGCTACTTTTGTGGGAACCTTAAACCTCCAAATACTTTTCCATGGAAATTGTTGAAAATTTCCACAAGAAAGAACCTTTTAAAAAGATTTTACCTCAAACACACTGCTCATTGTTGGTATCTAGCACATTCAACCTTCTCCCTTCATTTTGATCTTGATAGAATAAATAAGATCAAGGAAAGACATTAGAATCTCCATCTCCCAATCATGAACAGCACTAATAAATGTAATATCCCAATGAATAGCACTCCTATTCCAGTGCAAATACTCTGCCACATAGGTCTCTTTTGAACAGGCTACACAAAAAAAGTTCCTGAAACACAACGTTCTTCTTCTCTTCTTCTACGAATTGGATCCTTATTTTTATATTGATGATGAATGATATATATTTTTGAGCATTTCTATATTTTTTTTCATTTGGGCTAAGAGCCATGTAGCTCAACTAGCACCTCCTGATGTTTTCAACAGAGACATCCAAGGTTCAATTCTCCCCACCCCCAACTATTGAATTATCAAAAAAATATTTTGTTTCCTCCATTTGGTGTTTTGGGATTTTCTATGTGATGATGTTAATAATGTTTCTTATTTGATTTTAAATTGATAAGGTATAAAACCATATGTAATGGAGATAGATAATCTATTTTGTATTTGAATACATACACATATACACATATATACTATACATATACTGGAAAATCCCAAAACAATATGCTGGAATAGACCATTACCAAATTATTTACTTCTTCACTATCCCATAGCGTATGAGATGTGGTCCATGGTCTTTGGTTTGTTTGGTATTAATTGGGTTATGCTACAGAGGATTATTGAGTTGTTTGCTTCTTGGCCAGGTAAGTTTGATCGACACCGAAATGTAGCTCTCTAGAGGCTTGTGCCTCATTGCTTATATTGGTGTCTCTGGCGGGAAAGGAATGCTAGATGCTTTGAGGATTGTGAACGGTCAATTTCCGAGATCAAGTCTCTTTTCTTTCTTACTCTCCTTGAATGGAGTCTAGTTTTACCTGTTTTTTCCTGTATTTCTCTTCCGGTCTTATTTTATTTTTGTAATTTGGGCTCTTGATGCTCTGCCCTTGTAGTACATTTCCAGTGTACTTGGGTGGTTCTATTTATATAAGTTTCAAGTTACTTATCAAAAAATAATAATAATGGTTACTAGAACAATTGTACAAAATTAAAAATTTTAATTAATCTCCCAAAACATAAACAGGGTGCAACCAATCCTTCTAAATTTCTAATAGACTATAAGAGTAACTTCTTCCTACTCTAACAATAGAAAAAAGATTAATTCCATTTATTAGCCTCCCTTTAGGCAATATAAACTATTTTTTGAGGGAGGCTCAACCAAAATTGGATTAGGAAATTAATTCAGGGATCTTTTTTTACTGTAAGCCAACAAGTTAGGCCAATGTTATGATGGAAAAAAAGAAATTAGGGCAATGCTAGTATCGCTGAGTTGTTTGTGTTCCCTACAACCTCACAAAAGCAGTGTACCCTGGAATGAAGAATCTGAGCATGAATGGTGGCTCTTCGATGATTACAGTATGGGCGAACAAGTAGAAGATTCCATCACATGCTTTTACATCACTGAATTAATCATTGACTAGTGGACTCTGTACATGCTTCTTTTGATTGGATCAATATATCTAGTAACATAGCGACTCGCAATTGAGTCCTTAGACTACATTCTAGATATCAAGATCAAACAACCCCAGGTGACATTGTCTTCTTGAATAACTAAAAACAAGGGAGTAGCATTGAGATTCTAGCATCGGCCTATCCAATTATCAGCTACTGTAAACTATCATACACGTTCCGTTTCTTGCTAATGCGCTTAGAACCCTCTTTCCCGTGCTATAACAACGGAACTAATGCGAAATCTTTGACTCCTAATACTAACTACTGAAGCAAAAGCCAACAATTAAAAGAGGCTTCCGCTTCGCCTAAGTAACAAACATAGAGAAAGCATTACTCTTCCACATTTTCTCAGCAACCAAACAGAATTTTAGCAAGTTCAATTCAAAACAATAGCATTGAAATCTGGAATTCGAACTTCACAAAAAGAAAAGCCACGTCGAGTGAAGGGACATTTTACCTCGGGGCGATCAGAAGTAGAAGGAAGAAGTCCAAGCGATCTAGCGGACCTAACGGAACTGAGAATCTTCTCGCCGACCTTGGACAAATCCATTCCGCCTCCTTGGAACAACAAAAACGGGACCAAGAAGAAAATCCTAGAGCTATCGAGCCCTTCGCTCAAATCGCCATTGAACAAGTACGGATTTCCCAAAACAGTGCCGAACGGGAACAGATTCGGCTGCATTTCAATTCAAATCCCAAAGAAGATCGAGATCAAGATCGAACCCTTCTTCAAGTTCAAAGCCCATTTCATGAAAGGATAACAGAAACCGCTTTTTTTTTTTTTTTTTTTGGTTTGAGATCTAATTTATTGAGGTGGTTTTTGGAGCGAGAGAGAGAGAGATTTTGGGAGTGAGATTTGGCTTTAGGCAGGTGTGCTGTGATGTGCTGTTTGATGAATAATAATGAGAGGTGTTATGTAAATTGCGCATGCGTTGTGTTTTGGTGGAATTTTCGTGCGTAGAATATGAATAGTCAATGGACTTATAGTTACTGCTTTGTAGACTTTGGTGCTCTCAGTCTGTGACCTCACCGCTACATGTCGTTGTGGGGGTGTAGAATGCTGAGTTGATCATATGTATGTGGCTACGGATATATAGGCCCGTTTGATAAAAAATTTCTAATAATGTTATTTATATTTTTTAAAAATATGTATAAATAAAAATACGTGTAATGTTGTTTAAACATTGAAAATTGTTATTTAAACAACTATAATAAATAGGCCCTATAATCATATGAAAATTACTGACTCATTTTCTTTATCAATCAATTTTCATGGTTTTAAAAATCGAATATGATATCACCTTTAAGTATAACTTTATACCTTCTCAAAAAAAAAAAAGTATAATTGTATAAGTACTTATGGAGTGTGAAGGTAAGGGTTGGACTTCAAGTCTCTAATGTGAAGTTTCATACACATATATATTTAGATTAGATTAAAGTATAATCTTCTCTCATAAATATATATACAATCAAAAAACCAAAAAAGCTTCTAATTCCTAGTTTTAGATGTTTTATTGAGCCATATTAGGGTCCGGTTCTCAGTTGAATTGGTTGAACTAGTTGATCCAGTTCAATTTTTAAAACTAAGTAAATTTCATAACTGCTGAAATATTCTATTGCGAGCAAGAAAAAAAAGTGGATCCATGAGTGGCAAATTGTCAAAAGGTGCTACATGCAATATGTTACTGGTTTTCATATAAATACACCAATCATATCACTTTTTTATTTACCACTAACAAGTTGCCACCTAAATTTGTTGTAAACAAATGTTGTGTCTTACCATTACTCCAATTGTTTCCTCTCATTTTATCATTTGAGTTGGCTAGAAGCATAATAAATAAATAAATTTAGGGACACAACATCATAACAATGATTGTTGTGATTTAAATAATATCACTTTTAGTTAAGCATCGTCATAATTTCAATTTAGGAGAACGAGATTGGAAGCAAAATTAATCCCACAAATATTATCAACATTAATATAAATAAACTAATTGCATAAAAATGTAATTGCCATGCATGGTGTGGGGGGACAAGGATCCAAATAATTGATGAAGCCCACAAGTAGTTAAACCTCGGGAAACATACGTGGGTTGTCCTCGAAAATTATATACTTAACTCATACATAAGCTGAACAACCATGACTGGTAGGGGTGTCGAGGACATCTGCCCAACCTCAAAAGGTCAAGGGTCAGAATTGAAGGGAGTAGGGCGCAACTCGAAGGGAGACAAAGGTAACTTGACATTGAACAAGGAAGAGAAGAAAAAAGAATGACAAAGTGGTAATCCCTTCCGCATTAAATGCACTGCAACTACTTAGCTGGCTGTATTAATGGGGAAATGACCACGAATAGTGTCTCCACACCTTATACCCTAGCGTAAAAACCTTCTAGCAAAGTCTTGATGGGACAAGTATCAGGAAATTCTTATCATAACCCTTCAAATGTAAGATCCATATGCATCTTTGTTAAACTATATAAAGTCAAGAAGCACCTGGATTAGAGGGGGTCCAGTTTTTTGGAGAAAGGAGAAAGAAATTATCCAATTGTAACCTCATCCTCGGACCAAACTCGAGGACAAACACTTAGCCATTTCAAGACTATTTCCAATTGAACATTAATCACTACACATATAGTTTTGATCCGACTTTCATCCTTTGTCACGTAATGGGTACTTAGTATCTGTTTGGATACCGTTTATTTGCTAAAAATTGAAAACTTATTACTAAAAACACTATAGCAAAATAATTTTTAAATGTGTGAATAGTGCCATGAGACCTAGAAATGTATGGGTATGTGAGTTTTTGTGTTTTTGGCTGGGTCGTGAATAGTGCCATGGGACCTAGCCAAAAACAAAAGCGCAAATGCAACACTGAATCATTTGCACGCAAACGCACACTTAAAGGTTGACCTTGCATTCCACCTTTATAAATTAATTGTGTGAGCGAACAGTAACACGATTAAAACCAGCTTTATTTATCTGTTTCGCAATTCACCCGCCACTCATAGTGTAATACATTGTAAATTGTAATTTATTTAAAAACCTTTGTTAATTTATTGTTAAAAGTATAATAAAATTCCTATAGATTTGTATGCCTATATTCTTCTAGTTATTTAACTTTTAAGTTTACAACAATATTATGAAGTTTGAAACAGTGAAAAGTGTCAAAATGTTAAATGGCAACAAAATTATATTTACAACAAAATACTCAAGTATAATCCGTTTCATTCATGATGTGGGCATCTTATCTTTAGGGTTTTGGCCTAATAACATGTTTCTAAAATATGTAGAATGAGAAGAGGCAATCACATGGTCACTAAAAGAAAGACAAAATATTATAATTTTCAAGACTAAAAACACTCGCACTAACCTGAATAAAGGCTATGTTTAGCCAAAATTTTACATAAGCAAGTAAAAAACACCCCCACATTAGGCCTAATAAACTAGCCGAAAAAGAAGTTAGCAATGAATAGCACCTCGCCACACGTAGTTTGATATTGTTCATCACCAAACTCATTTAAAATTAATCTCTCTCTCTAGACCTGGTGTCAACTGTCAACAAGTATGCAATGTAACTCTTTTTTTAAAAATTTAATTACAAATTAAGAAAGAATACCTATTTTAACAAAGTTGTTTGAAGATTCTACCTATATTGTAATAACTATCTAAATTTTTTACCAAATGCATGCAACAAGTATGCAACATAACTTTTTATTTTATTATATTTTTTGCTAACATATAACCCATGCGAACACATGGATGCATTTAAAATTGAACATAATTTTTATTATAAAAATATAAATAATTAGTGAAATATATACATGTGTGTGTGTATATATATATTAATAGGCAAAACTTAAAGAAAATCCAATTACATTCTACAATTGAAGTCCAATTTTGCGTCATGTCCTAGATTATTTATTTTTAGAGATAATTTTATTTCTTAATTTTTGAGACAAATATGAGACCACATCATAAACATTCATCCAATCTATACATACATACATACACACACACACACATATATATATATATGCAAAACTTAGAGAAAATCCAATTAGATTCTACAATTGAAGTCCAATTTTGCGCTATATGTCCTAAATTATTTACTTTTAGATAGAGTTTTACTTATTAATTTTGGAGTCAACTGTGAGACCACATCATAAATATCCATTCAAGTGAGTTATTGCATACAAAAATCGAAAAGTCTAGAATTAATGAATATAAACTCTTTTTTTTAAAATGGACAATTTACATTTTCTACTTAATAATATTCTTACAATACTTTTTAAAGAGTTAAAAAAAATAAAAAGACTATTAGCAATATTTAAATTATATATGTAAGAATTATATTGTGCATCTTACTGTATATCTTTTAAGTATATTCATGCATATGCATGGGGTTTCAATGAAAGAATAGCATGTAAGAGCAATCGCATCAGTGCTTGCAAAATAGAAAAAAGGGTTAGTTTTACACATTTTAACCAAAAAAACACCAACATCAGTACTTGCATAAGTTTGTATATATGCAAAAGTGCTACAACAACCATGCATATATTCATAGTTACTATAGCTTTGCATTTGATATTTTACTATTTTTTTCTCTCTCCTTCACCTCACTCTCTATTTTTCTCTCTGGTCCTTCTCACTTTCACCTCACTCTATTTTTTTCTCTCTGGTATGTCTCACTCTCACCTCACTCTAGCCATGCCACTGATCTCTACTGCTCTTTCACCACAGCTGTGCCACTGCCGATCGCCTCACTTGTCAATGCTCTCACCGATCACCGCTGTTCTCTTTTTTCTTTGTTTGATGGTTTTGTGATTTTGATCAGTGGGTTTTGATGGTTTTGGTCAATGGTTTTTTATGATTTTGATTAGTGGGTTTTGATGATTTTGATTAGTGGTTTTGGGATTTTAATGGGTGGGTTGATGATGGAGGTTGGCTTGATGATGGTGGTTGATCTCATTGATGGTGGTTGGGTGGGTTGATGGTGGGTGTGGATTGATCGTTGATAGTGGCTAGGTGTTTGTTATTTTGGGTAGTGTTGGGTCTGTGAGAAAGAGAGAGGTATTGAGTGAGCTGGTTCAAGAATAAATATGTTATTGAATAAATGTGTAGAATAGACAAACTGATGTAGGTGTTTTGTAAAAGTGGATGTGTAAAATAGAAAAAACATGCTTTTTTGGCAAAATGGACATAAATTTTGCATCCATTGACGCGGATGCTCTAATACATGCATATGTATAGATACAATTAAAATTAAACATAATTTTTATCATAAAAATATAAATTAATTAGTTAAATTAATTTTTTTTAAATGTAAACGTAATTAGTCACGTATTAAAATGTTTACCTAAATTTAATATTACTTTTGATCATTTTCTTTCTAATTTTTAATAAGATAGAACGTGTGGTGATCTTTGCTGTGTGATGATTTTTATTGAGTATATGTGATTTTTTTGAAATAAAATTTATAGTTTATTAATATTAGATTATTAGTATTTTGCACTCATTAATTTACTTGAAACAAAGATTTAAAAACTTAAGTGGACACATGGCACAAACTTAAGTGGATAATTATGGTGTGATCTTCGCATAAATTTAGACACATGACCCAAAATTGGATTCTAATTTCAAATTCTGATTGAACTTTCTCTGAACTATACCTATTAATATATATATATATATATATACACACACACACATTACAAATCAAGAAAGAAAATCTATTGTAACAAGTTTGATTGAAGATTCTACGGGTCTATTTGGGATCTATTTATTTTGCTGAAACTGAAATTTTTTTTCTGAAACTACTGTAGATAAAAGTAAAAGTTAGCTTAAATAGTATAATGTGACTAATGAATAATACCAAAAAGTATAATGGAACCCATAAATAGTAACAAAAATAAGCTAAATAGTAAAATAAGTTGGCAAAATTAATTATGCCAAGCAGACACTACATTTATTGTCTAACTATTAATTGTTTTTACAAATAACTACTTTTAGTATTTTTGGAAATAAATTTTTAATTTTTTTATTACACATTTAAGTATTTAACATAAAAGTTACAAAGAATTATATATTTTAATAAACATTATTTTTTTAGGAGAAAATATATTAACATTATGTAAATAAATTACCGAATATAAATTGAAACCAAAGCTCAAAGGTAACCTAAGTTTTATTTTATTTTATATTTATTTAGGGAAATTTGTTTTTGATGAATATTTAAGGAGATTCTTAAATTAATATGTTGATTATAAAATATACACGGATTGAATATTGAATAGTGCCCCCTAAAATGAAAAAACTCCCCCAAAAAGAAAAAAAAAGACGTGGACCCTTTTTTTCTTGTCACCCGTGCCATACCTAGCTGGCACCACCACCCTCGCTTACCATCGCGCCACCTACCAACCACCGTCGCAGCCTCTCTCTCAACCCCGACTGCGCTGTCGCCCACTCCACTGCCCAGTAATTTCTCTCTCTGATATTTTTAATAAGCTCTGTTTGATGCACTGAGAATCAAATTTTCTCATCAAAGTAAGGCACTCTTTTTTTGTTTGCTATCTGAAACTGGCTTTAGGCTTTAGCTCTAAGAAACTTGACTGTAACTGGTTTTAAAAAAAAATAAGGAGGTACGCCATGGCAGTGGAAACCCAAGTGTCAGAGCCAGCTATGGTTCCGAAGAAGAGAAGGGTAGGGAAGAATAAGGCCTTTAAGGGTAAGAAAAAACCAAAAACCATGATGTTAGACTGCATTGCACAAAACAAGCCTAAGAAGATTGACAGGAAAATGAAGAAACTTTTTCGAAAGAGGGCAAGAGATTACAATTCAGATAATGATGAGAGAGATGTGGGCAGTGATGGTGAATCTGAAAAAGAAGAGTAAGAAGCAGAGGACATGGATGTGAATGGGGTTTCTGATGATGAGGAAAATGGCGAAATTCAACCCGGAATCATTATGTTTTTTGAAGGTTCTAGAGCATTCAAGATGGCATTCAAGAGTATTATCAAGAAGTGTGTGCCTGAGGATGCACTTGTAAGCTAGGCTTGCTGTTTGATTGGTTTGTTAAATTGCTTTTTTTTTTTTTTAAAGGTTCTAATACATGGGATTTGTATGAAAAGGTTTGCTTGCTTTGCAGGGTCCGGTGTTGTCAGCACACAAGAAGCTCATTGCGGAGAAGCTTGCAGAAGAGGAGGCCGAGCGGAAGGCAAAATTTGCCAAATAGCATGTTTTTAGAATAAATTTAAGAAAGTAGCACACGGATGAAGTTAATTAGTTAAGTAGACTTGAGTTTGACAAACGCGAGTTCCAATCAGGATTGGTGCATACTGCTTGGAACTTGAGTTCGTCAAACTTGAGTTTGGGTTGGATCTCGAGTTTGAAAAACTTGATTTCAAAAAAAATTCTTAATTAATTAACTTCAACGGCATGCTATTTACCAAATTTTTTTCTAAAATGGTACTATTCAGCAAATTTTGCCCCAAGCGGAAAGACAAGGGGGAGGCCAAGAAGGAAAAACAGTTGCTAAGTTAATCTCAAAAAACCAACTGGTTATGACAAGCATGCATGTGTCTTTTTAATTGTTATCTATCAGATGTCAGTGGTTGCTTATGAGTTTTTAAATGTTAATTTTGGTGGGAGAAAAGGGGCATGTGAAACCTGCAAATTATTTGGATTCGCGTGAAAAGTTTCTGATAGGGGTTGCTACGAAAGGAGGTACTGTGTTTATGTATGTTAATTAAGCTTTATGTGACAAGGGCACTAGTTTTATCTAATTGGTTACGTGCTATATAACACTAACTTTGTTCATGTTTACTATGTGTGTTGCTGGAGTTTCAGTGGTCTTTTCTATGATTATTTAACCATGTTCCATTTTGTCTTGAGATTGATTTTTTTTTTTTCAGCACTGTTTTATTTTATTGTTTCTGTGGCTGTTACATTTAGGTCCAAACTTCTGTCCTGGTATCTTGTGCAGGTCAACAAGGCACAACATGCTCAGAAAGGTTTGGATCCTTTGAGATATAAAGATGCAAAAGGTATGCTGATAGCCTGATAGATAACGCAGCTAGACATTAAGCTCCCCATGTTCTTTTCCCTACCATCTTTCTCAGTTATCTGTCTTGTCTTCTCATCAATATGAATGTTTTCTCTAGTTACTGCTAAGCTGTGCACCTTCAAAGAAGAATTTGAAGATTAGCAATCTATCAATTATTAACAAGCCATGTATCTGCAAATGCATATATACTCATCCCATGTTATATACACCATTGTTCTGTGATTGTGATTAGTATTTTCATTTTAATTTATTGACTGTTTTGTCTATACCAAAATGCCTCTCTTTGAACTTCCAAATGAAGGATTTTCGACCTGTTCATGGCTTTTAAATATATATATATATATATATGTATATATAATCATCTGAATAAATTTCCACAACTTTGCCAATTAGCTATACCTCTAATTGCACCTTCTTCCCTTATAAGAGCAACATGGAGGGAGGTCAAGGTGAGGTCGTGGGTTCAAAACCCACTGGGTGCACGTGTAACTTGCCATTGAGAAATTAAATTTCCACGGTTTTCCAATTTCACTTCTCCATATACAAAATTAAATCTTACATCTAAGTACTCATTCTTTTGGTCATTGTGCCCGAGCGTTCTCCATGACTGGACTTTAGAGAGAGATGCATATATGGTATTGTGATTTCTGTTGGAAGTTACCATGCAGTCCTCCTATCCATCTTCTGCCAAGAGCTGCAACTTCATGTGGTTTATATGTAATGCATTGTTGTCATATATTTTGCTGAGTCAGCTGTTTAATCTTTATTAAAATTTCTCTTAAATAAAATTCTTCTATTTTTGGGTATAGGAGGGGATAAAGACTTGGTTCTAGAGGTTCAATTCTCAAAGCAGATTGTCTTGTTTCTATTTTTGAATCCTGGTCACACATATGAAACTACTATCTGATCAACTTGGAAAAGAATGTTGTCTGAGACTGCTCAGAAGACCCATGTTTTGAAGTCTTTGCTAGTTGGGACTTTGTTTGAGTGGTCTCATATTAGGGGCTATACATGTTGTACTTCCATTTTTGGATTCTTAGAATCTGTTAGTGTCTCTTTTTGATTTGTTGTTGTATTTGTTTCAAGTACAAAGTGTTCATCATCGTGAACATGATGTACTTTTTAATCAATAGAATCTCTATTAACTATCAAAAAAAAAAAAAAAAAAATCATTTGCCTTGTATATGGAATTGGAATCACTGGCTGTTAATATTCATTCACTTTTTCAAGCGTTGGCCTTAATGAAAAGAAGAAGCATATCTCTTCCTATCAAACAACCCCCCCGCCCCCAAACATCTGTATTAAGATTATTCAATGATGCCCATATTGAATCACAAGCTACTAGTTTTGGTGAAATGGTAGAATAGTATTTTGTAGTTGATTACTACCGATTAAAAAAAAAGTGTTTTGTAGTTGATTAGCTTACTGTCTTAACATTAATAATTTTAATTTTCCATATATACTTCATGGCATGGTTTGATCAATTTGGCCACTACATGCAGGTGGGATCTAGATACCTTGATCATTTGATTGTGGAAAGGAAGTATGCCGAAGCTGCATCTTTGTGTCCCAAATTGCTGTGAGGATCCGCTTCAGCATGGGAGAGGTAGCATCTATCTTTATTTATTACCTTCTGGTGCACTTTCTATAAATAACTGGCAGTGGGCTGCCCTCCACAGATGGGTTTTCCACTTTGCTCATCTTCGTCAGCTTCCAGTGCTGGTTCCATATATGCCAACAGATAACCCGAGACTGCGTGATACTGCTTATGAGGTTTGTTAGGACAAAATAGTGTGCCTAAATATATTTAATCTCTTTTCTAATGTGCCAGCTTGGGATTCAAGGCCTCTTGTTGCCTTTTGGCTACAGGTTGCTCTTGTAGCTTTGGCTACAAATTCTTCTTTCCATAAGGAACTCTTGTCAACGGTCAAATCATGGCCACATGTGATTTATTCTGCATTGCCTGTTTTTTCGGCCATAGAACCTCAGCTTAATACTTCATCCATGACTGATGCGCTCAAAGAGGTTTGTCAGAAAAACATGCACACACATTCACATAATTTGGAACCTCATGATAGCATTTTCTATTCTATATTCTTGATAATTACATATTATTATTTAGGCATTCTCTTTCTCTGTCAGGCACTAGCGGAGTTGTATGTAATAGATGGGCAATATGGGAAAGCTTTTTCTTTCTATGCTGATGTAAGTATTACTGATACTCAAGGGAGATTCTTGCCGAGCAGCCAGCAACCTTATTTCATATATTAGATAAAATACTTTTTTTTTTTTTTTAAAATTTTATTTTTATGAAAATAATTAGAAAACTATGTACAACACAATCCATGTACACAGGGATTATACTAGAGTTGTTACAAACATAATTTAAAATTACGTAAATCCATATTTGACAAAATGTCTACGTTAAATGCTTAGGAAAAGAAGCTTTCACATCTCTATTTTGTTTCTGACATCAATTTGGATGCTCTTTTTTTGGCTTTAATTTTTCAGCTCATGAAGCCAGAAGTATTTGACTTCATAGAAAAACATAACTTGCAAGATGCAATTCAAGAGAAGGTATGTAAATGCAAAATCAGGTGCAATACTTAGTGTTACAAGCCTTATATGGGTTCCTTTGTTTAAACATTTTCTAAGTGTTCAAGTCCTTTGATGATTATTCAATGTATTTTTTGCATAAATGTGAGGTCAACCTCTAAAATTTCAGAAACAATGTATCAAGGCCTATATATCTTATTTATTTATTTATTCCAATAATCAAAGAGATAATTGAAAAACACACTGGGAACATCACAATATACAACAAAGGCTAAAGAGCCCAATTTGAACTACAACAGCACAAGGGTCATCAATCTTATGTTTGGTTAGTGAAATTGGGTTGGATTAGCATTTGTCAGATATTTGGAAATTTGTTCCATTATTTTTTATGCGGACTATATAGAGGGAATGCAAATTGGCGCACTTTTGAAGATGCGAAAAGTACGAGGATTCAGTTGTTAGCAACCTTCACTAGTTCCTTATATGAGTGGTCTTACGCACTGGGTTTTACAACTAGCCATTCTATTGCATCATTTATAATAGCCATTTTGAATATAATTCTTTCTTGTTAGTTTCTCTTTAACAAAATAATTCTTACTTATAAAAAACAGAGCCTGACGGAACCACAGCCAACAGTTTTGACAGAGCAGAAAACACAGCACAAACCAAACCACAAAGCTAACAAGAGCCTAAATGAACCACATCATAGAGCTCTGCCAAGACCAGCAAAAACAACAATACAAGTCAAACCACTATTAGAATACTTGCTTGAAAATTGAAGAGGAAATGCCTCATCTACAACAGACCTCCTTGTTGATGGCAGAACCAAGGGTAAAAACCAGCACCTTTAATCCTTGCTTTCACTTGCTTCCTAATGGTTCCAATTAGTTGTTCCTCAGACACATTCCCATGATGCAAAATAGCATTTCAAAGCCTCCAAATGTTGTAAACAGCAGCTCCAAGGCCAAGCTGCAGCAATATGAACTCAACTTGTTTTTCCAATTCTCTGCAGCCCAGGATATAAGACTATCCCAGTTATCAATCAGGTTTCCTTGAGGGAGAACCCCGTAATCACTTTCCACACCCTTCTAGAAAAGGAGCACTCAAAGAGATGGTTTCTACTTTCTACTCTCTATACTGGATCTGGAAAATACACACACCATATCACAACTAATTCCCCATCTAACCTATCCTTGATCATTAATCTGTTTTCTATTGCCAGCCAGCATACAAAGGAATGTCTTGGAATGTACTTTGGGAACCAAAAAGCCTTCCACCATTTAACCACTTGGGTCTTCTGTCCAATCAGATCACAAGTCTCTGCACATGGCAATGAGTCTGAAGTAGATGAGACCCATATAGCTTTGTCAAATTCCGCCAACTCAGTTTTCTTTGAATACTCACAAGATCATCATACCTTGCAGGCTTCCAACGCCAAGCTTTATCACATAAAACACTAGCTTCTTCTTCCTTTTTATTTAAAATTATTATTTTAAAATAAGTAATTTAATCTCATAAAACACTAGCTAGCTTAGCATTGACAAAGCTAGCAGTGTCATAAACCACAGAATGGCCAAATCTTAAGTATAAAGGCTCGCAGGGTCTACCATATATCATTAATCTGGTTGTTGTTTTCATCCTATGATACACATACCTCACAACAAAATTGAACTCAATTGATCTTTATCCCTGGTATCCTGGTTGGGAACATATATTCTGCAAAATACTTAAAAAGGAAAACCGAAGAATTCTTTCCTTTTCTTTGTCCTAGTTTTCATGCTAGTTTTCGTGGTGTTCTTACAAAATTCCTGACTACTTTTGTGTTACCTATGCCTATATAGGTTGTGCAACTGATGACAATAGATTGCAAGCATGCAGTTCCATTATTGATCCAAAATAAGGACGTGATTACTCCATCTGATGTTGTTTCACAACTTCTGAATTCCAGCAATAAGTGTGATAATAGATATTTCCTGCACCTATATCTCCATTCATTATTTGAAGTGAATCCACATTCTGGAAAGGATTTTCATGATATGCAGGTATGGTAAACACTGAACCGTGCCTTTGAACTCTGTGCTTCTCAATGACAATATCCATATTTAATTCAGTTATGAATAATATGTTCAAAGTTATATGATAGTTTCCATCTTTAATTGTTTGGATTCTTTGAAATCTGATTGCAGGATGGAAACTATGAACGAATTAACCTAAGTGCATACTTATCAAATTGGTTTAAAAGTATTGGTTGTAGAATCATCTTAATTTATGCTTGTGAGTCAATTAACTTGTAGTATTGAACTAGAATGTGCATTTTCTTCCATTGGTTTTTCATTAGGGTAAAATTCACCCACCGCTGTGGTTTGGTCCACGCTTATTGAATTCCCCAAGTTTTTAAAATTTTCTAATAACAGCTTCGATGGTAAACTACTTTCATTAAAATCACTAAAAAAATTAGTTGACACGTGGGGGACGTGCATCTCATGTAAAATTTTTTTGATAGGTATGCGTCTCATGTAATTAATTTTAGTTAATGATTTTAACAAGAAGTGGATGGGAGTGTTCGATTAGAAGAATTGGATACTAGAAGAGGGTTGTACCCAGTGCCCAAAGCTTCCATTTTTTGCGGGATCTAGGAGAGGTTATGGCAGGCAGCCTTACCTTCAATTTGTTTTGGAGAGGTTGATTCCCAAACTCGAACCTGTGACTTGTTGCTTTTAGGGAAAGGCACTTGCCATTGTGCTAAGATCCGACCTCTGGATACTAGAAAAGGGTGTGATTAGGAAAAAGTGGAAATCATTTAGGGAAAGTCAGTAGAACTGAATCCAGCCACCAGGGGTATAAGCTACTACAACAACAACAACAACAACAACAAAGCCTTGATCCCAAATTTTGAGGTTGGCAATGGATCCTCAACCGATAAGCACAAGGGTATAAGCCTATTTTACCATTTTTTTAATGAATTTTTAGGGAATCTTACGGCCCGTTGAAGATTTTGAATGACATGTTCCCTTTTTTATTTGCATATGCATATTATGACATGTTGGTCTGTGGAGATATGATAGTAGTTGTCTTTGGTGGGTGCTATCACTTTTTTGGTTGAACCTTTATGTAGGGTCTGTAAGAAAATTAATTTTCCCTGGTTGGAGTTTTGTTTTCTGAGTGTATTAAAGAAATACTCGAAACTAGTTATGAACTGTTTACGATTTGCCTCTCCACTGAGTTGCAGTCTCAAAGAAAGTAGAGTTTCTATTACCAGCGCCAAGTCATCTAGTTAAGGAATTTTGTGGTCAAGTAAGCTGTCTGTGGAACCAAAACTGTGTGGTCAAATAAGTTCATAGAGAGATTGTCTTGCAAAGCTCTATGCTATGGATAAGCCCTTCCATTATTCCTTGTTTGCCTAACTTATTGAATTCCTTATTTGCCTAACTAGATCCTGATGGAAGCACAAAGCAATTTACACTTGCTAGTAGCCAAAAGTTGCTGATACCAATTATTGGTTAGAGTTTTTACCTAATCTGTTCCACAATAATTTACCTTAAAATGGCCAAAGGAGTTCAAGTAATTGAACACTACAGGATTTTTAACAAACAAAGATTCCTTATGGATTCTTTGGATGTTATGAACATGTTTATTTTATGACAATGTTAAATATGGCTCATGAGTCTTCCATTAAAGTTGAGGTGTATGAATCTGACGATCAAACTGGTTTCAATTTACTTGCATTTCTGATAAATTTGACCTGTAATATGGTGTTCTTGATTACAGTATGGGTATCTTTATTGTGCTTGGGTTTCTTAACTCTGCAAGAAAGAACTGGTCTGCTTCCTTATGTTTATTCATTAGTTTTGTGGTAATTATGATTTTTTTGCAATCAAACGAATCACTCTGCCTTTGTAATCCTTTGTTCTTGCTTTGAAATTTATTTGTTGGTGTTTAAGGAAACTGGGTTGGGATTCTTCTCTTATAATGTTTGTCCTTGATATTGTCTACCAGGTTCATTGCTTATCTAGTTACTATGGCATCTGATTGGGTCTTCTTTTTTTTCTTTTTTTTTTTTGTCTTTCCCCCTACTTCTAACCTTGTATCTGGTTATTGCAACTCTTGGTTGGTGCATTTAAACTGATTTGGAAACACACATCTTAATTGAAGATTCTTGCCCTTTTTATTTGTGGTGATAGGTGGAGCTTTATGCAGACTATGATCCAAAGATGCTACTTCCTTTTCTTCGTAGTAGTCAACATTATACTCTTGAAAAGGTTTGAGCTGTCAACAAATGATCAATTGTAATAATTTTGTTAAGTGTATACATTAACTTGTTAAACTTCAGGCATATGAAACTTGTATCAGAAGAGATCTTCTAAGGGAGCAAGTCTTCATCCTTTGAAGAATGGAAATTCAAGGCAAGCCCTGGCTGTCATTATAAATAAATTAGGCGATATAGAGGAGGTACTTTCAGCTTCTGTGAGATTGTTATTTGTGTCAGTTAGTTTTGAAGTTTGGTGGTGGGATCAGATAAGAATCATCATTGTGTGCAGGCTGTAGAGTTTGTGACTATGCATCATGATGACGATCTTTGGGAAGAATTAATAAAGCAATGTCTTAACAAACCTGAGATGGTATCTATCAAACACTAATATGTGACTGAATGTTTGTATGGGTATGATAGTTGAATATATATTTCTGACTTGCAAGTTCATCTAAAATTGCTCAACCTAATTACCAGGTGGGCGTGTTGTTGGAGCACACAGTTGGAAATCTTGTTCCTCTTTATATTGTAAATATGGTTCCCAATGGCTTGGAGATACCTCGGTTAGTATGATCAGATTGATACTGAATTGTTTCTCAAAAAAGAAAAAGAAAAAAGATTGATACTGAATTTCTGCTAATAGTTCCTTCTTGCTTTCCTCTTCTATCTTGAAAAGAAAAGAAGTAATGATTTTTTTAAACTAGAATTTTAAGAACTGAATAATAACCATGCAGAACACTAATCTTCATGCTAAGCATCCCTTCACCCTGCTCCTCCCTTCACCCCATCTGAAAGAAACTGAAGGAAACAGAGAAGAATAAGAAAGAAGAGCAGCTTATTAAAACTTATGTTTTTCCTGGGTAAAAAATGCTGTAAAACGCTCTATTTCTGCATGTTAAGTTCTATTCAAATGTCCTTCTGGACAGTTAATATGGTTAATAACTTAGATACACACCTAAATATATTGGAATTTGATACTTTTTGCTGAACTTGCATTGTCATCAGTAACAGTGAGACATGTTCTGAAGCATTAAGTTCTTCACTGATAACCTTGTATGTAAATTCTCTCTTTTTGTGTGCATCTGTCAGGCTTAGGGATCGTCTGGTCAAGATCATTACTGACTACAGGACTGAAACTTCTCTTCAACATGGTTGGAATGATATCCTCAAGGTACTCTGTGCTCCGCATCATTCTCTCTCTCTCTCTTTTTATTTTTTAATTTTATTTAATTAAACACTGAAATGCTTGACATTTTGCTGTGATTGTGACACAGGCTGATTGTGTCAACCTTTTGGTTAAATACTACAAAGAGGCAAGACATGGGATTTACTTGAGCAATGAAGAAGAAGAAGCACGAGCAAAACGGAATGATAGTAGTGCTTCTCAGGCGATTGAAAAATCAAGTATGAGAACCACAGAGGTCAAGTCCAAAACTAGTGGGGGTGGAAGGTGTTGCATGTGTTTTGATCCCTTTTCTATACATAATGTATCAGTCATCGCTTTCTTTTGCTGTCATGCTTATCACATGACTTGACTTATGGATTCGACCTCTAATGTTAGTGGCAAGAAAGGGTCTGAAGCCACTTCCCGGGAGCGTTAAGTAGAATATGAGTATGATAATGGTGTTGTGGAGGATGATGAGGATACCCAGTCAAGTTCACGTCGTGTGCGTTGTATCTTATGCACTACAGCTTAAAGTTTGTTAATGCGTGTGTGAGCTTGTGGCCGTGTGTGCACGTGTGTCTGTGCATGTCTGAGTTATTTTGTCATTTATTTGTGTGTGCATATAGAGTGAGTGGGTGCAATCATTTTTTTCTTCTTTTGTGCGTCAATAGTTGTCAATTTTTGTGCTATTCAGAGGCCAAGTTTCTTTTTTTCTGTGGCCATGGTTGTTGTATTGATATATACTTTCATTAGTAGTGGTGTTGAAGGTCGTGGTTTCTGGGGAAAAGAAGAAAATTTTTTTATTTTTTTTATTTACATTGTTCTATATTGCTATTTTAGAGTAAATGTTAAAGATAGTTTGCAAGTTGAAAAAGAGACTATCGTTTAAAGCAGGCTCCAAGGCAATGCTATAAGAAGTTTGCCTCATCACGGTTATATAAGGATAAATGTAGATCAATGTATGTATATCAAAGAGTTACTTGATGGTAAATTTATTATTCTTTTGTTTTATGTAGATGATATGTAGATTATAAGAAAATATATTAACATGAGTGGAAGTTAGAAGAATGAGTTGTCTGAATCGTCTGATATAAAGGATCTTGGCACGAAATGACAAATTTCGGGAAGAGGTGATTTGAATTTTCAAGTATTTGATAGGTAGCTCTATGATGTGCTTGGGTTTTGGTGGCTTTAAACCAATTTTGGATGGTTATACAGATGCATATGTGGTAGTAGGTGACTTTGATGGTAGAAAACCTACTTTGGGGGGGGGGGGGGGGGGGGGGGAGTTGTATTACGGCAAATCCAAATTACAAAAGTGTGTTTCCTTATTTTTTATGGAAGACAAGTACATTGTCATGATCAGAGTAGGGAAAAAGATGTCTTGGACGAAACAATTTTGCTAAGTTTTGGGTTTGAAGCAAGATGAATAGAAACTTGCACCATTTTCCAACAATTTATATCATAAAATTAAGGGAATAATTGATTGATCTTCCTTGAGAAATTTCATAATTGCACTCTGCTATCCATTTAATTTGGAATTAGACACGTACCCCTCCCTTAAAATGAAAACTATTTACATTGGTCGACTGTATACACTGGTCTCCTCTAGACTTGTAATGTCATTTAAATAATAGTTAGAAAGTTATTAAAAATGCAAAATTCCATTTTTTTTACTCTCCCAATGAATGATTACATCTCAAGAACATAGAAGTTAAAATTTCACCTAGGTCGTTTTAATCCAAGGGCTGTAATTTAACCTCCCCAAAAAATGTTATTTTCCTTTTATTTCATCCCAAGTTTATTGAAGGACTTTAAATGTCACTTTATAGGACTTCAAAATGTCAATTGATTAGAAATTAGAGTTGATAAAGAGACATATAATCAAATCTCCACTTATATTCTCTTTTATTTTTTGTTCCTAGATTCAGTGAGTATGACTTAGTTATGTGAATGTCATATATTTTAATTAAGTGTCTATTTGGAATAGGTTCTTTTGGATTGCTTACTTTTAAAACCGAGCCATTGAATAAAATGAACGTAATATATCTTTTTAACAGCTCCAATAGTTATAATTATAACCCTTAGATAAAAGGAATATAAGTGGAATTTTAATTTTACATTCTTTATAGGTATAATTGTTTTTTAACCACTATTTGATTGTCATTTAAGTTAGTTAATAATGTTACACATCTAGCCTAGAGGAGGTAGTGGGTAAATAGCTAGTTTTGTAAGTGGGCTAAGTGTTTAATTCCAAACTAGAGGAGGTAGTGAGTACAAATATGACAAATCTTAGAGGAGATCAATATAATTTTTTCTAAAACAAATATACAAGTATAAAGCGAATATTAGCTATCCCATCTTTGTATGTGTAGGTGATGAGGCAAGTATAATATAGATGTGTAACATTATTAACTAGCTTATTCTTGTATATCAAAGTGATCAGGAGTGCATTTGGATATAACTTTTTATACAATATTTATCTATTTATTTAATGAAAGTTGGTTAAAATAAAATTGCACTTGTACGGTTGTACCCAAGAAAAATGAGGCTTTGAAAGGTATGCACATAAAGAAATAAACTAAAAACTTAAAAGAGCAAATTGTTGCCAAATAGACGTCATATTTATCATACATGACTCATATTAAATTTAGGTTAACATTAGTCGACTTTTAAATTTTTTAGAACTGAATTCACACCATTTGCAGGAAAATTAGAATTCTAACTCATGGTTTGGGTCAAAACAATACTTTGATTAATGAAAAATAAGTGTGAAAATACCAATTCATCTTTAGAATTAAAGTTTCAATTGAGACAGTTTTACATAATATTCAAAAGCAAAAAAGCTTTTTGACATCACGAGCTTCTTTTGCCACAAGAGAGAAAACTTCACAACTCCTTATTGGGTCTTGCTAGCATCAATCATTGATTGATTGCTTGATGCTCCTGTAGTATAAACTACAAGACATCTATTAGGTTGTCCCCAATGTGGATCACGACATGTTGACTTGGACCTTAGTTTATCTTGTTTGTCTAATTATTAATTATTTTTGTTTTCTCCTCTTCTTACCAAAGATCTGCAACATCTTGGTTTATGTTAGTCCAAACACATTCTTATCAACGATTGCGGTATAAGATGTTTACACGGCATCTGCTTTCTACATTTCTTCCAAAAAAGGAATCTTCCGAGACAATAAACGTGCTTTCCACTTTGCACCTTATTTTCTATACTTTTACAAGTTCGGTTTTGTTTTCTTTTCTATTTTCCGAGATAGAAAATGATAGTTTTACAAGTCACTTTTGATAGGATTGACGAATTCAACTTCTCTAGACGACCTCATCCAAATCAACGAGTCAGTATTGACGGACGGACTAACCAGGTGCCTCTGGCGTTATAAGCCACATTACTGACGAAAGAAAAGAAGCCATTCAATGCATTCAAATAAAGTCTTGGACGGTTACAGGGACAGCTGTGCCGACCGTTGGAATCTCATCAAAGCTCACATCATTGACCATGATGCGTTACCAAAAGAAACATTAAACCACCATAAACAGCCACAACGGCTAGGGGCTACGGGAATGTATATATACAACCCTCCCAGGACCAACATGAGGTACGAAAACACCTAAAAATACTTATTGTTATACTACTATATTTTTCTTTAGCAAAGAGCTTCCTTATACCGACTTTGGCATCGGAGATGCTGTGGCAGACACTATACCGGTGACCATTTTTGAGAGAGCTATCTCACCATTCCTACAGTCAGAAGTACGACGGTTTGGCTCCATCTGGACGAATTTACTTCAACTGACGAAATTGCACTTTATCAGTTTGGCGCCGTCTATGGGAGTGACATTTTCGTACTCAGATTTGAAAACGTAGTTTCTATCAACTTCTATATTTAGATGGAGTCCAACCAGGATTCAACAGCCTTAGTTCAGCAAGTCCAGGCTCTTGCGGCCACCGTGGAAGAGCTCACCAGGCAAAATCAGGAAATGAGACTACGACTTCAACAGGAGGAGAATCGGTCCAGAGCTAACCAGGAAGATGAGGGAAATAGCCATAGAAGAAGTGATCGCCGAGGGCCTACTACCTCAGATGAACAGAACTCAGATCTTCTTTGAGAGATGAGGAAGCAGATGGACGAGTGGAGAAACGCCATTAAGGAGAAAACAAACCGGAGCCTGGATAGAATGGTCAGGGCAACAAACTCTCCCTTCACTACGGCGGTCCTGGAATGCCCAGTGCCGTTGAAATTTTGGTTGCCTCAACTTGAGCCGTTTGACGGACTTAAGGACCCCCAGGACCACCTTAACACCTTCAAGACGACATTAGGCCTCCAACAGCCTCCTGACGAAATACTGTGTCGTTCCTTCCTTACCACTCTTAAAGGAGCTGCAAGGGAGTGGTTCACAAAGTTGCCAACTTCGTTCATCGATAGCTTCAAGCAGTTGAGCAATGCCTTTTTGCATTATTTCATCGGAGGACAACGCCCTAAGAGGCCAGCGGACTATTTACTCACTATTAGACAGGGGGAGAAGGAAACACTGCGGTCGTACGTGAAACGTTGTACTTGAGAGACCTTGGAGGTAGATGACGTTGATGACAAAGTACAGTTGACGACCTTTAAGCCAGGGCTAAAGTCCAGAGAGTTCGTGGTTTCACTCGCAAAGAATCCTTCTAGGCGATGGCAGAGATGCTCTTGAAGGCACAAAAGTACATGAATGCTGAAGATGCGTTAGCAGCCATAAGGGACGTAGAAAAGCCGGGAGACAAGGGGAGGAAAGAGGACGATCGTAGAAGACAAAAAAGGGAGTGGCCAGATCGTCGGACCAGTGACAGAGGAAAAAGGAAAAACGAAAAAACTCCTCAAACGGTAAAATTCACCCCCTGGTTATGCCTGTTGACAAAATTTTGATGCAGATTATAGATGAGCACTACCTCAAGTAGCCAAGGCCATTACATTCATCTCCTAACGTCTGTGACAAGAAGAAGTACAGCCGGTTCCACAAGGATCACGGCCACTACATAGAAGATTGCCGGGACCTAAAGGAGCAAATAGAGGAGCTGATACGGAAAGGAAAACTACAAAAGTATGTGAAGAAAGGGGAGTCTAGCAGATGTAGGGATGGTGACAAAAACCAGCGCGAGTCCTCTCCAAGAGACGAAGATAACACGTCCTAGCCTCCGCAGAATGTGATCAGGGAGATAAAGATGATCGCAGGAGGGACATTCACAAGCGGGTCATTCAAATCCCTCAAGAAAGCAAGTCAGAGGCAGGTGAACAGCATCCACATGATACCCCCGTATAAGCAGAGACGGACGGATCAGGATATGTTTTTCAACGAGGAAGATGCTAGAGGAGTGAAGTAGCCACATAACGATCCCTTAGTCATAATGCTCACGATATAAGGATTCAACACGAAAAGGATCCTCGTGGACAACGGTAGCTCTGCAGACATCATCTACCTTCCCGCATGTTAGCAGCTGAAGCTAGATCCAGGAAAACTGCACCTATTTGATTCCCCTCTCGTCAGTTTTAGTGGAGACAGAGTATATCCCAAGGGCATAGTGACATTGACAGTAACAGTGGGGACTTACCCGAGGCAATTGACTTGTTAGTTGGACTTCTTGGTGGTAGACTATCCCTCATCTTACAATATGATTATTGGGAGGCCCACACTCAACTAGTGGAGGTCAACCACGTCCACCTATTGCCTAAAGGTAAAGTTCTCAACTGAGAACGGTGTTGGCGAGGTAAAAGGAGATCAAGTCTTAGCCAAAGAGTGCTACCAGGCCGTCTTGGATGCAAAGGAGAACCATACATGGATGATCAAGGAGAAGGAGGAAGATAAAGTGGAAGCCTTGGAGACAGTGGAACTGGTCGAAGGAAAGGCAACCAAGACGACAAGAATAGGGACGACGCTAAGTCCCGAGATGAGAACAAGGCTCGTCCAGTTCCTTAAGAGAAATGTGGACGTCTTCGCATGGAGTCACGAGGACATGCCAGGTATATCTCCAGAAGTCATTCAACATAAGCTGAATGTGAACCCAGAGAGAAAGTTTGTCTAGCAAAGACGAAGGGTCTTCGCCCTTGAACGGAACCAAGCAATTACAGACGATGTTAACAAATTGTTGTCGGCAGGTTTTATCCGGGAGGTTTACTATCCTGATTGGCTCGCAAACGTCGTCCTAGTGAAGAAAGCAAATAGGAAATGGAGAATGTGTGTAGACTTCACGGACTTGAACAAAGCATGCCCGAAAGATAGTTTCCCTCTACCAAGAATAGACTAGCTAGTGGATTTCACAACCGGGCATAAGTTACTGACGTTCATGGATGCTTTCTCAGGATACAACCAGATAAAAATGGCTGAAAAGGATCAGGAGAAAACTGATTTTATCACAAGTCAATGGCTTTATTGCTATAAGGTAATGCCCTTTTGACTAAAAAATGTGGGAGCAACTTATCAGAGGCTAGTAAACAAAATGTTCTGCAAGCAGATTGACAAGAACATGTAGGTATACGTGGATGATATGCTCATCAAGAGTAGAGAAGAACTTGCCCATCTAGATGACCTGGAAGAGACGTTTGCCACCTCAGACAATACCAGATGAAGTTGAATCCTAGTAAATGTGCCTTTGGTGTAGCCTCGGGGAAGTTCTTGGGATTTATGGTGTCCTAAAGGGGAATAGAAGCAAACTCGAAGAAGGTGTAAGCCATACTCGATATGGCATCGCCCAAGACCGTCAAAGAAGTCCAGAAGCTCACGGGAAGGATAGCAGCACTCAACAGGTTCGTCTCTAAAGTAACAGATAAATGCTTGCCCTTCTTTAAAACACTGAAACAAGCTTTTGCCTGGACTGACAAATGCGAGGTAGAGTTTCAAGAACTTAAGCGTTACCTGAGCAATCCACCCCTCCTAAGTCCTTCCAAGGAAGGAGAAAACCTATATCTGTATCTGGCGGTATCAGCCACAGTCTTGAGCACAACCTTGATTAGGAAAGAGGACAAGAAACAACTCCCGGTTTATTACGTCAGTCAAGCTTTCCAAGGAGCAGAAGCCAAGTACCCCAGGATCGAGAAGATTGCATTTGCGCTAATAGTAGCTTCGCGCAAGCTGTGACCGTACTTTCAAGTGAACCCCATCCTAGTAATGACAGACCAACCCATCAGGAAGTTCATGAACAAACTTAAGGCAGCTGAGAGAATGGTCTAATGGGCAATTGAACTCAGCCAGTTTGACATTGAGTACCACCCCAAGACAGCCATAAAGGCACAAGCTTTGGCGGATTTCATCGCCGAGTTCACTCTCCCAGACGAGGACAGCCTTACTAATGAGATAGAACGATGGACAGTACATACTGATGGTTCGTCAGCCTAAAAGAGGGGAGGAGTAGGGGTCGTCATAACAGCCCCTGACAGAGAAGTGCTTAAATACGGAGTTCAACTAAAATTCCCGGCCACCAATAACAAAGCCGAGTATGAAGGAATACTGATTGGACTCAGACTCAGGAAGGCACTCGGAGCTAAGAACTTGTTAGTCTAGAGTGATTCAAAGCTGGTGATAGGGCAGATTAAAGAAGAATATGAAGCAAAGAAGGAGAGAATACAGAAATATCTAAGGCTGATGAAGCATCTAACTTAGGAATTTGATAAAGTGGAATTTATGCAGATCTCCAAAAGCCAAAACATGGTAGCAGACGAAGTCGCGAAGCTAGCATTGTCGAAAGAAGGAGCGACGAGCATAGGCTTGGTGATGGAAGTCCAGAAACACCCCAACATCGAGGAAATCTCCACATTCGCAGTCCAGAGCACAGGTAGCTAGATGACACCAATCGTATCCTTTCTCTAGGATGGGCACCTCCCTCAAGACATCGAGAACGCCAGGAAGGTTAGGAAGAAAGCAGCTAGGTTCACGATCCTTAATGACACATTATACAAGAGAGGCTTTTCCATGCCTTACTTGAAGTGTGTGGACGAAGAAGAAGCCAAATATATCCTAGAGGAGATCCACGAAGGAGTTTGCAGAGACCATGTAGGCCTCAGATCACTGGTAAGTAAAGTTATCAGAATAGGTTATTTCTGGCCTACAATGCAAGTAGACGCAAGGGAGCTCGTCAAAAAGTGCAACAAGTGCCAAAGGTTTGGGAATGTCCAATGCCTTACAGCAGAAAGATTGACGACGATATTGTCCCCTTGGCCCTTTGTGCAATGGGGAATCAACATCATCGGCCCTGTTGCCTTAAGGTAAAGGACAGGTAAAATTCCTACTAGTTGCCATTGATTACTTCATAAAGTGGGTCAAAGCAGAGGCATTGGCAACCATCACTGAAGCCAAAATTTAGAACTTCGTGTGGAATAACATAATTTGCAGGTTCGGGATTCCACGGACGATCATATCAGATAATGGGCGACAATTCAACAGCCAAAGCTTCAGGGACTTCTGTTCAAGCCTAGGGATCAAAAACCAGTTCTCATCCCTGGGACATCCACAGGCAAACGGATAGACAGAGGTGACGAATCAGACACTACTAAAGATTATCAAGGCCAAATTAGACGATGCAAAGGGTGCCTAGCCGGAAGAATTATCCAATGTCTTGTGGGCCTACAGGACCACGGCAAGAACCCTAACAGGAGAAACCCCCTTCAGACTCACCTATGGCATCGAGGCAGTAATCCCGGTTGAGGTGGGAATAACCAACATTAGGCGAGAGATGTTCCACGAGGAGAATAATGACAACTAGCTATGAGTCAACTTGGATTGTCTAGACAAAGTGAGA
Organism: Quercus ilex subsp. ballota; assembly: GCA_032727855.1. NCBI lineage: Eukaryota > Viridiplantae > Streptophyta > Magnoliopsida > Fagales > Fagaceae > Quercus > Quercus ilex. The sequence continues at coordinate 16,954,638 of CM064908.1, read as the reverse complement.
GAGAAAGCCTTCAACAAGATGACGAAGAACCAATAGAAGATGGTCGAGTACTACAACAAGAGAGTGAAGCTCAGACGAGTTGACATAGGAGACCTCGTCCTGCGCAAGGTCACCTCAGCAACCAGAGACTCTACCTAAGGAAAGCTCGGCCTCACAAGGGAAGGACCCTACCAGGTTGTCCATTACTCCAGACAAGGCAGCTATCACCTGGAGACCCTAGACTGGTAGAGACTCCCACGACCATGGAACATTGAACACTTGAAGAAATAACATCAATAGATGTAACTGACAACTGTACTAATTCTTGAAAGCAATAAAAAGAACTATTCAGCCAATGTCTTAATGAGAGCAAGTCTAGTAATGTGAAAGTTGCCCAAAAATGGTTAAGTAACAAGATTCCGCCTAGACGAATGTAAGTTACTGACGAGGCCAAAAGAATGACAAAATCCCTAAAAGGGTGTAAGTCACAAAAAGAAAAGAAAAAATGGCTAAGTAATAAGATTCCGCCTAAACGGATGTAAGTTACTTATGAAGCCAAAAGATTGACAAGATCCCTAAAAGGGTGTAAGTCACAAAAAAAAAAGGGCTAAGTAATAAGATTCCGCCTAGACGGATATAAGTTACTAACAAAATCCTCGACAAGAACCCTTAAGAAGGTATGAGTCACAGGAAATCAACTAAGTAACAGAACCCGCATAGACGGGAACAAATTGTTGACAAAGAAAAGGAAAGGTCACAACTAAACACTTCTCGCTAAGTACAAAGCATTAACGCAGAAAAGAAAACTACAGGAACAGAAATCACAATCAAGTAAGTATACAACTGCCAATTTAATTTAAGCCCAAAAACTGCGAGCAGCTACCATTGTTTTTACATCTAAACCAAAGGCCCACAAACAATGGGCTAAAAACATTGTTCTCAAAGAAAATTAAAAATTGTTCTGAAATTAGACTTACAAAAAGCCCAAAACATCACAGGCGCCCAAAAAAAAAGAAAAGAAAAACTTTTTACAAGTAACAGGGTCAGGCGTTGGCAACTGCGTCATCACCGGTTGGAGGAGGAAGAGCACCTTCGGGGGCATCACCATCAGGAGTAGTAGAGTTAAAAGCCTCGTCAGCAGCCATCTCCTTGTCTACTTCCTCAAGGTCCAGGTTTTCCAAATCTACTCCAGTAGGGTGCTTGATGAAATATCTCCTCAAAAGCTCGAACCCTTTGAAGTATTAGCTGAAGAGCACAATATTGTACTCGTCAGTCTGCTAGAAACCTTTGACGACCTTAACAGCAATAGTTTTGATCTTCTTCTTGGCAGCCAGGAGTTGCTCGTTCTTTTCCATGGTCAACTGTCGTTCAGTCCTAAGGTCGTCACTTAGAGTCTTGGCCTTTTCCTTGGCGAGGTTAGCTTCGCCCATAGCAGTTATCAGCTCTTTCTTCAGCTTTGAGTTTTCCGCCTCCAAGGCCGTCACCCGAGACACTGCAAACTCAACCTTAGCCTCTAAGCAAGGTACTCCGAGGAAAGATGGAGGTTCTCCCCCAGCACCTAAAAAAAAAAAAGGAAGGGAAAACAGAGTTTGCATGAGTGCATTACCTAGACGAGCTTGTGAAGATGACGACGCACAAGCTCACTGGGAGACGAGCCTGAGAATACCTTCATCTCGTCAGCAGTGAAAATTTCTTACGCCCCAGCCATCGCAACCCCAGCATCGCCCCAAACATTGGACGAGCGAGAGTCCGCCTTCTCCTTCTCCTTGTCACCAACCCGTTGCTTCTTTCGTTGAGGAGTGATTTCTTCAACCGAGGCAGTTGGGGAGCCTGTCCTCGCCGTTTCAACCCCAGGAGTGAGCGGGGTTGCAGGTGTGACGGAGGCACCCTTGTCCGTCACCTTTACATTTTTGGCCCCAAGATTGGACAGGGGCTCGTTCTTTTTGGCCTTCATTCTGGCATACATACTTTGATTAAACTTCGTTGTCATTCCTAAAAAAAAAAAAACTCGTGAGCAAAGGTATATACACAAGAGTTAAAAGCGACGACATTGACACTTACTCTTTTTCTCCTCAATATCAATGTTTCGCAAGATGTAGACAGACGGTTCCGGGCCTAGGCAATAAAAGGCGAGAGTCTGTGGGTCCACAAGATCGTCCCAGTCGTCAATTGTCTTCGCGTGCTCAATTGCTTCTCGACATGTCCCTTGTACTTGCTTTTAAGCTTGGGCCATCTCTTAACTGCAGGAGACAATGGGCTAGAGAGTTAGTGACGACAAAAGAAAAAAGAAAAAAAGATTAATGATGATGATGAATAATGACGCACCTAAATTCGGGGTAATCTACCGATGGTGCAGCCTTGGGAGATCCCCTCAAATTTCATTAGAGGGCGTTTCCCAATCATCCCCGGACGCAAAGAAGAACCAGGACTTCTAGTATCTGAAGGACGAAGGCAGATCCTAGACGATCCTAGTCCTCCTTTCCCACGACACTAGCTCATAGTACCCATGCTCCTTAGACACCTTTAAATGATACAGGTAGATGAGCTCGTCCGCTCTGATCATATCACCGTTCGTAGCAGCCAACCATATCCCCATTAGTCTAACCACTATTCTCCACGAATTGGGCATTAGTTGCCCAGGAGCAATGCCAAAGTGGCTTAACAGCTCCATGACAAACGGGTGGACGGGGAGCCTAAGACCACTCAGGAAGGCAGCCTCGTAGAAGCATACCTCCCTAGGGAAGAAGTGGCATGCCCTTTCCTCTTCACTGGGTAGACGAACCCTAACCCAGTCTAGAAATTGGAACCTATCCTTAAACCTAGAGAGTGTGTCGGCGTCTAAGCCACACACCTCGTTAACGGCATAAAAAGCCCTAACCTCCCGGGGAGCAGAAACGGCAGTATCACCCCCAGCCTCCACTAGATCGTCATTAGAGGACAACCCAGTCTCTAATTCGCTTAAACTCACCTCAGACATGACCTTTTGCTCTCTCACCAAACCCTCAAACCAATCAATTGATTGACGAAGCAAAGGCAGCAAATCAGCCAATGCAACATTCAGACTATTACCCTAAAAAACAAAGTTCTCAAGATATGGGAAAATCCCTAAAGACCCCCTTAAACGATCAAAAAAGGAAGGAAATTAAGGGACAAGCTATCCTAACCTCAAAGCTACTAACCATGGAAAAACCAGAAAACAAAGGGAAAAAGATAAATCCTAAAAACCCCGAAACCCAAAAACAAACACAAAAGAAAAGGGAGAGAAAATCAGAAATTTACCACAATGTATGTCTATGCCGAAAAGAGAAAAGAAACAGAAAGTGAGAAGAGAGACATACCTCAAAAGAAAATGTAGAAAGTTCTGCCACGCACCAGCTTGAAGAAGAATCACAGAGAAAGATTGGAGAAGAAAACACTCAGAGTAATGATTGGAAGTTTGAAAAAGTTGAAAGGGAGAAATGAGGAGAGGAGAAGTTTAAAAATCAAGGCTCAAAAAACTGAAATTCAGCGGGAAACCCAAGGGTCATACAATTGGAGCATTAACTCCACTAGTCAGAACGTGCCACGTGGCCACGACACGTGTGGCGCTGCCACTATGCAGTTAATGCGGAGCGAAATCCCAAGAGTCATATACAGCCCATAGACCTTTCACCTTCTGTGATCGTCATGACATGCCACGACGACCACAAAATCCAGGGGCAGCTAATAGGATTGACGAATTCAACTTTTCTAGACGACCTCATCCAAACCAACGAGGCAGTATTGATAGACGGACTAACCAGGTGCCTCTGGCATTATAAGCCACATTACTAACGAAAGAAAAGAAGCCATTCAATGCGTTCAAATAAATGTCTTGGATGGTTACAGGGACAGCTATACTGACCGTTGGAAGCTCATCAAAGCTCACATCATTGACCATGAGGCGTTACCAAAAAAAATATTAAACCACCATAAACAACCACAACGGCTAGGGGCTACGGGAATGTATATATACAACCCTCCCAACACCAACATGAGGTACGAAAACACCTAGAAATACTTATTGTTATACTACTATATTTTTCTTTAGCAAAGAGTTTCCTTATACTAACTTTGGCATCGGAGATGCTGTGGCAGGCATCACACCGGTGACCATTTTTGAGGGAGCTATCTCAGCATTTCTACAGTCAGAAGTACGAGGGTTTGGCTCCATTTGGACAAACTTACTTCGACTGGCGAAATTGCACTTCATCAACTTTGACTTGAATTAAAAATTAATTTCCACAAATCCCAAAGATCAAAAGATGATATGATGCTGGATATGCGAAATTTTCATAGTTGTGAATGATATCTAGTCCTCGCCAACACTAAAAAAATAATAAATAGAATCTGAAGGTTCTAATTCACTGTTCTATGGGTCCACAAGGAAAATGTATATAATTTGAAAAACGATAATTATGGGACTTTCTAATTCATCGTTTGGATACAACTTATTTTTGCTGAAACTGAAAACTGAAAACCCTGTAATAAAATAATTTTTAAATGTGTAAATAATACCGTGAGTTTCATTTTTAATTTTTTTTTTCTGAATAAAGTGGTTATGGGTTCCATGAACAGTGTGTGAATAGTGCTGAACAGTGTATAAACAGTGATGAATAATAAAACTTGTCTCCAAAAGCTGAAAAGCATGAAAAAGAAAAAGAAAAAAAAGAAGCAAACCGCAAACGCCAGACACAATAATAATTCCTATCCAAACCCAAACTTTATCTCAATTTGATAAAGTTTCTTAGAACTTGGATAAAGTTTCCCAAAAAAAAAATAGTAATGTCTTTGTCTAGTGATATTCTTTTTTGATGAATCATAAAAAATAATTATCATGTAATGCATCTTCGTAGATTTGAAATCTTAACTTATTTATGGAAAAAAAAAACTCTACAATTAGTCAATTGCTTCATCGTTTACTGGCATCTATTCTTTCTAGAAGAGTTTTTTATTTATATTTTTTTATGGGACTTTCTAGAAGGGCTTAGTTACTGAGTTGAATCTCTTTATTTACAATTAAAAAAAAAAAAAATCAATCTATCAGTATCTTGTCCTTTATGTTTGGTTCTTAATAATAAAAAGGAGACTTTTATTTAGTGATAGTTTCGATCATTTTGTTAATTGAATTTATGTCATGTGTTTGTTTGTTTTGTTTTGTTTTTTTTTCATGTATTAAAATTCTCTTCTTTTCTATGTAGGGTATAAGAATTTTCACCACTTTAGTTTAAACTTTAAACCAAGTTGAAAATGGCATATTAAGAGTTAATTTCTCATTCGACGCTTAATGATTTTGGGCAAAAAAATTAACAATCACATAATATTATTATTTTGGTAGAACATCACATACATTAATTTACATATATAGAGAAGAACATGTTTTAAGTCGGACCCGCCACAAAAAAACAAATGGATCTTACTTTATTTTGGCTAAAAAATTACTAATCAAACACTTAACCCATTCTTCCAACAAAATCACGATGCTGTTGACAACAAATCTAAGAATCCTTCACCTGCCATTATCGGTTTGAGTGACGAATTTATATATGAAACTTTACCCAATCCAACCTGTAATTACCCCTAAATTCTTTCCACTCCACCAAATACCCACGCGTGGCAATTGAGTCAACACGAAATTTGAGGCAAAAATGGCCAAGCATTATTTGAAAAAATATATATAGATTTATCATTATTTGCGAAATAATTAAGAATTTATCACTTTTTAAAAACTTGAGTGTGTGAAACTCGAGTTCGCTGTGTAACTCGAGTTCCATGAAAAATTTCCACAAATTTTTGTAACTTGACCCAATCCAACCTTGAATAACTCCTAAATTCTTTCCGCTTCACCAAATACCCATGTGAGTCAATTGAGTCAACATGGAATTTGAGGCGAAAATGGCCAAGTATACTGTTTGGAAAAATATTTATAGATTTATTATTGTTTGCAAAATAATTAGAAATCTACCACTTTTTAAAAACAAGAATTTGTGAAACTCGAGTTTGCTGTGTAACTCGAGTTCCATGAAAAATTTCCACCAATTTTTGATGTAACTCGAGTTCCAGGAACTTTTTTTTCATAAAAAATAGCACAGCAAAATTGAAAGCTATTTTTTTAAAGAACTTGAGTTTTTGGAACTCAAGTTACTCGGCAAACTCAAATTTTACAAACTTGAATTTCAAAAAGGTGATAAATTGCTAAATATTTCGCAAACAATGATATATTGCTAAATACTTTACTAAATAGTGATATATAACCATTTTTTTACCCAATTTTAAGAGCCAAATTCATACGGTTCAATATTTTCCTAAAGTCTATGGAAAACTCCCAAATCATTCGACTTTTCACGCTGGGAACGCATACTCTAAAAGATAGTATACGCGTGAAAAAAGAGATCAAAATCCCTGAGTGCTGTCTATTTCAACTTATCATGAATCATTATTCACGAGACTGTCACTGAACACATTTTTGTTTCTTTTTGCTTCCATAGAGAACTGGAATTAGGCAGTGTGTACTCAAACTGGAAATAGATTTTTTTTCCAATTGTTAAATCTAAAGGTTATTTAGTTTAAAATTTTAAACTATGTAGCCAAATAGTCAATTTCAAAACAAAATATCCATCTTTTGGAATTTGACATTGTTGACGTTGAGTTTTACCTGAAACTTGACATTATTAATATTGAGCTTTACCTGAAACTCAATACTAAATTCTATATATATTTTGCCATTTATTATTTTTTTTAAAAATTTTTTGTGTAAAACTCAATATTTAAGTTCTACTTAAAAATATACATAAAACTCAACATTACTAATGTCGAGTTCTACTTGAAACTCGACATAGTAATATCAAGTTCCAAAACAATGATATATTACGCTACATAATTTAAAAATGTGACTATTTCACTACAAACAGCCAATTTTCCTGGTACTTGGTAGTTGGTACATGAAATATCACAAAACTTCCCACTCCTTCATTTTATTATTATTATTATTATTATTTAAGATGTGGACGGATTCCTCCCTCTCATGAAGTCACGACATGATGGTCAGCCTCACGCGTGGACTCTTTACTTTTTTATTTATTATTATTTTTTGTTTCTCAAAAAAAGAAAGAAAGTAAGGACCAAGGAAGGAGTCCACTCCAGGACCAGGTCCAAACAGACCTAATCATCTCACGCGTGGTGGGTTCATATCACTATATATTCAGGAGGTGTTTGGTAGAGTAGTTTGAAAATTGTTGTTTATAGTTTTTTGAAATACGTGTGGGTGAAAAAATGTGTTGAAATGCGTGAAATACTGTTTAAAAACTAAAAAATGTTGTTTGAAATGCCAAACCAAATGGGGCCTCAATGTCTGATTTTATTGCGAAAAGTATTTTTCATTTTTCCTGACAAGTCATGGATATATAGGTTAATAAACCAATGAAAAGTATTGTTCATTTAAATATTATTGGCCTTTATGTGTAATATTAATTATAAGCATGTATTCTTCTATATAAAAAAAGATGGGTAAAATATCATTTTTGTCCCTAAATTATCACAAAAGTTCGTTTTTCGTCCCTAAACTTTCAAAAGTTCTATTTTCGTCCCTAAACTTTTCCAAATGTATTGATTTTCGTCCCTCCCACATCAGCACTCCGTCAAGCCACGTCAGCATTCCGTCAGACGGAGGGACGAAAATCAATACATTTGGAAAAGTTTAGGGACGAAAATAGAACTTTTGAAAATTTATGGACGAAAAACGAACTTTTGTGATAGTTTAGGGACGAAAATAGAACTTTTGAAAGTTTAGGGACGAAAAACGAACTTTTGTGATAGTTTAGGGACGAAAATGATATTTTACCCAAAAAAGATTTATAAATATAGATTTCATTGTAATTGTAGAGAGACGAACCTTACCCTTAGAAGGTATTGTCCGCTTTGGGTGAAAACCCTCATGGATTTGCTCAATTCCACATTAGGGAGAGACGCCTCCCACTTTCGACTAATAAGCGCTAGGCCTAAGTGAATGTGTATCATTGTGTGTGTCTCCCCGACGTGAGATTGAGTAAATCCGTGAGGGTTTTTACCCAAAGTGGACAATACCTTCTAAGGGAGAGGTTCGTCCCTCCTCAAAAAGGATGTACCATCGTGTGTGTGATCCTAAGGGAGATGTTCGTCCCTCCACAGTAATGTATTCAAAAAAAGAGAAAATGATCCCGCAGTCCTGGGCCTAGCGGTTAAGGTGTCACTGTAGTTTCGCTTAGGTTGAAAACGCCAACTCTGGTCACCCTTACCAATTTTTTGATCATAAAAAAAAAAAGGTAAATGACAAAATGTAGGCCATAGAATCTGAACAATTTTAAACTAGATATGCCTTCTCTCTCTATCTCCCAATCACAAATTTCTACATGGCATTGGAATTGGGTCTTGAATCTTTTCACTTATATGATTTTTCTCTTGTTGGTGATTTCTAATATAATTAGCTTTGCAATAATCTTTTATTATCCATTTTTTTTAATTTTAAAAAATAGGAAATATTGCTGCTGTGTTTTGCACGTTGGTAATTTTACCTATGCACTTCTTGCTTCTAGTAACTTGCTTTATAGAAAAAGATTTCATGTTAAATTATAGTAACATCTTTATAGGAAAGTTTATTGTAGATTTCTTATTAAGGAGAAATTTTCGTTTTAATGAAATTATTTTCATGTGCCATTAAAGTGTTTACGTTGGTTTATATCAAGTTTCACTTTTATTAACTAATTTTCTTGTAGTAAAAAAAAGTACAAATTTTAGAAAATATATCAAATTTAGATTTAATTTCTACAATTTGTGCATTTCATCAAAGATTGATTTACAACTTGAGAAGACTTCTTATGGATATTTAGAAATTTGATTTATTTGTAATGGTTCTCTACCTTTTTGAAATTTCACCTAATATGGAGTTGAACTCCAATCTTATCCTTATTTCAAATAATTTTATTTGTAGAAACTGTAAGGTTGAATTTTATCAACCATATTGTTGGCTTTATTCCGTGCCAATTTGCTTGTATTTCAGCACTTAGAAACCTTGTATTTAGGTGGGATTCATGTAAAGGTAGTGTGTGAGAGAGTGTGAAGAAATGTTCCTCAATGTGCAAAGAAGTAGGGACTCGTGACTGGAACTCGCGGGTGGCAAGCCGCCAGAAGAGGGTCACGTGTCAAGCAAGCGGGAAGCTGAAGCGTTATGCCAGCTGGTGCACTACAGGACAAAATATCCAGACTGGCAATGCAGTTAACTTGTGGCTTGAACTCGTGACTCAGTCAAGTCGCGAGGCCAAGCCGCCAACTAGCCCTGTTTGGGAAAAACTGTCTATTCGCATTCCAAAACACATATCACTATATATAGACCCTCATACCCACGAAATGTAGAGGGCTTTCAGAGAGAATTTTGAGAGAGAAATCTTAAAAAAAAACAAGATTGACTCATCCCCAATCTTCACTAAGAGAATCTTCAAATTCCTCTACTCTCTTCCTCTTCATTGATACATCCTTGAGAGGTTCTTGACCAAATCTTTTTCTCACCACACCCATGTCTGTGAGAAGGTCTTTTGGTGCTAAGGGAAGCAGTTTGGAAGGGACCAATGGTTATTGGTTGATACTATGGGCTATAGCGGAATCCGGTAAGCTAGAGAAGAAAAAGGTTCGATGCAACCTCGTTGGAGCAAGAAGCTTGGAGGGCTTAGGTACCTGGGTAGATTAGGCTTGGAGGGTCTATTGCTGTTCATGTATCCCAACTACATTTTCTAGTGGATTATTGACCGCTTGGAGGGCGGCGAAGAGGTTTTACACCGAGGGCTTCAGTTTCCTCTTCAATAACACATTGCCGTGTTGTCTTTGTGTTTGCATATTTCTTCCCTTAATCTTTACCATTTATTATTTGCTGTGGATGTGATTTTAAATTGGTTTAGATTGTTTATCAATTCTGTCATTGGCTTATGTTCATGTTCCGCACATTAATTATTTGATTATAAACTTGAATTGGTATTTTGTAATTAGGGGTCTAAACGTTCATAGTGTTTTCAACGCTATTCAAACTTTTAGAAACAAGAAAAATTTTACTATTAATACTCTAATTGGAAAAATCTTAACAATATTCATAAATAATTTTGGGACCATTACATTAGTGTAGGGACACAATTTGCGGCCCAAGCTCAAGGTGAATGGGGTGATGGCCTAATGAGCCAGTACAATAAATTTGTAGAGAGTGGGTTGAAGAACTAGGCCCTAGTGAATTTAATAACGACTAATATAGAATTAAAAGATGATCAAGAAAGAATAGGACACATAAGGCTGGATAAATTCACTGTTCGAGGAGACGATTCTGAGTATAAATCAATATAACTGTTTACAAATACAACTTTGATTGCTACAGTCTTTCTTCTCCCTTTTTCTTCCACCTCTCTCTCATGGGAGGTCTTTCACAATATATATTTCCTTTCCAACCATCTTGATCCTACACTTGTTAATCATCTAAGCCTTCACTTGAGTGTATGTCCCATCAGACACATTCTCTGCCTTTCTGTGAGTTGTGATATTTGAGATTGCACTATTCAGGGGTTTTCTCCATATAAATGCGGCTAGAAAAGTAGCTGCAGTGCATTTAATGCGGCGGTAGCAGCTTTTCCTTTAGATATTTCTGAGTTTTAATCGCTCCTGTACTTGCATGAGGCTCATCCTTATCGTGGAAACCTCCTGGAAGGTCACATAGATTGCTGAAATACAGATTTGATCAGTATTCATCATATCCGAGGAGGAGTTCCTCCTCGGACTATCCTCCTCCGTCCTTTCCTTATGTGACTCTAAACTTGGGGTCTCTCTCAATTACTAACCCTTCCTCGGACACGATCACGACCCCAAATAAGGCCCAAGGCCCAATATACAACTTTGGGCCTTTACCCCCACAATCAGTATTAACAAGTCTAGGACTGTTCAATTTCTTGCCCTTGAATTTTAAAAGTAAGAAGAGTAGACACAACCACTCAAAAAAAAAAAAAAAAAAAACTAGCTAAAAGTCCTATGGGAATGGAGAGTTAGACACTTGATTTGTGGAATTTAAAAACCATATGTTGCTTTTGTGTTTTGCATTAACTAGTTGGAATGGATATATTTCTTTTGAATATTATGAGGTAATCTACGATAAAGTGAGATTCATCTCAACCATTGAATCTATATGATAATCACTGAGATTGTGATCCACCATAAAAAGAGATACCGATTCTTCTTCTTTTTAATCAAAGGATACAATTTTTTTTTTAAAGAAAAAGGGATACGATTTTTTTTTTTATATAAGATAAAAATTTTACTATAGGTTAATCTAAGTGTATATGTGTGTGAATCTCCCTCCTGGAGACTTGAATCCTGACCCTTACCCCCCACACCACAAGCACTTATACTTGTGGGGATACGATTTTTCTAAATGCATAATCATGGATATCAATTTTTGTTTTTGTTTTGCAAACCAATTGTGTATTGGAATAGTTCCTCCAAAAAAAAAAAAAAAAAAAACTGTGTATTGGAATAATAATATCCACTCATGCCTCAGCTTATCCAATTGTTGATGTCGTGGTTATAATGTTATCTACAATAATGGACGTCATCTTTGATAAATATTAATTTTTTCAGTTTCTGGATTCCGATATTTCTGGTCAAAATTTTAATTAATAACATCAAGTTCAAGTAGCCAATAATTCAATCTGATGATAATGACTATGGTGACGAAGAATTAAGACACACAATCATAGTCTTCATTTGGAGGAAACTTTCTCATTAGAAAAATATTGTTGGGTCTCTTGAAATTTTAGCTAGTGTTGTGATTCTATTTTTCTATGGTTTGATAATTGGCATTTTGAAGGGCCTTTATACCAGCAGTATGGGCACAGAGTGATGTATGATAGTAATTATACTGGTAGTCAGTTTAATGCTATTTTTTGTTCATATAAAAAAAAAGGTTTTCTAGTATGATTTTAATAAATTAGGCTAGTATATTCAAATTAAAATTTCTAGCTAGTATGATAATGACAATGATTACTTTCGAATATTGTTGGGCTTGGCCTCCAACAATGTTAGGATAGTATGCTTGTTAAATTCATATTTCTGATGAGGATTATTTAGTGGTGTGGCTACTGGCTACTGGCTACTTGCTGTTAATAGAAATTTCAAATTTTAATTGATATGATACATGAGAAATTTAGAGCTGAAATGGAAATGATTAAATCAATTGTGCGAGATGTTAGATTGATGGAAAAATTATGACTATATATTGTAGTTTGACTGGAACTTGATGGGCAGTGTGTAAATTGAATGCCGTGTACTACACAGGTAAATTGAAGGCTTTAGTCTTTAGATTATTAAACTACTTGACACGTGTCTTTTGTGATGGCGAGAATTAAATTTTTACTATAGCAGTAGCAGTTAAAGAAGAAATTCAGAATTTTATCTCATAGAAGAATTCTTTGATATTTATGGAAGACCCTATTGAATAGGTTGATCAATTGGTTTATATATTTTATTCGTAGTTGGTGTTTTGAATGTTGTCTTTCTTTGTTTGTTCTATAATTGTGGTTTTATCAATGTTGTTTAGTGTTTCTGATTGCTTGTAGTTTGAAGATTTTTGCGTGTTCTAATTGTGGTTTTGGTTCAATAAAATCAAATTCATCCAAAAAGGAAAGTGATGTGAAACTAAAATTACAAGTAAAGACCAGCTATTATATGTCAGTTTTCGAAGCATAATATAATTAATAATACCTTCCCAAGTAGCAATCCCATGCTGTATAATGAAGTGCGTAGTGCTTACTATTATAATATATTGAAACTTCAATGAACTCTCCTATGTTTTCATTTCAATGGCTTCCTTTTGTCTTACTTATTTTCTTATCCTGTGTCTCTGCAACACTAAAAAATATTCCCAGGTTAAGTCCAATTGGAGGAAAATTTCTACACGATCTTGAAACAGTATCTGCATCTATTTCGGATGACTTAGAAACATTTTACTTTGACCAAACACTTGATCACTTCAATTATAGGCCAGAAAGCTACACAACTTTTCAGCAAAGATATGTGATCAACTCTAAGTACTGGGGAGGTGCAACTAGTAACGCACCAATTCTTGCTTATTTTGGAGCAGAAGCACCTTTGGATGGTGACCTTTCTGCTATTGGTTTTCTTGCTGATAACGCCCAGCAGTTTCAGGCTCTCATACTATATATAGAGGTATAAATGAAATGTTAAGCAGACACATGAACACACACACAATCAATATTCTTCTCTCCCTCGCTTCCTTGTGTAATTTATTGCTGAAAAATTGTAATGAGAGCCATAATTAATTTAGAGAAGAGATGATGAATCGTATAGGCCAAAATCATAAACTCAAACAATTTATATTTTAGCTTTTCCTTTAGAAATATAGAATAACAGAAAAGAATAGATGTGACCGACTCTGATTACTTCACTGAGGATCAATACTCAAAATACAAAAATTTTGAGACTAAAGTCTTAGTTTTTCTTGTTGTTATTGTTGTTTTTATTAACCGAGTATAATCAGCATGCATGTTTTACTGACTATCTAAAACTTCAAATTCTGAAATTTGGTTATTAACCAAAACTTTAAATTGGAAATCGTTACTTTTTTTCATCAGCATCGATATTATGGGAACTCAATACCTTTTGGATCAAGGGAAGAAGCACTCAGAAATGCAAGCACTCTTGGGTACTTCAACTCAGCCCAAGCTATAGCAGATTATGCAGAAATCATTACACATGTAAAGGAAACACTACATGCCAATGATTCTCCAGTAATTGTCATTGGAGGATCATACGGAGGAAGTAAGTGATGAAGTTGCTTCTATTTTGATTGAAAGGCTGCGAAGTAAGCTCTAATAGGATGGTATGTGTACATAACTTTTTCTTCATTTCTTCAGTGTTAGCTTCATGGTTTCGGCTAAAATATCCCCATGTTGCCCTTGGTGCCTTGGCCTCCTCGGCTCCAATCCTGTACTTTGATGATATTACGCCACAAAATGGATATTTTTCTGTTGTCAGCAAGGATTTTAAGGTAATAGATTGAATATTTTTAGTTTCTTCTATGGGAAAATTACATAAAAAAGGCCTTTAATTTTATAGAATATTTCAGATTAGGCCCAAGATTTTAATTTTGTCAATTAAAATTCCAAATTTATGAAATTGTTTCAATTTGAAGCATCTTTCCATCCCTACTATTCATTTCTTTTATTATGGGTAGTAATTGAACAAAGAAAGTGGGAAACCATTGTTTAAACTTTATATTTCACCTATAAGCATGTTTATAAATCAATTTGACAACCATTGAACACAAAGTATAGAGAGAGAAAATTTTTGTTTAGAGAGAGAAAGCTTTATTTAGAGTGAGAAAACTATTAACAGAAAATCGAAAACTGATTTTAGATGGAAGCATAATATTTTATCAATAGTTTCCCCTTTTTTTCTCTATTGTTTTACTTCCTAGAATAACATAAATGAATGAAATAGATGAACAATGGCTTCAAATTGAAGTAGTTGTATACGTTTGAGAATTTAATTGACAGCATTAAAAACTTATGAACTAATCTGAATTTGGGTATAAAATATGGCATTTTTATGTAACTTTCCCTCCTCATTTTCCTGTTCATTTTAACGAATTTAAAAGTTGTCACACTCGAGTGGTGCAGGAAGCTAGTGAGACTTGCTACCAAACTATACAAAAGTCATGGTCTGAAATAGATAAAGCCACATCTCAGCCTAGTGGTCTTTCAAACCTTAGCGAGGAATTCAAGACTTGTAGGTACATGCACATAGATACCCTTTGCCGTGAACTTGTTAGAATCAATTAAGTTAGACAAGAATAATAATTAATTATGTTGTTCTACAAAAATAATAATAATTACGTAATTAATCCTTTGTTTCTATTTTAGACCCCTAAGCAAATCTTCGGAGCTCAAGAATTACTTGGAGTCTGTGTATTACACTGCAGCCCAATATAATCATCCTCCAGATTATCCGGTTACCATTGTTTGCGGTGGCATAGATGGAGCTCCTTCTGACGCTAGTATTCTTGAAAAAATATTTGCTGGTCTTATTGCTTATAGAGGAATTAGATCATGCTATGTTAATGAACCCAGAAATATATCTGAAACAACTGTGGGATGGAGATGGCAGGTAAATGATGCATCTATTTATTTTTTATCACTAATCATAACATTAATGACAAAGAGAGGATAACATATGGAACAAGGTACACACCTTGTATAATTGTATATTATGAATAATTACCATTTAAATATGATTACTTGGAGTATTACTATTTTTTTTTTGAGAGGAGAGGGGGATTGGGTCAAGCCCATGACATAAAAGACAAGGAGGGGTAAGTGACATTGGGCTAGAGGCCCATTGATGACTTTAATTATTTCAAGCATGGACGAGAGCGTAAATGACCAAGTTGACACGGATTCTTGTTACTTGTTAAGAATTTAAAGATAATGAAAAAGCTTTTAGTTTTTATTTTTTGTAATTAACCAATATGATTTTATTATTATTATTATTTGGTTTTTTTTTCCTCCTTACAATAAGTGAGAGTGGTGGATTCAAATCCAAATTCTCCTTATTGAGAGAATCAGATAATATAATACTATATAGCTTTAAGGTTCTAAGCTAATATAAGTTATCTCTACAATGTATACTAATGGAGAGTTTCATGAATTGTGCCAGCCAGTTATATACAAAGCTCGAATTTTTCTTAACATTTGCATGGTTTGTACTCATACAAGTTGCACACTATGCGACATGAGTTTACTTTAAAATAAATAGTAAAACTGTGATAATTATTTTTGTCTACTTAAGTTTTTGGTATAAATAGTAATTTATCAATAATTATAAAAAAAGAAAAGAATGCAAGTTGTATCCAAGCTATTATGACTCATGCATATTATCTAAGAGATTTAATGATTTTTGATTACTATTTCTAACCATCTACAAGTATTTCGTAATCAACATAGGACCTCCAACTTGCAAGTGTTTTATTAAGTGGGGTATTATCATTTATCACTCATGTTTATCTAAGAACTTTAAATTTCTGATAAGTATTTATAACAATCAACAAGTATTTCATAATCAACGTAGGACCTCCAACTTCCAAGTGTCCCAAGACACAAGAAGAAATTTTTTTAGTATTCAGACACAAGAAGAAATTGAATGTAAGTTATATCCAATAAATAAGTAAAACTTAGGTACAATAAATTACATGTTTTTGAAAAGAGAAAACATGTACCTAAATTTTACCCTATACCTTATTTATATATTTAACAGTCCTTCCCTTGGCATGAAATTTGATATTGCCACCGAAAAATTGTACTTGAATTTTTTATTTTTATTTTTTATTTTAATTTCTGTGAAAATGATTGGTTTTGTGCATTTAGACATGTAGTGAGATGGTGATACCAAGAGGCCGTGGCAATGATACCATGTTTGAACCGGATCCTTTTATCCTAAGCAGCTACATCGAGCAGTGCAAGAGCATCTACGGTGTCCCACCTCGGCCTCATTGGGTCACTTCTTATTATGGAGGCCATGTACGCATTCTTACATATCTTCACAAACTATCAATTTCCAGAGCACTTGTAGAAGTACTTTATTATGCAAATATTTTGTTGTTTGCCATGTTGTTTTCACAACTAATACTAAAACAAACATTTCTGAAACTTTATGGCATATTCCAGGATATCAAACTGATTCTCCAGAAGTTTGGAAGCAACATCATATTCTCCAATGGGCTGAGAGATCCATACAGTACTGGCGGGTAACTAGATAATCAAACAATTACCACCACACAAACCTTTTAGGTTTACTTGATCGGCTATAACAACTTTCTATTTTTGATTCCAGGGTCTTGGACAACATATCAGACACTATTGTTGCAGTTAGTACAGTTAATGGTATGTGCTCAACTCATTTATTTAGTTTATTGATGCCATTTAATGGGATACATTATGTCTAGAAGTAGAGTAATTGGGTGTCCATAAGCATTTGAGAAATGCTCAATAATGTTTAAACTTGAGGAGATTTCTTAGCTTTTGGCCACGAATATTTCAAAGAGAAGAAAATCATAGCTGAGTTCATACTCAAATCAATTTTCAATTTGCAGGATCTCATTGCTTGGATATACTCTTTGCAAAGGAAAGTGATCCAGAGTGGTTGGTCATGCAGCGAAAGGTTGAGGTTAGGATCATCGAACAATGGATCACCAAGTACTATGCTGATCTTCTTGCCTACAAGAAATAAATTGAAGTCACACCGAAGATGAAAGAAGCAATAAACGTTGTGCAGATTAAAACCTTCATATGTGTGCATATGTCTATGCATTGCAATAAAACATTATGTAATCCGTTACATAAATTTTATTTTTCTTGTTTAAACAAAAAACAATTATGTAGTATGGGGAATTATTATGTAATCCCGGAGTAAAAGGTCAGCAAGCTGACCTTGTACTCCCAGCTAATTGGAGCATGCCAGCACATAATAACTTGCTTACCTCAGCAGGACTGCCAGCTCAGGTGCTCTGTTAATTTCTGTTAACGTTTGGAAATTTTTAGTTTCACTTTTAATTTTAAAACAGGGGATCTCCTTCCTTCTGTTGGACTCTCACATACGATTCCTCTCTTCCTCTCCCATGAACAACGGCTCAAGTACCATGGGTTGTTCCTGTCTCATCTTTGTTAGCACTTGCCGTGGTTGGTTCAGTTCGTTCTCTGATGCCGTTTCGGCATTCGTTTAAAACGAAAACCGATCTAGCCCAAATGAAAACGAAAGCCCCTCCGAACTATTCTCTGTATGGTCCTTATCAAGCTCTTTCCTCTTCTAATCCATTGCTCCAAGCCTCATTCATGGGTATAGCCACCCGTAAAGGTGTAAGCGGCGAGTGCAATTTTTTTTAAATCATCTTTTGTGGAAATTTCTTATACTGTAATTCTTGATGATTTGAATCTCATATTTTTGGGATAAATCTACTGTTTGGGGTCTTGATTGTAATTTGATTTGGATTTGCAATTGTTACCCAATTGGGTGTTTGGATTTGTAATGTTGTCATATAAGTTGTGGCTGGTGAGGCTACATGTAATTTGGGGTTTAGGTTGTAATGTGTTTTGGATTTGCATTTTTTACCCAATTGGGTGTTGGATTTGTAATTTTGTGAAGTAACTTGTGCCTGGTGAGTCATTATATAAAGCATGGCTCATGATATTGATAGTGCTTAAACATATTATTTAAATTTTTATTTGTGTTTGCTTATCTTTGATTTCCTTTGATGCACATGTTGATCTCTTTGATGATTATGGTTAGTATTTGACGGACTGATGTGTCTTGAATTATTTTTGTACTGAGTATTTTAGAATTCATGGCCAATTTACTTTACAACTCTAACTCATTCCTTCTTTACTCCGATTATTTGATAAAATTCCTCCATGAAAAGACTGTCATTTTTAAAGAATTTTGGTATAGACCTTCATGAAACTTGCTTATTACTGTCAGAAAAGCTTGATTTAATTATCATAACTCATTCTTGGACATGTTATTGATAGTGCTTAGACATATTGGAGTTCATCAGTGATGTTTATTAATAACTGTAAATTTCACTTATACTATTTTGTATTAATCGTGTGATGAATATATATATATGTGTGTATATATATATATATATATATATATATATATTTTCATACATTATTTAGTTTTGATATTCAATCATTATGCAGAAGAAGTTCAGACTTTAGAAAAGCAAAATGAGTAGAGGTGGAAAGAAAGGTTTCACAACTACAAAAATCTAGAAGAATATTTCAATGGATAGCTGAAAAATAAGTCCGATGATACTTTCATTTGTGGAAACAATTATACTTTCTATATTGAAGCCTTGCTGCCTAGCTTTCTTTTAGGAATCCTTTGTTTTTACTTTTTGGTTTTCATCTACCAAGTGAATTTGTTTTTAGATTGCTTTGGTTTGAAAGAAACTACTTTTTGTACTTACAGATTTACTCAAATTTGACTTGGAGCCCATGGAAAGCTATGTACTAATTTTATATGCTTAGTTTCTTGTTCTCAAGGATTACTTTATACATTTTATTTATTTATTTTTCTTTAAATTAGATTGTCAACCACATAGAAAAGTTACAAAAGTAATACATGGGCAATGACCACTATGAACTAAATAAGAGAGTTCATAAGGTATTTTTTTTATAGTTGAAGACAAGAAAAACTTATTATTACAGTTGTTCTCTACTTTGAAACCGGAATTGCAATGGTGCTAGTAAAAAAATTGTCATGAGAACACTTATTCTTGTAATGTATATGATTTTTGAACTAAAAGAATGTCTAGTCTTATTTTAGTCTCTTGTAACTTTTGGAAGTATTTGGAGGAAGTCCATATTATGGTAACACTTTTTTGATGTGAAATTGTCCAATTTTAATGTAATAACCTTCAAATACATTTAGAAGATTTGTTGAATTCCATGATTTCCCCCCCAATATGGTATAGAAAGTAAATGTGAGAATTGTGTTATTATGTTTAATGGTCTTGCTTCATAGTCATGACCAAGGGAATTACCCTATAATTAACCTGATAACCAAATCCAATAATTTTTAAAAATAAAGTCAATAGTAGTCGGCAATGAAGATACAAACTCACATTACATTAATTATTTTGAAATTACAAGAATTTACAAATTCACATTGCACATTTTGAAGTTACAAGAATTTGTAGTAGACATGGAGGGGAGAATTTCGGAAATAATCTAAGTGCTTTATTATTCAAATCTCATCTTTAAAAACAATGTTTGTTACAAGCTAATTATCATCTGCATCACAATGACATAAAGGAACCACTCCAACTAGGTTATCCAAGTTGCTATTCATTTGCATCTTCTGCTGCAAAATATTCATGCTGCAACATTTGCTGCAAAATATTCATGCCACAAAGATAAGCAACACTTCACAACATTATATAACAAAGGAGGCATAAAACTCAATCCAAATAGGAATGACAAAAATAAAAGAGAAATAATGTAATTTAATTGACATAAGGACAATAAATTCCATCAACTTATGATTTTGCCTAACAATTGATTTTGATACAACAACAAATGCACTATTACTGAGGCACAAAATTATAATTTACAACACAAGCCCTCAGGTAATTCGCCTACTTTACATGAATCCCAGCTATACCTAAATGGAACACAAGGCACCAATATCACTCTCCACTGATCATAGCTGACTGAAAAGGGACCCTCTTAATTTCCACAAACGTCAAATACGAATTTCGAGTTTACACAAGGCTGCATGTTAGCACTTGAGTAGTCAGAGCTTTACACGATAACATAAACAGTAAGAATTTCGAGTTTGATACTGCACCTGAGCAATGTGTTTGGCAGAGATGAGTTAAACCATAACAAAAGATGCATGCCACCCTTGCTTTAGGCCAAATATTTCTAGTAAACCATCATCAACATGAGCCTCAACAAAGCCTCTCTGGTAATAAACCAAAAAAAGAAAAAAGAAAAAGAAAGAAAAGAGTAAAAGTAAGCATCCAACACTTGGAACCAACACTCTCTGAAAAATATACTTTCACCAAGGAACCATCAATTTGATTTGACTGTATAACATACTTGCATATACAGAGTAACAAAGACCAAGTGGTTAAGAAACAAAAGAAAAGAAACAGGCATTTACCTGAAATATAGCTCCAAAGAAAATAATAAAAGAACTTCATAACAAATTTATTAAAAAAAAAAATCAATAAAGAAACAAAAGCTAAGCATTGCCTCCTTTCCAAAGGGAGGAGGATAAAGAAACAAAAGCTAAGCAATGCCTCCTTTCCAAAGGGAGGAGGAGCAATTTGAGTACAACAGATGCATTTCCATGCATTGTTGTAGCGTATAAATATAAGAAAATACATCCCTGAAAGGGCTGATAAGCTAGATAAATTTACTTACGAATTCCAGTAATACTCTCACAAGTACTTAGGCTTTAAATAAATGGAAACTACTAAATTAATAATAGATTCAATGCAAAATAGTAAATACTACACTCAAAAAAAAAAAAAAAAAAATCTTATAGCATTGCAAAATAAGGATTTGGCTCTATCTCAGAAAGCTGGATAAGGATTTGGCTCATTGTGGCCTAAGAAGCATTTAAACAAACACTTTATATGCAATAAAAAACATATCATGAGCCATGTTTTATATAATGACTCACCAGCCACGAGTTACTTCACAAAATTACAAATCCAACACCCAATTGGATAAAAAATGCAAATCCAAAACACATTACAACCTAAACCCCAAATTACATGTAGCCTCACCAGCCACAACTTACATGACAACATTACAAATCCAAACACCCAATTGGGTAACAATTGCAAATCCAAATCACATTACAATCAAGACCCCAAACAGTAGATTTATCCCAAAAATATGAGATTCAGATCATCAATAATTACAGTATAAGAAATTTCCACAAAAGATGATTTAAAAAAAATTGCACTCACCGCTTACGCCATTACAGATGGCTATACCCGTGAATGAGGCTTGGAGCAATGGATTAGAAGAGGAAAGAGCTTGATAAGGACCATACAAATAAGAGTTCGGAGGGGCTTTCGTTTTCGTTTGGGTTAGATCGGTTTTCGTTTTAAATGAATACCGAAATAGCATCAGAGAACGAATTGAACCAACCACGGCAAGTGCCGACGGAGATGAGAAAGGAACAGCCCATGGTACTTGAGCCGTTGTTCATGGGAGAGGAAGAGAGGAATCGTATGTGAGAGTCTGAGAGAAGGAAGGAGAGCCCCTGTTTTAAAATTAGAAGTGAAACTAAAAATTTCCAAATGTTAATAGACGTTAACAGAGCACCTGAGCTGGCAGTCCTTCTGAGGTAAGCAAGTTATTATGTGACGGCATGCTCCAATTGGCAGGGAGTACAAGATCAGCCTGCTGATCTTGTACTTTGGAATTACGTAATAATTTTTTATGCAGTATACTCAAGTTATTAATTAGCAACTTGACCTTCAAATCTTCTTATTATAAATAGAGTGAATTTTAGTTAACTCAATTAGTTTGTCATAATGACCTTAGTAGGGTGTTTACGGGGCTCTCATGGCTCATTGGCACACTGCAAAGATCATGGTCTCTTAAAAACTTGAACTTTGTCCTTGTTTTTCCCCACACAATATAGTGACTATTATATCAAAGATGTATAGTGGTGTGTCAATTTAGTTTCTAACCTTTTGATATTGTGTCAAAATGATTCATATATTTAAGTGATGGATGAATGACATAACTGACGATCCAACTATCCAAATATAATATTATTATTTCGTATAAAAAAAAAACTACAGCCAGTTGAGATGCCACGTCAACATAACCAACAAAAAAAAAAAAAAAAAACAACAACAACAACAACAACCCAAACATTCAAAATTAAAAAACGCATTTCACTGCAATTACTTCCCACATTCAAAAGGGAATTAGATATTACCCTGTGATTTTTGGATTTGGATCATCCTGTACTTATTCTACATCTTTTTATTTCCCTTAGTTTTGCTTACTCCTTTTCTCTATGATTTGGATCTTCTTTGTTTTGCTAACTCCGTTTTCTTCCATTGCTGAACAAGTTCAACGTACCCTTCAGTAGAACTAGCTAGAACCAAATTCTGCCAGTTCAGCCAGTGACCTCACAGGGCGCTGATCATCACCGTTAGGACCCATTGTTGGTCCTCAATGCCGGTCTTCACTCACTTGCGTCTACTGACTAACCGTTCTCTTCTCTACAAGTTTGATTTGAGAAGTAGCCTGAAACGATACAAAGAAATAGAGATTTTAATCCCATATTAAAAAAAAAAAATATATATATATATATATATACTCTTTATCATCAGACCAAGACACTAATTAGTTTTTAATGTAGGCGAAAATTCAGCCCCAAATCTCTTATATAAATATATATTTCCTTGTAATGTATTTAAAAAAAAGGGTAAATGAGAAAACATAGGCCACAGAACAGAACAATTTTAAACTAGATATGTCCTCTCTCTATCTCCCAGTCAAAAATTTCTACATGGTAATAGAATTGGGTCTTGAATCTTTTCACTTACCTGATTTTTCTTTTGTTGGTGATTTCTAATATAACTACCTTAGCAATAATCTTTTATTATCCATTTTTTGCTGTTGATGGAAATATTGCCGCTGCGTTATGCATGTTGGTAATTTTACCTATGCACTTCTTGCTCTTAGGAACTTGCTTTGTGGAAAAAGATTTCATATTAAATTATAGTAACATCTTTAAGTAGAAATTTTCATTTTAATGACATTATTTTCATGTGCCATTAAAGTATTTACGTTGGTTTATATCAAGTTTCACTTTTATTAACTAATTTTCTTGTATTAAAAAAAAAGTATAAATTTTGGAAATTAAATAGATCAAATTTAGATACAATTTCTGCAATTTGTGCGTTTCATCATAGTCTGATTTACAACTTGAGAAGACTTCTTATGGATATTTATAAATTTGATTTTTTTGTAAGGAATGGTTCTCTACCTCTTGAAAATTTAACCTAATATGGGGTTGAACTCCAATCTTATCCTTATTTCAAATAATTTTATTTGTAGAAACAATAAATTTTTTTACTAACAACACAGTATTAAATAATTCTGGCAAAACTATACTATTGGTTCTTAAATTTTACCTACTATGAGTTTTTGATTTTTGAAGTTTCAAATGAGTATTATTGGTCCTTAAAGTTTAAAAAATGAGCATTGTTAGTCTCTCAGTTAATTTTCTTACCTATATGTCTAATGGAATAATTACATGGATTTTTTTTTTTCTTAAAAAAATTACAGTTGTGTTGGGAATAGTTAGTGGGGCAAATCATTTCAATATGTGTTTTACCCCACATTAAAACCCTGAAAATTCCCTAATTTTTAAGTTCTTAATCAAGATTAAGCTGCAACACAAATTCAATTGATTTTTTTTCCTAATAAAAAATTCTAGAACCCAATAACTCTTTTTTATTTTTTTTATGCACTAAAAACTTATTTAAAGAGAAAGACAAAACTACAACACCCGACTGGACTCTCCCAAAATAACTGAAGAGAAACACTTCAGGCTAAAACCATAGCTAAAAGAGCCAAAAAAATTACAAGATAAGCACCATTTAGCAAAGGTGTGGGCTGCCTCATTACATAGCTTAGGGACCCAAGAAACAGAAATATTACCACAGAGAGACAAAAGGGACCTCAAATAAGAATATAGAGACTTAATTCTCCAAGGAGGGGGCACTGCCAAATTCGAAAGAAGCTAGACAACAGATTGAGAATCAGACTCCACAATGACAGATTCGCCAACTACAGCAGGGGCTAAGGAAATCGCCCATCAAATTGATTCTGCTTCAGCCTGGAGAGGGAGGGTGGTGTTCACTTTCATGGAGCTAGCAAATACTAACTTCCCTCTCCAGTCTCTCACAACTGCAGTGATGGCAGAGTAACGAGGACCCACTACTGCATCAACATTTATTTTTATGCTCTGTGAAGAGACTAGAAATCCTGGACACTACTCCATCAAAATTAAGCGCATCGTTTTCAAAGAGGGATCGATTTCTCTACTTCCAAATAACATCACAAAGGATGGCACCAAACAACAAAAATTCTTCTTTTTGACCAGGATTCAGATAGTCCACTAAAGGAGGGGATATGAGGAAACAGATAAAATTCGATGGGGACCCAAACTCAATGGCTTCCATTCTCAACCCCCACTGACTCTGAAATCAAATAGATTTAGCAATAGTACATACAGTAAAGAGATGAAGGGTTGACTCATTTGTCGAACTTCACAAAGGACAACATCTATCTATATTTTCATTAAATTTATTGATTACCTCTTTAGAAGGCAGCACATTGGCAGCAATTCTCCATAAATGCATCTTATGGCGTTCATGCAACTTGGTTTTCCATATTTGACCCCTAATAGCATCAGTGTTCGAGGGGGAAAAGGCTGCCTTGCACAGCCAATAAGCAGACTTGGCTGAAAAGGATCTCGAGTTCGTTACAGTCCAAGACCAACTATCCTCAATTTGGTAAATTGGGAAGGGGATTTTCAGAATTAGATCAACCACAGGCTCTTCGAAGAAATAGTTTAGTTTGGGAATATCCCATCTACTGTGATCCAAAGATAGGAGCTGTGACACTATCGAGGCCAGGTTTGGATTAGCATCAACCTTAGGGGAAGGGATGAAGCCTGGGAGATCGAGGATCCAAGGATCAGACCATATTCAAATAGAGTCACCATTGCCAAATAGAATGCAAGCTGCCTTAGAGATGAGGTGCTTGATGCCCAACAAGCTTTTCCAAAATGGGGAAGCATGGCCAGAATAGGAATGAGTCAGCCAGTTATTACGGATCTTGTATTTCGCCCTCAACACATTAACACAAAGACAATCTTTTCCTGTTAAAATTCACCATCCAAGTTTGGAGAGGATTGCTTGGTTGAAGTCCTAGAGATTCCTGAAACCCAAGCCTCCCTCCTTTTGGGGACAACAAAGAGATGACCAAGGCATTGGCGTCCAGTAACCAGTAACTCGTCAATTATATTGTAAAGAGGAATCTTGAAACTATTTACAATTGTTAATATGGAAAACAATTCAACTGTGTCCTATTATTAAAATCTAAATCCAAGAAACCGAGGGAATCAAAGGATTGAAACCATGTGGCACAAAAAGATTACTCTCTAACTTCATTATTCGAGATTCTAGTTATTAGAACTATAACATGAAGACCCAAAATTTTTGTTTTTTGGGTTCAAATCCCACTCATCAACGTCTTGACTACTTCGCTTTGCCAGCACTAATATAATCATCGGAGCTCATTCACCTTCCTCTAGTGATGTCTTGCTGGTCGGATGCAATAGACGCTTTCTTTGTGTTGGATGGCGTCAATCCTCATGTGGGTGGAGCCGTCGCATTCTCATATTAGGGATTTATTCCGATTTTAATTTGGGGCTAAATCCAAATAGAAATTTGCCCCACTAAAAAAAAAAATTGTCATATCATTTAAAAGTAGTTATGTCATTATTCCATTAGACACGTAAACAAGGAAATTAATAGAAGTTTTTTTTTTTTTTTTTTTTTTTTGGGAAATGAAATAAACAGAAGTTAATAGAGAGACTAATTATGCTCATTTTTTAAATTTTAGGGACCAATGACACTCATTTGAAACTTTAAGGACAAAATCGCTCAATAGGTTAAATTTAAGGACCGATGTTTTAGTTTTGTCAAGGGTAAAATACTATTTTAGTTCTTAAACTTTACCAAAAGTTTGGTTTTCATCCTTAAATTTTAAGAAATTTATTTTTCATCCCTAAACTATTAAAAATTCATCTTTTATCTCTAAACTATTGAAAATGTTTTATTTATATCCTTAAACTTGACAAAAAGTTTTTTTTTTCATCTGTAAACTATTGAAAAAAGTTCTTTTTTCATCTCTATTTTTGTCTCTAAACTATTGAAAAAATTCTTTACAAAGTTTAGGGATGAAAAAAAAAAACTTTTTAAACTTTAGGGATAAAAAAAAAACTTTTGATAATGTTTAGGGACTAAAATAATATTTTATCATTTCATAAATAATTTTGGGACGATAACATTAATATCAGTATTAACAAGTCCATAACTGTTTAATACTTCAATCTCTTGCCCTTGAATTTTAAAAGTAATTAAGAAGACACAACCACTGAACCAGGCAACCAGCACCAAACCTAGCTAAAAGTCCTATGGGAAACGAGAGTTAGAATTGATGTGTGTAATTTAATATCCAAATGCTGTTTTTGTGTTTTACATTATTACTAGTTGGAATGGCTCTATTTCTTTTGGATTTTATGAGGTAATCACAATAAAGTGAGACTCATCTCAACCATTGAATTGAATCTAAATGTTGATTGCTAAGATTCGTGATCCACCATTAAAAGAGATACTAATTCTTTTTATTTTGGGTAAATCGCAAATTATACCCCTAAAGTTTGGGGGTATTTGGATTTTACACTCTGAAATTTTAGAATTTGGGGTGTAAAATCCAAACACTTCTAAATTTTAGGGGATAAAATCAAAATTTTGAAATTTAAGGGTGTAAAATTCAAACACCACCAAATTTTAGTTGTGTAATTTATGATTTACCTTTTTCTTTTTAATCAAAGGATAGGATTTTCTAAATGCATAATCATGGATACCATTTTTTGTTAAGCAACCAATTGTGTATAGGAATAATTCAGAAAAGAAAAAAAAAATGTGTATAGGAATACACACTCGTGCCTGAACTTATCCAAATTGTGGACATCATGGTTAGGACTGAGCAATGGACCCGGCCCACTCGAAAACCCGACCGACTCGACAGGTTTTGGCAGGTCTGAGAATATTCGGTTCGGGTTTCAGGTCTTATTTTCGGGTTATTTTTGGGTTCGGGTCGGTATCGGGTTCATATAAATACTCAAGTCTGAACCAGATTTTTTTAAAAAAAAAACGCTACTCTCTCTGCCTCCCTCAGCTCTCTCTGCCTGCCTCAAACCTCATCCTTACAAGCCATTCCCATTCTGTCAGTTTAATGCTTTATCTCTGTGTAAGTTATCCTTCTCAAAAATTTGAGTTGTTTTGATCAAAAGAATGTAAAATGGAAGCACAATAAAAAAGCTTTCAATCAATTGTAATCACATTGGTGAGGGGTCATATATGTTCATTTCTACAAGTGAGATAGGTCACTTGACTTCGTACTAGTTGTGTATGACTTGATTGAATTGATCATTGAAGCTTCATACTAAACTATAGACTAGTTCATACTTGATCCACAGACACAACTTACAAGTCTAATGTTCAATGAATGCTTATTCCATTTGTGTGATTGTACATGTTCAAATGTGATGTGTATACTCAAATGCTTATTGATCAAACCCAAAAAGATTTTTGAGTATTTTATATGTTTTTTAAAGTGTTTTTATGCTATTGTGTGTTTAGAGTTTTTGTACAAATTGTCTATTTCTTGTTTTTAACACAAAACTCTTTCAGAGGCATTTTCGCGAGAAGCTCGCGAGTTAGCTCTTCCTGCGAAAATGAGGATGACAAAAATTGAAAACACTAAATTTTAGACAGAAACTTTTGCGACTGTCTCGCAAGAAAATTTAGCTGCGAAACAGGTAATATGTTCAATGGCATTTTCGTGAGTAACTTCGCGAGAAGCTTACCCGCGAAAAGTGCGTGTTTTCAATTTTAAAGGGCAGACTATAACAGTTTTTCAAACATAACCCTTTTACCTCCTTCGAGCCTATCTCTCAACCTTAAACTCTTTTTCACTCAAAAACCCAACAAAAACTCAAGATCATTCAACTCTAAGACTTCACTAAGGTATGTTTCAACTTTCTTTTATCTTTGATTCCTTAGTTTAGGCCTTAGATTCTAGGATTTCTTAGGTTGGGTATATTTTTGAAAGGGTTGGGAAAACTTTAAATTTTTGCAAAATCTTTTAATTTTCTTGATTGGGCTGTGTCCCATTTTGTTTGGTTGTGTTTGTGTTGGCCCCAAGTGGCATTTTAACATGTATCTAGGCAAGATTTTCACATGTTCATGCATTGTTTTACATGTTAGTGGTGTATATGCATACTAGGTGTTTGATAAAATGCCCAAATGGCATTTTGTTGCTGTTTTGGACTCCGATGAGTACCAAACTTTGATTATACATGTTTATCATGTTTTGATCTTTGGTTGTGTGTTTTACACACTTTGACACAAGTATGCTTGGTCATGCCTTGATCATGCATCACATATGCACACCACATGCACACTTGATGCACACACTTGATCACTTGACATGTTTTGCATTTCACTCATGCTACATAGGTTTATTACATGTTTAGCACTTAAATCATGGTCTTGTGATATTAGGTTTATGTTTCTATGTTCTTTTTAGGACTAGTTGTTTGATTTATGGACTAACTTGTATCTAATCAAGTTTGTTTCCTTGTTTTGTTTTGTATTTATTTCTTTGTGTTTGTGACTATTTGTGCAAATGTCTCCTCTTAAGCAATCGGCCAAAAAGAAGTCCTCAAAGTGACCACGCACTGCCTCAGAAATTTCCAAAGCATTGAGGCAGACATGGCCTTCAACAACTACTACAAAAGGGTCCCAATCATCTTGGAAAAGGTTGTAGAGTTAGAGACCCTTGAAACACTTTCATTCCGAAAGTGTTCAAAGAGAGGACATGGAAAAAGCTACTGAACCCAGTAGGGAATGTCTATGCCGAGGTCATTAGGGAATTCTATGCAAATGCCATTATGGAAGGGGATCGCATAGGTTGTTAGTTGAGGGGGAGAGAATTCTATGTCACAAGGGAGTCTATCCAAGAGATACTGGAGGTTCGTCCAATGACTCAACAATCATATCTCCACTATGATGATAAAAGGGACTCACCTATACCAATTGTGGAAATCCTCGGTGGTGACCTCAAAAAGAAGGCAGTGAACACCATCTCATTCACCCTGTAGATGAGAACATTGGCCTACATAATGATCTTCAACCTCTACCCGATGAAGAATTTGACAACCTTGTCAGGACCAAGGGCCATTTTTCTGCTTGATCTCTTCACACATAAAGAGATCGACATTTGCAGTCACATCTACTACCTCTTCACCAAATGCATCACCAAGAGGAATTCGAGGCTGGTCTTGCCATTTCCAAGTCTTGTCATGGCTCTTATAGCAAGGGCAAGGGTGAAGATTCCTAGTGGTCTTCCCGTGATGCAAAGAGATTATCCAATTAGTGCTCAAACCATGACCTGAAGCAAAGCCCATATCACCGGACCATCTATTGGTATTTCTTAAATCCTAAGGGATAATGTTGAGGAAGAAGGTGGGGACACGGAAGAAGAGATAAAGAGATTCACATCAGCTCTGGAGGACACTGCACAACCCTTTTCTCAAGCACGTGCACGGGCACCCAATTGTCTTGATCATCTCATTGCAAGGATTGAGCAAATGTATGCTATGTTAGAATCACACATGCAACACTCCTCGACTCAATTCACCTACATCCAAGGCTAGATCACTGCACTATCATCTCAGATTGATGACATGATGATGGACCAGCAATGATAGTAGCAGGAGGACTCGGATTCAGAATCCGCACAATTCTAGCCTCTCTGGCCATTCCTGTCAAAAATGAGGAGTAGTTTGAGGGGGAGTAGCATAGCTTGAGGGGGAGCATAGAGTAGCATATCATAGAGCATTGGTTCATTTTGGTGGTTTAGTAGTTTATCTTTTAAAGTTTTTATAACTTATGGATATTTACATTGCTTTCTTTTAAAGCTTTAAAGTACTTTAGTTTAATTTCAATTTATCTTTAGTACTATTTGTGTATCTTGGTTTTTATAACCTTTTGATGCTTATTGTTTTCTATCGCTTTTAGCTTTAGTTTCTTTAATGCATAATGCTTGTTGGACATGCAATTAATTTTAGCATTGCTCTTAATTGCATTGCATGTCTAGATGATCATTTACTAGATAAATGTTCATTCTAGTCATTTCCTTAATGATTGTTCATGTTTGATCAAGTTATGCTTCATAGCTTATATCTTGCTTAATACCTTGATCACATTTTACTTGTTCCTATATGTACCTTGTGCTCAACTTGTCATGAGCTTAATGAAAGTTTTGTTTATGTGCGAGTGTTTCAGGATACAGGTGTATATGGTGCAAGTGCTTCACAGCTTCAAAAATTAGGTGTGAGTGAGTTTTGTCTGTGTTCCCAAACTCACGTCTAAGTCTAGAGTCTGTTAAGGGTTTTGTCACGAAATAGCCAAAGGGGGAGATTGTAAAGGTGTTATTTACAACTATTTTGTGTTGGCTTTAATTCCGTGCCAAATTTGATTTTAATTTTATTCAATCATTTTTTCCCCCTGTATTTATGTAGGGTTTTTAATTGTAAGGGTGGAGTGTGGGAGAGTGTGAAGACTCAAGCTTAAAACGAAGTACAAGTGAATTTCGCGAAAAGCTCATGAAAAGCTAACCCGCAAAGTAGCCACGTGTAGAGCACATGACTGGAATTCGAAGAGTCATGACAGCCTGGAGTTTTCGCGAGTGTCTCGCGGGTAAGGCCTTCCCGCGAAACATTCTGTTTGGCTAATTTGTCATGTTTGTTTTACCAAGTCTTTACCCATACTATATATACCCTCATTGCCCACATATTGTAAGGAGTGCTTTTCAAAGAGAAAACCCTAGCATTCACACTTAAGAGTTAGAGATCGTTATACCCACAATCATCTACACATTCACTTGTGGTTTTTCTCTACTCCTACCTCTCCATTTCTAAATCCTTAAGAGGTTGATAGCTCAAACACTTACCACACACAATCTAAGTGTAAAGTGAGGTTTTGGTACTGCTGGGAAGCATTGGAAGAAGCCAATCGTTGGCAGATGCAATCGGGTTGAATTGTGGGATCCGAGAAAGGTAGAGAATATAAGGTTTCGAGAAGCCAGTTGATAGCAGGAGCTTGGAGGGCTCGTACATGGGGTAGACTAGGTTTGGAAGGTCTTTTGTTATTCGTGTACTCCAACTTATTCTCTAGTGGATCGATTTATTGCTTGGAAGGCGACATAGAGGTTTTTTACCGAGTTCTTCGGTTTCCTCTTTGATAACACGTCTCGATGTTATCTTGTGTTTGCATCCTTTTTCCCTACTCTTTAAGCTTTTCTTTTATTGTTGATATTGGATGAATATGGCTTAGAGTAGTTTATCGGTTGTTTGCATGCATTTACTCTTATTCCGCACTTAGTTTAAGTTAAGAGTAAAAGCAACCGAGCCGTAATTTTTATTGGGGGTCTAAACAAGCTCTTGTGTTTATACACAAATCCGAGCTTTCAGAAGCAACAATGAAGAAATATTAGGTTATCTGGTAGCTTTGTATGTCATTCAACAAACGAGCAATAACCATGAGTAGTTTTGAAATGTTTTCATACTGCAATGGCTTGAGTTTGGAATCTGGTAACCTTGGTTTCAAGAAGCATGAAGCTGGAAGAAATATAGTATGAGTGGCAATAAATGTCATGCCAGCTTCAAGTTGCTCATTTATTGATGGTACTATGTATCCAGTTTTACTCCATTTGGATTCTGCAAGCCACGAAAAAAAATGTTTCATACCAATTCATAACCCAAAAAAAGAAAAGAAAATTTCACTATCTCGCAAGTTGATATATAACTGACAAAAAATTGACCTAGTAAATGGTGGAAAGCTTACTATTTCTTGAAGATTTTTTGTTATGTCACGTCCTTCTTGTTGGAAGTATTTTGATGCTATCTCACTTACGGAAATTAAGAAGGAAAAAAAAAAAACCAACAAAGAGAAGGATGAGTGGATGACTTACACTGTTACACACGTAGAGAGAACTCAGTGAGAGAGGCAGAGGAGCACATCTCTTTAGTTAAAAACCTGAAGAAAAAAAAATTTGAAATGGGTCCTTAAAAAAAGATTCAAGCCAAACCCACATCACAAAACGCAAGAAAATCAAACCCAAACAGGATATTCACATAGAAAAAAACCCCAAAATCTGAAAGTATTAAAAACCCAACTAAATTAACAAGAAACAGAGATAACAAGAAACAAGTTTAGCTATTTATTCTATGACTTACACTGAGATAACTTTGAAAATTGAGCCTTTGGCTTTGACACCATACATTTTAATACAAATCGCTTTCCCTTTTTCCTAGTCAAATACTAGTATGTGCGATGAATTTTTCAGCTCAAAATCTCTTTTCGAGATTGACAATTGTAGAGTTCTTAAAAAAATGTGTGAGGAGATATATAGTCATAAGTCTACTCAGGCATCAAGATCAAGCAAGGCTATTGACCAATCATTCATGACAAGCTTGAAGATCTATTTACAACAATCAAAACATAGATTTCTAGATGTCGCTCACACTTAGAAAATGTGCATACATAATAAGTTAAGCTCGTAAATGCACTATGTCATTAGTACAGAGGTATTAGGCCAAACTCACATATGATATACACAACACAAGCGATCAAACTTTTTGAGATTTTTCACTTTTTATGGGTTTTTGAATTTTTCAACACACTAAAAAACAGAACATGTAAAGTAAGATCAACAAAAACAACAAGTACAAAAACAACTTGAAAAAGAAACATGATCATGCAAGAGAGACCTATATAGCAAGGATGCACCAATGAAAAACATAAGGTCACACAAGAGATATGAGTCAAGGGATGATACTGACACCAATGGTCTTACGAAGAGATTCAAACTGTGGACCATCAAGGGGTTTAGTAAAGATGTCTGCCTTCTGATTGTCGGTGTTGATAAACTCTAGCCACACAATTTTCTCCTCCACCAAGTCTCGAATGAAATGATATCGAATTTCGATATGTTTAGACTTTGAATGTTGAATCAGATTTTTGGATAGATTGATGGCACTAGTGTTGTCACAAAAGATGCACATGCTATCTTGAGAGATTCCATAATTATGAAGGAGTTTCTTCATCCACAATAGTTGAGCACAACAACTCCTTGCTGCAATGTATTCTGCTTCAGCCGTTGATAGAGACATTGAATTTTGTTTCTTGCTCATCCAAGACACCAAATTATTTTCGAGATAGAAGCAACCTCCTAAGGTGCTCTTCCTACCATCGACACACCAAGCCCAATCAGCATCTGAGCATCTGGCTAGGTAGTCATTTGAATCTCTTGAGTACCAAATCCCATAGTTGGATGTACCATTGACATATCGGATGATTCTTTTGACCGCTGTCAGATGGGACTTTTTGGGAGCTGCTTGAAAATGTGCACATACCCTGACACTAAAGGCTTCTTCCACTTTCTTGGGTTCGAATTGAGCGAGGTAGCAATTGTATGTCACATGATTTACACTATAGCTTGGTCCTCTTCTTAAACAGAGTCCTTCATCCAAATCACCAATTATGCTGCTTTTGGGATGATTGAGAGTAACTTTTGATGAAGGTTTATTGGAAGTGGAGGGTTCCTCATCACGAGAGATTGGGAGTTGAACTTTCGAAGGTGTAAGTGGACTTAACGATCCTTAAGTTAATCTAGTCTCCCTTCTTGATGTAGTAGGAGTATACTCATTTTTTGGTGATTATCTCTCATCATCCCTTTAAGACATGTTATCATCACTCTCATTTTTCTTAAGGCTTGGAACTTCACCATCGTCACCAACATCCTTTTCTGAAATGGTGTCATTGATGACTACATTTATCGATTCCATCACCGTCTTTGTCCGCTTGTTGTACACCCTATATGCCTGGCTATTTACGAAGTATCCTAGAAAGATTCCTTCATCACTCTTGGCATCAAATTTCCCAAGATTCTCCTTATCATTAAGAATCTAGAATTTACTTCCAAATACTCGAAAATATTTCACCTTAGGCTTCTTTTCCTTCCAAATCTCTTATGACGTTTTCTTTGATCTAGCTCGAAAGAAAATCCTATTCCCAATGTGGCATGATGTGTTCACTGCTTCAGCCCAAAACTTCTGTGGGATGTTTTTGTTAAGTAGCATCACTCTCACTATCTCTTGGATCACCCGGTTCTTCCTTTCAACCACCCCATTCTGTTGTGGAGTCTTTGGGGCTGAGAATTCTTTCTTAATACCATGCTCATTGCAAAATGCTTCAAATTTGGCATTCTCAAACTCCTTCCTATGATCACTCCTGATTTTAACTATGGGAATTCCCTTTTCATTTTGGAGTTTCTTGCATAATCTTTCCATCTTCTCGCATGCCTCTGACTTTTCTCTAAGGAATTCCACCCAAGATTACCTTGAGAAATCATCAACCACAACCATGATGTATCTTTTCCCACCCATGCTTTCCATTCTCGTTGGACTCATTAGATCCACATTAAGCAACTCCAAAGGCCGAGATATAGCAACTACATTCACTTTGGGATGGGTTGATTTAGTTGGTTTTCCCAATTGACATGGACCACAAACATTTTTCTCAACCTTTCCAAACTTTGGCAAACCAATCACGGCTTCAAGCTTTGAAACTTTTGCCACTTGCTTGTAATTTGCATGCTCAAAATGTTGATGCCATAACTCCAAAAGATTTACTTGTGCACTCCGACATGATATATTTGGCTTAGGAATAACACCATAGTAATTGTCGGTGGTCCTAAGTCCTTTCAAGACTTGTACACCTTCTTCATTGAGAATTAGACACCCCTTCTTTGAGAATTGAACTAGAAAGTCTTCATCACATATTTGGGTGATACTCAAGCAAATTCACTTTCAACCCTTTGATGTAAAGGACAACGGTCAACAAAAGGAGTCTTGGAATATCAACAGTTCCCTTTCCTAGAACTTGTGAGTGGCTACCATCTCCAAATGTCACAAAATCATCCTCCTTCTCCTTGAGACTTTTGAAGAGCGATTTATCTCCGGTCATGTGTCTTGAACACCCACTGTCAAGATACCACAAACAAGAATTTAACACTTTCAATGCAGTATGAACAAAGAGACAAGCATGAGACAAACATTCTTGACCATTAAAGCAAGACTCATCTTCCTTTACATCATTTAAGGATGAGTGAAGCTTTCTTTTCAAATCATCAATTTTATCACATAAATGTCTATTCCTTCTCTTATATTTTGCAATCAAGGAATTAGACTCACACAAGCTATTATGAATCTCATGATTCCTATGTTCTAAACATATCAACATGTGTACAAATATTCTAGCATGTTTCTTAGACTTGAATAACTTTAGAAGCTCATTGCTAGGACACTCTCCAAAGATGCTCATAGAGTTATTATCACAAACATATGAACTATACTTCACGTTGGCTTTTGCATAGCACTATCCATAGCAAGTCAAGGGGTCTAGGATCACACTAGGATAATGAAATCTGACAAAGTGTACCTGCTCTGATACCAATTGAAAGCTTGGATTTGTGTATGAACACAAGAGCTTGTTTAGATCCCCAATAAAAATTACAGCTTGGTTGCTTTTACTCCTAAATTAAACTACGTACGGAATAAGAGTAAATGTGTGCAAACAACCGATAAACTACTCTAAGCCATATTCATCCAATATCAACAATAAAAGAAAAGCTTAAAGAGTAGGGAAGAAGGATGCAAACACAAGATAACATCGAGACGTGTTATCGAAGAGGAAACCGAAGAACTCGGGAAAAAACCTCTCTGTCGCCCTCCAAGTGATAAATCTATCCACTAAAGAATAAGTTGGAGTACACGAATAACAAAAGACCTCCAAGCCTAGTCTACCCCATGTACTTGAACCCTCCAAGCTCCTGCTACCAACTGGCTTCTTGGAACCTTGTCTTCTCTAACTTTTCCAGATCCAGCAATTTAGCGTGATTACATCCACCAATGATTGGCTTCTTCCAATACTTCCCAACAGCACCAAAACCCCACTTTACACTCAGATTGGGTGTGGTAAGTGTTTGAGTTATCAACCTCTCAAGGATTTAGAAATGGAGAGGTAGGAGTAGAGGAAAACCACAAGAAAATGTGTAGATGATTGTGGGTATAACAATCTCTAACTCTCAAGTGTGTATGCTAGGGTTTTTTCTCTGAAAAGCACTCCTTACAATATGTGGGTAATGAGGGGATATATAGTGTGGATGAAGACTTGGTAAAACAAACATAACAAATTAGCCAAACAGAATGTTTCGCGAGTAATTCCCAGGAAGGACTTACCCATGAGACACTCACAAAAAACTCCAAGCTATCATGACTCTTCGCATTCTAGTCATATGCTCTACACGTGGCTATTTCGCGGGTTAGCTTCTCACGAAATCCACTTGTACTTCGTTTTAAGCTTGAGTCTTCACCAAGGAAGTCAATACTGTACCGTATCAGCTAGTACGGCCGGTATATACCATGCCGGCTAGTGCACCGGTATAGGTACACCTCTATTTCGTATCGAAAAAATACCGGCCGTACCAACGAAATCTGGTTGTTTCGGCCTGTAAATGGATATCGGGCTGAAACACGAAAAGTCTCATTTGTAAGCAAAGAAAACAGAGAAGAAGGAGAAAAGGAAGAAGATGACAACGAAGTAGGGGTGGCGCCATGAAGCAGCTTCTTCTCTGTCCATCTCCACTACTCTGTAATGAATTAATACCTCTCTTTTTTTTGCTGAACACTCTTCTTCTCTGTCCGTCTCCAGTCTCCACTGCTCTGTAAATGACTTGATACACTCTTTTTTTTTTTTTTTTTTTTGTTGAACATTGTTATGTATGTGGTTTCTTGCTTTCTCTTTCTTTGCTTTGTATTTCTTTATGAAGTTTCCTAAGCTCTCCACGTGACTATTGACACTAGCATTTGAAATATTGAAAGCTTTTAATTTTTGAATAAAAGATGAGCTGAATCCATTACTTCTTTTCAGCTTTGGCCTTTGAGCCCAATGTGATGTGACATAATGTAAGTGTATTGCTGGATTGCCTTTGTATTGCAACAAATTTATATTTAGAATAATGCTAATATTACAACATTTTAAACAATTTTTTCTATAATTTGTCGTGTGAAGAGTTGTGAGTGATGAAAATGTGAATCCACATACACCCACAATTTTTTTCACCTCTCACAACTTATCATATAACGAGTTGTGGTAAAAGTTGTGTGAAATATTATAATACTAATATTGCTATAATATTTACAGTTTTTTTTTTTTGGAAATAAATATACTTATAATTATAATTATAAATTATTTTAATTTTTAAATTATTAGATGATTTAAATATTTTATTTTATTTGAGGTAAGTGTCCTTCTCATTATTATATATTTATATGTTGATAACTCCATCAAAAAATATAAAAAGTTGCCAAAGTGATATATTGAGTTATTAGAAATATAACTTTGTATATTGTATAAAATAGTAAAAAAAATAGCGGTAAATCTGAAACGGTACACCGATATTGACCGGTATCCGAAATATATCGTACCACTGTCCAAACCGATACAGCCTCCGGTACGATATTGACTTCCTTGGTTTTCACACTCTCTGACACTCAACTCTTACAATTAAAAACCCCATATAAATATAGGGAAAAAATGATTGAATAAAATTACAATCAAATTTGGCACGGAACTAAAGCCAATACAAAATAGTTGTAAATAACAACTGTGGGGCCTAATAATCTAGCAACCCCGGCCCATCTCATATTCGGCCCAAGGCCCATACCGAGGAGGAACGAGTGTCCGAGGATGAAGTATGAAAGTCAAGACTGCCAGGAACCCTGTCGAGGACGACCCTGTCCTCGGCCAACCAAGACCAACACATCAGCCATAGCAGTATGGCGGAGGAGCAAGTCCAGGATAAGCTGTCACCTCAGCCTTAAATGCACTCACCTAACCCCCTGGCCGCATTAATGGAGACGTGACCTCTGGACAGGGCTGCCTTGGTAGCGGCAACTCACAGGAGTCTGATAAGGTGGCTGATTGGACGGGCGGTCAGAAGGGGGGAGGCGTGGATGATCAACAGGTGGAAGAAAGAGATTATGAAGAAAAGGACTATATATAAGAGGGGGAAAGAGATCAGAAGAGGGGGCTTTTTTCCCAAAAGAGGAATCCCTAGGAGCAACACCGCCATCAAGCTCCACGAACCGATGCTGAGGACGGACTTCGGAAGATTATCTTGGCCGGCCAACCTTCGATCTGAGGCGAATGGAACACTGGAAGTTGCCCGCTTGTTAGGGCCTAGTTCTTGAACCCATTCTCTACAAATTCATTGTACAGGGTTAACTGGGCTTGAGTCCACTCTCTCAACAGTAGAAGTGCTCAAACCCGGTCCTTACAATTGGCGCCGTCTGTGGGGACAACTTGTGCGCTAGCAGGCGCAACGGACAGTCATTCCTGGATGGTTGGTTTGCGGAAGGTTAATAATGACGCGTTTGCACAAGAAAAAGCGATTGCAGAAAAGTAGAAGATTCAAAGATAACGAAAAGAGAATAAGCATTGCAGCATTTTATTAAATGAAAAGTAAATACAAGATACAAATAGAGGCTTAGACAGGTTTGTTTTAAACTAACTATACAAATAGAGGCGCAGACGGACTTATTCAAAAGCTAACTCTAAAAGAACTGGGGTCGAGACAGGCTTGCTTCAAGGCTACCAACAACCCTCGGGCCGATATGGATGGTACCGGCGAAAAGAGAGGAGCAGATGCAAAGGCGCCACATGGCCTCGCCCCATGATGTTCTCCTGATGCTCCCCCAGCCTCACGATGATTGAACATTGGAGGCGGCAACACCCGGGCACCGAACATGACGTAATCTTGCGAGCCCCCCTCAGCAGGTAAGCTGGGAGCCAGTCACCACCAGCTTGAAGGGCAGGCATGGACGTGCACTAGTGAAGAACGTTATGTACTTCATAGACCTCCCTCCTAACCACCATGCACGATACCACCAGGATGATGCCCAAGCCTTGCCACGCCGAAGGTTTGGCAAGAGCCACAACCGCAGCGGTTCTCAACCGAAGGAGGAGGAGCTTCAGCTTGCTTGCCTTCGTCCCTATCCAGGGCCGTCCCATTCCGCCAAGCTCTGATCACAATCCTGGCAAGGTTATTGAAGAGGCTTATAGGGTTGGAGAGTCATATTTCCTGTTTGACTGGGAAATTCATGAAGTATGGAAGAACGATTCTACCAAAAAGCCTTATATAGAGGGCGAAGGTTGGTGGGAATTGTTCCACCCGGAATTCGAAAGAAGAGCCATCAGCGACATTAATCCTGACCGAATTCCAAGGAAGCCTACAGCCGCTGGATCTGCATTAATCCACGAGGATATTAATGAGGGCGCGCCTCGCACACCGAAGCGTTGAGCGCGGAACTCGAATAGTCAGGAGACGCCTCGTAATTGGAAAAGGCAAAAAACTGGAGTGAAGAAGGGGCTGCTGCCACGCGTGAGGATAGAAACCCGAGCCACCCCTTTCCAGGGCAGCGCGGGGTCAAAGGTCCAGTCCGATGAACAACCCATTCTCGGTGAAGCAAGGCCGAGGCTGCTATCATGCTAAAAACAAACCTCCCGACGCTGAGGATAAATCCCTTCACTCCAGGCACAGAAGAACACCTGGGTACTAGACTGAGCCAAGGTCTTCCGTGGTCCTCGGACTCAAACCTTCAGCGAAACTAGCTACTTACAGAAGAACACCTGGGTACTAGACTGAGCCAAGATCTTCCGTGGTCCTTGGACCTAAACCTTCGGTGAAACTAGCTACTTACAGAAGAACAGCTGAGTACTAGACTGAACCAGGGTCTTGCATGGTCCACGGACTCAAACCTATGGGGAAACTAGCTACTTACAAAAGAATATAAGCGTTAGACAGAACCAAGACTTTGCATGGTCCTCGGACTTAAGCCTATAGGAAAACTAACCACTGCAAGGAGTACCTAGGTACTAGACTGAACCAAGGTCTTGCATGGTCCACAAACTCAAACCTATGGGGAAACTAGCTACTTACAGAAGAATACAAGCGTTAGACAGAACCAAGGCCTTGCATGATCCTCGAGCTCAAGCCTATGGGAAAACTAACCACTGCAAGGAGTACCTGGGTACTAGACTGAACCAAGATCTTGCATGGTCCACGGACTCAAACCTATGGGGAAACTAGCTACTTACAGAAGAATATAAGGGATAGACAGAACCAAGGCCTTGCATGGTCCTCGAACTCAAGCCTATAGGAAAACTAACCACTGCAAGGAGTACCTGGGTACTAGACTGAACCAAGGTCTTGCATGGTCCACGGACTCAAACCTATGGGGAAACTAGCTATTTACAGAAGAATATAAGCGATAGACAGAACCAAGGCCTTGCATGGTCCTCGGACTCAAGCCTATGGAAAAACTAACCACTGCAAGGAATACCTGGGTACTAGACTGAACCAAGGTCTTGCATGGTCCACAGACTCAAACCTATGGGGAAACTAGCTACTTACAGAATAATATAAGCGATAGACAGAACCAAGGCCTTGCATGGTCCTCAGACTCAAGCCTATGAGAAAACTGATCACTGCAGGGAAACCTGGGGGCTAGGCCGAGCTAAGGTATTGCATGGTGCTCGGACTCAAACCTATGGAGAAACTAGCTACTTACAGAAGAATATAAGCGATAGACAGAACTAAGGCCTTGCATGGTCCTCGGACTCAAGCCTATAGGAAAACTAACCACTGCAAGGAGTACTTGGGTACTAGACTGAACCAAGGTCTTGCATGGTCCACGGACTCAAACCTATGGAGAAACTAGCTACTTACAGAAGAATATAAGCGATAGACAGAACCAAGGCCTTGCATGGTCCTCAGACTCAAGCCTATGGAAAAACTAACCACTGCAAGGAGTACCTAGGTATTAGACTGAACCAAGGTCTTGCATGGTCCACAGACTCAAACCTATGGGGAAACTAGCTACTTACAGAAGAATATAAGCGATAGACAGAACCAAGGCCTTGCATGGTCCTCAGACTCAAGCCTATGAGAAAACTAATCACTGTAGGGAAACCTGGGGGTTAGGCCGAGCCAAGGTATTGCATGGTCCTCGGACTCAAACCTATGGGAAAGCTAGTTACTCAAGGAAGCACAAAGACAATAGGCAGAACCCAGGTATTAAGCAGCACATTAAAGTATAACAAGTGAAAGGAAGCATCGTTCGAAGAGCTAAAAATGTACGACTTAATATATTATACAAAAGAAAATACATTGCTTCGTTACAAGGTCACCAAGGCAAGAAGAAAAAAAAAAAAAAAGAAGCAAAAAAAAAAAAAAAAAGTGAAAAAGAAAACAAAGCAGAATGGCTCAAGCCATCAAAACAGGATAGCCCGAAGGAATGGCCTACTTCCCCAGCTCGATAGACTGCTTGTCCAGAGGAGTCTGCTGGGAGGTTTCGTCTAGTGCCTCGGGACCCTAGCTCGGAGGGGCTACTTCGGAGGACCCTTCCTTATCATGAGGGATCTGAGGGACAACAAGTGTGGCCTTGGGGCTAGCAGGAGGCTTCGCCACGCCCTGGGGCGCTTCTCGGCTACCAGTCCCTGCCCCCTCCAATGCTCCATGACGCTCAGTCTCCTCAACAGGCTTGTCAGCTAAAGCTGGGTCCTCGGCAGCATTGGCCTGGCCTTCGTTTGGCGCTTGTGAGGCAGAGCCCGCCTCGAGAGTGGCGGAGACAGCCTCGCGAATTGGGGGGGGATAGTACACGCTCTCGGCCCTCTTAAGGACAGACGAGGTCTCGACCCCCGCTTGGTTGAGGGCCTCACTCCAAGTCTCTAAGCAGAAGCGCCTGCATACTTCAAGGATTTGAGCCTTGAGGGCAGCCTCGGTCTTAGCCACTCCCTCAGCAAATGCCTCCTCTTCCGCTTGCTCCAGGGAGCGCTCAGCATCTACTCTAGCAAACACGACTTCTTCTTTAGCCCTTACGGCCTCATCCCTGGCATACTCAGCAACGCCTCTCGCCCTCACTGCCTCGGTCAGCTGCTGCTTCAGGTCGGCAATATTCTCGTTGGCAGTCTGCAGCTGACTCTCGACACCCCGCAAGCGCTTTGTCTGGTCCTCGGCCTGTTTCATGGCGCCGGCAAGGTCAGATGTCGCGCTATCTCTAACCCTTGTCATCTCCTCCAAATTCTCGATTGCCTTTTTAAGATCCGCCTCAGATCTCTTAAGGGTACTCGCGGCATTCAAGTACTTGTCACGCTCCTAACCTAGAGCTTTACTCTGGC
Organism: Quercus ilex subsp. ballota; assembly: GCA_032727855.1. Classification (NCBI taxonomy): domain Eukaryota; kingdom Viridiplantae; phylum Streptophyta; class Magnoliopsida; order Fagales; family Fagaceae; genus Quercus; species Quercus ilex. Next base: position 16,911,857 of record CM064908.1, on the reverse strand, counting down.
TGTCGGCCTCCTCGTCTAGCCTAAAAGTCCCCTGGATAGCCTGCCAAGCCAAAACAAGTACACCATAAGTGGGAGACTAAGCAATAAAATCCAAACGAGAGAGCAAGTATCATAGGTCTTACCATGCCCAAGTACCTCTTGAGGTTGCGGACAACTTCTTGCCTCCTCATGCCTCCCAGCTCGGCCATGTCGACGGGGAGAAGGAGGGACCTCTCTAGGGCATCGGTTACGCGAGCCCCCTCACCCCCTCGAAAATCCCTGAGAGTGGCGTCGTCCATCAAAGGTTTCCCATGGAGCATGGCAGCGGGCAGCCAGGCCTGGGGCTCGGACGGCTGGATGACTTCTTTCTCTTTACCCTGACCACCAATTCTCAGTTGCTTGGAAGGTCAGCGGACTTCATCTTCCTCTTGAGAAGAATGAGACCTGCCCCCATCCACTGGGTCTTTGCCTTTGGGAGACCTCTTCCTCTTCGGATCGGGGGACTCGAGCCGAGAGTCCGAGATTGGCAGAGTGGAGGATGACCTGGTCTGCGCAGGCAAAGGCTTAGGTGGGGGAGGAGGAAGCTTAGGTCTGGATGAAGGGGCCTTGGGTTGCGACTCCCTCGACGTGCCCTTCCCGGGCTTGCCCTCAAGCAAGTCAAGCAGGTTGGTTTGGGGTTGTCTCTTGGAACCCATTTCGGCCTGAGTACCAACCCTTGGGGATTGGAGATCGGCTTCGAACAAGTGGGGGTCCCCCAAGTCACCAGAAGGATCCTCGGTTTGATAGGCTTGGTCGAATGCACCAAATTCGTCCTCGGACGAGCCCAGATCGACCACTTCTCCCCCCCTTTCCAAACTCTCTCCCTCAGCCTCTGCTACTCGATGGGACGAGGAAGAACCTGTCAACGGGACACCCTTTGGAATGGAAGATCCCTCAGGAAATGAAAACCCGTGCTCCACCATAGTGATTTGCCTAAGCCAAGGATCACGAGCCCTGATCACGTGCTTCGGGGCTGGGAAAGACTTCTGGATCGGATCGTACCCTAGGATCTTGTGGGTGGCTCTAACTTGGTTATCGGCCTCGTTCAGAAAGATCTCCGCCCTGAGAACGGCTTCCAAGTCTGCCTTGTTGACCAGGTTAAAATGACGTGCGAAGGCGTGCGGATCTGCAGAAAGAAAAGCAAACTCCTGTCATCAACCGAACGAATCAGATTTACAAAAAGAAAAGAAAAGAGGCTAGACCCTCTCCTACTCGAAGTACCTACCTGGCTCTCCCTCTACTGTCAGACAATGGAGACCATCGTGCCATTCCCCTAACACAATGAGAAAATCATGATTCAACCCCTTACTAGAATCAGGCAGGCACTGGATAAGAAGAACTGTATCATCCTTCGTCTTCATGTAGTACGTCTTGCCCTTCAGGTGCTGGAGGTTGTAGCACCAGTTTATATCATGGTGGGTTAACCTCAACCCCATCTTCTCATTCAAAGCGTCTACGCACCCTAGTATCCTAAACATATTGACGGCACACTGGGTGGGAGCTAACCGAAAGTGCCTAAGGTAGCCGCTCGTCACCGGCCCTATAGGGATTCTCATGCCTCCCTCTAAGAAGGTGATTATGGGAATCACAACTTCACCCTCGTTCCTCTTAATATACCAATCCCCTTCCTCGTAATACCTCAAGCCCACACTGCTGGGTATCCCATAATCAGCGATGAACTTCTCCATCATCTCTTCAGACTCAACTAACTTCTTAAATCTACCCATCCCTACTAACGACTAAAGGACTCGAGAAAGAGCGAAGGAAAGAGAGGAATTAGAGAAAAATTTGTGCTACAGAGAGAAGAAGACTTACAGGGATGAGGAAAACCTCATCGGACAGGCTTTTTATGCTGGAAAGGAGCGCTGGTTGATGTGGAGATTTGACCGGATTCAGAGTATGTGCGCCAGGGTTTTTGAGTGCACAAATAAGGAGGCAAACCGGTTTAGACAAGTGTTTATATCCTTAATTAGGGATGACCAGGCGGAGTTTCCCGCCCATAAAGGCAAGAAATCCCTACTGACCGATTACCATCATACCGTTGAACGTGGGGAGTATGGAGCCGCCAAAATTTAATGCGGGCGTTTAATACGGGTGCACACCGTATATCGAGGTGCCAGAAACGTACATTGGACAGGCGAAAAGGCTCCAATGCTGACGCAGGGCGAGGTTGGGTAAGTCATGACGAATGCCCGAGGACATCAAAATCCTTCTCCCCTCCCGAGAAGCCGGACAGTAGAATTTTGAGGGGCTATTACGGGGCCTAATAATCTGGCAACCTCGGCCCATCTCATATTCGGCCCAAGGCCCATGCTGAGGAGGAACGAGCATCCGAGGATGAAGTATGAAAGTCAAGACTGCCAGGAACCTTGCCGAGGACGACCCTGTCCTCGGCCAACCAAGACCAACACATCAGGCATAGCAGTATGGCGGAGGAGCAAGTCCAGGATAAGCTGTCACCTCTGCCTTAAATGCACTCACCTAACCCCCTGGCCGCATTAATGGAGACGTGACCTCTGGACAGGGCTGCTTTGGTAGTGGCAACTCACAAGAGTCTGATAAGGTGGCTGATGGGACGGGCGGTCAGAAGGGGGGAGGTGTGGATGATCAACAGGTGGAAGAAAGAGATTGTGAAGAAAAAGACTGTATATAAGAGAGGGAAAGAGATCAGAAGGGGGGGCTTTTTTCCAAAAAGAGGAATCCCTGGGAGCAACACCGCCATCAAGCTCCACGAACTGGTGCCGAGGACGAACTTCGGAAGATTACCTTGGCCGGCCAACCTTCGATCTGAGGCGAATGGAACACTGGAAGTTGCCCACTTGTTAGGGCCTAGTTCTTGAACCCACTCTCTACAAATTCATTGTACAGGGCTAACTGAGCTTGAGTCCACTCTCTCAACAGTAGAAGTGCTCAAACCCGGTCCCTACAACAACTTTACAGCTTCAATTCCACCAATACTATATATGATTCCTTGGATACAATAACCAATGTATACTTTTTTTTGGTAAACAGAACTTGTATTAGAGAGAAACAGGAATACATCCTAAGGAATCATCCCTACAAACAGCCTCTAACACTGGGGGGATATATCCTTTATTAAAGCAATATTCTAAATTAGAGTTCAATACAAACTTGGCAGCTTCATGAGCTGCAGAGTTGCATGTTCTCCAGACCCAACCAAAATTAACAAAATCAAAAGCAACAGCTAAGCTACGAATATTACAGATAATATTGTGAGTAAGCCATTCAGGGGATAAGTCTGGGTTGATGAGAGGATCAAAACAATTCTTTGCATCTCCTTTAAATATCACAAATTTCCATCCCTCCTTGACTGCTAGATTCATAGCCCAGTAAAGTGATTCAGCTTTGGCAATTGCAGGGGAGGAGCTGTGATGTTTTTTGGCCCAAATAGATAGAACTTCGCCTAAATGGTTCCTTGCAACAACTACTAAAACTGAGCCCGATCTCCTTGTCGCAGCATCTACGTTCAGCTTGATGCAGCCAGAAAGGGGAGGAGACCAATTCTTGCTGCTTAGCTCTTTAGGTGGTTGGGTAGCTGAAGAAAATACTTTAACTATTTCATTGAATCTGGTTTGAATGTTTTGTCTAGCCTTCATCGCATCAGGTTCGATGTTACTGAACTGTTTGAGGTTTCTTGACATCCAAATCTCTTCAATTACTAATGCCATGTTGAGGGACACACTCCAAGTCTCATGGGCAGGGATGAGTGAGGCAGGTGGCTCCATGATGAAGGATACTATATCCTTAGCCGAGGTAAAGTTCACGCTGTCAACTTGAAGACCCCAACATGTGGCTGACCATAGAGCTCGAGCAAATGGGCATCTAAAAAAAATGTGTTTAGTGTCTTCAATTTTAGCATTGCATAACAGACAAGTTGCATTTACAAGTCTAGGCTAAGGAATGAAATTCTCAATTTCAGGCACCTCAGGGTCTGACCACACCTGTATGGACTTACCCTCCCCGATAAGAAAACATCCACCCTTCGCTACAAGCTTCTTGGCTTCTTCAATAGTTCTCCATGTTGGAGAGGCGGCAGCCATTGGATCAGCTGAAAGCCAGCCACTATTCACTTTATATTTGGATCTCAACACATCCATGCACAAACTTTGTCTATCCGATGCCACGAACCATGCAAATTTAGCTATCAAAGCTAAGTTCATCTCCTTCGTTTTCTTAAGACCTAGCCCACCATATTTTTTGGGACGACACAGCTTGTCCTAAGATTTCCAAGCTATGTATTTGCTACCTCTATCTTTAGGCTTCTACCAAAACTGCCTAGTAGTTGCATCTAGCTTGTTACAAGTGTTAGCCGACACATTGAATGCTGACAGAGTGTATGTAGGGATACTTTGGGCAACTACTTTGATAAGAGTCGCTCTACCAACCCATGAAAGGCATCGGCTTCTCCAGCCTGCTAGTTTGGCTTCCAATTTATCCTCTAAGAATTTAAAGTCTCTCGATGGTGATCTTGTGGGGAACATAGGGGCTCCAAGATAAATGGCATTTTTTTAGCTTCTTCATTCCAAATTGATGCTTAATTGCTCTTCTGTTTTCAGCCAATGTGTGCTTAGAGAAGAAAATACCTGATTTGGCTTTATTAATTCTCTGCCCAGACCAGTCACAGTATTTTTCCAGACAATTGGAGAGAGTTCTAGCATCATGCCTTGTCACTTTTGAGAAAAGGACAATGTCGTCGGCGTACATAACGTGGGTTAAGGCTGGACTTCTAATACTCGTTTTAGCTCCATTGATGTTGCCCTTCATCAGCTCTCTATCAAGCATTCTTGAAAGTACTTCTTGGCCTAAGATGAAAAGGTATAGGGAAAGGGGGTCACCTTGCCTTAACCCTTTCCTTGGCACAAAATGATTTGATTTTCCCCAATTCACCAGAACTTCAAAAAATATCGAAGATAGACATGCCATGACCCATCCGATAAAAGTGCTGCTAAACCCCAAATTTAAAAGCACCGCTTGAATAAACTTCCAATTGACTCTATCATACACCTTTTGGAGATCTAACTTGAGAGCCATGAACCCATTTTTAACTTTCCTAGATTTGAAACTGTGAAGTAGCTCGTGCACTACCACCTAATTTTCTGCAATCCATTGGCCCGGGATGAACACTGATTGGCATGGAGAAATAATCTTATGGAGCAATGGCCTAAGTTTAGCCACAATAAACTTGGATATGATCTTATACACAACGTTGCAAAGGCTTATGGGCCGAAAGTTGTTGACTAAGATTGGGTTAGGGGATTTAGGAATCAGCACTATGAGTGACTCATTTGCATCCTTGGGTAAGCATCCATTGGTGAAGAAGGCTGTTACTACACGCGTTACAGTGTCTCCAACAATAGGCCAAAACTTCTTATAGAAAAGGGCGGGGAATCCGTCTGGACCGGGAGCTTTCAAATCCTGCATGCTAAACAAGGTAGTCTTTATTTCATCCGGAGTGGGGATAGTGTTTAGAGCTTGATTTTCTTCCTCAGAAATGCATCGTGTCATGAGATTGTGAAGGTTCTCCAGGAAATCCACTTCCTCATCAGTAAACAACTTCTTGGAGTGATGATAGAACATCTCTCTAATTTGATTGGAGTTAGTCACCCACTGACCATTCTCGGCTTTTAACGCCGTGACACTGTTTTGCCTTCTTCTAATAATGGTAGATAGGTGAAAGAATTTGGTATTCCTATTGCCCTCCTTTAACCAAAGCTCCCTTAACTTCTGCTTCCACAACATTTTAGTTCTTGAGAGCCACTCGGAAAGTTCTATCTGCAGTGCTTCTTCAAACTTCCCATTTTCTTTTGATGGCTGCCTCCTCTGGACTTCATTAATTTTTTCCATTAGTCAGTTAATTCTATCTTGGCAATTCCCAAATACTTGCTTATTCCATTTACGAAGAGATTTTCTGGTCGCTTCTTGTTTCTTCTGTAAGATTTTAAATTCCGATCCACTTTCGTGACCATTCCACGCCTCTTTGACATCTGAATTGCAACCATTATCCCTTACCTAAGCTGCTTCAAATCTAAAAGGACTATTAGCAAAGCTTTGCGATGGATTTGTGTCAAGAAGGATTGGTTTATGGTCCGAATTGAATGATCCTAGGTGGGTCACCGTAGCATTGGGAAAAGCTAACCTCCAGGAAATATTAACAATAGTTCTATCGAGACGTCTATTGATAGCAGCACTTCCCCAATTTCCTTTTGCCTAAGTATATGCATTTCCTGAGTATCCCAAGTCTATGGCATCGAATTCAAACACAAGTTCCTTAAGGAAATTATTTTTTGAGTTCCCTGCACCCCTACTGCCTTTAGTTGAGATTTCATTGTCCTCCAAGGTGAAGTTGAAGTCACCCAAACACGCCCATGGGCAATTGCAAGACTCTAGAAGCGCCATAAGGTTCTCCCAAGCCTTTTGCTTCTTAGTTGGATAAGGAGGGCCATAAAAGCCAACAAGGAGCCATGAGCTCAGAGCATCAACTACCTTAACAACAATGAGATTTTTGTTGAACTCCACCTTCTGAATAGTGATCCCAAACCTCCACAGCATACAAATACCACTTGCAATACCCTTAGCTTCTACTACACACATATGCAAATTTTATTGACTTTAAAACAAACTGCATCCTATTGAAAGAGGCTTTAGTTTCACTAAAAAAAAACAATATCCGAGCTATTCCCTTTTAAATGAGCCTTAAGGGCTCTAACTGTCGCAGCGTTGTAGATGCCGTGACAATTCCAACCAAGGATTTTCATGGGAAGGTTGGGGGCTTGATAAGGCCCACCTCCTCGACCATAGAAGTAGGAACAGAGAGTGATGAAACAACATCCGGGGAAACATGGCATGATCCATTATCCTGGGTTTCATTGTAGGATGAAGATTCAGTACACTCACCTTGCACGTCGTGGTGGGAATTATCATGGAGATTCTACCTTTCTTCCAAAATGAAATGCTCCACTCTTGATTTGGGAATGACGGTCACTGGTTTGGGGTCAAAGAGCTCAGCTTCAGGAGCGTGTATCACCAACTTGACCCTTTTGGAAAATTCTTCCAAATCTTGATGCGTGGCTTTTCTTTTGGACAAAAGAGTGTTGCTACCATGGGTTTTGATGTCAAGGCTTGATGCCGTGGCTTGTGGGATGGAGGCGTTGGACTAAGCCTCCTTAGTGTGACAGTGAGGAGATGAAACCAAGGATGAAGAAGATGCTAGAACAGGGGAGGGGTTATTTAGCTCGGGCTGACAGTTTGGTGGAGAGTGACTAAGATTTGTATTATGAGTGGGTGGACTTGTAGATATTGGGTCGGGCTCAACATGTTGTGAGGCTTGGCTGCTGGCAGAATTGCATATTATATGATTAATGGTAGGTGGGCCGAATCCTGGAGGATAATTTGGGCCATCTCCATCTCCATCTCCACTTAAAGCATTTTGGGCCTCTAAGTTCACGGCTTGTGGAGAGGACATAGAAGCTAGCTCATGTGTGCCGTTAGGATCAGCGCCATTCACATGGTTAGGGAGGATTGTGTCGCTGATGTGTGTGGGTAAGCATGCCAGCTGTTGGTTACTGTCCATGCTAATGGCTTTCGTACTGCTCAGTATTGTAGGTTGGTGCTCTGTTGTGCTTGCATGAATTTGCGCTTGTACGCTGAAGTGCGTGGGCGAGTTCTTCTTGTCTTGACTTGCTGATGTACCCTCATCTGAAGATTCTGCCGTAGTAGTCATCAGGCTTGTAGGAATGGCACCGGCAGGGGGGCCTGGGATTGCCTGACGGTCAGGCTTCAAAAATAGCCCTTGTGGTATATAGCTGCTGTCCGATCTCAACCATGGTCCTGAAGCAACAAAGTTAAGCCCAAATGGATTCCTAATGTGGAATAAATTCCCATGACAACTGCTAGCTTCATGTCCAATGATACCGCAACGATAACAGATATCGGAGATCTTTTCATATTTAAAATTGATCCATAAATGTGGTAGATTCTCTCTAGGGAGAAAAAAGCCAGGCATAAGCAGTTTTAGGACATCCAGCTCGATTTGAATGCGCAAGAATTTTCTCCATGCAGTGCCACCTTCACCTGCGAGGTCGAGCTCTACAACAGTCCCAACCATTTCTCCAATCTTTCTGAGATTACTGGGAGACTTCCATAGCTCAAGGAGGCCATGGACTTGTACCCAAACCGTGGAAGTAAGAGGTGTTCACCAAACCGCATAAACCGCGCAAACCGCATAAACCACACCAAAATCGCCTGCAAAATATCATAACCACACTGCACCGCAAGTAATAGTACACCGCACCGCACCGCATGGTACAGTGCGGTTTGCAGTTGTATAATAAGAAAACCGCACAAACCGCATCGCACCCTCTCTATATATTAATATATTTATTTATTTTTAATATTAAATATATTATTAATAGTTTAATAACCCTAGTTTTCAAAAAAAAAAAAAGTTTAATAACCCTAACAAGTGTTGACTAGAAAAAGCCAACCCAAAATAAAGGAAAACTAGCTCAATAATTTAAAACTTAGCCCAAAAAAAGGGAAAAATTAGTTTTGGGCTAAGTAGAAAAAGCCCAAAATTTGAAAAATATACCGACTTCAAACCGCATATTATACATAATATTGCACATGTGACCACAAAAATGAGGTGCGGTGCGGTTATGGTTTTGGTTAAACTCTAAACCGCACTATACCGCACCGCACCACACATGTGACCGCAAAAATAAGGTGCAGTGCAGTTATGGTTTTAGCTAAACCGCACCACAAAGTGCGGTGCTAAAAATGACTCAAAACCGCACCGCACCACACCGCGAACACTCCTAGTGGAAGTAGTGAATGGGTTCCAGTGTATACTTACTTGAAAGACAACCCGGAGGCGGACATTAAAGAGGAAATTGCTTTTACGAGAGAAATACTTGATCAAAATAAGAAGGATTTACTTAAACATGTTTTAATGGAAGGATTTTGTGATTTTTCAAAATCATGCAATCATCTCCATCTATAATGCATGAAAGTATTTCAAATCTTCTTCAATTCTTCCAATGGTTACGACTCCAACACAGAAATGCTTGAAGACATTAAAAAAGCAATCTATATTCCTCTTGAAGTTGAAACCTCAAAGCCTGTGAAGCCTTACCTCTTTACTCTGGAGCAAAGATGATATATCCAACAATGAATTATCAATTCAAACCGTCATTCAAATATTCCAAGGGGGGGTGTTTTCTATAGAACGAGTTTCTATGCCAGCTTTACGAAATTATGGACACAGGAAAATGTTTATGCTACCAAAAATTAGATTATCTTTTGCTTAAATCAGTTCCAAGAAATCAATATTTGCTAGTTCTCCTTAGCCCCTTCACTAGCTATATTATTGGAATAATATTGTCGGGGTAATGTGCATGGCATACGGAGCATGTCCATAAAATTCAGAAATTAATATTTTCTAGTGGGGAGAATATTGTTACCATTGTAGGAACACAGTTGTACTCATTATCTATCTATTTGTACTATTTATATGATGATTCCTCTTTTTTTACTAAACTTTTATGTGGTTCAGAAATGTCCTTAAACCTTAGGTTTAACAGAGAAAAAACTTGAGGATAACCCGGTAAACTTATATCTCAAACTTAATTTAAAATGGCTACAAAATATGATACTTTCCTACTAATTCATATTTTCAAAACAAACTTATCCAAAATTAAAAAAAAAAAAAAAAAGGAAAATTGTGAAACTAGACAAAAAAAAAGGCCTCTTCGTATGCTCAAAACGTGTGTGATTGATTAGTATGAGAGTGTCCTATTTTATGTGGATACTCTTTGGACTAAACTTTTATGTAGTTCAGAAATACCCCTAAACATTACATTTAATTAGGAAGAAATTTGAGGACAACCCGGTAAAAATATATCTCCAACTCCACTTAAAATGCCTACAAAATATGACATTCTCCTACTAATCTATGTCTTCAAAACAAACTTATCAAAAATTTAAAATAAAAAAAGAAAATTATGACACTAGACCAAAAACAAAACCTTATCGCACGTGCAAAGCGCGTGTGATGAAGCTAGAACTATCTATAAGAGGATTTTTATGTGGTTCAGAAATACCCTTAAATCTTAGTTTAACCAAAAAAAAAAAACTTAAGGACAACTTGTTAAAAATATATTTCCAATTCCATTTAAAATGCCTACAAAATATAACACTTTCTTACAAATCCATGTTTTCGAAAAAAAAACTTATCTAATCTATCAAAAAAAAAAAAAACTAATCCAAAATTTAAAAAAAAAATATTATGACACAAGACAAAAGAAAAGCATCATTGCACGAGTAAAGCACATGTGATGAGATTAGTATAGTAATAAAGTCGTTACCCAATATGGTTTAATGATCAGTATTGCTGTTTAATAGATCTTGAATTGCATTGCTGCTTTGGGGAGATTATGAAATCAATTATGGTGCATTGTGAAATACATAAATATCTAGCGCGCGTATTGCGTTGCCTAGAATGAACTTCTTTTGGCTGAACATATGACATTGGATTAGTTCTACGATACCAAGTGCATCAGAAAATCGCATCAACTGTTTAATTTGAAAAAAAAAAACAAACAAAGGCGAACTTTGGCAATGAAAAATTATTAAATCTTTTTTTGGTAGCAGGAAGCTTAATTATTCAATCTCTAATCATATTATTGGATAATTTCCATTTTAAACATATTATGATCCAAAAGGTATAAACCAATTGTAGGCCGTGTCCTTATAAAACAAGTAGGCTAACTATGAGTTAATTTAAGATTAGCTTAGAATTCTCTAGTATAAAATATCTACATTTTTTTTTTAGGAAATAGTATTACTTATTAGAACACACGAACACAAACACGAAAGTAGTATATAGAGTTTTTTAAACAGGCTTATAATATATTACATAACTAAAGTACCACTACGAAATGGTCTAACCTTTGTACTAGTAGCTTGGGGTTATAAGGACTAAAGTGCTTAATATCAAAATTGTAGCAGTTAAGAACTTCCTATTATGGATGTGGGCTATAATTAAGGCAAAGCCACATTATTGCTTGCACTATTTACTTTTTTCTCTCGCAATCTCTCAATCATTCAACAACTTTCATAAGGATTTACTAAAAATGAAGTATTCGCAGAACTAGGATTAATTAACCATTCCCATTAATATGGCGCTGGTAGCTAATAATACTATTGGGAGTTTATTAAGACCAAAATCTTTTGGGAGAGCAACAGAGACAATTCACTGTAAGTTTTGATTTTTAACGAACAGCTTGTGGAGATTCTCCTAGGAGAAAGGCTGAGAAAAATGCCAATGACTCTCTTGGTTTGAAGCTAGGTACTGCATGGCCAGCTCCTTTAAATGTTGCAAACGTAAGTCCCTTGTATTCTTGGAACCAACCACTGACCTGAACCAAATACCATTCCATTCCATATTGATTAGTACTGAAAGGTACAAAAAGAAAATCCTGTTAATATCACTATTACAACCATGAATTTTGTACTGCATCAAATTGCGAGCTCATATTCTAACTACTCTAAGCACGCTTTAACGGAACTCAACTTGTAAATCCAGCACTTATGAATAATTCTTACTATACGTAGGTTGCAAAGTGATGTCACAATAATAAAGAGCGTTTAATGGAAAACAGGAGAGTGTCAGATTTGCACTCTCTTTGTGAAACACTATAGTTTTCGTCTTTGTCCCAAGATGTAGACTGTGTACTAGTGGAGTATCAGAATACCTTAAAGACTTCTTAAATAAGAAAACATGGTTTCACTTGCAAATGTAACTCTATATACACAATATTCATATTTTCACACCTAGTGTCCACATCTTTTAAAAATGTTCACATTTAACACACAATACTGTTGATGCGTATGCTAAGGGCTCGTTTGGATTGGGCGGTTTCTACTCACGTTTCACGTTTGCGTTTTTTGAGAGGTGTGGGACCCGGCTACAGTGGCAGCAATGAACTCACAAAACTCCACGCTAAAACACAAAATGAAACACTCTACAACGCACCGTTTCATTTTGGTGAGCATAACACAAAAGGGGTTGAACCAATCTAGTACTGTTCACAACACTCTCTGACCCACGAAGAAACGCTGCGTTCTCTCCAACGGTAATATTTGCATTCTCGTTCTTCCTTGCACCTACCGTGCACAGATGGAGTCAATTTTCATCAATGCCCCGTCCTCTTCGTCTTCAATGAAATGCACCTACCCACCATCCCGTAATAAACCATCAAAACTCACGCTGAAACACGGTAATTCAGCTCCCACACGGAACAAATGAACCCATTCCTTCATGCTTCGCTTGAGCTCAGCTTCTCTCTGCTTGGGACATCGTGGCCGCCACTGTGGGTCTCTGCATTCATGGGTACTATTCTGTCTAACTTTCATACTGTCTGATCTATTGGTGTCTGGTTATTTTGTTTTCCATGAACACACTTCAATCTGTGGTTTTGTACAAAACTTGTGTGTAATTTTAGTTCAACGTTTGGGTGTGATTTTTGTGTTTTCCATGACATTAGTATGTGGGTTTCTCTCTACTTCATGTAATTTTGGGTGTTTCTCACCAAGTGTAGACGTGTTGGGACTATATATGTGAGTTTACTTTGCATTTTTCATGACTCATGCGTAACTGAAAACTGATATGCATACAAATTGTTCGTTGAAATGCCTCAATGAGTATAGAAGGAAGTTGTAGCAAATATGGATAAGGGGAAATCGAAGGCTGATGGTAATGAAGTGAGAACTGGGTGGAAAGATCCTAGGGAAGTAAAAGCTTATTGTGATTTGTCCGCTACTCAAGTCTTAGACGACAAGCAGCATAATGGATTTTTGAGAAAGGAAGGGGTTGATGCAATGATTGAGCAGTTGGGTGAAATAAAAACAAATGGGATCATTTGAGAAAACCGTGGAAGGCTTGGAAGGAGTGTTTTGGTGAGACTGAGTTGGGTTATGATCCTATAACTGGGGTTATACAGGCCACTGATGAGTGGTGGGCCCGAAAGATTCAGGTTAGTTCACTTTACATAATTGTGAAAAACTCAGCTGTCTACAACTAATATTGTGTTCTAACTACCAGTTGTCCACGTGTAGGCATGTCCCAAGGCGTTAACCTTTAAAAACAAACCTTTGCCAAATATTAAGTCCATGGAAATCATGTTTGAAGGCACGGTTGCAACGGGAAAAAATGCATTCTGCACGAGTGGTGAAATACCAATTGAATTATCTGAAGGGTCTAGGGATTCCACTGATAGCAAATAATTTGTTGACCCCCAATGTGAACCCTCTGTGAACTCAGTTGACCCAATGGATGTTGCAGGCCCAACATCGTCCAAAGCAAGACCTGCAGTGAATAAGGGGAAAGGCTTGGCAAGTGGTGTCCAACTTTTCAGGGGAATTTGCAAGAAACCAAGAAAGAAGCGTTCAACCATTCAAGACATGTCCGACTCTTTGAAGAGCATGTCAGACGTTATTGTTGAAAGTAGAAGTGTAAGTACTCATAATACACCATTTCGACCGCAGTAGCTAATGAGATGCAAGTAATTATGGACATGGTGTTGAGTCTTCCTGGGGTGCAAGCGGGTGATCGCCTTCATATGTTCAGCACCTTCTTCTTCGAGAATAACGTAGACGGTAGGAACATGTTTGCAGCTAATGTTGAGAGGAAGGAGGTCTAGCTAAGGTGGCTAGAGAAGCAGTACGAAATGATACCTCAATTTCATGTTCTTTGAAGGAAAGGGGCTTGTCTACAGGCCGAGTTGCTTATCTTTATGTACCTCTTGGTGTTGTAGTGATCGGATTATCTTTATGTACCTCTTGCACTTTTTTTTTTTTTTTTTTTTTTTGTATTGTCATAAACTATATGATTGCCATGGGTGTGTATGTAAAACAATGGTTACTAATTAATTGTTATCTTCTATATGCTTACTTGTTCCTTTTTCTTATGCTAGTGTTTATCATTGTCATATGTAACTAAGAGATTTGTCACTAATTAAACCATAGTTCTAATTGCATCAATTTCTACCCCATAGTTTGAATATTAAACTGCCTAAAATTATTTTTTGAAATATTTACTGTTTACATTGACAGGATTATTTTTATTTTCTGGTGAGAATTCATTTCTGGTGAGCACTTTCCAAGCTCACGTCAAAGCTAGACTTGGTGGTGAGAATTCATTTATTTTTCAGTTGTTTTTTATTTCCAATGTTTAATGATGGAAATCATTTCAAATTTATTTACTTTTCAAATTTAAACTTTCTGGTGTTGTGTGTTTTTTGGAAGGGGTATCATAATAAATTAATTATATATCATACTTAATTTTACCTCTACCTATTACATGATTAACTCAAATACATAGTGATGCTTGCGGATTGTTAGTCCTGTGTGTATGTGTGTGTGTTTATAATTATATATCATGCTTTCCCTCCTTGCTAAAAACTGCTTTCTACTGCTTGAGGATTGTTAGTCCTGTGTGTGTGTGTGTGTGTGTGTTTGTTAACTATCCAGGTATGTGCAGCAGCTTTGATGGAGTGTTTGTTATTCATGAAAAATGTGAATGACAACTATAAAACTAAAACCAATGGCCAAATACTTTTACATAATTGCTAGTAAAATAGAGTTGTATATTAAGATAAGATATTATCTATGTCAGGATTAGTTATTAAAATGAAAAATAAAAATTGTATTTTAATGTAGTAATTGCCATATTCTGAATCCAGATGATTACCTGTTTCTTGTGGTACCAAGGCCTCCATGCCTTAGTAATTGGTAGTTTTAGGACATTTAAGCTGTATCTTGTAGACAGTACAGGAACTCTTCCATCTGTGTCTCCACTGAGCCACCCACAAAGGAATACCATAAGATTGATAAATATATTATCATCACAATCTCTAGAAAATAATATACGGTAGTTAGGAAACTTATACCTGTAGACCCATATTCTAACTCCTGCTGTAATTAGCTTCTTGTATATAGGAAGGACAGATGGATTTGTGTATGTCCAATTGTTAAATATAGTCGTACTACGGCCAAAATTTAAGAAAAAAAATGTTCAGTTTGTATCATGAAAATCAAATTAAAATAATTTCTTGGCTGCTTCTTTTTATTAGAAAGTTAAAGACTTGCTTCAAGTTTCTTTTAGATCAGTGAACTTCAAACAAAGGCAAACAAAATATTAACAATTAGTAGAAAATGCATTACTTGCAGATGCTCCAGTTCTTTAGCTGGTGACCATCACTAGCATGTAGAGCCTTCTGTACATTTGGTCTGTTGTAGAATGTCTTAGTATAGTTATCAAGGCATGGATCGTAACCACCCAAGATTCTTGGCATCTGTTAAACAAAATCCATTATCATCATCTATTTATTCAATTAACTCACAACACTTGCCAAAGGCCTTTTAGCTGAATTGACACCTCCTCATGCACAAAGTGCTTGGGGGTCTAGAGGGAAAAGGGTTTGAACTACGGAGTTAGTAGCATGTTGTAATTATTTCTCAAAAAAAAAAAAAAAAAAAAAAACTCGCAACACTTTGAATGAAATTAATGTGTGACATTGGAGGCAATCAATATAGAGAATCATATATTATTAGGGGACAAAGTTTGGCTCCAAACAATCTTTTTCCTTACATGATTAGAATTAGATTAAATAAGGCTCTTATGGTATGTTTCAAATAATTTTATATGATGTAAGACACTCTATACATGATTAGATTCAAAGAATAAATTATTAATTAATTATTGCCTAACATGTATATAAACCAAATTATTAAATTTGGAACCTAAATCTATTCATGAGATCAATTATACATAGACAATACTATAAGTGAGGTAATCTCTCTATACTTTCATTTCAAAATGAAATGATGATTAGTGCCTGTTGATTTTATAAAAGAGTGCTTTCCCTTGTACATAAATTGATTTCCAATAAACTCTAAAATGAAATATGTATTATTCCTTACCATATTAGATGTGCGGTTCATCATGAATTGCATTGAATTGTTATCTGCATCAGTTGAATTGATAGTACAGGTTGAGGTGTAGAGGCTATAGATATCAATCTCCTTATACTGTCTAAACATTTCATCAACGGCTTCAGTACAATCTTTGTTGCTCCATGTATCATTAGCATCAAAATCACAGGTTGATTTGATTATGTTATGAGTCTCATCTGATATCACAGCATGACTCCAAGCATAATCCACTTGACCTCTCCAGTCGTCAGCATCAGATGTTTCGGGATTACCCAACTGTACTTTGAGAAAGGGATTAGTTGTGTGCTTTCGTTACCAATCATGGAACAATGGGATGCATTATAGTGTAAAATTTAAGTCAAGTTCCTTTTGTGTAATATATTGTTCCCTAAATAAATTCAAAAATGTTGGGAGAACACAATTTGACTTCCTACAACCACTATAAAAACAGGACTGTGTGGTGTGATGTCAAATGCCATAAAAGATTTGAGCGTATTTTCCTCATCACCAATTAGTTTTGAGGTAGAATGTCACAGCTTATGGTTCGACAAATGGTATCAAAGTTAAGATCATGAGTTTGAGTCACAGGAGCGTCATTGTGAGAGAGAGATTGTTGGGGTGACCACAATTTGACTCTCTACAACCACTCTAAAAATAGGTTTGCGTGGCATGATGTCGAATGCCATAAAAGTTTTGAGTGTGTCTTCTTTATTACCAATTGATTTTGAGGTAGAATAACACAGCTCACGATCCGACAAAATACATAGTTGTATTGAATTTAATTATCCTTAGAAAATATATTATTATTAGTATCTCACAAGTTAATGTAACTACATCTTCAAATTTAATTGAAAAACTTAATATACTGCATCTAATCACTTAATGTAATATACCTAAATTTTACCTATATATAGATTTGAACATATTAATTTTGTAATTGTCTAGGACCATACCAAAATACCCTTGAGATCGATAAAAAGAGAGGGATCTTTGTTCTTGTCCTGGATGAGGCCAGCCAGTTCCGGAATGTATTTTCCTGTGAATGTGGAGAGTGAGTATTTGATAGGAATTCTGTTAAGATAAGCACAATAAACATTTATAAGAGTTAAAATACCTGCATAACTTTCTCCAGCAATATAAAAGGTTCGCGTTCTATAAGACGGGAACTTGAGGAACCACTTGTGGAGGAAGATATAAGCATCGTTTGCTATAAAAATTAGTCATTGAACGTACAACCAAAATGATTAGAAGCCCTCGAAGTATTTACAGAACAAGATTTTGTAACATAAAACTTACAAAAAGAAGAAAAGTTACGTCTACTACATAAAATAATCAAGCAATTATAAACTATAAAAATTTAAATAACACTAGCCTCTGAGCTCGTGTGTGTGAGCGCGTGCTTAGAGGCTCTTTTTATTTATAGAGGTTAATAATTTTTAGGCGTAAATGTACTTTTAGTCCCTACATTTTGGTTTTTTTCCATTTTGGTCCATACATTTTAATTTTATCACTTTTAGTCCGTAAATCAATTAACGCGTGTTATTTTGGTCATTTCCCTCAGTCAACAGACGGAAATATCTGAGGTGACTGATGGAGGACTTAAATATTATTAAAAATCCACTGTGGCACTCATCACCCATGCCACATCAGATTATAATTTTAAAAATATTATCTGGTGTTCTTGTTCAAGAAACTTTTAGATCTTAATTCATGTGAATTTTAGTTTTTAATTCTGTTTTTATTTTTTTATTTAGTTAAAATTAATAAATTAATTTTTTAAATTTATATGCTGACGTGTCATGGGTGACGTGAATTTTTAATAATATTTAAGTCCTCCGTCAATCACCTTAGATATTTTTGTCTGTTGACTAACGGAAAGGACCAAAATAACACGCGTTAATTGATTTAGGGACTAAAAGTGGTGAAATTAAAATGTAGGGACTAAAATGGAAAAAAATCAAAATGTAAGGATTAAAAGTATATTTACGCCTAATTTTTATTCATCATCATTCGGAGTTGCTACTCTGTCATGAACTACATTAGAGTTTGCAATGATTTAATTAGACATGAAAAATTAGCAATTTAGCATGGACAACTAAGGCAGAAAAATTAAATAAAAATTGAAGCAAATAATCATAGAGACTCAAACAATAGTCGAATATAAACAAACTTGTTTGTGCTTGGTTAGCTAGAAAAATGTAAGTGAGAAAACGAATCATCTCTCATAGAATTTTTTAGTCTTTTGTTGCCTTTATTTTTTCTTCTGTCAATTTGTACAAATATATTTTGTAAAAGAGTTTTGTTTTTTGTTTTGTTTTTTCCCAGCCTTTTTGAATGTTGAGTTTAAGGTTGTGTTTGAACGTTAAAAAAAAAAGGCTTTGTTTTGATCGTGAGAGGTGTAGGAAACCATTCGAAACTGTTTAGTTTGAATATGTAGTGGGGGAGAAGTTTATCTATAACCAATTGATGTTTGTCACTTTGTTTTCAATTTAATTTGATTTTGAATCTTTGATAGGAGAATTTTTTTTTTTTTTTTTGGCATTTTTTTTCTTTCTTTTCTTTAAAATAACCCAACAGACTTCCCTAAAAAAAAAAAAAAAAAAGACTAACCGAACATAATTGAGAGTAGTTGAACTTAACAAAAAAAGAAAAAAAAAAAAAGAAAGGAAGGAAGGAAGGTGTAACCGAGTATTTGAGTTTAAGTATAAAACAAACTTTTTAAATTGAGAGTTTTTTTTTTTTTTAATATTAATTGCGAGAATTTGAATTCAAATAGAAAACAGACTTTTTAAATAGGGAATAAGAGATTTAGAAAAAATAAATAAAAACACGTGAGAATTGAAAGAGCATTTTTTTTTAATGGAACCTGCTAATTGAAATTTTTAGGAAACTGCAATTAAAAAAAAGAGAGATGTTACGTCTACAACAATTTTACAACATTTTTACAACAAATCACAGGTGGTTAGTTGTTATTGGTTCAAATTTGAAATTAACACTAAGATTACTTTTTTGCCCCAACAATAACAACAAGTAACAACCTACCATTTAGGATTTGTTGTAAAAATGTTGTAATCTTTAGGATTTGAAAATATGTAGTTTTATGTGGGAGTTAAAGATATATTGTATATTTACAAAATTATCCTCAAGCTTTGTTTCTTTTAAACAGAGAGTGTAGGGTTATTTTTGAACCATGAAAATGAGAATCCCAGACAGAAAAAACTCCTTAAATAGTACTCCCTCTGTCCCAATTTTTTTGTCCTGTTTGAAAAGTCAAACTTTTTAAGGAAACATCATTTATTATCTTGTCTACCTTTTAAAAATGTATAAGTTTCCAAAACTACCCTTAAAAAAATTTATTAAAAAATTGAATTAGTAAATTAATAGGGGTATAATAGGAACATCAGTAAATTAATGACTTTTATTTTTAGAAACAGGACAATATTTTGGGACATCTCAAAATGGAATAGAGGACAAAAAAAATGGGACGGAGGGAGTAGTATAGAAGATAAACTTAAGGCATGTTGGTACACTGAATATAGATTATAATAGGAATTGTAATATCTAGATATCTCTATATATTAAGAGGATTTAGAAAGTTATGACTTCAAAAAATGTCAAAAATACCTCTAATCTAATTAAATAATTTTTATTCTTAAAAAATAAAAAATGGGGTTAAAATTGTAATTCAACAAAATTAAAAAAAAAAAAACTTCCAGAGAAACTTTTTTCCTAAAAACTACCAAAAAAACTTAGGATTTGTTGTGAAAATGTTGTGGACATATCATTTTCAATTAGCATACTCTCTATTTAAATATATCTCACACACATTTGATATATTTTTTCCTAAAAAGTAGCAAACATTAAACTAGTAGTTTACTTCATTTTAAATCCTAAATTTTAGTTTCTTAAAAATTACTTCCTATATAACCTCACTAACAATAGATAAATTTAAATTGAAAAATTACATTAATCTCAAAATAAAAAAAAGAGCCTCTTTGCACACATGGAGCACGGGTGATGAGGCTAGTATTTATTATTGGAAATAAAATGTGTTGTAATGGAATAGCTAAACTTATTCATTAGTTTGGTTGTGAGTTGTAATATTAGAATAAAACTTAAGATCTATTTTAGAAAATATCTCACTCATACAATTATATTTCCTAGAACATAATATATTTTATATATTTTACATTTTAGAGAGATGAGTTAGTTTTTGATAATTTTTTATTTCCATAATTGCTACTTAGATATGGAAAGTTTGTTTATTTGGAAATATATTAATGTTAGAAATTATTGCACCTACTAAGAAATAGCTATCACAACATTTTTAGAGATGAATATTTATTTCTCATTTTAATAATAGTTATTTATAAGGAATGACTATTCTTGTAATAAAAAATATAACCAAACTACTGAATAGCTAAACCACAAGAATAACTATTACATTACTGTGTCTATTATAGTCAACCAAACATGCCAAAGGTGAGTGCATTCATTTCATTTGATAAACTATCATTTGTCTTAATAATTTAAGATGTTATAAGAAATATTATAGTAAATTTAATCATTATTTTAACAATATTTATCTATAAAAATAAACAAAGTTCATGAGCACTGGAATTTGTATGGTCCTTACCTGTAAGTACATCTCCCAAACCAATGTAATCACTAGTTGTATTCGTGTATGAAAAACCGACCCCAATAGGAGAATCCAGGAATAATATGTTGGCTTCTGTATTATAAGACATTAAGAATTCTTAATATAACATTTTAATAGCTTATTGTTATCCTTAATTAATTAAATAAATTAATGGAGAACTAAATAGTGGTTCATAGTGCAATCGTACAAGTATATATATATATATATATATATATATTACGCATTAAAATATTTGTGTGACAAAATTTCTACCTCTGTTCCATGAGTAGGGATTAGATTTAAGACTATTTCCATCCTTATCCACTAGAAAAGGACCAATCTCTTGTGTTGCTCCATATCCCACAGAAGAGCACCCGGGCCCTGAAAAGGAAAGCATCTTGTCACCTTAGCAGAGAACATAAAACGAAGTGCCAAACAAAATCATAGATTTAAACTTCTTGGATAGGTTCTCTAAAAAAAAAAAAAACAACTTCTTGGATAGGTTAAAAAACAAAAAAAAGAAGTAAAATGAATTCCCACAAAGAGACATACATAATACTTGAAGTAATTCTTTATTAACAATGATTTGTTTATATAGGGTCAGGGACTGTCTAAAGACTACACAACATGAAAATTTCCATTAACATGTGCCTGCACTTTTTTTTTTTTTTTTTTTTTTTTTTTTTTTTTTTTTGAGAATGGAAAAAGGGGGTCTTTATGGTCATATTACACCCCCGGGCAGGGAGCCAGTGGCCTCGGTCGGGGTAGCCCGATCTCGGGGGCTTTTCTGTACCACTGTACGGGAGTCACCTCACATTTGTGAGTACACCTCACCACTAAATTTACCTACCAACGAAAACCTGCGGGCAGTGGGACTCGAACCTAGGTGTGTTGCATGAAACATCCGAGCCTTACCCATTCAGCCAAGCCCCCGTTGGCATGTGCCTGCACTTTCTTCTATCTACACAAATAGATATATATACTAGCTCATTCTAAAAAAAAAAAGGATTAATTACAACTTATCCACCTGTAGTTTGACCGAAATTTAAGTTGCTTACCCGTAATTTAAAATTTGGCACTTTATCTACCTAAACTTTACTTCGTTAGGCTTCTGTAATTCACCTTTAGCTTTTCCATTAAAAAACACATTTTAATTAAAAAACATAACATAAAACAGATAAAAAACCTAGGGTTTGAAATTTTGCCAAAAAAAAAAAAAAAGGATGAACATTATAGTGAACAATGCTCTTGGGCATAGACAAATAACCAAACTGACTAACTTACGTATTGTAATTAAGAAAGACTTCAAGCACAACTTTATTGTTGTTTAGATCTATTGTTGTTGCTGCTTTCTTCTTCATAGTATCTTTTTCTAATTAAATTTCATAATCTTGGTCATGGGTTTTTTCCTTTTTGCTTCATTTGATGAATTGCAGCAGATTCAATGCAAGTTCTAGTTCCAATTGTAGTTTATTAAAGCTTCAATGGCAAGGATGGATACAGAGAAAATCCAATCTCTCTCCTCCATCTTTCGCAACCTAGACACCAGTAAGGAAGTTCCTCTAGCAGTGATCGTACTCTCTCCCTCTCTCTTTTATTAAAACCTTGAGTCCCATATGGGTTTTCTTTGAATTATTGGGACACTGACCCATCGATTCCATGAGGGTTTTCTATGTTCTTTGTCTTTTGTCAATCAATTTACATCATCACATGTGGACGATGTTGGGCACTCATACATGTCTTTCTTCTCTCTGTGTGTTTGAAATAAAATAGGTGATGATATGGCAATTTGGCTATACCCAAGAGCATTGTTCACTGTAATGTTCGTCCTTTTTTTGTGTGCAAAATTTCAAACCCTAGCATTTTGATTTGTTTTATGTTATGTTTTTTAATTAAAATGTGTTTTTAAACGGAAAAGCTAAAGGTGGGTTACAAAAGCCTAAGGAAGTAGAGCTCAGGTGGATAAAGTATCAAATTTTAAACCACAGGTAGACAACTTAAATTTCGGCCAAACCACAAGTGAGTAAGTTGTAATTAGCCCAATATATATATATATATAGCTTCTAAGTATGTGCGTACTTAAATGCTCTTCTATTTTTATTTATTTTTTATTTTTTAAAATTGAAATAAACCCATTCATATCAATTTTCTAACCAAAAAAAAAAAAAAAAACTCAGGTTCTTAGATTAAAAATAATAGTATAGATAAATATATAGCCAGACGGATTTGGTCAAAAGATTTGATACTGCAAAGGATACTCAAAACTAATTGCAATTTTCTTGGCGAGTAAGGTTCTCCACATAAGATAGTACGTAAGTAATGGAACACCACATCATATTTTATCTTAATTTTTATTCTTACAATCGCAGAAACCTCCCAATAAGGTCTATAGGCAACCATGGCATTCGACCTTCAATGATTTTAATGACAAAGATGATCTAGCTACGACATAAAGAAAATTATATATATAAATAAATAAATAAATAACAAGGATTTTATAAAGCTGTACAAAAACAAATTAAGCTACCTAAGAAAAAGATATAGCAAGTGTCAAACAGACACTAATACTACTATATATGCTTACCTCCATTAAGCCACAGTACTAATGGTTTTACATCAGCCTGAGTCGTGGCCTCATAGAACCAGTAAAAGAGTGCCCTTCCTTTTGTTTCATTTACAGTGACATAGCCAGCATAGTGCTTGAAGTTTACATTAGTCTGGCCAGGCAAGCCACCAGTTACAAGATCCCCATTCCCTTCTGAGGTAATTTTTTTCCCACTAGTCCCACTACTCCAGTTCCACCGTCCAAAACACACAACAGGCTCCATTGATAGGAGAAGAACAAGAGCCACAGTGTGGAGAACTTTCATTTTTGATGCAAAATCCATATTGGAAGCACACCAAATAATTACATAGACAGCTTTCACGCCACAGGATGAAACACAAGGAGAGCCACATATCCTATTTATACCCATTGAGGCAAACTAGCATTCATTAAATTGTATGAAATTAGACAAAAACTACAGATATGGGATGAGAGTCCTACATGGCTATTATGACCTAGGTGTTGGATAAATTATTTGAATTTAGTTTAGTAATATAATAAATCTTTTTAGATAGATTATTATTGTTATTTATAGATATTCAATGTAATTCCTATGTTTTAGGATAGAGAAGGACTATGTCCACAACATTTTCACAACAAATCATAGTTGGCAGGCTATTTAAGGTTTTTAATTTGACTCTATTATCGAAATTACTTTTTGCCCACTAGTAACAACCTGTCACATAGGATTTATTGTGAAAATATTGTGAAAATATTCCTCCATTTTAGGATTGATTAATGAGGTTCATCATTGGCTATTTATGAAAGTTGAATGCATTAATGAGAATGATGCAGAAAATTAACCAAAAATGTCTATTTTCTCTCCCAGTTTACTACATTTATGACCCAAGATAATGCGCTAGATAAATTGTTTGAATTTAGTTTGGTGATAGAATAAATCTTTCTAGATAGATTATTATTGTTATTTATTTGTATTAAATGTAATTCCTATGTTTCAAGATAAGAAAGTACTATGTCTACAATATTTTTACAACAAATCATGGGTGGTTAGTTATTATTGGTTCAAATTTGAATTTAGCACTGAGATTACTTTTTTAACTCAATAATAACAACTAGTAACAACTTGCCACTTAAGATTTATTGTTAAAATGTTGTGGACATATCATTTCTCTATAGGATAAAATTAGTTCTTACGTTTTAGGATTTGTTAATGAGGTTGAGAAATGATATGTCCACAACATTTTTTCAATAAATTCTAAGTGGCAGGTTGTTATTGGCAAAAAAGTAATTTTAGTGTTAGGTTCAAATTTGAACAAATAACAACTAACCAGCTATGATTTGTTGTGAAAATGTTGTGAACGTAGCATCTCTCAGTGAGGTTATCTCACTCTTGGCTATTTATGTATGTTGAATGCATTAATTAGAATTGAGCAGAAAATTAATAAAAAATGTCTATTTTCTCTGTCAAGTTCAGGAGATTGGTCATCTCAAATTGACCACACTATCTTTTATTTCTTAGAGCTTGTTTGGTAAGAGGATTTTTTTTTTTCCAAAACTATATGAAAATCATTTTTAAAAAATTGAAATTAAAACTAGTTTTCAAATAATAACTTTTACATTATTCGTGTTTGGCTATCACTTTTAAGAACAATTTTCAAAATACTGGAAACAAAAAATAAATGTTTGAGAGACCATTTCAATTTTTTTTTTTTTTTGAAAAATTTACAAAAAGTAATGTGTAGAATCTGTAGATTATATATATATATATATATATATTGGATAATGATAAGGGAATAGAGCAAATGTACTTTTTTTTTTTTTTGATAATGATAAGTTTCAAATTTGAAGTGTGAGAATTTTTTTTATAATAAAGATAAACTCCTTAATTTAAGAGATAGAAGAGTTTGAACAAATTTGTGAGGTCTACTGTTTTCAATTTAATTACAATTATGCCATTAAAAACATTTTATGTATCTTAAAAACATCCTCAGTTGTTTTCAAAATCATGTATAGAACAAGAAAAATAGAATACAACTTTTTTTTAAAACCATATTTAAAGAATATCAACGAGACAATAGATTCAAGTGTGGAACCCACCATATTTTGGATTTCAATTTTTTTTTTAGTGTCATAATTTTGCATTCATCTCAATTTTTGGATTATGACACTAAATCCCCCTCTCCCTCCCCCCCCCCCCCCCCCCAAAAAAAAGTCTTAGATCTATCATTTAACGATGTCATCTCAAATTTTTTTTTTTTTTCATTCTTGTAGTTAGTGCAAAATGAGCAAAACTCTTGGCCCTCTTTGAAAAATCTCAGATTCAGAAAAAACTAGTATACGAATTGAAAAAATCAAAAGATAAAGAGGAGGTAACAAAAATAATGGACCTACCAAAAATCATTATGAACCAACCATGGAACCCTTATCTTTTTTGTGGGAGAGCACCAATTTGTTGTGTGCAGGCGGAATTCTTTTCATAATTGAATAGTATTAAAAGCGAAGAAGTGTATATATATATATATATATATATTGGTGTAGTTCTAAATTTTTAAAACTGCTTCTATTTGAATTTCAATTGAAACATGGGGTGTTTAAATTTATGTAGAGGTGTTTAATTTAAGTAATATGGATGAGAAAAATGAGCGTTTTTTTTTTTTTTTAATTCAAAATAAAGAAAAGGAGATTTGAGAAGGTAAAACAAAAACAAAAAGAAGAAAAAAGAAAGTGGAAGCGGTCATAAAGGAAATATACAAAGTGCACTGGGACTTTTTTTTTTTTTTTTTTTGTCCCTATTAAGTCTAGAGTCTAAGGGTATTTTTGAATCATATAAAAGTCTAGTCCAAAAAGGGGAATTCTGTTGTTTTTTTTTCTTAAAACATACAAAGAATCAGGCCCAAAAAAAAAAAAAAAAAACACTCTTAACTCACATCCTAAAATTTACTTGAATCCTAATAACTGAAATGCATTGCAAACCACACTATAACAAATTTGCAGTCCCCTATCATGTCTAGAATTCCTTAGCACGACAAAGAATTTGAGTAATGTTGATAATACCAAACTGGTCTTGAATTTGGTCCTATAACTCAACTAAGGCCATAGAAATAACAATACAACAAAATGTATTTTCAGTGACGAAAAAATTCGTCACTAAAAGTCTAGTTTTTTGTCACTAAGGACCTTTAGTGACGAAATTGGACTTTTAGTGACGAAACTCATTTCGTCACTGTAGCCCCGTCACTAAAAGTCCTGGTGACGAAAAATTTCGTCACTAAAAGTCCGATTTGATTTTTTTTAAAAAAACTTTTAGTGACGAAAATGTTTCGTCACTAAATGTTTTCCTCACTAAAAACACCTATTCAGTGACGAAAATATTTCGTCACTAAAACTATGTTCGGGTACATATAGTGACGAAAAAATTCGTCACTAAAACTATTTTTAAGAAAATCCAGGCACATATAGTGACGAAAATTTTTGTCACTAAAACCGTTTCTTACAAAATTTTGCTATATTTAGTGACGAAATTTTCGTCACTAAAACAATTTTTGGTTGCTATATTTGTGATGAAAAAATTCGTCACTAAAACTTATTTTCTATTTTTATTTTTTTATGGCTTTGATATTAACCTGTAACCTGTCATTACATTATTAAAACCTCACATTTGAATAACACATTTATTTCAACAACACATTTATAAAAAAATATCCATGCATTCCACAAGTAAAAAATAAAACAAGTATCCAATTCAAACTCCTTCCATACAATAATTGTTTGCAATACATACAATAACTCTACCTAAACCCTATTTTAGAACTAACGGAAGATGTCCTCATATGTCTTCAAGTAATGCCAAAAGTAAATCTCCTAAAAGCCACCAATAAGAAATCTGCACAAATATAAAAACAATACTACATTAAAATCGTAAAGTAAAAACATTAACTATGTTATAAGAAACATTTCTAACAATGTATTAAGAGTAGTCTCATTTCTAACAATGCATTAGATGTTCTAAAGACAAAAGTGTAGATAACCTTAACTATATTTGCTTAAGCTGCTATTACAAGACAACTAAAAAAAGTAAACCAGGGAAAATAAACTTGGTGGAGTCTGCCTTGCTGGTTTACTGGCAATAAAGTACCAGCTTTTAAGTAGTTAGCAAGCCATGTTCTAGATCATAAGTTTGTGTCAGACTTTAAAATTCTTTCTTGAACCAGAATATAAGAATTTATATGTTTATGGAAGAACTGTATGAGTAAACAAGAGAAGGAAACTAATAATAAATAATTTATAAAATAGAGGTATACTGTAAGATCTAAAAGAAAATTCAGCCTTACAACCTCAGACATCACAAACCAAATAGCATTAAAAGTTTACCAAAGGCACCAAAATGGAAAAAGAAAATAAGAACTTAATTCGATTGATTGATGCCCTAACTAAATACAATATCTATCCACCACATTTATGGTGTTTCATTGAGATTGTCAATGAAAAAGAAAATTGTATGCAAGTAGCAAACCAATGAATGCAAGTTAAACCAACTTCCAAACCTTAATTAACATAATTGAGTTAGAGATCAATCAAAAATTTCACCCATATTAAATAAAGCTAAATCTTATTACACATGTGTGTATACACGTGTTTTGTAACCAAAAACATGGGTTTAACCCACGATTTCAAACATGAAATCATGGGTTTTAGTTATAAAACACATATATACACACGTGTGTGTAACCAATAGTGCTCATCAAATAAATAGCTCAAACAGGAAGCTACATGAAGTGTTACACATATGGTTTTACAAGTATTTAAATCAAAGAAAATACTATTTTTCACATCTAATCAACAATACTCATTCATATTTGCAAGAAATGAAAAACACTCCCAATATTAGTTTAAACCACCTTATAACACCATGCAAGCCATCCGTTTGCTCCAACACAACATACCACCACAAATCCAATTTCCAACATCACAAGTATACAGTTTTGTAAGTTTTTGACTAGAATTTACTTACTTTGCTCAAGCTAAGTTTACAACTTTCAGAAAAAATCCAAAGTTACTGCAAACAATGTGTATTTAGTCTGCAAAAGAAAAATTAAATTTATAAGTACAAAAGTTAAAGAAAAGCTTGTAAAAGCTCATTAAATATCAGATCGTAACCAAATCTCACAATACCTTTCAATCAAGATGGAAAGCTCAAATTACACCTATTATGCATCAATTTTAAACTTTTATGTTAAGTACATATATACCCAAATCCTTAAACTTCTACCTTAAAGTGCATTGGCAGTATTTTAAGTAACATTAAAGTGCTTCTGTTTAAACTGATCAGTGCCATCATGATCCTCATCAATACTAGTGTTAAATTCTAATTCCACAAAACCATTCACTTCACCTGTAATGTCATTCATATATCTCTATAGTCTATATCCTCATTCTATGCTAATCCCAAAAGATAATATATATAACAAAGGACCCCACCCCAAAAAAAAAACCTTCATCAACCTGGTTTTAGAGACAATGCCATCCTAATATTCCTTTCTCAGATTGAACACTCATTTTTGTCATCAAAATGGATGATAGAAAAAACTAGCAATTAGCAAGAAATATGAATAGAGTAGCACAATGTATCTAAAACATAATCTAGAGAACAATCCCCCATTAAATCAAGTAAAATAACAATCAGAGGACACAATCCCATTGTGAAATCAAAGTATCATTACCTGAGCAATAATCAACACAAGAAAATTTAGAAGATGGGTAATCTCATTTTGAGTTCATACATTACACCTAATGTATATGAACTTGCACACTACATATATCTAACACTGGTATCAATGTGGAAACCAAACCAAGAGAGTGAGGATCCAAAACTAGAATCATCCAAACAATAAGAACCTAGAAATCAAAAAGAATTACAACAATTGACAAGTACATATATAAGAAACTTTCTTCACAACCTAATACCGTGATATGTGTACATCACTATATCACAAAGCAAACATGTGTCTGTATGCATTTACTAGTTAAATACCTTCTCTAAGTCTGACTCCTTGAAGCTGGGAATCCCCAAGTTTCCCATTGCTGCCAGAAACCTTTTAATTTTTTGTGTGCGCAATACAGTTGACTGATTGTAATCACCTACCTGCAATGGAAAATGAATGTTAGAATAAGAAACCTAACAACCAATTTCCAATTTATAGTATGACTTGGTTAAAGAAAAATTTAGAAAGTTTTCAACAACCACTAATTGCAAGGCGTTGAATACTAAGTAAGTATAATAATTTTTTTGATAATTAAGTTTGCATAAGGTTTGCATTCCCAAGTAACACAAAACAAAACACAGGATCCATATATAACATGACATTAAGCAGCAACCTCTAACTTAAAAAATGAACGATTAAGCAAAAAAAATAAACAAAAATAAAAAAAGACATAGCTCACACCTTATACAACTAAATAATGAAAAACCCGGTTCACACCTTGTATTTACTAAATCATGAAAGACCCAGTTCACATTTTGTTACCAAATTCATGCTATACCATATGATTTAACACAAAAAGAACCCAACTTTAAGTTGAAATTGAAACTAAAAACTAAAAACTAAAAACAAACAAATAAATAAATAATCCAAAATGTGAAACAAAGTGACTGATCTGCTTCAGTTTTCCAGTGGTCTCAATCATGCGACCTTGAATCTCCATAAAAGCCTGTATATAATAACATTAAAAGAAAAAGGGTCTATTTGGTTGCTAAGAAAAAAATGAAAGAAAATATACAAAAATATTCAACGCCTTGGTTAAAGAAAAATTTACACGTTTGGGGGAGGCAAAGGGTCGCTGGCTAGGTGGAAGGCAAAGGGTCGCCGGAAGCGTCGCTAACTAAACATCGCCAGCAAGTTGAAGCATCGCCAACAATCGGCGACTTGAATCGTCGCCAACGGCGAGCTGAAGCATCGCGATCGGCAAGCTGAGCGTCGCGATCGGTGAGTTGAAGCGTCGCCGTTGAGCTTCATCTCAGCTTGCCGATCGCGTCGTCGTTGAGAGCTGAGCTCGCCAATCGCGATGCTGAGCTCACGGATTGCATAGCCGTTGAGCGCTCAGCTCGCGGATCGTCGCCGTTGAGCTTCATCGGCTCGCCGATCGTCGCTGTTGAGCTTCATAGGCGAGCCGAAGCGTCGCCGTTGAGCTTCATCGGCGACGGTTGGCTCAACGGAGCTTATTGGGTTTTTTTGCTTTGGGTTTTTTTGGTTCAGCTTGGGTTTTTTTTTTTTTTTTTTTTTGACCGAAATGCTTGGGTTGAAATGTTTTGTGGTTAGCTGGGTATTGTATTGAAATTAGGCTTTTAAGTTTTTAGCGACGAATTTCAGTTTCGTCACTAAAGACCCAGGCTTTCTTAAGATTTTTAGAGACGAAATTTATATTTCGTCGCTAAATCATACTTTTAGTGACGAATTGTGATTTCATCACTAAAAACATATAAGTGCAAAACTATTATTATTTTTAGTGACGACTATTTTTCGTCACTAATTCTTACTTTTAGTGACGAAAGTAATTTCGTCACTAAAACTATCCACAGCAATACCTACAGTGACGAAATATTTCGTCACTAAAAATTTCAACTTTTAGTGACGACATATTTCGTCACTATAGATTAATTAAGTTGGCGCCAAAGTTTCCCTCCATTGGCGCTTATTTTTCAGATCACAATAGTGATGAAATTTATTTTTCGTCACTAAATGTAATAATTTTTTTCACTATTAGTGACGAAATTCATATTTCGTCACTAAAGCTATATTTTTAGTGACGAAAAATATTTCCTCACTAATTTTCGTCACTAAAAATACATTTTGTTGTAGTGTAAAAGCTCCATTGTGCTAGGAAGAATCTTTGCATATCTTATTAACAAAAAGTGAAAAATTTAAATGAACATGTACATGAATAAATATATAGGTACGCATTCAAACTCAATATATCCTCAAAGCTATGCAGGAATTAAAAGAAAAGAACAGTAAAAGATTACCTAGAGAAATATTGCCGAAATTTTTTTTTTTCCCTATATAACTGAGTAACTCTTAAATATGATGAGACTACGGTGGATTTTTTTGTAAGAAGAGAAGAGGTAAAGATGGTGAAATGTGGGTTAAAATTTCTGGATAACACTACAAATTTAAAAGAGCAAAAGAAAAAGAAAAACTGTGGGGGCAAAGGCCCAAGTTTATGTATTGGGCCTTGGGCCTTGTCCGAGGACGAGAGTACGTTCGAGGAGGAGTAAATGGTTTTTTAGAGGCTTCAAAGTTAAGAACCACGTAGGGAATGAATGGAGAAGTATTGTCCGAGGAGTATCCCCTCATTGGATACGACAAACATCGATCAAACCTGTATTTAGGCGGTGTAGGTGACCCTTCATGAAATTCCAACTATGAATTTCAAGCACGTACAAAAATGATAAGAATACAGAAATATCTAAAAGAAAAGCTGATACCATCGCATTAAATGTACTGCAGCAACTTTTCTGGCCGCATTTATGTGGAGAAAACCCCTGAACAGTGTAGTCTCAACCACTGCCATTCACAGATAGTCAAAGAAGATGACTGATGTGACATGTACTCAAGTGGAGGCTTAGATGATTAACAAGTATACAGTCAAGATGATCTAAAAGGAAACTATATAATGTAAAATACCTCCCATAAGAGGAGGATCGAAAAGGATAGAAAGAGAGGAGGGAAAAAGATTTACTGTAGCAATAAGGATTATTTTAGCTTTGAGGAACAATTCAATTTATAATTCATCTCCTCGAACACCAACTTGATTAAGTTTTAAGTGTGTTTTTTGTGCGTATTCATCTTTTAAATCGCAATTAGCCATTGTCCAATTCACATATAGTCCAGCTCTTTCACCCACGCTCTACAAATTTATTGTGTTGGGCTCATTAGACTCATATCTCATCTCTTTTGGGTTTGGGCTACAAATCGTGACCCTACAAAAACAATTACCAGACGCATAAAACTTAGCAGTGTGGGAAATCTTTTGTGTTTTCCAGTGTTTAATCCATTAGCCTAGTGGAGGAGTCTTATTTAAGAAAAAATAATCCTATCCCATTGTAGTTACAAACCTCTGAGAGTACTTTTAGTTAAGTGCCTAATTTTAAGGGAAGAGATAAGGATTAAGGAGAAAAATCTGAAAATTTAAAAATTTAAAAGAGAGAAAAATGGAAGAAATCAAAAATATGGATGAGAAGTTATAATGTTGGACTGTTGGTTTCAAAGTAGGAGTTTTTTTTTTTTTTTTTTTCAAATTCAAAATAAAGAAAAGAAGATTTGAGAAGAAAAAAAAAAGAGAAAACAAAAACAAAAGAAAAACCTGAGATTAGGGATTAAGTAAACCAGAAATTCAAAAAAGAAAGGCTAAATTTTAGGGAATAAAAATATGAGCGTGAAGGGGGGAAAATTCCTAAATTTTAGGAGCTCTCTTTTTGAATTCAAAACAAAATCTGTTATTTGTTTGTTTGACATTTATGATCCTATTTCTAAGAGAAGTTACCTTTCATTAATGAGGATATTTTTGAATCACATAAAAATTCAGTTCAAGGAGGAGAATCATCTTATAGATAGTTTAGATATAGATAGATACGCTTACCAAACAGGCCCTTAGTTTACGACATTTGGGATCAGAGCATTTCGATCCACATCTCCATCAAACCAACTTTTTTTCCAACATGCTCCTGAAACATCACCCAACCCACTTGCCAAAAAAAAAAAAACACACCAATCCCCACAACAATTCCAAAGAAATTTTTTTTGTAAGAATCAATTTTTTCATCAAGGTCAAAGTTTGTCATGTCTAGCACATATCAAAGTTTCGATCCCGAGAAACGACGAACAATTTCAGAGCATGTCAATATAACGTTAGAGTTTCTCAAGGACATGTCCAAAAGCATAGCAATGATGCAAGATTCGTGGGATCAAATGATAGAGGTCTTAGATAAATAATCCAATGTAATTTTGGAAATCAAAGAACAATCAAAAGTTCAAGTATCCCATGAAATTTCGGAGAATCAAAAGAGTAATATATTGGAGGATGCACTTGCCATACAAATTGCATTTGAAGATCTAAGGATTAATAAAGTGGAAAAGATAGATCAAAGGGATCTTCTCATGATTTTGAATAAGTGTAGTATAATTTTACAAATTGAATTTGTCATTCTCGGTGAGTTCAAGGATGTGAAAATCAAGGCTTTTCTGTTCACACAAATGCTTAAATTCTTATCCTTCAACTATTTAAAGATCGTGGTCGAGTATTCTCTGATCAATATAAGCAAGAATCAATCTTTATATTATTCATTTGAAGGGTTAGGGAATGTTATGACTTGAGATAAGATCTATCACCAAGCCTAAATAGGATTAGTTCCTATGTTTTAGGATTTGTTGATGAGGTTATCTCATCTTTGACTATTTATGTACATTGAATGCATTAGTGAGAATTAAACAGAAAATTAATCAGAAATATCTATTTCCTCACTCAAGTTCAAGAACTTGGTCATCTCGAATATCTTTTATTTCTCATTTCACAACAGTGGCAACTTCTTTTCTCTGTTTGGCATTCGGTTAGGCAAGCCTATGGGCTATGGCATATCTGATGTGGATTTAGGCAAGCATCTATAATATTCTAATTGCATGAGCAGGGTTGAATTTGAGTGGGACCTCCATCATTTCTTGTGTGGGTGGTTGAAATATATAATGGAATGATCAAATATATCTTCGAATAATGAGTTTCACGCTATGTTTCTTTACTTTCTTTTCTTCTAGCAGTAGGCAGTAGGCACCCCACACATGCACCTGTGGTGAAAATAGACATGGCAAAACGGGCGGGTCGGGTCGGGTTCGGGTCGGGTCAATCGGGTTGCAGGTCAAACGGGTCACGAGTCAAAAACAGGTCATTTTAAGCGAGTCAAAATCGGGTTCGGGTCAATCTGGTTGCGGGTCGGGTCGGGTTGACTCGTATTTTTCACATGAATTTTTTTTTTTATAAAGAAAACAACATGTATCTGTCATTTGGAAAGTTATGCAACAAATTACTTGATATAAAATGCATTATTTTGAATTCACCACTTATATCAAGAATGAACTCAGTTAAACTTATTAATACTTATTCAACAATTTTAAAATTATACAAATCCTAAAATTGCTATCTAAAACAAAATAACACAAAGATAAGTAAAACAAATACACAAGTTTTATTTCTACACAATATCAACATTCCAAATATAAAACAAAATTACAAGTGACTTATTGGATAACTCATTTGATAAAGAATAAAAATATATAAGAAATTTACAATCTTGAAAATTAATTTTATAATCTATTATCAGTTGTGGTTGACACTCTATTTCAATTTGAGATATACTTTAAAATTTGATTACTTACTTATTTATACATGGTCTCTTTTATGAATATCATATTATTGTTAAGCAACACACACTCTAGGAAATATCATAATTTATTTTGAAAAGCCACTTATTTTGGACATAAATTATTAAAAAATAGGTCTAAGTATTCATAATTTATGCTAATTTGATACTTTAGCTTCACTATTTTCACACTTGTGAATATTTCTCACATGTCTATAATTTTAAATCTATGTTTTTAACTCTACTGTAACCAGATTATCTTGACATGTACTTTGCTATTTGATATCTAAAAATATTTACTCATTACAGAATGTTCAACCATTTATTTTTCAATTAATTTGCATATAGTTATGTAAATGTATCAATTGTTTCCTTAAAGTTCACAATAAACAATTAAACCAATATTGTCTTAGTTTTACTATTTTTTTACCCAAAAAAAAAAAATTTTAAATGGTTCAGGTTCGGGTCGCAGGTCGGGTCGGGTTAACCCGCAAAAACACGGGTCGGGTCACGGGTCAACCCGTTTTTGTTTTGGTTTTAAAAAAAAAAAAATTCAGGTTCGGGTCGGGTATTTTTCGGGTCGAGTCGGGTCGGGTCAAAAAATTCTGACCCGTTTTGCCATGTCTATGTGAGAACTTAAAAAAGTGCCACCAAAAAGAAAGAGTTTTGCTTTAATGAGAATGACATCTCTTGTACACTTTTAGAGTGTTGTTTTGGACATTTGGATTTTTCTTGAACACTTGGAGGGTTGCTATCATGAAATTTACATTCCTTGGACACTTAGACTTGTTTTTAATACTTGTTCTGGTCATTTGGAGTGTTGGTATCATGAAATTAAATTCTCTTGGACACTTGGAGAGAACTCCTAAGAAAATATTTGCACTCACAACAGAACGATTAAAAAAATTGAATATTTCCTCAAAAAATTTTCAAAATTAGAAAGAGACCTTATTCAAAATCAATACTACCGATTTATGAATGAAATAAAAATAATGTAAAGTCTTTCTAGTGGTTTTAAGGATATAAATATTGACAAATAAGCATACTGTTAAAAAAAAAAATCAAAGAATTGAAAAACAACAAGACGATCCAAATATACAACAAAAAATTGAACAATTTAAATCTAAAATTCAAAATGAAGTTTGCTCAAATAATCAACACATTGTTGAATTACTTTATGAAAAAGACTTAAATCAGAAAGATATACCAACCAAAGCAAGGCAACCAGTCAAATGAATCAAGAATTGATGGAATATTGCAAGAAAGAAATTCAAGAATTGTTAAACAAAGGAATAATTTGAAAAACAGATCCTCTAGCAGTTGTTCTACACTTTTTTTTTTTTTTTGGAGAAACAGCGTTGTTCTACCTTGTGTGCCAAAAAAGAAAAAAAATACTGAATTAGAAAGGGGAACCCCTAGACTATTAATTAATTACAAGCCACTAAAAATACACTCAAATGAATAAGATACCCAATTCCTAATTAGAAAGATCGTTTAAGTCTCGTATATAATGTATCAATATTCTAAAAAATTGACATGAAAGGTGGTTTTTATGGCAAATGCAAATTCAGAAAAAAGACAGATATAAAACTGTTTTCACATTACCATTTGAGCATTATAATTGGAAAGTGATGACCTTTGGTTTTAAAAATGTTCCTGGTTAATTTGAGCACATAATGAATGACATTTTTAATCCATTCATGTTTCTCAATTGTCTATATTGATGATGTATTAATCTTTTCAAACTCAATCAAACAACATTGGCATCACCGGAAAAATTAGTCTGAATAGTCAAAGAAAATGGTCACTATAAAAAATGAAATTGTTTCAAACCAAATATTTTCAGGACATGATATATATCATGATTCGATTACTAAGCTTTTGGTTCGCTTTGATTGATGTGCTCTTGATATGATGCACATTACTTTAAGAGAAATGCTATGTCCACAACATTTTCACAACAAATCTTAAGTGGCGGGTCATTGCTGGTACCACCGCATTAAATACTCTACAGCTAACTCTCTGACCGCATTAATGAGGAACTGATACCTGAACAGTAGCTTTCAGTCTTACAGCTACTCCCCAAAGACTTCAGGAGATGGCTGATGTGACAGGGATTAGGATCAACAATCTAATTTAAACGTAGAGGGCAGAGATAAAGAAAAATGATAGTATAAAATAGAGAGGAGGCCCTAAGAGAAAGGGATCGGAAAATTGAGAAAGAAACATTGTAGTAATTAGAACTATATTTGCAACCAACTTCAAGTAATATATACAAGAGCTGACCTCATCGGACTGTGTCGAGGGCAATTTGCTTTAGATAAAACCAGTCTACTTTTACTTTGTTGTCATCTAGATCCATTATAATTGCTACCTAACTCATTAGAATCTAGATTTCCAATCCGCTCTCTACAAATTCATTGTATTGGGCTCATTGGGCCCAGATCCACTTTGGGCTCAAGATTCAAACTTTGTCCTTACAATTGGCGCCGTATGTGGGAAATTTTTGTGTTTTGGTGAGTTTGACGTTCAACTATGGTAGGTTCAGATCCGAATCTAGAAGAATCTATGGGGTCCCAACGTGAAGATCATTTTGTCAATCTTGAGCGAAGAAGGGACCGGGAAGTTAGCATGCATACCACTCATACTAGTAAGAGCCAGTCTCGAAACGAGAGCCATCTTTCTCATGAGGAGGATACCAGAGCCTTGCAACTGGAGATTGATCATTTGAAGAGAAAGTTGCGCCACAAATGGTGAGGGCAAACTCCCTCCAACTCTGACTTCTCTTCTGATGATGAGAAGGATGGTAGTTATAGACCCAGGTCAAGGACTCCTCCTACTGAGTATTTCTCGTATGATAAGGACTACCACCATTAGCGCAAAAACAGGAGCTCATCTTCCAAGGGCTTGGGAAATGATGCGAAGAACAGAGCGCTCAACCAAATTTCCAAATCACTTTTCACGCGCAGAATTGAGGGAGGGAAACTCCCTCAGCAGTTCACGCAGCCCATGTTCACCATGTACAATGGTCGAACGGACCTTGTGGAACACGTAAGCCACTTCAACCAGAGAATGGTTGTGTACTCCAAGAATGAGGCCTTGATGTGCAAGGTGTTTCCCTCCAGTTTTGGGCCCATAGCCATGAGGTGGTTTGATGGCTTGGAAGCAAGTTTCATTGATTCCTTCAAAGAACTCACTCAAGCATTTGGATCTCGCTTTATTATGTGCAGCAAGGTTCCTCGGCCCTTGGATTCCTTGTTGTTTATGTCCATGAGAGAAGGGGAAACTTTAAAAAGGTACTCAGACAGATACTGGGAGATGTTCAATGAGATAGATGGTGATTTTGATGATGTGGCCATAAGCACTTTCAAGGTCGGCTTACCTGTCAAGCATGGTTTGAGGAAGTCCTTGACTGGGAAGCCAGTTGGCAACGTACGTCAGCTCATGGACCAAATTGATAAGTATAAGTGGGTGGAGGAAGACCAACAACAAGGCAAGGGGAAGGGTAAGGTTATCCCTTAGAAGATGAGGGATTTCAAGTTGAACCGCTACAACAATAACCGGCCTCAAAGAGACTTTGCTGGGCAATCAGGGTCTGCCACTGCCTAAATGGTTAACCCGGTATTCTGAGAACTAGTACACCAAGTTTTGGAGAAAATTAAGAATGAGTCATTCTTTAAATGGCCAGGTAAGATGGGAGGTGACCCCATAAAGCGCAATCAAAGCCTTTATTGCCAATACCACTAGGACCGAGGGCACACCACTGAAGATTGTAGAACTTTAAGGTGTCATCTGAAGCAACTGGACAGGGAAGGGAGGCTAAAACAATTTTTACATCAGCATAGTGGACTAGGGGGTCCGACAGGAGCAGGATTTCAGGGGGGTGCTTTTTCCCGAACCCCTTTGAGCACCATCAATGTCATCTTTGCTGCTCTAGGAAGAACTGGTTCTCACCCTTTCAGAGTGATGTCTGTAGCCTGGCTACCAGCAGAGGACTCTAGACCTGAGCCGAAGAAGGCTAGAGTGGAGAACCGGTTGTCGATAAGTTTCTCTAAAGAGGACAAGGTAGGAACCGTACAGCCACATGATAATGCCTTGGTGGTTACCTTCAGGATAAAGGGATATGACGTTAGAAGGGTGATGGTGGATCCAGGTAGTGGGGCAGAGATTATGTACCCTGATTTGTACAATGGGTTAGGCTTGAAACCTAAGGACTTGACGGCCTATGATTCGCCTCTGGTAAGCTTCGACGAGAAGGTTGTTATTCCAAGGGGCTAGATTCGACTTCCCGTACAAGCAGGGTCAGAGATGGTGGAGGTGGATTTCATTGTAGTGGGTGCATATTCTCCCTACACGGCCATTGTAACAAGACCCTGGCTTCATGCCCTGGGAGCCGTTTCCTTCACTTTGCATTTGAAGGTGAAATATCCGTCTGGGGACCTGATTGAAGAGTTAGTTGAGAGCCAGTCCGTGGCAAGGTAGTGCTTGGTCGTTACAATAATGCATCAGCCAGGAGTAGAGTTCTAAGCCTCTGCTGAGGGAAGTTTATAACAATCAAGGACTCCGGGGTCACCTGTGCAAGAGACAGCCGAGGGGGCAGAGTATCAGAATTTGGAGAAGATTGTGATAGATAATGATTCAGAAAGGTTTTTTCAGGTCGGGGCTTAGCTGCCTCCTCAGGAGAAAGAGGGGCTGATAGAGTTTCTCAAGAGGAACATTGATGTGTTCGCATGGAGTGCTTACGAAGCTCCTGTGGTAGATCCAAACTTCATCTGCCATCATCTGAATGTCAATCCATTCATCATTCCTAGAAAAGAACCACTTCGGCGTTCATCTAAAGAGCACTCCGATGCCATCAGGGACGAGGTGATCAAACTTAAGCAAGCCGAAGCTATTAAAGAGGTTTGTTACCCTGAGTGGCTAGCCAATACTGTAATGGTGAAGAAGAAGACTGGAAAGTGGCGGGTATGTGTGGACTCACAGATTTGAATAAGGCCTGTCTAAAGGACCCTTTCCCCATACCTCGAATTGATCAGCTGGTGAATGCAACTTAGGTCATCCTTGGATGAGCTTTTTGGATGCCTTCTAGGGGTACCACCAAATACCACTGGCTTTAAGTGACTAAGAGAAGACAGCTTTTGTCACTCCCACTGGAAATTACCACTACAAAGTAATGCCCTTTGGTTTAAAGAATTCGGGGGCTACCTATTAGAGAATGATGACTAGGATGTTTGAGACACAGTTAGGAAAAAACATTGAGATATATATAGATGATATGGTGGTAAAGAGTAAGGCAGAATCTAAGCATGTTAATGACATCGGGAATATCTTTGGGATATTAAGGAAACACAAGCTACGCCTTAATGCCTCTAAGTGCTCTTTTGGTGTTGGTTAAGGAAAGTTCTTGGGGTTCATGATCACTCACAGCGAAATTGAAGTTAACCCTGACCAAATTAGGGCAATTAACAATTTATAGCCACCTCAGAATTCCAGAGAGGTCCAAAAGTTGACAGGAATGACTGCTACCCTAAACCGATTCATCTCTCAGACAGCAGACAGGTGTAGGTCTTTCTTTCAGTTGTTAAATAAGTGGAAGGGATTTGAATGGACTGAGGAGTGCGTCATGGCCTTTTAGCAGTTGAAGGAATACCTTTCTTAGCCACCCATTATGTCCAGACCCGAGGTAGATGAAATTTTGTTTGCTTATATTGCAATGGCCTCCTATGCGGTGAGCTTGGTGCTAGTACGGGTTGATGGTGGTGTGTAGAGGCTAGTATATTTTGTGAGCAAGTCACTACATGAGGCCAAGGTCCGTTACCTACCACTGGAGAAGGCCATTTTGGCAGTGGTGCTACGCGTAAGCTCCCTAACTACTTTCAATCACACACAGTTGTTGTCCTAACCCAACTTCTGCTTAGATCTCTACTCTAAAGTGCTTATTACACAAGGAGGATTGCCAAGTAGGGTACGATCCTAAGGGCTTTTGATATGAAGTACATGCCTCACCCCTCTTTCAAGGGTCAAGTCCTCGCTGATTTAGTGGCCGAGTTTGTTGAATCCCCATTAAAAGAAAGAATAGAGAAGCAGGACATAGATGGAAAATCGGTTGGCGTGGTCTCCTTACAAGAGCCTTTGACCTGGAAAGTATACGTTGATGGTGCAGCAAATCACAGAGGATCTAGAGTAGGGCTAGTTCTGATATGTCCCGAGAGGATCACAATTGAGAAATCCTTGAGATTGGACTTCTTGGCTACAAAAAATGAGATCGAATATGAAGCTTTATTAGTAAGGATGACTATGGTTTAGAAAATGGGAGGAAGGGCAGCGGAGGTCTTCTCGGATTCAAGGTTGGTGGTAGGCCAAATAAAATGAGAGTTAGAGGTCAAAGATGTGAGAATGCAAGAATATTTAAGTCAGGTTAAGCATTTACAGTCCGGATTTGAGTCTTTCAACTTACAGTACATTCCTAGAAGTCGAAACACCCATGCTGATTCTTTGGCCACGCTTGCAACCTCCTCGGCACAGAGCTTGCCTTAGGTTATCCTTGTTGAAGACTTTTGCAAGCCTACTGAGATGAAGAGTGAGGTAGTCCATATCCATCAAATTAGGGTGGGACTTAGCTGGATGGACCCCATAGTGTTGTTCCTTAAGGAGGATATCTTGCCCGAAGAGAAGTCAAAGGCTGACAAGGTACGAAGAAAGGCCCCTCGATTTTGGCTGTTTGAGGACCAAAAGTTGTATAAACGCTCTTTTTATGGGCCGTACTTCTTGTGCATACACCCCGAGACATTAGAGCTACTTCTAGAAGAGTTACATGAAGGGATTTGTGGAAGCCACACAGGAGGCAGATCCTTGTCTCACAAAGCCCTTACACAGGGATATTAGTGGCCGAACATGCAGAAGGAAACACAAGAATATGTGAAGAAGTGTGACTAGTGCCAAAGATTTGCCCCAAACATTCATCAACCTGGGGGAGTCCTTAATCCTCTATCCAGCCCTTAGCTTTTTGCTCAATGGGGCTTGGATCTTGTCAGACCTTTCCCTAAGGCTACAGAGAATAAGAGGTGGTTACTAGTCGGCACAAATTACTTCACCAAATGGATTGAAGCTAAACCATTGGTAAATATCAGGGATGTGGATGCCAAGAGATTTGTTTGAAAAAATATTGTCACTCGGTTTAGGATCCCCTATACTCTTATCTCTGATAATGGTCTTCAGTTTGATAGCAAAACCTTCAGGAGGTACTATTGTGATCTAGGAATTACGAACAGGTATTCCACTTCGGCTTATCCACAAGGGAATGGACAAGCCGAGGCTGTTAGTAAGGTGATAGTGAGTGGACTCAAGTACAGGTTGGATGATGCAAAGGGAAAATGGGTGGAAGAGCTGTTACACGTCCTTTGGACATATCAGATCACACCTCGTAGATCAACAGGAGAGACACCTTTTTCAATGACTTACGAAGCTGAAGCTATTATTCCTCTAGAGACTGGATTCCCAACACTGAGAACGAGTTCTTTCACTCCAAGCAATAATGATGGGCTGTTAGGGAAGAGCTTAGACTTAATTGAGGAGCGAAAAGAAAATGTCATGGTCCAATTGGCGTATTATCAACATAAACTCAAGTAAGGGTATGATGCCAACGTAAAGCTTAGATCATTAGTGCCTGGAGACCTGGTATTAAGAAAGGTTTTGGGTACTGCAAAGAACACAGCATGGGGAAAGTTAGGATCCAACTGGGAAGGGTCATATCGCATCACCTCAGTGGCTAGAATAGGTGCATACTATCTTGAAGATCTAGATGAACATGTTATCCCACACATTTGGAATGTAAATAACCGACAAATGTACTATTATTAATGAAAGCCTTTTCTACCATGCTTTTGTTAATGACATTATGCGCTACCTGTTATTTGGCGAAGTATCAAACAGAACATTGGTCATGCCTGACTCTTCGGACCACATAATTTGGGTAAATTAATACTTCAATTCATTTTACTAAGTGTTAAACAGAATCTTAGTTATGTCTGGTCTCTCGGACCACGTACTTTGGATAAATCAATATTTCAGTTCATTTTACTAAGTGTTAAACAGAACCTTAGTTATGCCTGGTATCTCGGACCACGTACTTTGGATAAATTAATACTTCAGTTCATTTTACTGAGTGTTAAACAGAATCTTGGTTATGTCTAGTCTCTCAGACCACATGCTTTGCGTAAATTAATACTTTAGTTCATTTTACTGAGTGTTAAACAGAACCTTGGTCATGTCTGACTCTTCAAACCACATGCCTTGGGTAAATTCACATTTTCTATTTATTTTTCTAAGTGTTAAACGGAACATTAGTTATGCCTGGCTTCTCAGACCACATGTCTTGGGTAAATTAACACCCTCGATTTATTTTTCTAAGTGTTAAACAGAACCTTGGTCATGTCTGGCTCCTTAAACCATATGCCTTGGGTAAATTAACACTCTTTATTTATTTTTCTAAGTGTTAAACAGAACTTTGGTCATGTCTGGCTCCTCTGACCATATGCCTTGGGTAAATTAACACTCTCTATTTATTTTTCTAAGTGTTAGGATGAACCCCTGGTTA
Source organism: Quercus ilex subsp. ballota (assembly GCA_032727855.1). Classification (NCBI taxonomy): domain Eukaryota; kingdom Viridiplantae; phylum Streptophyta; class Magnoliopsida; order Fagales; family Fagaceae; genus Quercus; species Quercus ilex. Next base: position 16,868,620 of record CM064908.1, on the reverse strand, counting down.
TACCTCTCTCCTCGGATCACTTGCCTTAGGTAAGTTAATATCCTTGACTATTTGCCTAAGTATTAAGCAGAATTAGGACTATGTCAGGTCCCTCAAATCTTTTTCTACTAAGTGTTTTGTTCATCTCCATGAGAATTAGCCTTCCCTGTTGATGGCCTAGTTCTTAGTACAAACACGTGATCATTTTCTTTACTATTTATACGTGTTTAATTTATCTGAGTTAGCAGCAATGCATTATTGTTAGCTTTTGTTAAAGTTTGGGTGGCAACAATTCACTACTGTTAGTAACATCATCAGTCCTAAGTCTTATTAAAAGGCAAAACAGTAACTACACCAACTAGAGAATAAATATTACAGGGAAAAAGAAAGATTTATAAAGTAAAAAGTGAAGTCTTTTCATTGAATAAAAGGAAGGTACATTATAAATAGTGGCAAACTACCATAACAAAAAAAAAAAAAAAAAAAAAAAAAAAAAAAGAGTACAAAACCAATCTAATTTACATGTGGAGGACAAAGATAAAGAAAAAGGATAATATAAAATAGAGAGGAGGCCCTGAGAGAAAGGATCGGAAAATTGAGAAAGAAACACTATAGTAATTAGAACTATATTTGCAACCAACTTCAAGTAATATATACAAGAACTGACCTCCTCAGACTATACTGAGGGCAATTTGCTTTAGATAAAACCAGTCTACTTTTATTTTGTTGTCATCTAGATCTATTATAATTGCTACCTAACTCATTAGAACCTAGTTTTCCCACCCACTCTCTACAAATTCATTATATTGGGCTCACTAGGCCTAGATCCACTAACTTTTTGGGCCCAGGGTTCAAACTTTGTCCTTACAACCTTAATTACATTACCTTATTAAATGAGATGATCTTACATTACTTATTGGTAGGGATGTAATAGCTTATTGAATTGATAAAATTTTCCATACTAATAAATTTTATTTCACTCATGAGAATAACTTAAATTATCGAGAAACCTCTAAAATACCCCAAAACCTCTAAAATGACCAAAGTGCCCTTGGAACAACCAAAATGACTAAAATGCACTACAAATGAACCTCCAAAATGACCACAATACCCCCAAAACTTTTTAAATGACCAAAATACTTTTGAAACCTATAAAATTACCAAAATACCATTGAAACTTCTAAAATAACAAAAAAAATCCAAAACCTCTAAAATGAGCAAAATACTCCCAAAACATCTAGAATGACCAAAATACAGATGAAACCACTAGAATGAGCAAAATACTCGTAAACCTAAAAAATTACTAAAATAACCCTGAAACCTCTAAACTGATTAAAATACCCTGAAAAATCTAAAATGACCAAAATACCCCCAAACCTCTAAAATTAGCAAAAACTCCTGGAAACCTCGAAAATGACGAAAAATACCCCGAAACCTCTAAAATGATAAAATATAACTCAAAACCTTTAAAATGACTAAAGTACTCTTGAAACCACTAGAATGACCAAAATACCCTCAAAACCTCTTCAATAACCAAAATACTCTAGAAACCTCTAAAAGACCAAAATACTCCCTAAACCACTATAATGACCAAAATGCCCTGAAACTACTATAATGACCAAAATACTATCTAAAATCACTAAAATGACTAAAATACCCCCAAAAACTTCAAAACAACCAAAAATACACTAATACCTCTTGAATGACCAAACTATCTCAAACTTTTAAACTGGTCTAAAATACCCGAAGCCTTCGAAATAACCAAAATTTGCGAGTAATTTTTATGTCATTTAGAGGTTTTAGAGGTATTTTGGTCATTTTAGAGGTTCCAAGATATCTGTTTTTCTATTTTAGAGGTTAAAGTGTATTTTGGCAATTTCAAAAGATTTTAGGATATTTTGGTCATTTTAGTGATTTCAAGGGAATTTTGGTCATTTTAGAGGTTTGGATATATTTTGGTCATTTTATATGTTTCAAGGTATTTTTGATCATTTTAGAGGTTTCGGGCTATTTTGGTTACTTTAGAGGTTTCTAGGGTATTTTTGGTCATTTTGAGGCTTTAGGGGTATTTTTTTTTTTTTTTTTTCCATTTTGAGGTTACTGGGGTATTTTGGTTATTTTAGAGATTTTGGGAGTATTTAAGTCATTTTAAAGGTTTCAAGTTTCTTTGCTCATTCTAGAATATTTGAGGGCATTTTGGTCATTTTAACAATTTTAGGGGAATATTTTAATCATTTTAGATGTTTTTTAGGGTATTTTGGTCATTTTCAAGGTTTGACTCAAGTGGCTCGAAACCTTACCACCCGTCAACTCCCATCTTCATCCCGAGCCAAATTTTCATCCATGCTTACAACTGATTCAAACAATTGTCCAAAAACATCTTCCATACACAAATGGCATTTTGCTCCAACGTCTGATTCTGGGAAAACCCAAAACTCTATGAATTATTGTAGTAGACAAAATTCCATATCCCTCACCCATGGCCATATGCCAATACCAAATTATCCCTTAAAAATCACTCATTCCAAGTGCACCATTAAACGAGTCCTCACAAATTCACAATCACCCAATGGGGTGGACAACCCCACAAAATGAAAAGATTTTCCCACATGAATGCATTGACTAACACATTCTAGGTCCAGAATGATCAATTTAAACATTAGTGATTTTTCCATTTTGGGAAAAAACCAATTGAGCCATTTCCCAAGTCTTTTCTTGAATGGTAGACCATTTTTTGCCCAATCCCAGAAAATTTATTAGAATCTTCAAAAGTGGCCTACAAAACTTTGGAGAACTTCACTAAGCCTCCACTCAATTATCCTTATTTTATTTGATTTTTCAGTTATATACCATGCACTAAATGCCCTAGATCTTACATTGGGAATGTGTGATTATCGAGTAATCTCCATTTAAAATTCTTGCAAGAAGGTTAAAAATCAAATTATGGGATTCATTCAATTTATTTTTCTAATGTCAATTGAAATTTAGTCTCAATACCACTCTTTTAATCAACAATCTAAGTGTTTGTTTTTAGACCCCTTAAAACACAACCAGATTAACTTAGTTAATTAGCCAAGTGATTATTTAGTCAAATTATCAGATCTAGGTTAACACAAATATATCATATCAATGTAAAGTGCAGAAAATAAAAAACACAAAGATATGATGACCCAGGAAAACTAAATCGGTAAAAAACCTGAGGAGGATTTAACCTAGCTATCCTCAAGGTAAAACAACAAATCTACTATGAAAGAATTGAAGTTTACACAATAGCGACTTAGACCACTAACATCCTATTGCTACATCGAGTAGGAAACTTACTACCACGACCCCATGATAGCTCCGAGTCCACTGACTACTTCTTTCTTTGGCCTTTGCAAAACACAAACACCCACGTTTGTGACTTTGAGATCCCACTCAAAAGTTTAGCAACACAAACTCTCCTGTTTGTGACTCCAAGACCACCTTTGAAGGTTTAGATCATCAGCACCTTTGATGACTAGAGAAGGCAGCAACTTCTACAACACCAGATCTTGAGATTCTTCAAGTAATAACACCGATAGAAAATATGAGAGAGTTTTTTAGGTACAAAACCCTAAATACAAAAGAGGCACACTCTTCTCTCTCTAAAAAGCCTTATAAAAACGTGTTTAGGGTTTCCTTTATATAGTGGGAGAAGTAGATCTGAAATCCTAATCCTTAATGGGCTTGAACTGCTGTTTGGGCTTAATTAAAATTCTGCAGATATAACTTTCAATCGGTCGAGCCTATTCATTGATTGAACCAAGCAAATTCTAAAATCTTCTTTTTGCAGCTTGTATGTTCTTGTATGTTCACGATTTGCCAATTGTTCTAAACTTTTAGAACCTAACACTAAGTTTCTAATGGAAAAAGCCCAGACCCAATCTCAATGATCCAAGCTTCCTCCCAAGAAGGATATAAAAATGCGGCTGATGGATGCTTTGTCCAGGATAAATTATGATAATGATTCAACCTTTTCAAGTGACACCAATTATGAAAACCAAATGCAATCTTTGTATTCACATGATCCATATAAGATAGACCCACATATAATTTGAATAAATTTCCATTATATGTAATTTGATTAAATTACCATCCAAAGTAGTCCAAGTGATTTTCTCCTCCTATGTGAACAGGAAATATCATTTAACAATTGTAAGACTAGTCTTTTAATATCCAAGACAATTCTCAAAGTGTCCATGAAAATTACGAGTCTACAAGAAGTGTCCCGACAGAAGTTATTTTCATGATTCAAAATAGTACTCCAAGTCACTAGCAAAGTTCAAAAGAAAGTGTCCAAGGGATGTCATTGTCATGATAGTAAACGAGTCATATCTTTTAGAACGTGACTCGTTTTCTAGAAAATATTTTCTTAAAAAATTGATTGATTTTTTTAATTATAATCCTGAAATTATTTTTTATTGTTTGATTAGCAAATAAAATTATTAATACTTTTTGTAATTTTAAATAATTACTCGAAGAAAAATCATAGAACACACTCCAAAACAGATACTTTGACTCTAGAGTCTAGACTAGCTTAGGTAGATATAAAATCATCATGCAATTTTCTTCATAGTGAAATGAGGACAAAAGCCACGGGGGATGAAGAACCCAACAATGGTTTTTTTTTTTTTTTTTTTTCTTAATTATTGTTACTAGTCACTAACCCGTGCAATGCATGGGAAAACTATTAAGTATGAAGGTTTAACATTCTCAATTATTTAATAAATGTATGAAAGACAAATTTAAAGAACAAATTATTCAATATTTCTAATTAATCAAGGTGAACCACAACAATAACAAATATGTTAACCCATCCAACAACAAAAATACAACTCATAAGCTTAAATTATATCCAAACACAAACAAACGTAAAAAAAAAAAAAAAAAAAAAAAAAAGTCTCATATTAATACAAAGTGAGAAACAAAACAAAAGGCTAAATGTAAATTAAAATTATAAAAGATTAATAGTGGTCATTGTAACCCACAAAACATATACACGGACAGCACTATTAATAAAATAAACAATCAATACTAAATATAAAATAATATAAATAATACAAGCGCACAAATTTTTTTTTTTTTTTTTTTTTTAAGAAATATACGAAGTTAACACTTGATGGACGTGGCAGAGGCATATAAACTTGAATCTGAAAACTTCACAGGCTTGGTCAGGCAAAGGCACACAAAACAAAATAAGATTGAGAGCATCTCCAGCAAATTCATCAAATTTTTGTATTGTTTGGAGAATGAACAATGACTTTTACCTTTATTTATTCACTTTTTCAAATATATTTTCCAACAGACTCTTTATCTCATTTAAATATTATTATTTTATTCTTTATTTATTCTTTTTTTTAACAACTACACATCTTCCAACATTTTTTTATTCAATACCTAATTATTATAATAGAAAAAAGCATTTGAAGAATGAACAGTAGCCCATCAAATTTGATGAGCTACTGTTCATGAGCCAAAAAAAATTTAGAGTTTAGAGAATCTATTGGAGACCATTTTTTTGGTCTCATTCTCTATTATAGAGAATATTTTGCCTTTAGCTATACCATTAGAGATGCTCTGATTTGGCCTGCCTTCAACGTTTGTTTTTTATTTTTATTTTTTGTTTTTGGAAAAGGGCCTGCCTTCAACGTATAAATCAAAGTTTTAAAAGTGCATATCCAACTAAGTTCGAATTGTTTCTCCAAAAAAAAAAAAAAAAAAAAAAAAACTAAGATCGAATCCGTTAACATTTTCAATTCCAATTGCTAAAAAGTAGTTTCTCAAAAAAATATGTTAAAAAGTATATATGTACTAGTCTTATGTCAAAATAATTAATTAAAAAATAAAATAAAATAACCCAAAAACAACAAAGTAGGTACTCATATTAAAAAAAAATAAATAAATAAAAAGCAGAGGACGCAAACCTACTTATGCTTGTTTAAGCATGACCTTTACGACTCACTATGCATTTTTTTTTCTTTTTTGCAAAGATCAAGTCAAATCTATAGAAATAACAATTTATTAAGGGAACAACCTGTTAGAATACATAAAGGTTCAAGAAGAAAGAAGTAAAGGCTGAAGAAGAAAGAAGAAGGCAGAAGAATCTTTTTTTTTTTTTTTTGGGTGGGGTGGGGGGGTTAAATGGAGATTAATATTAAAACTAACTTGCCATAAAGACCAAAGTGGCGGCTGAAAACCTACAATAATACAACCCATTGACATCCGAATTTAGCAAATTAGTAATTTCTACAGAGGGGGAAACATCAAACACAACAAAATCCTCCGAAGGCAAACAGATATAGTTAGTTAGTAGATTGACGTTTGTACAATACAGATATAGTTGTCACTAAACGGCTTGTCGTTTGTACAATACAGATATAGTTAGTTAGTAGATTGACAGGTGTTAGCTTTCTATTGGTTTATTCTTTTATTAGTTCATTTGTTATACTTTCCCGTGTCTCTAATCTTACTATATAAGAACCAAAGCTTGATATTTATCAACATACAGAATCATTCACATAAAAATTCTCTCTCTTGTTAGGCTTTGTGGAGCCTAGTTTATGTTTAAATTTTTGGCCCGTTTTGTAGCCCATTGTAATCCTGTGCGCAGGATATAAAAGTCTCTTTTGTGATTAGGGTTTGTGGTTGTTGTTGTGTTTTTAGAAAGAGAAAAAAAACATTGTAGCCGCACTTTATATTTTTCCCTGATAATAGTGATATCCCTGCAACTCCGTGGACGTAGGCAAATTGCCGAACCACGTAAATACTGTCTTGTGCGTGTGATTGTTTTCTTTGACGTGTGTTTTCTCTATATTTTTTTTGTTTCTCACAGGTTGGAATTTTGGTTGAATTCCCAACAACTGGTATCAGAGCCTAGGGTTAGGTTTGAGTGGGAGCAATGGCAGAGGAAGCAGGAAAGACGTCTGGAATAGAAAAGTTTGATGGCACAGACTTTGCGTATTGGAGGATGCAGATTGAAGATTATCTCTATGGGAGGAAATTGCACCTGCCTCTTTTGGGGACAAAACCTGAGGCGATGAAAGCTGATGAATGGGCTCTTCTTAACAAACAGGTACTGGGAGTTATCAGGTTAACTCTGTCTAAGTCTGTTGCACACAATGTTGTAAAGGAGAAGACCACAACAGATTTGATGAAGGCTTTGTCTGGTATGTATGAAAAGCCGTCAGCAAACAACAAGGTGCATCTGATGAAGAAACTGTTCAATTTGAAGATGGCAGAGAATGCATCAGTAGCACAACATCTGAATGAATTTAACACTATCACAAATCAATTGTCGTCTATAGAAATTGATTTTGATGATGAGATTCGTGCTCTGATCGTCTTGGCTTCTTTGCCAAACAGTTGGGAGGCAATGAGGATAGCAGTAAGTAATTCTACAAGAAATGAAAAGCTCAAGTACAATGATATTCGAGATTTGATTCTGGCTGAGGAGATTCGTAGAAGAGATGCAGGTGAAACCTCAGGATCTGGTTCTACCCTAAACCTTGAGACAAGAGGCAGAGGTAATAACAGAAATTCAAATCGGGGCAGATCAAAATTCAGAAATACTAATCGGAACAGAAGTAATTCTAGATCAGGCCAACAAGTACAATGCTGGAATTGTGGGAAAATAGGTCACTTCAGGAATCAATGCAAAAGTCCTAAGAAGAAGAATGAAGATGATTCTGCTAATGCTGTAACAGAAGAGGTACAAGATGCATTACTTCTTACAGTAGATAGTCCACTTGATGATTGGGTTTTGGACTCAGGAGTTTCGTTTCATACCACTCCACACCGAGAAATCATACAGAATTATGTTGCTGGTGATTTTGGTAAGGTGTATTTGGCTGATGGTTCAGCCTTGGATGTTGTGGGTATGGGAGATGTCCAGATATTGTTGCCCAATGGGTCTGTTTGGTTATTGGAGAAGGTTCGACATATTCCTGACCTAAGGAGGAATCTGATTTCTGTTGGACAACTTGATGATGAAGGGCATGCAATACTATTTGTTGGTGATACTTGGAAGGTTACAAAGGGGGCTAGAGTATTGGCTTGTGGAAAGAAGACTGGTACTCTATATATGACCTCAAGTCCAAGAGACACAATTGCAGTTACTGATGCAAGTACTGATACAAGCCTATGGCACCGCAGACTTGGTCACATGACTGAGAAAGGGATGAAGATGCTGTTGTCAAAAGGAAAACTACCATAATTAAAGTCCATTGATTTTGACATGTGTGAAAGCTGCATCTTAGGAAAGCAGAAAAAGGTGAGCTTCTTGAAAACTGGCAGGACACCGAAGGTTGAAAAATTAGAGTTAGTACACACTGATTTGTGGGGGCCTTCTCCGGTTGCATCCCTTGGAGGTTCAAGGTACTACATCACTTTCATTGATGACTCAAGCAGAAAGGTACGGATTTATTTTCTGAAAAATAAATATGATGTATTTGAAACTTTTAAGAAGTGAAAGGCCATGGTTTAGACAGAAACAGGTTTAAAAGTAAAATGTTTAAGGTCTGATAATGGAGGAGAGTACATAGATGGAGGGTTCAGTGAGTATTGTGCTGCACAGGGAATTAGGATGGAAAAGACCATTCCTGGGACACCACAGCAGAATGGTGTAACTGAGCGCATGAACAGAACTCTCAATGAGCGTGCTAGGAGTATAAGGTTGCATGCTAGACTACCAAAAACTTTTTGGGCTAATGCTGTTAGCACTGTAGCTTACCTGATAAACCGAGGGCCATCAGTTCCCATGGAGTTCAGACTTCTTGAGGAGGTTTGGAGCGGTAAAGAGGTAAAGTTTTCACATTTAAAAGTTTTTGGTTATGTTTCTTATGTTCGTATTGATTCTGATGCTCGTAGTAAACTTGATGCAAAGTCTAAAATATGTTTTTTCATTGGCTATGGTAATGAGAAATTTGGCTATAAGTTTTGGGATGAACAAAACAGGAAAATCATCAGAAGTAGAAATGTGATATTTAATGAACAGGTTATGTACAAGGACAGGTCAACTGTAGTGTCAGGTGTTACAGAGATAGATCAAAAGAAATCTGAGTTTGTCAACTTAGATTGATTGACTAAAAGTACTGTTCAGAAAAGGGGTGAAGAAAATAAGGAGAATGTAAATTCACAGGTAGATCAGAGTACACCTGTAGCTGAAGTCCGCAGATCTTCCAGGAACATTAAACCTCCACAACGTTATTCACCCACTTTAAATTATCTCCTATTGACTGATGGTGGTGAGCCAGAGTGTTATAAAGAAGCCTTGCAAGATGAGAATTCAAGCAAGTGGGAGTTAGCCATGAAGGATGAAATGGATTCCTTGTTGGGGAATCAGACATGGGAACTGACTGAATTGCCAATAGGAAAGAAGGCTTTGCACAACAAGTGGGTTTACAAAATAAAGAATGAGCATGATGGTAGCAAACGTTACAAAGCTAGATTAGTTGTTAAAAGGTTCCAACAGAAGGAGGGCATTGACTACACAGAGATATTTTCTCCAGTTGTGAAGATGTCAACAATTAGACTGGTGCTGGGAATGGTGGCTACAGAAAATTTACATCTTGAGCAGTTAGATGTGAAGACGGCATTCCTTCATGGTGACTTGGAGGAAGACCTTTACATGATTCAGCCAGAAGGGTTCATTATTCAAGGACAAGAGAATCTAGTCTACAAACTGAGAAAGAGCTTGTATGGTCTAAAACAAGCTCCAAGACAATGGTACAAGAAATTTGACAGTTTTATGCATAGAATTGGGTTCAAGAGATGTAAAGCTGATCATTGTTGCTATGTCAAATTCTTTGACAATTCTTATATCATTTTACCGTTGTATGTGGATGATATGCTCATTGCAGGGTCTAGCATTAAGGTGATTAATAATCTGAAGAAACAATTATCAAAATAGTTTGCAATAAAGGATTTGGGAGCTGCAAAGCAAATCCTTGGTATGAGAATCATTAGAGACAAGGCTAATGGTACATTGAAACTTTCACAGTCAGAGTATGTGAAGAAAGTTCTCAGCAGGTTCAACATGAATGAAGCTAAACCAGTGAGCACACCCTTGGGTAGTCATTTCAAATTAAGTAAAGAATAGTGACCGAAGACAGAAGAAGAAAGGCACCATATGAGCAAGATGCCCTATGCCTCAGCTATTGGTAGCTTGATGTATGCTATGGTGTGTACAAGGCCAGACATTGCACATGCAGCGGGAGTTGTGAGCAAATTCATGAGTAGGCCTGGAAAGCAGCATTGGGAGGTAGTTAAGTGGATTCTGAGATATCTGAAGGGTTCATCAGATACATGTCTTTGCTTCACAGGTGCAAGTTTGAAACTGCAGGGTTATGTAGATGCTGATTTTGCTGGCGATATTGATAGTAGAAAGGGTACTACTGGGTTTGTATTTACTCTGAGTGGTACTGTTATATCATGGGCTTCAAATCTACAAAAGATTGTTACTTTGTCTACTACAGAAGCTGAGTATGTTGCAGCAACTGAAACTGGAAATGAGATGATTTGGCTACATGGTTTCTTAGATGAATTGGGTAAGAAGTAGGAGATGGGCATTCTACACAGTGACAGTCAGAGTGCAATCTTTCTTGCCAAAAATTTGGCTTTTCATTCAAAGTCGAAGCATATACAAACAAAATACCACTTTATCTGTTACCTTGTTGAAGATAAATTGGTAATACTTGAGAAGATTTTTGGATCTAAGAACCCGGCAGATATGTTGACTAAAGGTGTCACTATTGAGAAGTTGAAGCTGTGTGCAGCTTCAATTGGTCTTCTAGCTTGAGGACAGGAGGATGAGTTGCAGGGATAAGGGATTGCTTTTGGAAGATAGCGGCTGATGTTGGTGATTGAACTAGTCTCCAAGTGGGAGATTTGTTGGGCTTTGTGGAGCCTAGTTTATGTTTAAATTTTTGGCCCGTTTTGTAACTCATTGTAATCTTGTGCGCAGGATATAAAAGCCTCTTTTGTGATTAGGGTTTGTGGTTGTTGTTGTGTTTTTAGAAAGAGAGAAAAACACTGTAGCCGCACTTTGTATTTTTCCCTGATAATAGTGATATCCCTGCAACTCCGTGGACGTAGGCAAATTGCCGAACCACGTAAATACTGTCTTATGCGTGTGATTGTTTTCTTTGACGTGTGTTTTCTCTATATTTTTTTTGTTTCTCACAGGTTGGAATTTTGGTTGAATTCCCAACATCTCTCTTTCTCTCTCTCTCTCTCTCTCTCTCTCTCTCTCTCTCTCTAATATTCAATTCCTCCATTATTGAAGCTCAAGTTTGTGTGCACAGATTCTAACATGATATCAGCGCCTTAACTAACTCAAAGTCCTTACTTTGGCACTCTTTGATTTCCTAGTTCAATTCTCTTTCATCTCCATTTTTCAATTTTTGTTTCTCTAGTGCTTTCTGTGTAGTCAAGTAGGAAATTTTCAATTCTTCTTTATTCCTGCACTAGTTTTTTCTTCTAGATCTTGATTTCTTTATGATAATTGCATATTTTGGTTTCAGATCTTGAATCAATTCTCTGTGATTGAGAGTTTTTTTCTTGATTAGATCTGTGGTGAATCAATTCTTTGATTGGTAGTTTATTCTAGCTCTTTAAGAATTCATTGTTGAATTGATCATGAATACTAGTGCATCAAATTCAACCACACCAACCCACCAAATTGGGGAAAACCCTTCCAGCACTTATTTCATGCCAAATAGTGATAACCTTGGCATGTTCCTTGTGGTACAACCCCTTACTGAAGAGAACTATAATACCTAGAGTAGGTCTATCCTTGTGGCTTTGGATGCAAAAACCAAGCTAGGCTTTATTGATGGTTCTATATCAAAACCCCAATTTGTCACTCATCCACACTATGCTACTTGGTGTAAGTGTAATGACAAGGTTTTAGCCTAGCTAGTTGTTCAATTCACTTTCAAAAGATCTCCAGCCTAGTGTGATCTACTTCAAGACTGCAAGAGAGGACTGGCTTGATTTACTACAGATGTACTCTCAAGGTAATGGTCCTAGAATTTTTGAGTTGAGGAAAGAAGTCAGCTCTTCGGCTCAGGATGATTCAACCATTAATGCCTACTACACTAAATTTAAAGGTGTCTGGGATTGATGAGTACTCTAACTACAGGTCTTGTACTTGTGGGCATCAAGTAGAAGACTATACTATGGCATTCTTGATGGATCTTAATGATACTTAGCAATGAAAGGACAGATTCTTCTCATGGATCCTATTCCTCCCTTGACTAAAGTATTCTCTCTTTTTGTCCAAGATGAGAAGCAAAGGAAAGTAGGCATTGGAAAGAAGTCTAACATTGAATCAGCAACTTTGATAGTCAAGAATAACAATACCTTTGTTAAGGAATTCAGTAAGGCTATGTCTGGGAGACCTCAATGCACTCACTATGGGATTTTAGGCCATGTGGCTGATAAATACCATGTGAACCTTACTCGTGCAGAACATTAGCAGTTTCTTGGTTTGCTAAACTCTCAAAATCATTTTGGTACCCAGACACCACAAGAATCTACTTCAGATATCCACCAAGTTGCTACCATCATTACTTAGCCTTCTATAGGTCTTTAAGGGCATGAGATGTCAGGTATCTGGTCTTCTTCCCAATTTCCAAAATTACCATTTCATTCTTTAGAATATTGTGTTTTCTCTTCACAAGTTAGTACTTCGTATCTTGCCTCTACTGATTGGATCCTTGATAGCGAAGCCATTGATCATATGGTCCATTCTCTCCAATTTTTTACATCAGTTATTTCCATTGTACAAATCTCTGTTAGATTACCTAATGGAGAAATGGCTAAAGTCACTCATATAGGAATTTTCCAATTATCCCCTATCCTAACACTAGAGAATGTGCTTTGTATTCCCACATTTTCTTTTAATCTTGTCTTTATAAGCAAACTTACTCAATCTCCTTCTTCTTGTTGCATTTTTCTTTCACATTACTATTTCATCCAAGACTTACAGCTTTGGAGGATGATTGGGTTGTGTAAAAAGGAAGGAGGTCTCTATACACTGCAAAATTCATCTCAAGCTACCTTACCAAAGTCCGATTTTGATGTAATATCAAAGTTTTCTTCCATCACTCTTGTAAACTCTATCAATTCTTGTAACTATACTTCTATAGTAGATAAATCTGGTCTATGGCACAGCAGGTTAGGCCATCCTTCTTCATAAAGACTAGCTTTGTTGCAATCTATTGTACCTGAAATCGGTTTTTACAATAGTAATATAGTCTTTGATTGTTCTTTTTTTCCTCTTGCCAAACAAAAAAGATTACCATCTCATTCTTCTACACATGTTTCATCCTCTTGTTTTGATTTGGTACATGTTGACATTTGGGGACCTTATTCCACTCCTTCCCTAAATGGCTCTAATATTTTCTTACCATAGTGAAGGACTATAGTAGATGCACCTGGGTTTTCTTGATGACACAAAAATCTGAAACATCATGCTTGATTCAATAATTTTTTGATATGGTGGCTTATCAGTTTCAAACCACTATCAAAGTGATCAGGTCAGATAATGGACCTGAGTTTGCCTTGCAATCTTTCTATACTTCTAAAGGAATTATACACCAATTGTCTTGTGTGGAATCTTCTTAGCGAAATTCTATAGTTGAAAGAAAACACCAAAACCTTCTTAGTGTTGCTAGAGCTTTAAGATTTCAAGCAAACATGCCCTTAAAGTTCTGGGGTGATTGCATCCTAATTGCCACCTACCTTATTAATAGAATACTTCACCCATTCATGTTACACCTTTTGAGGAACAATTAGGTCACCCACCTTCATACTCTCATCTTAAGGTTTTGGATGCCTTTGTTATGCCTCCATCTTAAGTAGAAATAGAACCAAATTTGACCCTAGAGCTAAAGCATGCATTTTTCTTAGTTATCCTTATGGACTCATGGTACTAAAGGTTACAAATTATATGATTTGGCTAGTAAAACTTATTTCTTATCTAGAGATGTAGTTTTTAAAGAAACTACTTTTCCATTCAAAGATTGGATTTTCAAGCCTATTCAATCATCACCCCTAGTTAATCATTCTATGTTTTCCCCTTAACCTTGTGTTCTGGACTCTTCACACAGGGTTTCTTTAGATTTTCCTACTATATATGCAGAATTTTCCCCACATTTCACTGTGTTTGATATTGCTATCTCACCTGACAAGTTTCCTGACCTTGTACACCCTAATCTTCCCTCATCACATACTCCTCAGTTTGTCCTACCTTCAGTTCACTCTCAATCAAATATTGCTCCACTCAGACATTCTACTGGAGTCCATAAGCCACTTACCTATCTCAAATATTATCATTGTAATCTTGTTACTACTCATGTATTGGCCTCAGCTTCTCTCAATCCCTCAGACGATTCCACTGCTTCTAGTCCTTCAGGTATCTTATATCCTCTCTCTTCTACCCTTTCTATAATAAGCTCTCTACTACTCATAAAGCCTTTTCTATTGCTTTAACCATTAACAATGAACCAGAGTCCTACACTCAAGCTCTTAAATTATCCTAGACGGCAAGATGCCATGTAAGCCAAGATTAATGCTCTTCAGGCCAATAATACTTGGGTTATGACTAAAATTCATCTTGGTAAAGTGCCTATTGGGTGTAAATGGGTATTTAGGATCAAGCTTAAAGCTAATGGTTCTGTTGAGAGGTATAAGGCCAAATTAGTGGCTTCGGGCTATACATAAATAGAAGGGTAAAATTTTATAAGACTTTCTCACAAGTTGTGAAGTTTGTGGCTATAAGGACTTTGCATGCTATGGCTGCAGTTTAGGGTTGGCATCTAACTCAGTTAGATGTCAACAATGCCTTTCTCCATGGAAACTTACAATAAGAGGTTTATATGGTTCCACCTCCTAGATTTGGCAGCAAAAGGGAGGTATGTGAACTTACAAAATTATTGTATGGACTCAAACAGGCTAGTAGATAGTGGTTTGCTAAACTTTCTTCCACAATTATTGATCATGGATTTGTTCAGTCCAAGTTAGATCACTCAATCTTCACCAAGGTTCAAAAGGGTTCAATTATCATTATTTTGGTGTATGTTGATGATGTAATGATAGCAAGCAACGATGTGGACGCTATGAACGTTTTTAAACAATTCCTAAACAATAAATTCAAGCTCAAGGACCTTGGAACCTTAAAATGCTTTATAGGCCTTGAAGTGACTAGAACTTCTAAAAGGCTGTCCTCTTAAGCTACTATCTGATATAAGTTTGCTAGCTTGTAAACCTTCAAGCATTCCCATGGAACAATCTACAAAATTAATCAACACCAGTGGTGATAGTGTTCAAGATCCTTCATTATATAGGAGGTTGATAGGGAAGTTATTATATCTGACTTTAATAATGCCTGACATCAGCTATTCAATTCATAATTTGAGTCAATTTATGATTGCTCCTAAGATGCCTCATCTTCAAGCTGCTTACAAAATTCTCAAGTACTTGAAGAATACTCTAGGACAAGGGTTATTTCTATCTGCAAAATTTGAATTGCAGCTGAAGTGTTACTGTGAGGCAATTAGGTAGCTTGTATAGACACTAGAAGATCTATTTCTGGTTTCTGTGTGTTCTTGGGTGAATCCTTAATATATTGGAAGTGTAAGAAACAACAAGTGGTGGCAAGGACCTCTATAGAGTTAGAATATAGAATTGTGGCTACTGTGACCAGTGAGATAGTTTGGTTAATTGCATTACTCAAAACTTTTGGTTTTGTTGATAACCAACCAGCTTCTCTCTACAGTGATAACAAAGCAGCCTTGTAGATTGCTACAAATCTAGTATACCATGAGAAGACTAAATACATTGAGATTGATTGTCACTTAATCAGAGAAAAGATCCAAGATGGGGTGATCAAGACCTTCCATGTTCCTACAAGACATCCATTAGGGGGACCACAATTTGACTCTCTATAACCACTCTAAAAACAGGCCCGCTATAAACACCGTATTTTGTATCCCTTATAACTCAGGCCCCCGTTCCTCAATGTTGGTAAAATTCTAAAGCCCAAGGTTGGTTTAGGGTCCGATCAGATTGAAATTGACTTGAGAAAGGTTTTTATGGAAAATATAACTCTTTTATGATTTGAATAAAACTATTTTTGGAAAATAAAGGCCACAGAAACCCTAGGGCATGCGTACGCAGACACGTGTATGCGTACGCATGCTCCAGACCTACGTACGCAAGCTTCATGCATGCATATGCATACATGAGCATGCGTATGCATGCTAGGGTTCCAAAAACTATGAAAGGCAAGTTTTCCGTATTAAAGCTGAGGTTTGGAATGAATCCCATATCGTTTGGGAGTCGTTTTAAACCCTCATTTTTCTCAATATAAAAAGTCATACATGGTACATTTTCAAAACAAACAGAAATCCTAAGGGAAAACACTAAGATTCACTAGAAATAGTGAATCTAAGAGGGAGTTTTTTACAAAAACATCCTCAAGTAAATTTTCTTTTGATTAGGGCCTTTTTCGGCCTTGATCTTTAAGTTTAAGATTACTAATCACGCTTCTTATTGATTCTGAATAGATTTGACTAAGGGGAATTGTCAAAAATCAAGCTTGGGAAGCTTTGTTTTTGAGGTATTAGTCTAAACTTTCTTTTTCTTTTTCTCTTTCTTTTTATGCTTTAATCTTTTTGTTTGCTTTAGTTTTTGTTATTATATGTTTTAATATGTCTATGTAGTTTAGGTTTTTGTAGTTCTTATGTTTTAAACCATGTTAGGCTGTTAGAATCTTTGTTTGGAAGTTCTACTTTGTTTTCTATGTTGCTAGGGTTTCTGGGGTGGATTCCGCATAATCCTACCTACGCATGTAGGCTTGTTCATTCGTGCGCATGATCTTGCCCAGAACCCCTAACCCTAATTCATCTGATTCTGTTTCTTATTTCACATGTAATGCTTCTATTTTAGATCCCTTTTTATATATTTATTGTTTTGAGCTTTTGTTTCACATGTTTATTGTTTGTTTGCTTTTCACATGTTAAAATTAGGGTTTATTTTCTTTTTCTTGCTTTGATGTTATGAACATGCATTCATATGCCCATTCATTGATGCCATAGGTGCTGTGATGCAGTAAGATAAGTAAGGTAAGTCATACATTCACATGAACATGCATCTTTGAATATGATCTTGCTTTGATGATAAAGATGAACATGCTTGTTTGGATGAGTTTTTCTTATAGTATAGATGCAATCACATGTTTGCTTGGATCTTTCTATGCTTGTGTTTCTACCTTGATTCAATGTTTATGCCTTGGATGTGGTATGATGACATGATGCTAGATGAATGCTAGGCTTTGGTTGATTGCCAATGATAGATGTATGATTAGGTTTTTGGGATTATTGATGCCATATTGTATGCTTATGTTTCTGTGCTTGTGTTTCTGCCTTGATTTAATGTTTATGCCTTGGATATGGTATAATGACATGATGCTAGATGAATTCTAGGCTTTGGTTGATTGCCAATGATAGATGTATGA
The DNA here is from genome assembly GCA_032727855.1 of Quercus ilex subsp. ballota. Taxonomy (NCBI): domain Eukaryota; kingdom Viridiplantae; phylum Streptophyta; class Magnoliopsida; order Fagales; family Fagaceae; genus Quercus; species Quercus ilex. The sequence continues at coordinate 16,851,102 of CM064908.1, read as the reverse complement.
TTAGGTTTTTGGGATAATTGATGTCATATTGTATGCTTAGATGTATGCTAGTGTGTGTGTGAGTTAGAATGCAATATTGAGTATGCATTTAATAGGGATAAGACACAAGACACAATGAGAGGAATCCAACCTTAGGGTTGGGCAGTTTTGGGTGCCTAACACCTTCCTAAGACCATACCCAAACTTCGAACCCATATCTCTAGTAGTAAGATCAAAAAGGTCCTTCCTCGAGAGAATGCTATATATATGGTTCCTAGACCATTACAAAAACTACGTGGCAACTCCCCGTTGTGTTCACGAGGCTGCACACGTAGACCCTTTGTATGCGTATGCGTACTCAAGCCCAGAAACCCTAATTCGACATTTTCTGCTTCTATTTCTTTATTTTATTAGTCTAATATGCCTCTATTCTAGCTTATCTTTGCATGTATATGTTTTTATTTCTCTTTTTATGTGTTGTTTGTTCTTCACATGTTAGATTAGGGTTTCCTTTTAATTAAATCTTTGATGTGCCATGAACATGCATATGATATGATCAAACATTGATGCATAGGTGCTTTGACGTAGTAAGGTGAGTGAGGTAAGGCATTGTAGAGACCACATTTTGTACCACTTATGACTCGGGCCCTCGTTCCCAATTATGCTGAATTCTAAGGCTCAGGGTTGGTTTAAGGCCCAATCAGAAGTTAAATTGACTTAAGAAGTGTTAAAATGAGAAATATAACTTTCAATGAACAAATAAATCAATTTTTGAAAAATAAGGCCAAAGGAAACCCTCGCTATGCGTACACATGAATTAGCCTACATACGCGGCTTTCTGCATGCGTAAGCAGGCTTAATCTTTCGCACGCATAGCGATTTCCAGAAATCTAAACAAGGCAAGTTTTCTGCATTTATGTTGAGGTTTGGAATGAATCCCACATCGACTAGGGATTGTTCCAAACCCCTTTTTTCACACTATAAGAAGTCTTAAATGGTATATTTTCAAAACATACAAAAATCTCATGGGAAAATACTAAGATTCACTAGAAATAGTGAATCAAAAGGGAGTTTTTCACAAAACACCCTCAAGTCAATTTTCTTTTGATTAGGGCCTTTTTTGGCCTTGATCTTTGAGTTTAATATTTACTAATCACTTTTTTATTGAATTGTGAATAGATTTGATTGAGGAAAACGGTCAAAAATCAAGCTTGAAGAGCTTTTCTTTGAGGTATTAGTTTTAAACCTTTCTTTTCCTTTTCTTTCCTTTTCTGCTTTTATTTCCTTTGTTTGTCTTTTTTTTTTTTTTGGTTATAACATGTTTTGATATGCTTTTCTAGTCTAGGTTTATGCTTTTGTATGTTTTAAATGCATATTAGGTTATTAGAATTTTTGTTTTGAGGTTTTGCCCTGTTTTTAGGGTTTTTAGGGTTTCTGGGCAAGAACCTGCGTACGCATAATCTTGCCTACGTACATAGGCTTGTTCTTGCGTCTGCAAGCCGCTACCCAAAAACCCTAAATTTTATTTTTTGTTTGTTTTGCTTCTGTTTTCACATGTTTGTTTGCTTGTTTACTATCATATGTTAGAATTAGGGTTTATCTTGTGTTTTATTGCTTTGATGCTATGCACATGCATTTACATGCTCATGCATGATGTCATAGGTGCTGAGTTACTGCATGGTAAGTAAAAGGTAAGTCATACATTGGAAATGTTCGTGCATTTATGATATGGTCTTGCTTTGATGATAGAGATGAATATGCTTGTTTGGTTGAGTATTTCCAAAGTGTACATGCAATGATTTTAATGTTGCTGCCTTGTTTTGTTGCTGCTTAGTTTGAAATGCTTTGATGCCTTAATTAGGTGAATGCTAGGTTGGTTGAGATGTATGCTAGATGTATGATAAGGGATGCCATGATTAGATGAATGCTAGGGTCTTTGATGAAGTGATATGAATGATTAGATGTATGGTAGGCTTTGTTTGTGAGTATGACAAATGTATAGTTAGGGATGTTTAATGCCATGTTGATTGCTAGATGTATGTTAGTGTGTGTGTGAGTTAGATACAAGTATTGAGTGTGCCTTTAATAGGGTTAAGATACAAGGCACAATTATGGGAAGCCAACCTTAGGTTGGGTGGTTTTAGGTGCCTAACAACTTCCCAAGACCGTACCTTAACTCCGAACCCATATCTCTGGTAGTAAGATTAGAAAGTCCTTCCTCGAAAGGACGCTATATATATAGTTCCTAGACCATTGCAAAAACTAGGTGGTGACTCCATTTCAACGCCCCCTTATGTCCACAGGCATGCATTCACATGAGCATGCATTTGTCTTGTGCTTTGATGATGGATATGGACATGCTTGGTTGAATGACATGTTTTAATGTTGGGATACCTATCACATGCTTGTTTGATTCTAACATGCCTATGTTTTTGCCCTTGTGATATCTTGTTTCTTTGTTGCCTTGGATGGGATAATATGATATGCATGATAGATGTATGATAGGCTTGATATGAGTTGCCATGATAGATGTATGTTAGGGTTTTGGGATGATTGATATCATGTTGTATGCTTAAATGTATGCTAGTGTGTGTGAGTTTAGTATGTGTTGTGCAGATAACACCCCAGGACTCAAATCAATAACTGTAAATAAGCTAAAATTAAATAACAAGCACACACAAAGAACACAAAAATTTATGTGATTCAGCAAATTGCCTACCTCCACATCAACGACGGAGAAATTTCAATATAAAAATAGGGAGATACAATAGTGCACAAGAACACTCTCAAGAAACCCAAATCTCAATTACACCCTAACACTCTCTCACAGAAACAATAAGAATAGAAGCTGACTGCCTCTCTTTTTCTTTATTTTCTCTTATGCGGCTGCACTTACTAGGTTAATAGAATTCTTGATCTCTCTATCCCATACAACACAAACCTAATATATATATGTCATAGGTCGGCAACACTAGGAGTTACATTCCTAGTTGTATTCGATCATACTTGACCGACTTACAAGCAATGGGCCTTGCGGGCTTCAGTGGCAATTCAAGCCACAAATTGAACCCATGTCAATAGTATGCAATATTGAACATGCTTTTAATGAAATTAAGACGTAAGACACAATGAGTGGAAGCCAACCCACAAGTCAGATAGGGTTAGGTGCCTAACACCTTCCCATCCCCATGCCTAAACTCCGAACCCATAATTTGGTAGTAAGATCAGTCCTTCCATGTAAGAGCGATATATACATGGTTCTTAGGTCATAAAACTAGAGGGTGACTCCATTATCTTTCTTCGCCCCAGTCCACTCGGTCGAGTCGTACTCCCCCCTGAAAGGTGCATTGCGCCCACACCTGCGGGGCGTGATAAAAGATTTGAGTGTGTCTTCTTCATCACCAATTGATTTTTAGGTGAAATGGCACAACTTATGGCCTAAAAAATGGTATCAGAGCCAAGGTCATGGGTTCGAGTCACAAGAGTGTCATTGTGAGAGAGGGATTGATTAGGGGACCAAAATTTGCCTGCCTACAACCACTCTAAAAACAAGCCTGCGGGGTGATGTTGAATGCCATAAAAGATATGAGTGTATCTTCCTCATCACCAATTGGTTTTGAAGTGGAATAGCACAGTTCACAGTCCGACATTAATGAATAGTGTTATCCTTGGAAGAATTAAACTAAGCTTTTCCATGGTGTGTTGTAATAAAGAAGATTCATCTATAACAATGTTCTCCTCCTTTAATTTTTAGGGGAAAAAATATTTGGGACATTATGAATTTATGGCCTTATCAAACAACAATTTCAACTACATCCTTATCAATATATGCATATTTGAGTTTAGATGAATCGTATAAATCTTGAATTTTTAACTATAAGGGCTAACACAATTGGGGAATCACTCCTCTTGAAATAGTTATTACTAATCTGAATTCTTTTTCTCCCTCTTGTATACCAAAACTAACTTTTGGAAAAAGTATAAAATAATAATAATAATGTCAATTTTATAGAGTTTATAATGTATTTAACTCATGTTATTTGTTGCCAAGAGTCTCATCTCCCTATTCAGTAACCAAGATTCGAATGCCCCATCCTCATTTGGTATAACCTTTTTTTTTTTTTTTTTAATGTGTAGGTTATATCAAATCCTATAAATTCAAGTGTTTGTATACTTGAGAGTTTTTTTTCCCCCTTTTAACATGGGAATTTGGAAGGAGAAGAGAAAAAAGAGATCAGTTGTCTATCTTTTTTTGTCAAGATATTTTAAATAAATAATAGAGGGAGGAACAAAAAAAGAAGCTTACACCCTCGCCCTTTAAATACTTCCTGTTTAATGGTATTAAACTTCAAGAGTTTAAAATAATGCTTCAAATCCTCTCGAATTGTTCTTCTCTTTTTTAAAAGAACATCTTTAATGTTTATAAGTTTAAATCACAAAATTAATATTTTAACATTTTCTATGTAAAAGTAAATGGTAATTGTCGTTATTACAAAAATATTGTTAATGGTATGGATTGGCGAGGTAAAAGAGAGGCCGGTGGGATTTGAACCCTAATACCCAGACACTACAGGAGTTGTTGGATCACTGCAGTATCTCTCAAATCCATAATAGTATCATGATTGTCTAATTCTTGTGGCATATGTGTCTAACTCTCGTTATTGCCATGCTACATTAGTGATCTCAGATAATGCAACCTCTAGAGCAATTACTTTCGGGCTTACTGACCTTGTACAAGACCTGCATTAACAAAACAAATGAAATACCTGAAAATGTGGAAGCAAGGCAAGAGAGTACTACAACAAAAGATATCTTGAGCAGATAAAAGCAATGATATGATAAAGACTCCAAAATATACCAGCTTCCTTCAATAAATGTCTAGCACTATATCCACTGAGAAGTAAACAGAGTCAAGCAACCAAAAAGTAAAATATATTGTACGACATTTGTAATAACAATTATTATGAGCAAATGGATTTTGGTTTGGGGTTTACTACTTTACTATGTAAAGATTCTATAGATTAACATATGTAGTATACTTGAAGTTAGTAAAAATTTTCATGGTAAAAACCATATTAAGTATTAAAATTTTATTATGGTTGTGTTTTTATATTGAACTATTAAATATATTATTATGGTAATCATTAATTTATACTTATTATGGCTATATTTGTATGTAAAATTATACCTATTCTACTCCGTTTGTCCCAATTTGTTAGGCTTTTTTTGAAAATCTAATTTTTAATAGGATGTCGTTTAATATATTGTCTTTTGCATGAAAAGGTATGTGTACTACCATCCTTAATTTAAATTTTAGCAAAAAATGGGTATTGATTTTTTAAATAAAGTGAGAGTATATTTAAATTTTTATTTATTAATTTTTCAAAAAATGACTTTGTAGGAATATTAGGTCCAGAAGTCCATTATATATTTGTACATTGGGCCTATGGCCGAAGCCGAGAATAAGGCCTAGTCTGAGGAGGAAGGATCTCCGTAATTGGTTATGGCCACAAAAGCTCAGCGAGATAAGCCGAAGATAAATGTCTCCCCGGCCAACTAAAGCCGAGGATAAAATAAATGGCTTACTAATGCGAGAGAACCTCCCTGAAAGTTCTGTCGGTATGAATAGACATTGTAGAGACATTAGACCAGGAGAAGGCTTAAGATATCTTAGAAAGAAAGCTATCACCACCGCATTTAATGTTCTACAGCTAACTTCCTAGTTGTATTAATGTAGAGAAGACCCCTGAACAGTGTAAAATTGGTTACCCCAAGACATATAAGACCAGAGAGGGTCTCTAATGGGACAGACACTCAAGTAGTGACTCAGATGCTTACCAAATGTAGGATCAAAATGCTTTGGAATGAGATATATAAGAGAGAATACCCTTCATAAAAAGGGGATTGGAGAAGAGAAGAAAAAAGACTGTAGAATCTAGAAACCAAACTTGTAACCCAATTTGAGAATAATATACAAAAATAGTGCACCTCGGACTCTGCCGAGGACTATTTTCTTTCAGTATAATCCTATTTCTGTTCATTTTCCAATCATCTGAGTCTATTCTTACGTTTGTTTGATTAACTAAAGTCTAGTGTTTTCTAACCCACTCTCTACAAATTTATTGTTTTAGACTTTGTGGGCTTAAATCCATCCAAGCAGTGGGCTATAAGTTCAAAGCTGGTCCTTATAGACTTCATTTTGGGACATCTCAAAATGAAATAAAAGTCAAACAATTTGAAACAGAATGAGTATTATTTAAAGAAAATACGATATGTCTAGATTTTAATTGAGAGTTTATATATAGAATAGAAGTTAAATTAAAATATCTTAGAATATTGATGTGTAAAATTTCGGGGCCTCAAAAGTTTACATGGCAATGTATCATAAGGTCAACCAAAAGTAAAAGGATTTCACATCTTTGACTCAAATAACATTTATGTTTGAATAGAGTAGGATTTCCTCCTAATTCTATTTTTAGTTGAACTTTTGTATCCAAAATTGTGAGAAACTATGTGCTTATTTGGCATTTGATTATAAGCTCACATTTTGTTTATTTTATTTACTGTACTTTGTAGGTCTTATACTATCTTTTGTCTCAAATTAATTTCAAATAGTTTAAATTTCAACATTTTGAAAGTAAGATAACTTTTAGCTTTTTGTTTCACATATGCAAATAAGCTATCGAAAATAGTGCAACTGATTGCCTCACCTCAGGGCAAGCCCCTAAAATTTATAAATGTTTTAATTAATTGGATTAATTTTGTTTAGAAAAAAAAAATTAGCTCACCACATTTCACAGCCACACTATAAGTAAAGGCCATGTTAACCACTACTTTGCACCAACCAGTTAGTTATACTTTATAATTTTACAGACAAACAACATGACTCCTTTCAATAAGAACGCATCACCATTGTTGTTGATTGTTATACTGACTACTACTTTCTCAACGAATGCTGCAGAACCTGCAAAAAATGAAATTTCTTATGGAGTAGGCATTTACGAGAACCTTGCTTAGAACTTAGTCTCCTGCACTTTTCAATGGGTAGGGGCACCCCACTATTTTGATATCTACGATCCTAAGAGAGACAAAATCAGATGCAGGGATTATGTTTGGTTGGTTAGACCAGGTGGTCCATGTTTGCAAGATAGTGATATATATTTAATCTGTAATGAACAATACTAGTGGTGGAGCCAAAATTTCACTTTAGGGTGTAAGATTAAAATGAAATATTAAAAAAAAAAAAAACCCTAAAAAATATTAATCTTACTAATAACAAAATAAATAGACAAATGTAATTGTCATACAAAATTTACCTAGTTTTAATTAAAATTTGATATAGACTTATTTTTACGCTTATGATTTTCTTTTTTTGATGAAGCGCTTATGATTTTCTATAGTTTAAATTAACTACAAGTATATATTTCATATCATCAAAATATAGAAACAAAAATAACCAATTCATAGTTTTTAACAATCAAAGTAAGAGATTGGTCCAAATATATTAAACTTAGACATCTAATTTGATTCCTTAAATAAATTGAGAGAAATAAATCATTTTAAAAGCATTAAAAGTATAGTAATATATGTGCAAAGTTGTATTGTATACACATTGCAGTAACATAGATTGTTTTTAAAAATTTAGCTTCAAAATATTTAAAATTAGAAAAAATGCTAAAAGTAGTATGAGTTATACTATATATAAAAGTTACAAAATTTGATGTGTTAATAAATATGATTGGTTTAAAATTTTGGTTTATAACAAAAATCTAGATTTTGGAACTGAAATTTCAAGAGATAGAGAAGAAAAAAAAAAAGGCATTGGCGGCTTTATTAGTACCATACAAGGACATTAGGAAGGTTTATATAATAATAATAATTTTTGTAAAAAAATATAAGACCCATCAATTGAAATGTTGTGACTAAAAAAAAAAGGCGTGAAAAAATGAAAAAAGGATCAACACTAAAAGTGCCGTGACTTTTTTCTTTTCTAAACAGGTGACTAGATTTCACCCAAAAAAAAAAAAATGATTCCATAAATAGCATGGAAAAGATAAAACAGAAGGCTTTTGACTTCAGTGTTGTATTTTATGGTGTCAGGAAATCTTTTTTCAAATTTTTTGGTGTCAAGAAAGTTTCATATATAAATAGAGAAAGATTTTTTTGTTTTTTACCATTTGGGGGGGGGGTGTGGGTGTAGATGGAGGGGAGAACGTTTATGGTTCCTGAATATTAGCAACTATAAGGTCTTTTAGGCGTAGTAGCTCGACCCCCCTAGCTCCGCCCTGAACAGTAACGTTATCCTTAGAAGAACTGAAACAGTGTTCTCCTTCTTTATTTTTAAGAAACAAATATATCTTTGGGATATTATGAATGTATGCTCTTGTCAAATAACAATGTCAGCTGGATCTTTAACTCATGGCATTGCTGTCAAAACCATTATTGGGTTTGACTGGTTTTTTTTTTTTTCACAATCACAAGTTTTCTAATATCTTGCAAGGCAAGAACACTAACTACGATTAGTTGCACAAGGTGAAATTTTAGAATTTTTGAATGCATGTGTTTGTTTGTTTAGACCCCTTAAATCAGACTGTTTAGCATAATATATTAGCCAAGTGATTACTTAGGTTAATTATGAGATTTGGGTTAAACAAGAATAGATCATATCATGCACAGCAGCGGAAAGGTAAAAGAACACAACGATATGATCATCTAAGAAAACCAATGAAAAGAACCATCATAAGGTAAAACCCTAGGGATGATTTGACCTAACTATCGTCAAGATAAAACAAATCCACTAGAAGAGAATTGAAGTTTTTACAATAAGATTTAACTCTAAATCTATTTCTACCTCCAGCAGTAACTTACTGACACAACCACACTCTCTTGGATTTGCACCACACAAGCACCCACACTTGTGACTTTGAGATCCCACTCAAAGGTTTCAGATCATGGCTTGTTGATCTTGCAACAACTAGATTCTACTAGCACTTGATTGTAGATCTTGTTCTGGTAGACACTTGTTGAGTTAGAAGGTACAGAATCTCTCAGATCTCACAGGAGTAACTCACAAGCCTTCCAAGAAAGTCTTCAAAACGTTGCTAGGGTTTTCCTTTTATACTTAGGAGTGTTCGACTGAAACCCTAAACGTTTTCGCGAGCTTGGGCTTGTTTTAAAATCCTGCAGAAATTCTTTTTCTGCGATATTCAATCAGTCGAGCTTCATTCTTCGATCGGTTAAGCTTCACAGAATTTTAATTCTTTTTCCTACAGCTTGAATATTCTTGAGTCTTGACATGAACTACTTTGAGCAATGTCTAACACCTATCCTAGACATGTTTTTGTTCTCAGTTTGCCAACATACACAAATTGAGATTCTAAACATTTAATCCTAAGTCTTTAGAACCTAACAGCATAATTTACATCATCTAACACAATCTGCAACCAAAAAATAATTAAATAATTTTTTTTTTAAATGTAAGAAAAAGACTGCTTAATATTGATTGTCATAAATTGAAAAGATGATATCAAACTATGTGATGAAGGATATTGACAGGGGTGTCAATTCGAGTTAGCATGTTGTGTCATGTCGAGGTAGGGGTATTCGACTAAATGGCTCAATCCAAACCTAAGCCATTTAATAATCGTGTCATGATCCTTCAACCCTAACCTGATCTGTTAATAAGGTGGGTTGACTTGACCCAACCCACTTGACATGCTTAATAAACGGGTTGTATTGGGTTGACACGAATATAACACAACCTATTTCAACCTGTATAATATTAAATATAACATTAATCAAGAATTTTTTTTTTTACATCCCAAAAGTAGTGCATACACTTCAAGTCTTCAACCCATATTCAAAATAATATAGTTTAACAAAAATATAACATCTATTTAGAAATAAGTTTTTTATACCTCAAAAGAAGTGCATACACTTCAACCCAAATTCAAAATAATATAGTTCAACAAAAATAAAATAACGTAGTTTAACAAAAATTTAATATCCTCAAGGTCTGTAAAGTTTCAATTTTCAATTATATCCATTATAAGTTTTTATAATTACTCACTTTTCTTTTTAAATTTAAAATATAGGTTGGATATAAAAGGTATTTGAAAAATATAAAATAAAATGAATATTTATTTGTTATACTAGTTAAATAGGTTGTGTTAAATGGGTCATTTCAAGTTGACACAAATAAATTGATGTGTCAAACGTGTCTATTGCGGGTTACGCAAGTTGACCTACTTATTATACGTTTCTTATCTTTGGGGTTAACCCATTTATGACCCAAACCCACTAAGGCCCAACCCTAACCTGCAAAAACTGGTGTCGGGTTCGTGTTGTGTTCACAGATAAGGAACCGTATGTATGTTTCTATACATAGCAATCACATGCAAAGATTTGTTGGCTTCTTCCTAACAAAGGCTAATCCAGGTTGCACACTTTAATTCATGGAAAATACTCGAGTTACAAACTATTTTACAACATTAAAAAAAAAATTGATGTAGTGAGCAGTTATTGGTAAGTGAAAAAACGATGTTAGTAGTACATCCAGATGAGAACTAGTAAGAATTGTTCATATCAACAATTTATAAAAATGTTGTAAAATAGTTATAACTGTAGCATTACTTAACATGTAAACTGATGTATTTTTTTTCTTTAATAAACATTAAAGTCATTGACATATTTTCTTAATTTGGCTAATGCCAACCAACCCTGAAATCTGGGCTAACGGGTAATGATTGCCAAACTTGGGAGTGTTGACTGTATTTTACCCTCTTTCTAAAAGCAAAATAAATCCACAAATCGACAGCCACACTATAAATAAAGCACATGTTAACAACTCTATTTTGCACCCACCAGACCAGTTATACAATTATAGAAACAAAATGAGTCCTTTAAAAATAAACGTATCACCATGTTGTTGCTTGCAGTTTTTATAATTGTTACTACTTTCTCTATGGATATGAAAGCCGCAAACGGTGTGGAAATTTATGTCTATAATTACATGAATGAGGGAAAAATTACAGTCATTTGTGCAACCACTAGGAGAAAGTTTCCTGCCTATGACATTGTCTATAATTCAGGCAAATACCATGTCAGTGCTAATACTCTACCAATCTCCTGGGATTTCCAATTTCAAGGGAAATCCCACTCGTTTGGTATTTTCGATCCAGAAAGGGACAAATGCAGTAATTGTGTTTGGTGGATTAGAGAAGTTGGTCCTTGTTTTCAAGACAGTCTTGCTGATGGTGAACTATGTTATCCTTGGAATAATTAAACTTGTGCTTTTCCATGGTGTGTTTTAATAAAGAGGATTCATCTACAATAGTGTTTTCCAGATTTTAGAAAGAAAAAAAATAATAATATTTGGGATATTATGAATGTATGGCCTTGTCAAACAACAATTTCAACAAGATCTTTATAAATATGTATGTTTGAGTTTGGATGAATCATATGATAAGACCTAAAATAATTGGACAGGAATATGCCTCGTGAAATAGTTGTCACTTATTTGAGTTTGAGATGTCTAATGCATTTGTGTCTAACAAGTAAGTTGCTTATGCGATGCATGAATAATGTTGTAATGTTTTATGTAATTTTTTTTTGAAGAATATTGTACATATATTATAGCATATTTGTTATAAGACTTTATTATTGATGAGTTCATCATCATCTGTTTCTTCATCTTCAACATTTGAAATTTGGTCCATCCCTATTTGTTCAATTTTTGAGCTTTCATCACTTTATTTTTTATTACATCACTTTTTTTTTTTTTATCGCATCATTTGTGTTAATCACTAATAAATTGGCATTGGAAGATTATTGATTGGATCTTACAAAGTTTGGACTTGCAGATTTGTTGTGGCTAAGATTTTGTGTAAGTATTTGCATTCATATTAAATTTCAGTGATGTAACAATTTTTTGTAAATGTTTATATATTTTTTTGTTACTTTTGGAATATTGTAGCAAATGAATTAATGTAGCAAATGAATTAATATAGCATATTGGATTGTGTATAAATTTCTTTCTTCCATACCTTTTTGTCATTTGAAGGTGCATCAAAAATCTTAAAAACTGTGTATTTTCAACAACAAAAAAATCCTTTAAGTTGAATTCAGCCAAACAAAGTAGAAAATGTATTTTTTTTTCCTAAAATTTTCTTTTAATCATGTAAGATTCTTTCTCCAATACCAATTTGCATATGAGGAATTTAATATATATTATGAACAATAGTTTTATAATAATTTATAATTTTTTAAGATAAGTTGTACCACAGTTTCTTTTACAGCAAGGTCTCTTGCAAATTTATTTAGGATTTTCTCAATATCTTTGTCAAATATCAAAAAATTTGTTTTGACAATTGCATAAAAAACTTCAATTTGAATCATGTATCTGAAGTAGTTTGCAATTGTATACATAGTAGTTATAGTGAGATAAATATATTATAAATATTTGGAGAGTATGTAGTTAATGTAAGTGTCTCTAACCTTGGGATAGGGAAATTTGTTTTTGTTTCACATTTTGCACACCAAAATGATCCTAATTGTGCGTGTGTAGACACCACATTTTGTACCATTAATAAATTTTGGTCCCTGACCCCAGTGATGACCTTGACATATGTCAACCAAGGGTAATAAAAGAATTCACAATAGTTTGAAAGTAATCACAACTCAAAAGTGCTCAAATCGCTTTGAAATCAATACTGAAAAATGACCTTTGCTCACTATTTTGATCATAAATTTTGATACATAAACAATTTTTGAGTGAAATTTGTTTCATTGGAAAGTACACATCTTGGGCTTCAATTTGAACACAAATTTTGCCTAATTTGGACTTATATTGAGTGAGTTATGACTATTTGAAGTTAGGCCAACTGGACAGTCCGATTTTGTGGATTTTAAAACTTCATTATTTGATGTGGGCCGGCCCATAGACCCTTGAGCACCTAGAGAGAGTCATTTTTAGCCTCTATCTTCTATAAAACCCTAATTCTCTTTTCTAAAACTCACACACAACCCCTTAGCACGTTTTTTACAAATTAAAAACTTCTCTTCAATTAGTTCTAAGGCAGAAACTATTTTCCAAAATTGATTTCTCAAAACCTTTTTCAATTAAATTTTGTTCTTAAGTTGTGATTACCAAAACTATTGTGTTCTTTTGATTATTCTTGTCCTATCAATCTAATCTTTGTGTTGTAGGCACTAAGAGGTCCGTTAAACAAACTTTAAACTCATAATCTAAAGTAAGATAAGTGTTCTTTCCATGAACTCTTTCTTTGTTCAATAAGATTCACATGAGTTTCTTAACATAGTTTTTATATTTGTTTTATTTGATTTGTTTGATGTTCATGATTATGTTTGATATGTATTAATCTAATTTTAGGTTGTTTATAATATGTTCTTCTTGTTCTTATATTGTTATTTCAATCCCTAGGTTAGTTTAACATGTTTATTGACTTAATGTAGTTTAGTTTAATCGTTTGTTTTGTGTCATATTTTGTTGTTTATGTTGATGTTTTATGTTTTTGTTTTAGGTTAGTTTAGTTTTTTTAGGGTTTCTAACACACTTGTTTGATCTCACATGTTATATGTTTGCTTGATTAAATCTCTAAAAATGTAGTTTTTTTTTTTTTTTAATCTATATTAAAGGCAGCATACGCATACTTGAGTATGCACACGTACCCCGAATCCAAATTAGGGTAAAATGTTGTTTTTATTATCTTTGATCATTTTCCATATGTTATTTGATTCTATTTGACTCTATTTTAGGTTAATTATTTAGGTTTAATTGCTTTCCATGTTTGTTTGAATCTTTTGTCATGTTTAGTTTATTTTATAACCTTTCCTTATGTGTATGTTTTAATTCTTATCTTCTTTCTTTTCAGTATAATATGATTTGTTAGGACATATGTGATTCACTTGTTAGGAACATATGTCACTATTTTATGTAATTGGCTAATCCTTTGACAAAACGTACTTTACTTGTATTTGGGTAATTCTAGGATGTGTTTAATACTTCAAGAAATATGTTGTTCAAGTCTAGTATTAAAGCCATAAAGATTAGACCAAGAAACAAGTGAAGAAAAGCTATTTATTAAAGCTAGACAGATAGCTCGACACCTGCAGACGGATAGCTCGACAGCTAGGCTATCTATCGAGCTCTTCAACTAATTCTTATCGCAATCTCGATAGCTTCTCGATAGTTGGTCGATTGATCGAGAAAGCTTCTGTCCCTTCAACACCTACTCAACACCTACTCGACACCTCCTCAATAGCTGTATCTGTCGAAATTTAAAGCTCGACACCTGCTCGACACCTGCTATCTATCTAGGTCATGGAAATCAAAATTTTCAGATCTGATTTTTGGGCCAGGCTTTTGTATTTGTGTAGGGTTTCTTTTCTTACAACCCTAGACCTATATAAGGCTTATTTTAGAGGCCGTCACATAAGAGAATACAAAGAGAACATATGCAAAAGGTGACCAATGCCTTATTCTCTCTGAAAGAAGCTACTACATCTTTGCGCCTTAGTGTTTCGTAACCAAGTGTTTCTTGATCTTCATTGTTGATAAAGTGAAGAACTTTGCAACCAACAATCTTCTTCTAGTTGGTGATTGAAGTCACGTACTGGAATCCGCACAATTGGTTAGTCACGTACTGGGATCTGTGCATCATCAAAAAGGGTGGCGTTCATATATTGAAGAGTTCAGAGGTTCTGAAGTGGTAGAAGGTTTATGCTGTGAATTCATCTACGGGGATTGTAGAGTCTAGGGAAAAAGGTTTTGTACTAGATCTGAAACTTCTCTTTACTATAGTGGATTGCTTTTCGAGAAGGTTTCCCTCCAGGTTTTTTACTGTGAAACTAGTTTGTTTCATTGGTTTTCCTAGGTCATCATATCTTGTCTTATTTATTTTTCCGCTGCATGATTTTGACATGATATTGATGTTTGTTTGTTTTAACAAGTTTTATTCATAATAAATCTAGTTAACAACTTGGGTTTAAAACTTGTTAATTCTATCAACCGGGGTCTAAATTTCCCAACATGATTGACTTGTGTTTTATTTGTTTCCTTTTAATATTGTGGTGTGATATTTAATTATTGGTGTTTTATTATTTTCCATGTTGTTTGAGTATTTTTTGCCATGTTTAGTTTATTTGATTTTCTTTCCTTGTGTGTTTTATTTAATTGTCAACTTGCCATGTTTATTTTATTTTGTTTGTTTGTGTTTGATTTGTTTCCTTTTATATTGTGATATGTTTCTAACATGTTATGTGTGTTATTTCCTTAAGGGCATGATGTATGTTTAGGATAAGGATTAGGACTCTCTTAATAAAATCTTTAATTAAATATGACCTAGCAACACATAATGGAGGCCGGCCCACAAGCCGAGCGGTCTTAGGTGCTTAACACCTTCCCAAGCCGTACCCAAACTCTGGACCCATAATTTGGTATGTGGACCCATGTATGTAAGTGATTGGCCCAAAAGGCCCAATATGGTTCCTAGACTTAAACTAGGTAGCGACTTCATTAGTCCACAACATGGTTTGACCTTCCACAAATCACACACGAAATGTAATATCAACCCATCGTTGTATCAATGTTGCTTATTGTTGCAATACTGTAGCAGGTCACATCCTACTATGAACATTGAAGTTAGTATGTATGAATTGAAATTGAGAAAAAAGGAAGACATGTTTTCATGAGAATGAAAATTTCTAGAAGTATCATCTACATGCGGGAGAGAAGGAAGAGAGTTTGTAAGTGGGTAAGAGTTTTAGCTTTGATCTACACATGGAAAGGGTTAGACCTGGTCATAATATATAAAGTAATAACTGGGCTTGGGCTTTTCACAAATTTTGGTCTATTTTTAAAAGGTAGTCCATTTTGTAGAGAATAACATTTGGTCTAATTGTTAAAAATAGCAAAGAAGTTACTATAATCTATTGGGTAACAATTAAAAAAAGCCGAAAACACCATTTTGGTCCCTACATTTTAGGGTCACAATCAATTTGGTCTCTAAATTTTGGTAGTAGTTAATTTGGTCTATGTTATTTTCAACTTACAATTAATTTGGTCCCTGCCTTTAACCCACTAAGAGAAAATGCTTTTATGTCTAACGATGTGTAATGTTGGCATGTTAAATGCTGATGTGTCTAAATTTTAGGGGTCCCCGTTAGCAATTAAATGGTAAAAGAAGCTACATCAACATTTTTATTATTATTGGATGGCAAAAGAAGTCACATTAGCATTTATATATATATATATATATATATATATATATATATATATATATATTTACCAATTTTGTCATTTTCTTTGTTATTATTATTATTTAATTTTCTTACCATTTCTTAGTAGCCAAACATATTTTCATTTTAATTCTCTCGATTTTCTTTTTTTTACTTTATTTGCAATTTCTTGGTAGTCAAACTGCATACTTGCAATTTGATTCACCACCACCAATCCTAAAGTAACATTAGCCCAACAATTCAAAACCACCACTGACCACAATCCATATCCAAAAAACTCGAATTACCACCAACCCACAATCCAGCACTACCGCCTATCGACACCTCGCGGCTGCTCGACCACCCATCGCGGCGACACTTGCGTGCTTCTCCCTCCTTCCAAGAAGAGAGGGGGGGTGTAGGCATACACGTGCATGTGAAGCTCAGAGCTCGGGTGCTGTGGAGGTGTGTCATACCCCGGGTGTGTGACTGGAATATGAGTCGATTTTAATGAAATTACCAAAGGTAAATGAAGTCGCCACCAATCATTGGGTTTTTCTAAGGTGTGATTGGTCACCTGACTCTATTTGATTTTATTACCGATCCTAGGTTAAGAAAAATGTCGTTTTTCCTAATTTAATATGGATGGATAAAAAGTCTTGATTCTTGAGTTCGGACGTCTAGTTACGTGTGGGGAAGGTGTTAGGCACTCCATAACGCTTGTCCAAGGACAATCCTCTGTTTTGGTAAAATCGTAATTTTTAGACATTGGCAATTAAAAACAAGCTATTGGCATTAGCTTACGGGGCTTAGACGTGTTGGGCTTTGAGGTTTGATTTTGGAATGGGTATGGTCCTAGTCGATGCTTTCTTAGTGCATTTCGAATCGATGCCAAATTTCCACGGTAAAAATCCAGCAGCATCTTGCCTTATTTTCATGGTAGAAATCCGGCAGTACTTCGCCTCAGGTGCATCATAGCACACAAAACGCTGTTCCCACCAAGCTTTTGCTATGAAAATCCGGCAGACTTTCATGTTTAGTGCGCTATGGCAAATGGACCGATTTATTATTTGCATTATTATTTTACTATCATAGTTTACAATAAATGATAGAGAATTATGAAAGTTATGGCAAAGTTTAAAGGCAAAATAATATTTGTTAAAATAAAAAGAGAGAAAGAGAGAAAAGAAAAGAAAAAGTAGTAATATATTAGCAAAAAAAAAAATTAATGTACCAAATTTAATTGATAAATATAGTGCTAATATTTCAATGTCACCAAGGCCAACATTGTCAAACCACATTAAAACCCATGGCCATGGTGAGAAAAGAAAACCATTAAATGAAGCGTTATAAAAGACTCCTAATCCTAATGGGGCTAGCATCTCCAATGGTGTAGCTAAATACATAAAAATCTCTATAATAGAGAATGGCACCATAAAAAGAGTCCCCAATGGATTTTCTATACTTGGAATTTTTTTTTGGCTCATGAACAGTAGCTCATCAAGTCTGATGGGCTACTGTTCATTCTTCGAATGTTTTTTTTTATTATAATAATCAGGTGTTGAATAAAAAAATGTTGGAAGATGTGTAGTTGTTAAAAAAAGAATAAATAATGAATGAAGAAATAATATTTAAATGAGATAAAGAATGGGATAGATAATATGTTGGAAAGTGTATTTGAAAAAGTGGGTAGATAAAAGGTAAAAGTTACTGTTCATTCTCCAAACAGTACAAAAATTTGATGAATTTGCTGGAGATGCTCGTGAAGTAATAATGATAAACACAGATATATAAATTTTGTTAGCCTCATGACACTCTTGACTGTATTAATAGTTCACAAATGCATAATATTATCGAACATACGTATAAGACTTAAATTAGGATGAATGAAAAATAATGACATTAAAAAAAAATAGCCTTTGAGCATGCGCAATGTATGTGTGATGAGGCTAGTATTTTATAAGTGGATTAAAAAATTAAGAAAGGTTCACTACATTTCTCACCGCTGAAAAAGTCTCCAAAATGTTAGACCTATAAAAATTCAACCAATTGAAAATCATAAACTATTTGTGTGATGACACTTTAATTTTTGTAACCCAATATCCTATATACTAAATTGTAAACATTAGCCACTTAATCTCCCACATGGTCACACACCAAAAAAATCTCTTCTACTTTTTTTGTATATGTGTAGAAAATGGCTAATATATTAGACTAAACCGAAATAGAAATTGTTTGTTTGTTTAGACCCCTGTACACTCAGATTGTTTAACCTAATTAATTAACCAAGTTGATACCTAGGTTTATTATTCAGATCTAGGTTAAACACAAACAATCATATCACTAAGTGCAGAATAGTAAAGAATACAAGCGATATGATGACCTAGGAAAACCAATGAAACCATCCAGTTTCAAGGTAAAAAACCTAGGGAGGATTTAACCTAAACTATCCTCAAGGCAACAAATTCACTATATATAATGGAAGTTTTATAATAAATTTTCCCTAAATTTAATGCTACCTCTTATAGTACTTACTCACATGACCACACGTAACTCCGAATCTATAGACTCTTCTCTCTGAATTTGTCGAACACAAACACCCACGTTTATGACTCTGAGATCCCACTTAAGGGTTTAAATCATTAGCTATGTATGATCTTGTAGTAGCAACTTCAGATCTACCAATTCTAATAATGTGTAGATAGAATTCCAGTAGTGACTTTGAAATGAGAAGGCACAGTACCTTTTAAATCTCAAAAGAGCACCTCCAAAGTCTCTTAAAATGTGTCTTAGGGTTTCCTTTAAATACTAAGAGAATTAAATTTGAAATCCTAATCACTTAATGGGCTAATGGGTTTTAATTAAATTTTGCAGAAACGCATCTCAATCGGTCGAGCCTTGTTTACGATCGGTTGAACCTAGCATGTTTCAAATTTCCTGAACCTACAGATTCCTTTTTCTTGTATTCTGACTTACAACATTGTAGGGGGCTAATTTAGCGGCCCGACCTAAGTTAGACAGGTAGGGACTATATGGTGGCCCAGTACAATTGATTTGTAGAGGTAGGTTATCAAGATCAACCTTTCAAGCCTTGGTGGTTTTGTTAAATGATTTAAAAAGAGATCAAATGCTAAAACTATTAGATTTAAGAGAGAATAATAGTAAGAAAGACAAAGATTTTCTGTATCAATTCTTCCTCGGCTCTATCCAATGATCACTAAAACATATAATATTCTCTTCTCGGTTACAAAGTTCTTGATTACACTTTATACTTCTCTCCTTTCTTTTTCCTATCCCCCACTTTTAGAGGAGTCCCTTTTCCTTATATAGTTACCTGGATTGCATCTTAGCCCTCAACTTGGACACCCTCTAATCTTCACTTGGATGCTTATCCCATCAAGGCCTTGTTGGAGGTGGTAGAATATGCTGCAAGCTGTAAGGGCATTGTTCAGGGGTCATTCTACCATTAATGCGGCCAGCTAAGTTGGTGCAGTGTATTGAATATAGAGGTGACGGGTACTTTACCTGGAAACTTCCCCTTTCTTTACTTGCACATCTCTCTTTCCCTCTTCGGCTCCGGCATTGTGGACTTGATGGTCAATCTCTGGTCCCCCGAGGAGTACTTGTCCCTCGGGCTCTTCGGGCGTACCGCTCTCCTTGGTTTCTCAGACAATCTTATCTTGATTGATCTGAACCTGTCCTGACATATAGTTGGGACGTATTACCCCTTAGGCCAATTCTATTCTATGGTTCTCCCTTTTCGGCTCTTCATCCCCCACAAGAACCTTGAGCATTGTCTAATCATACCTATAGACTTAGGAATCTATATCTAGACAAGTTTTTGTTCACGGTTTGCCAATTGTTCTAAACTTTTAGAACCTAACATAAATAAATCTATTACAAACGTTAGCTGCCTTGTCAAGTGTAAGAAAATTCTCCACCACAGGTAGTGGGTGATCTAAAAGTACAAGAGAGAGTCTAGGCTAGAGCCAAACTTTGCCATTGCATCAGCACACTAGTTCACTTCCCCATAGATGTGCTCAATCCGAGCCCTGAGAATGACCATCAATAGATTCCTGCAATTATTAAGGAAAGGTTCCAAGAGACGGTTAGTAGCAAAAATGTGTTTGGAACTAGCTTATAAGTTAGTTTTTTGCTTTTTAGTTTTTATGTATAGTTTTTTAAAATCCCACTATTCTTACTTTTTCAAAGTTTAACATACTTTCAACAAAAAAGTTAAATAAACTAACAAATAAGGCATCAATTTCAAAATTAAGATTTTCAATTCCTATATTTGAAGCAAGATTGAGCCCATCTCTCAAGGCCCACAGCTCAGCAAGACAACTATTGGTGCAACCCAAGCCTCTAGAGAAGCCCCGAACCCAATTCCCATCACTGTTGCGTCTTAGGCCACCACCTCCTGCTCTGCCTGGGTTTCTAAGAGCTGATTTTTTGGTATTAATTAAAGAGTAAACCAACACTTAGGTGTTATTTTCCAGGCTACCGGGAACACAGCTTTCGACTTTTCAGGCTTGTTAAACAGGCCCAAGGCAAAGATTTCTGCTGCCTTGTTAACACATGAAAAGGGATTAGAGGAGTTAGAGTGTAGTCAGTCCGCAAGAGGCATAGAAAATGAATTGACCAAGGATTGGGGTGTGCCAAGCTTTTCCCAAAAAGCTTTAGCATGTATTCAATCACGTAGCACATGAAAAACAGATTCAGATTGTTCCAAAACAGCTTTAGCATCTCTCTCCTTCTTAAAACCAAAATCGAAGTTGAAAATTTGATATAAAATGCCTCGCATAAATTTATTACCTTAACCCTAAACTATATCGAGTTGGCCTTCTTAGCAAGATAACTTTTAATTTGTAATCATTATCAATTAAAAAAATATTTATGGCCTGTATTTCGCATAGATTGTTGGTCACACATGAACCCTCTTCCACTCTTAATAGTATAAATGAACAGAAAATTAAAGTCAATGAAGTTAATCTCTTTTTTTAATTTTTTTAAGTTAACATTTGGGAAGAGAATATTTGATCCCTAAATGTCTCTAATAGGTGGAAATTCTTGAAGTAAAGCTGACGAACCTGTGATAGCTGACGACTTTGCTTACATACCTATAAACGACTTTGAAAAGCTGTCGACCCATCTCAAAGACTGACGGGCACACCTGATGGTCGTCAACGTACGGAATGGAAGCAATTAGAAGGAAATATCTTGCGCCCCATGCTTAACCCTAATCAAAAAGACTCCTACAAAGAAAGGATTCCGCAAGATACACAAATAAAGAGTTTCTTTCCTACAAGGAAACATCTTTTTAATCAAGGCATGGATGTCAACTCTACACCACTATAAAAACCCCAAGACCCTCACAAACCCAAGTATGCATAATTTACCCCAGCTCTGATACTCTAAAGTTGTGAAAAAGTTCTCTGACTTAACCTTCGGAGAGTCTTTGGCTGGTACCATACCGGTACTCTTTGAGGGTTTTCTTTGTCTTTGTTTCGCAAGTCTTTGTTTCGAACTTGTGAGTATTGTATGACTTACTGACGATTTTCGGAATCATCAGTCTCTATCAAAAAATTCAAGTGTCAATCAATTGAATTATAAGAGATGGTATCCTAAAGCTAGGACCTCAAACACATTCAACACTCCAATTGAATTTGTTAGACACATCCCTTTGTATTTGCATTGATTTGTTTATTTTATTTGCAGAAAACTATGAGAGACAATTCTTGATAATAGATTCTAAAGAAAAAAAAAAACAAAATTATTGATAATAGTCTGGACCCAACCCATTATCAACATACTCATTTTGGATTAGTCTAGACCAAAATTTCTAACAAAAAATTCAGTGAGAGAGAGAGAGAGAGAGAGAGAGAGAGATCTTTATTAACAAATCTATACTTTTGCTAAAATAAAGACAAAAAATTCAGTGAGAGAGAGAGAGAGAGAGAGATCTTTATTCACAAAATTCTATACTTTTGCTTAAATAAAGGACCGTAAGTTGTTGAAACTAAGCAAGATAATGGAAGGTGTACCACCCCATTGAGGACCATATCAATATTCTCAGTCAACTAAGAATCACTGGAAACCTACTTTTCTTTGCGGGTAGTTCTTAAATTTTGATTAGTAAAATAGCTCTGAGAGAGATTATATGATATTTGCTTCTAAATTTGATAGGTAGTGAAGGTAGTCTTTCCTGTATTTATAATTAGATATATGGTGGGTACGTAGTGATGTGGTTGGTCTATAGCATCATCTGTTTGAGGAATCTTATGATATTTTTTAAAGCGTTGCCACTATATATTCTGATCTCTTTCGGCTCTTTAGAGTCAAGTCGTCGACTGGTCCATCACCATCTAGGATTAGGCAAGTGATTCTAAGGTAGCTCTAGGCTCTAGCTCTCTAAAGCTGCACAAGTTCTTGGCCAGTTGACCACAAAATGCACCATAAAAAGCATGTCACAACAACCAAGTTATGGTAATTAACATGGGTTTTGTTCTTTTTTTCATTAATTTGTTAATTGAAGAAAATTATAAAACAATTTATTGAAAGATTTCTGTCACCCTTTCAGTGATATTTAACCTTTTTTTTTTTTGTTAATAAGAAATAATTAATTAAGATATACTTCTTATATAAATCTAGATGCCTGTTGGACTTTGATGCTTACTTGATATTTTGTCTTACATGTTGATCAACCAATTAGTTACAGTAGATTATATAAAAGTTGAACTTTACAATCCACTTATAATTTTGTTCCTTTTCTTTAATTCTTTTTCTTTTTAAATTTATTTAAGAAACTAAGAAAAAATTAAAGGCAAAAATATCATTTTAGTCCCTATATTTTACTGCCAATGTTAATTTAGTTCTTAGATTTTGGTAGTAGTTTTCAATTTGCAGTTTATTTGATACCTATCAACAATTCATTAATAAAAATTAACCGTAAGTAAAAAATAATAGAGATCAAATTGATAATAACTCCAAAATGTAAGAATCAAAATGACATTTTTGCCAAAATTAAATTATGATTAAAATGCACCTTGGATGTGCATTTAGCCAACATCTCAATTGGAGTTTCAGAGAAATTCCTCTTCACATGATATTGTGCTTTACACTGTCGTATTCCATCTCCTTTCTTTTTCTTTATGAGTTTCCAAGAAACACCATATAAAATACTTTAATTAAAGAGAAATTGCTTAACAAGCGTCAGCTGCCTAATCCGTGTAATGTAAGCATCAGTGAACTTTTTTCCGCATCACCAAAATTAAATTCATTATTTCTTAGTAATTATGCTTCACTCACGAGGTTACCAGTCAGCTCTCATGTGAAAACCAATTATAAGAAAGGGATTTGTCAATATGCTTTGATGACATTATAATTTTAAAATTTGAAATATGGAAGGATATGGGATGTATAATACTATGAAGCTGGTGGAGTAGAAAGTTCCTTTTATGATTATAAGATGGAAACTAATTTGTAAGCCATTCTGATTTGCCTGCCACTATGTTACATCCTCCAGCACCATGATAGTTGTTTGCACGTTTTTTTTTTTTACAAACACTAAAACTTAGTTCCTAAAGTTTAGTACATAAACGATTTTAGTACCTAAAATTTAAAATAATCAATTTTAGTCCTTTTAAGGACCAAAATCAATCAATTTAAGTTTCTTAGGGACTAAAAATAAGCAATTTAAGTTTCTTAAGGACTAAAGACAATTACTTTAAAATTCAGGGACAAAAAAGAAACAATTTAAAATTCATGGACCAAAATAACTTACGAGCTGAAATTTAAGGATTGACAGTGTATAGAATTAACTTCATCACCCTTTGTGCAATAGTCACTCTACAAGTATATGTGTTTGTGGGGTGTTAGGCGCAAGAGCCGGGGGTTTTAATATCCAGGAAGAAGCTTCATACACATATACACTTAGATTAGGTTAGAGTAGAATTTCTATCTTATATCAAAAAATATAAATAAATAAATAATTGCATTGAAATTGATAGTTTTTTAAAAAGATAAAATAATCAATACAACTATGTGTTTGAATTTGATTGAAGAACCTAATCTACAATACCAAATAAACTATACTTAAGTTTTTTTTTTTTTTTAATCAAATAAGAGATATGGATTTGAATCTCAACTATATTAAGAATTTGTTAAGTTCTAAATATTTAGTCATAAATGTTTAGGTTCTAAATATGTTGTATGTTGGCAAACCAAGAACAAAAACTTGTCTAGAAGTAGATCTTAGTGTCTTTGAAGTGTTTTGGACATTGCTCAAGTTGATACAAGTTAAGATTCAAAAACATACAAACTGCAAAAAGAAGAATTCAAAATTTGTCAAGCTCAATTGAACGAAGAGAAGGCTCGACCGATCAAACTGCGAATCTGCAAAATTTTAAAGAAGGTCCAATAGCCCGTGAAACATTTAAAGTTTGAGTCCAACACTGCTAAGTATAAAAGAAAAACTCTAATACAAGTTTTTCAAGTCTTGAAAGTTACTTTTGTGAGATTTGTGAGGTTTTGTACTTTCTAACTCTATCAAGCACCTACTGGAGATCAAACTCATATTGCTTGTACCAGTGGAGTAAAAGTTGCAGTCAAGCTTCAGTTATCAAGTGTACTGAAGATCAAGACATGAACTAGAGGTTCATGTGAGAGTAAGTCCAAGATCAAAGAAGTCTGAGGAGTTCAGAGCCCAATTTGGTAACTGTATTAGATTTACTAGGAATTGGTATTCTTGAATGTAAATCTCAATTTAATATAACGGATTGTTCTCTTAGGATAGTTCCCCCAAGTTTTTTATCTTAAAACGAGTTGTTTCATTGGTTTTTCTGAATCATCACATCTTGTATTATTTAGTTTTCCGCTATGCATATTATGTGTGAGGAATGTTTAACCTAGATCTAAATAATTAACCTAAGTAACAACTTGGCTAATAAATTAGGTTAAACATATTGTGTTTTCCAGAGATCTAAATCTTTACCGAGAAAATTGTTGTCTTAACCTAATAAAAAAACATTAATCATTAAGAAGAGGGGGTAATAAGTTTTAATCCATGGTATCTAAAAAAGATTACATTAATTATTGATATAAATTTGTTACAAAAATCATATATCAAATACACTCGAAAAATTCTTTCTCAATTCATAAAGGCGATGGCTTGGGGAAAAAAAGTGAACCCAATATATATACTTATCATAGTTGACTAGATTCCTTAACATGGAGACCTCCTAAACCAAAAATGAGGAAACAAGAGCTGAGGTGGAATATATGTAAGCCATCAAAGTGGACAAAGTTTATGTCATCAAAGGTTATCTATACAGAGGTAAGCACTTTATGCACCTAACCAAATCACGATAATTTGGTAATTTCTTGGTATATATCGTTTCATATAATAAGACAAGTTTTTTTTTTTATTAATTAAAAAAAGGAAATATCTTTTCCAGTTTTTATCACACTATTTCACTCACTATCTATATATGAAACACCATTATCCTCATAAATGATAAATCCCAATAAACAAATAGTGTGGTGGAGCCTTGGAGGGTTAAGGTAGTGTTAAACCTTGTAGTATAAATATGTGTCAGTTCACAATTGTCTAGCAAACCTTCTATCTCTCAAGGAAGCTTTAGATAGAACTTTTCAGATAATCTGCATATTTTATAGTATACTTTGCCATGGATTCTCTTAGATCATTTCAACTGCTTTCTTTGTTCTTCCTAGTTTTCACATTTTCTGCTTCTGTTTTTGCTTTTAACATGCCAAGGCTTGGAACCCAAAGAAGAACAACGCAGCATGAACCCCAAACCATATCTTCAACATCCAATCTTGAAGATCTCAAAACCTACTATTACACCCAAACACTAGATCACTTCAACTATAGGCCTGATAGCTACACTACTTTCAAACAAAGATATGTGATCAACTCTAAGTATTGGGGTGGAGCAAATGCAAGTGCACCAATATTTGCGTATCTTGGCGCAGAAGAATCCTTGGATGACGATTTGCCTATCATTGGATTTCTCAGTGATAATGCCCCTAGGTTTAAGGCTCTCCAAGTATACATAGAGGTAAAACCTTTTTTTTTTGAAGGTACATAGAGGTAAAACCTTAAAAGTGAATATGTCAATTATTTCACATTTCACAATAACTATATATAAACTCATAACCAACTTCCACACACATGCGCGCGTGTGTATATATATATATATATATATATGGAAAAGTTAATAGATGCACTAAGATTATTGGTTTAGAAAATATTTTTATAAATTTTTTATAAGAAAAGAAAAGAACAATTGATTTTTTGACAATATTTTATATTTTTCATTAAAGTGGTATTAAAAATTTCCTAAAATTATTTGTTAGCAAATACCCTTAGAACACTCGTTAATAGGAGATATATATATATATTACACCAGGTGTAACTTGAACCCAATCTTTTATATATATATACATATATATATATATATATGGATAGAGGTACGTATAATATTTGGGGGGGGCACGGCCCCCCAAAACTATTGAGGCCCCTTATAATAGTATATAAAAATAAGTTGTACTTCCATAAAATATAAGCTGGGCTTTAACAATTGTGCCAATTGGCCCCCCAAAAATTTCATGGAACCCAGTCTACCCTATGAAATCTCGCAATGATACAATATAACACTCCACTATTAGTTTTTATGTACATTGTACACTCCACCCAAATAAAACAAATGCTTCTAACAAAACCTAATAAATGCGTAGTTGCCATATGTCCATCCTTTTTAACATTTTATAATAAGAATGCAAAAGTGCTATGCAATCAATGTTCAATTTTGAAGTCCATTGTGCACGGTGCACTACTTGAACTTATGAGGTTTCATTCGCCCATAAATTTGATTTTTTTTTTCTTATTATCTCTTTTTTTCTTTTTCTTTTTTCTTTTTTTTTCTCTAGCTAATATTATCTTTTACTTTTGGAATTAGGTGCTTGATAAGTTGTGCTAACATTGAATTTTTTATTTTATTTTATCTTTTTCTAGAAGAAAGTTTAGGTTGCAATAGAGATTTATAGATTTGAAGATATGAATAGGAAATCCTATAGAATTGATAATGACTAAATTTTATTCTATGAAAGATCAATGTTGAACATAACTTTTATAGGAGATGTTTTTTTGGTTTATGTTTATAGCAAATTACTCATTTTTGTACACTAATTTGAGTTTAGAAATGTTATTTAATTTCATTGATCATTTTGTGTATAATATATGTATGAGTTATGACTAACATATGAATAAGTTATTCGGCCCCCTCAAATAAAAAATCATGCCTATGCCCTTGTGTGTGTGTGTGTGTGTGTGTGTATAATCAGCTTTTTTTTTATATATTTATTTGAGAATTGGATCTAATATTTATTTATTGTATCTAACAATATACATAGTATAAAATTATTGAAAATTATAAATAAGATGACTCTTTTTTTAAGAATCTAAATAACATGACAATAAATGTTCATTAAATTGTAATATTTGAACTGAACCATGAAATGAATCCATCTCAGATGGAGAAATTTTTTTTCCATTTTTACTGATGTGATATATGTTGGAATCTTACACTAATGAATTGTTGTATACTATTGATTCTAAATAGCATCGGTACTATGGGAAATCGGTACCATTTGGGTCAATGAAAGCGGCTATGAAAAATGAAAGCACTCGTGGTTATTTCAACTCAGTTCAGGCTGTAGCCGATTATGCTGCTGTGCTTTTACACGTAAAGAAAAAGTTATCTGCAGAAAATTCTCCGGTAATTGTTATTGGAGGTTCCTATGGGGGAAGTAAGTCACTATAAATCCATTTTTTAAGCTAATAGTCGATCACTAACTTTTTCATGCTTTGCCTTAATTTATTTTTCTCTTTTTTATGTAATTTTGCAGTGCTTGCATCATGGTTTCGGCTAAAGTATCCGCATATTGCCCTTGGAGCTGTAGCTTCTTCAGCTCCAATCCTGTACTTCGACACCATCGCACCACAAGCTGGATACTACTCTGTAGTAACCAAGGATTTTAAAGTAACGCATTAACTTACTTTATATTCATGGATTTAATGCTAAAATCAATTTTAAAAAATTAAATTTAGAGATACGCCATTTTTTACAACTATTACATGACATGCATGTAACGCATGTTATTTGTGCATAATAGAATTAGTGTCAACGGTGAACTAAAATAAAAGTTATTCAGCTTCAATCAAAGTAAGTCATGTCAATATTTTAGAAAATATTGTATCACTAGTATTACTCAATTTAAGAGCTGCCTTCAAAAGCTTATAAAAACTGTGATGGCCGGTGCAGGAAACTAGTGAAAGTTGCTACGAAACCATACGGAAATCATGGGCGGAAATTGATAGGGTTGCTTCAAAGCCTCATGGTCTTGAAGCCCTTAGCAAGAGATTCAATACTTGCAAGTACTACCACAGTTTTGCCTCATTGTTATATACAATTCTAAGAAAATAATTCTCTCCATTTTAGCTTGATCAATTTTACATAACGTGGTACACTGATAAATTCAGAAAATAAAACCCTACTGATCATGAAATGGAGAGGATCTTGCTTCTAGGTGTCATTTCTAATCAATCTAAAACTTTTGTCTCCGCAGTCGGCTAAATAGATCTTTTGATCTCAAGGACTATTTGGACTCGATATATTCTGATGCAGCTCAATATAATCACCCTCCAACATATCCACTTAGCGTTCTGTGCAGTGCCATAGATGGAGCTTCTGTAGGAACCGATACTCTTGGCCGAATATATGCGGGTGTAGTTGCTTATATGGCAAACCATACATGCTATGACATGAATGAATTCAATCGTCCAACTAAAACCCTTGATGGATGGAGCTGGCAGGTAGCTTTCAGAGTTCTACATTACATTTAATATTTAACTTATCACTCGTTGTATTAGTGATGATAATATTAGCTATATTGTAAGTTTTAGGTCTTCTAATAAGTAAAAAAGCATAGTGGTAACATGTTTTAAATGTTATATATTATAAGATTAAGCTAATTATTTTAAAAATAGGTATAGTAGAAAATATTAATCAAGAATTATGAGAAGTATACCTCTAGGTGCCCCTCAATATGGCTCTATTGGTGATTAGTTTTGGCATCATTAAGCCCTTCACTAAGTAGATCCCACCTAAAAGTATCCAAATGTGCATCAAAATGTACTAAATATAATTGTTTTTTGCACAAAATTATTTGCTGCTACTAGATATCTCTTCTCTTTATTTATATATTTAGGAAAAGAATGAGAAATTTCTTCCGACTACAAACATGAGTGGGTGCACGGAATTTGTTTGAATTTGTTATATTGATATGACTAATCTATATTATATTATATGTTCAGACATGTAGTGAGATGGTTATGCCCATTGGCCATGGTAGCAAAGACTCAATGTTCCCACCAGCACCTTTCAATCTAAACAAATTCATCAATGAATGCAAGAGCTTGTATGGTGTCATGCCTCAGCCTCACTGGGTGACAACTTACTACGGTGGTCAAGTATGTTTTTAATTAAGTACTTGTCCTTAATTGACTTTGTTAAACATTTCAAAATTACTTCTGATGATTTTGTCTGTATTCAGTGATGTTACTCGTTGCAAATTACTCTTTGGGCCTCTGATATTTGTCAAATGACTCAAATTATTGCAGGATTTGAAACTCACACTCCATAGGTTTGGTAGCAATATTATATTCTCCAACGGACTAAGAGATCCTTATAGTAGTGGCGGGTAAACAAAGAAACAAAATATATATTAAAAAAAAAATCAGCATTTATGTTATTCATTTTATTTGGAAGTTTGTAAATTTTAATGTATTCTACCTACTTATTCGTTTGTCCAATCTTTGATCATAGGGTTTTGGAGAACATATCAGAAAGCATCCTTGCTGTCACTACAGTTAATGGTATTGATCATTTCATTAAAAAGATTGTTACCTGAAGGGGGGAAAAAAAAAAGACATAATATAAACAAAACAATGGTTAAATAAACTAAATTAAGGAAGAAAAAGCATGCATATATCTATGGTGCCTCTTGTTCATTGTTAAAATGATGGTTAAATTATTAAGTTCACTATTTCCTAATTAAAATCTTTATGAAAATTATCATCATACAATTATAGGTTTCGAAGATACTGTTTTGTTTTTTACCTGAGCATGCTAAATGTTCACTTTCTGCAGGTTCTCATTGCTTGGACATACTCGTGGCAAAGCCAAGTGATCCGCAATGGTTGGTTATGCAAAGAAAGACAGAGGTCAAGATAATTGAAAAATGGATTGCCAATTACCACAATGATCTTCTAGCGTTCAAATAGCATGTTTAATATATATCAGAGGAACTCCACAACTAGTTTTCAGAAAGAATTATGGAGCCAAATAATGTAGCTAATGCTCAATCCGAATTCAATGAAAAAAAAATATTAAGTATTCTAAATTCCTGCACTCATGATGGTTATGGTTGAGCGATTATTGCACGTAATATGATATATCATTAAAGAACTAATCATAAGAATACTATTATGTTTACAATATTTTCACAACAAATCTAAAATATCAAACTGTTATTGGTTCTAATATGGTCTAATCACTGACATCACTTTTTCACCCACCAATAACAAATTAATATTTATAATTTATTTGAAAATTTTGTGAACGTCACATTACTCATAATCATAATGATCAAGACTTAGAATTTCTTTCGTGGAATCCACCAGTTCTTAATGATTTTAAAGCGCGTGTGTATATGTGACCACATTATATGCATTTGTGGGGGAAACAAGGGAAAAGAGTTTTATTGCCTCATCCTCAAAATAGTCCCTAAAATTTTGATATTGGTGGGCATGCCACCCCATTAGGGACCAACTTTTTCATTTCTTATCCTTTGTTATGCCCTCGAGCACCACTTCATTAATTAATACCCATATATCACTTGGCGTGTATGGCCGTGGTCCTCATTCAACAAAGGTAAACTTCCACTGTTATTCTTTTTCCCAAGGTCTCTTATGAGCAAATAACAAATGGGACCATATAATAACCTAGAAGAGAAATAGAGGCAAAAGTAAAATGACTTTTAGAAAGATATATGGTAGAGAATATTGGACTTCCACAACTCAAATATAGATGAAGGTTGTTCTCTAATTGTTGGTCTTTATGACCACATAGGTAAGCCATTGGTGCATTTTCAGGCGTGGCCATTATTTTGACATTATGCGACCTATGATCGACAGTTTTTCAGTCAAAGAGAATGAGTTTCACACTTTTTTTTTTTGGGTGAGGGAGAATGATTCTAGAGTCTAGACTTTTGCACCTTTATGGTCCACAATATATAGGCGAAGAGTGATGCACAATCCCACTTCTACAAAGCAAATGACTAAATTAGTACCTTCTAGTACGAATGTAACTGTCCTCGTGTGCACATTATGCAATGCAACTGTACGTTAAAATATAGTTGGAATACTCGTGCAACACAGGTAGTCACTAGTCATCTTTCTCTCTTAAGTTTTTAACTGATCATTAGCACATTTTAATTATGCTTAAACTTATAGAACCTTTCTTTCAATGATGGAAATGATAATCAACAAGAATAATAACTTTCTAGTGGCAATGCAAGCAGCCTATCTTTTCGTGTAATTAGTGTACACAAAAGATGAATCCTTGATCATTTCCGCCATATCAATATGATGTTGATTTTCATAACAAATACTTTAATTTCGACCAAATTCACATATAAAACAAATTAGAATTCAGAAAAAACTAACGTTTATTGAATAGAAAAGCGATATGACCAGTTCTTTCCAAAGTCTGACCTATATATGGATATTTTGAAGATAAGACTGAAATAGTCACCGTGCTCTTTCGAAGTGTTTTTCATAGATGCTTTAGCATACACGGCACGAATATATATATATATATATATATATATATAGATTAATTTAGAAAGTAAAGGTCATGTCCAGATAGACTTGATCGGGATGCAATTACTTATTATGCGATAGAGTACTTGGATATGAGCCATTAATCCTTATTTACAAAAGGCATTCTTGTTTTTTCCTTTTTTTTTTTTTAAAAAAAAAAACATTAATTCTTGTTTTTTTATTTGGTTTGAGTGATACATCTTTGTGTTGAGCACCTTGTTGGTTTGTTGCTTCTTCTTGAGAGGGCAAAAATGTATTGACCCCTTACAAATTAATTAATTACCCAAGTTAATTAATTATGTTCAATTACATGCATTGGCATGGTAGAACAAATAAATCACCAACTAACTAAATGCAACGGAAATTAAATTTGACACGGTGATTTATTTACAAATGAGGAAAACCACCAAGGCAAAAATCCCACCGGATAATTTTAAGGTCACCACTCTCACGAATCCACTAATCAATAACAAGCGGTTACAAGTATAAGGAATCTTATCAACTACCCTTGGCCTATCCTAAAATACCAACCTACAGTTAAACCCTTACCCCAATACCCAATTGGACTTGTATTGTAGCGGCACTCTTTCCGTTCAATGCACGAATCCTAGTACGTGACTAACAAATGATACACGGATCCCAGTACATGACTAACTAATGCACGAATCCCAGTACGCGACTAACAAATGATACACGGATCCCAGTACGTGACTAACTCCCAGCAATCTTGAAGAAGGTTGTTGGTTGCAAAAATCTTCACTTCATCAACAATGAAGAATAGGAAGCTACATGGTTACAAAACCCTTTAGCGCAAAGACGTAGTAGCTTCTTTCAGAGAGAACAAGACACTAGGTCACTTTTTGCATATGTGATGGCCTTTAAAATAAGTTTTATATATGTATAGGGTTGTGAGAAAAGAAACCCTATACAAATACATAAGCTTGGGCTGAAAATCAGATCTGAAAATTCAGATTTCGTAAGTCTCGACAGATACAGCTTGTGTCGAGTTTCGACTCTAAACCTTGATAGATGTCCTTTCTATCGAGCTTCTGTCGAGCTTTAATAAATAGCTCTTCTTCACTTGTTTCTTGATCAGATCTTCATGACTTTAACACTTGATTTGAGCAACTTGTTTCTTGAAGTATTAAACTCATCTTAGATCTACCCAATTACAAGTAAAGTGCATTTTATCAGAGGATTAGCTAATTTACATAAAATATGTCTCTAACATTTCTGTATAGATATCAGCTTTTATCTAATAAATTTATCTTCTGTTTTTAACTTAAAAAGGTTTTTGGGCGCAAATGGTATATATATATATATATATATATATATATAACTACATTCTGACTAGCCCTTGGAATTAGATTTATATAATTCTTTTATATAGAGAGAATCAGGATATAGTGTTCATATTGGGGCCAAAAACAAGTTACATTAATTAATAGTATATAACAAAATTATCGTCAAGAGTCTTGAAAAAAAAAATGTAGCATATGTAGATTTTTTTTTTTTTCTTTTTCGAGAAACAGTAGTATATGTAGATTGATTTTAGAAATATAGCCCAATGAAATTAAACTTAGCCTCCCTTAACAATGTCCTTGGCCCTCTTAGCCCATTTAGCTAGACGAGACAAATAGGTGGGTTGGGTTTACTATTTTTTACAAGAAATTTTTTATATAAAAAAAAAAAAAACATGTATTTGTCACTTGAAAAGTTACACAGCAAATTACTTGATATAAAATGTATTAATTTGAATTTACCACTCATATCAAGAAGGAGCCCAGTTAAACAAATTAATACTTGTTCAATAATATTAAAATTATAAAAATCCCAAAATTACTAACCAAAACAAAATAGCACAAAGGATAAGTAAAACAAATACACAAGTTTCATTTCTACACAATATCAACATCTCAAAACATAAAACAAAATTACAAATTAAATGCCTTATTGGATAACTAATTTGACAAAGAATAAAAACATATAAGAAACTTGAAATCTTGAAAACTAATTTTATAATCTATTATCAATTGTGATTGGCATTTTATTTCAATTTGAGAATATACATTAAAGTTTAATTGTTTACTTATTTGTACATTGTCTCTTTTATGAATTATGAAAATCATGTCTGAAATATGATATATTAACTCTAACACAATATTTAGAACCCTTAACACAAAGTTTTACAGCTTAATCACTTTTACTAAACTAGCACATTAGTCCAATATACGTGTTTAGCCAACTTTCATATTGCAAGCATGATATATATCAAAATATGGCAAGTAAAGAGCAATATGAAAATGCAGAAAATAAACAAACTACACAAAAACACAGATACATGTTTTTGAAGAGGAAAACCCGATCACCCTGGTGAAAAACCCTCTCCGCCGATCACCCATTGGAAAACTCCACTAGAATGAATAGTTGCAGTATATAGATGACTATAAAGCCTCCAAGCCTATATCTCTCTGTGTGCTTGAGCTCTCTAAGCTCCAGCTAGCAACCAACTCCACGAGTCTTTTCTTCACCTAGCTTCTCGAAGTCACCACCGTTGAGCCACCAATGGAAAGCCACCAAAGAATTTGGATTTGGATATGGCTTCTCATGTTTCCAATGCCATTCTCTCACTCGCAAGGTCTATGTTTGTAGATGAGAAAGGTGTTTATAGAATCTTAATCAAAGGAATGAATGAGATGGAAAAGAGAGGTGATGAGAACTTGGTTTTTCTCTAAGGGAAAAAGCTCTATCTTTTCATACAAAGGATTGGCTTCTCTCTCTTGACCCCATTTTTGGTTTCTAGGGTGTGTTCAATACTTATTTGAAGCTTCTTGCCACACCTCACAGTTTTGTGTGTGTGCGGACGCGCACGTGTGCTGGCAAATTGACAGTGGTAGATGCAATTGCAGAGTACAGAGATCGTGCAACTCACGACCTATTCTCCCCCTAAGGTTGCGAGGTGCACGATTGCACTCTTAGAAAAAGACTTGCCACATGGATTTCAAGGGCAACTTAGGTCATGAGGTGGTCACCTCCAGGCCACGAAATCTCTGGCTAATGCAACTTCTAGTCTTCAAGGAGAGGTTCAAGTACACTACCCCAGCTTACATGAGAACCCAGAAAACAATACATCACCAATAAAATGCATCACAAATAAACATTTGTCACTGAATAAAGCCATCATAAAACATGATTTCTCAATGTCATTGTTAAGCAATACATACTCCAGAAAATATCATAATTTATTTTGAAAAACCATTTATTTTGGACATGAAATGTTAAAAAATAGGCCTAATCATTCATAATTTATGCTAATTTTATTGATACTTTGGCTTCACTCTTTTCACACTTATAAATGTTTCTCATACATGTCTATAATTTTAAATATATGTTTTTAACTCTACTATAACCAGATTATCGTAGCATATACTTTATTATTTGATATCTAAAAATCCTTATTCATTAGAGAATGTTTCAATAATTCATATTTCAATATACTCACAAAAAAAAATTAAACTAATATTGTCTCTTTTTTTTTTACCCCAAAAAAAATTTAAAAAATTGCTCAAGTCACGGGTCAGGTTGACCCTCAAACAAACAGGTCAGGTCACGTGTCAATTCATTTTTGCTTTAGGTTAAAAAAGATAGGTTCAGATCGGGTATTTTTTTAAGTCGAATCGACTAGAAAATTCTAACCTATTTTGCCAAATCTACATTTAGCCTCAAAAAATTAGCCCAATCAACAAATTTTACCAAGAAAAACTAGTTGTGCGAATTGTGGCGTTGGCATGTGTACACAGTGCTGTGCCGCAGTGGGTGTTTTGTCAGTATGTGCCTCTTTTGGTTCATTCAATTGTTATTTTTCAATTTAGCTCTTTTTGATTTGTCCTAACATATTTTTTTTTTTTTACTTTAAAATTTTATTTTATTGTATTCTTTTTCACATAGCAACAATAATTTTTTTTTTTTTTCAAGATTTCTCTTTTGATAGATAGTTGTGTTCTATTCGCTAGCTGGGGAACACTTTCAATAAGATAGGATTGTTGATGAGGTGGACCACAGCCGCCCCATCTAATTCCACAAAGATATTGGTGATCCTAAGGATCCTTCGATAGTACTAGTCAATCCCGAAGGGCCAAAGCTCACCACAACGCTAGTGAAATGACTGGAATCTATTATTCATGCTTATTGTATTACTGCTTCTCGAAAGCATAGAGGTAGACATGAGAAATACAATGTCTTTGTAAATGACATTACTTTGACTCAGTGGTGTCATCTGTCATGTCACCCATCCAAACAAAGAGTTGTAGGGCAGTTCTAGGGTAAGTTTTAGCTACATCATTTTGCCTTTTATTTTTGTCTCAATTTTATTTTTTTCAAATAATCTAACAAAAAGTCTCTAACTTTTGTTAGCCAAAAGAAAAAAATCATCAAAACTTCTTTCATATACACACTTCTTATTTCAAAAACCATACTGGATTATTTAGAGCCTAATTTTGATAGTCTTATTTGAGTTTCTAATATATATATATATATATATATTATTTGGTTAAAATAAATTGACCCCTTGCAGACTAATTAATTATCCAAGTTAATTAATTAAGTTCAATTACATGCAATAGCGTGGTAGCACAAACAAATTACCAATTATACTAAATGTAGCGGAAAATAAATTTGACACAAGTGAATTGTTTACAAATGGGGAAAACCACCAAGACAAAACCCCATCGGGTGATTTTAAGGTCACTATTCTCAAGAATCCACTATTATCAATCACAAGCAGTTACAAGTATAAGGAATCTTATCAAACCCTTTGGCCTATCCCGAAATACCAACCTATAGGTGAACTCTTATCTCAATATCTAATTGGACTTGTATTGTAGCTACAATCTTTCAGTTCAATGCACAAATCCTAGTACGTAACTAACCAATGATGCAGGGATTCAAGTACGTGACTGACACCAGCAACTTGAAGAAGATATTGGCTGCAAAGTTCTTCAATTCATCAAAGATAAAGATCAAGAAGCTCATTGGTTACAAAACTCTTGGCGTAAAGACGCAGTAGCTTCTTCAAAAAGAATAATGAACTAAGTCACTTTCTGCATGCATGGCGGCTTTTAAAATAAGTCTTATAAAGGTTATGAGGAAAAAAAAAAAAAAAAAAACCTACACATACATGTCAGTTAGGGCCAAAAATCAAATCTGGAAATTCTGTTTTTGTAGATCTCGACAAATTCAGCTTCTGTTGAGTTTCGTTCTTAAATCTCGATAGATACTATTTCTGTCGAGGTATCTGTCGAATTTTAACAAATAGCTCTTTTTCACTTGTTTCTTGGTTAGATCTTCATGGCTTTAACACTTGACTTAAACAACATGTTGCTTGAAATCTTAAATTCATTCTAGGTCTACCCAATTACAAGTAAAGTGCATTTTGTCAAATGATTAGTCAATTACATAAAATATGTCCCTAATATATATATATATATATATATATATATTTGTTCTTTATAGGATTCAAGAATTCTTTCTTTTTGATCTCTGCAATAGCTGTCCTAGAGAATTAGATAGATATGATAGATGGAATTTCGATTGGAGGTGTTTCTTCTAGCTTATACTAAATTGTTTCAGTTATATAGTTTTTTTGTTTGAATGAAATTCCGTCGGTTATTCTAAAAATCAAAATAAAAATAAAAGCCATACTGGATTTTATTGTAACTACTTGAAAACTTAGCACACATTCGAAAATACAAAAGTTTCCCGTTAGGCCCATTAGGTTGCCGTGGTTGCACCATGATTTAGTGATCCAGCCCACAAGTAATTACGGATCATCTAATGAGCTTGTGTTGTAGGAAAAAAGGATCTTGTGTATTTGCTTCATGCAACGGAAACACAGGATATTCTCTCATGTTGTAGGACAGGGTAGATAGCTACATATCAAGTATGGCGCTTGCTTCCTATCAAAAATAATAAAAATAAAAATAAAAGTATGGCGCTTGCAGACTTATGTTGTCCTAACCTTCAAGCTCGAGGCATCATGAGTTTGGTAGTGTAAATATGGTGCTCTGGACCTATGTTGGTTTAAACCCGGAAAAATCTTGTATGATACCCATGTCACAGCGGCCTAATCCATGTAATTTAAGCATCAGTGAACTTTTTACGAGCATCACCAAAATTAAATTCATTATTTCTTAGTAATTATGCTTCACAGGCAGGGATGGCAATGGCTCGATAAAGAATAGGGTCGGGTATGAGTTAAAAAAAAAAAAAAACCCTCAGGTCTGAGTCGGATCCGGGTTTTATCAAAACCCTGCCCGAACCCAGACCCGGACCCAATCCGGTTAGCCTAAATGTAAAATTACAAAAAAAAACCTAACTATATATATATATATATATATATCTCACAACCCTAACCCTAAAACTCATTTCTCTCTCAACTCAGCCGCCTCTCTTACCTCACCCTCACTGACTCTCACTCTCACTCTCATTTCATCCGCCCCTCATGGTCTCACCTAATCATCCTCACCCTCACTCTATTCACTCACCGACCCACCCTCACCCTCGTGGAGGAGCACGGATCTCGTGGTGGTTGTCGTTTATCACGGAGGAGCATGGGATTGTTAGATCGGAGAGAGATGTGATGATTGGAGGAGCTCTTGGTCGTGCTGAGGTCAGGCGAAGCCCAGGGGTGGGATTGATGGATGAAACCACCACCGATGGAGCTTTAGTGGTTTGAGTTCTTCATTTTTTTTTTTTTTTTTTTTGGTTCATTTCCTCTCTCAGTATTTTTTGTTTTTGGGTATTTATTTGAGGATTCAATATGTATAGAATGTAATACATGTGTATATTTTTTGTTGGTTTAGTTGACTATAGCGCCTGAGATAACTTCAAAGAATGTGAATCAAAGTTGATGTTTTTGTTAATGTAAAAATCGGTCCATAAATGGAGTTTTGTTTCTTCTATTTTTTGTGTTTATTTATTATTTATTTTCTATCTAAGAATCTCATTTTAGCAAAATTGATAACACAATGTTGATTGATTTGTGTTGCTATTTGTGTTTGGGTTTTTTTTTTTTTTTTTAAATAAGATTGGGTCAGATTGGGCCACGGATTAGGCCCAGAAGTGGCTGGACGAGGCCCACAGAGACCCGACAGGGCAGGTTTAGGGCTAAAAAATACCCGTTTATTAAACGAGCCAAGTCCAGGTAACAGGGGAGGGCCTGCGGGTTAGGTCCGAGCATCAAAAAACCCGACCTGAACCCAACCCGTTGCCATTCCTTTTCACAGCTCTCATGTATTATAAGAAAGGGATTTGTCAATATGATTTGATGATGTTATAATTTTTGTGGGTGGGCCGAAAAGGGTGGGCCTATCCCCAGAACAACTTACGCCCATTTCGGGGTGGTCTTGGCCCAAGATAGGCCCATGCTAGCCGAGAGTATAATGAAACATCCTAGATAAGGGACCCCACCTCGGCAAACTTTCCTACAAGAACCCATATGAGCCGAAGATGCAAGGCAACATCTTGGGAGAATCTATCCGCCAAACATAGGATTCGGTGTCGAGCATAAGTTACTAGAGTATCACCTCAACGGCGAATAATGGGTCCTCTCTCTAATACATGACATGACATAATTGAATTGTAGACAAGACTTAAGAAACCACCCAAGCCTTATGGGTGAAGGGACCCACCGACAAACTGGATATTCTCTCATCATGACTGTCTCACTGAAACAATTGTATAAATTGGAGGGGAGGGGCAAAAATTGGGGGTTAGAACAAAATTTGGGGGAGAGATACACAAGATAAAAGTGAGGACATAATCTTGGGATTATTGAGGTCTTGTTCGGACCTCAAGCAGGGAATTCAACAGTAGCAAAGTCTTCTCAGCTAGGCCTACTTCAAAGCATTTCTGCAAAAATTAGAACCAGTGTGTGATCCATCTTAGCATAAATCACTTTAGGAGTCTCCCATTGTGGGCTATACCCAATCCAAAATACAAATAAATTGGGGGCCCAAATCCCAGAAAGCCTAGGGTTTTTGGAAAGGAGCCACCACAATTTTAAAAATTGAAACATGGAAGCAAATGGGATGTTATAATGCTATGAAGCTAGTGGAGTAGAAGTTCCTTTTTATGATTAGAAGATGGAAACTAATTTGTAAGCCATTCTGATTTGTCTGCCACAAAGCTACATCTTTGTGCACCATGATAGTTGTTTATACGTTTTTTTTTTTTTTTTACACACACTAAAACTTAAATACATTTAGTTCCTAAAATTTAGTATATAAGCAATTTTAGTCTCTAAAATTTAAAATAATTGCTTTTAGTCCTTTAGAGACCAAAATCCAATAATTTCAAGTTTTTTAGGGACTAAAAACAAGCACTTTAAGTTTCTTAAGGACTAAAGGCAATTACTTTAAAATTCAGGGACTAAAAAGAAACACTTTAAAATTCATGGACTAAAATCATGTGCTGAAATTTAAGGGTATAGGATTAACTTCGTCACCACTTTATAGTTGCATTGAATATGATAATTTTTAGAAAAGATAAAATAATCAATACAATTATATATTTGAATTTAATTTGACAACCTAATCTACAATACCAAAGAAACTATAATTCCCTGCTTCATATCTGAAAAAAAGATTACATTATTGATATAAAAAATCATATAATTGACTAGATTATTGTAGATTACATTATTGATATAATTTGTTACAAAAATCATATAATTTCAATCGCCTGGTATCTAAAAAAAAGATTACATTATTGAAATAAATTTATTACAAAAATCATATCTCAAATACATTCGAAAAATTCCTTCTTAATAATTCATAAAGGCGATGGCTTGGGGAAAAAAAAAGTGATCCCAATATATATATATATATATATATATATATATATATATATATATATTTATCAAAGTTGACTAGATTCCTTACCATGGAGACCCTCTGTTACATGCCTAGTTTTATTTAATTTTTTTATTTAAGATTTTATTAAGAGTTGGGTTATTAGATAATGATAGGATAAATTGTTAGCTTAGCATTTGAATAAATCTTATCTACTTGTAGTAGATAAAGATTAGGTTTCTTTTGAATTTTAATGTCAGCTTTATCTTGTAAAGCCATCTATTTATATGGCTTGATGTTGATTAATAAAGGGGACTGAAAAATATTATTGTTGAGTGAATATTCACTTTGGAGGTCTAGACTCCCTTGAAGTAGTCTATTTATCAATTAGGAGGTCTTGGTTCCCTCGAAGCAACCAACAAACTCAATTGGATCAATTGGGTTTGTAACAATTGGTATCAGAGCCAGGCATGAAGAAACAATTGTTGGAATGCGTGAAGGAACAATTGTTAGAATGCATGGATAAACTGAAAGAGATACAATCTCTAGCAGTTGATCAAATGAAAAGTATCAAGAAAATGCAAGTGATATGCAAATCCTTGCGTTTGGCTAGATATGAACAAGAGATACCAACTAAAGAGGATGATGGGCAAGGCGCAACCAAAGAGAGGAATTTGGCTCTCTATGAAGAAGAGAAGCTAACTAAGGAAAGTAATGGGCAATGCAAACTTGAAGATAAGAAGGCCATTGTAGCTCCACAAAATCAAATCATTCCACCTTCACACAATTCAAGCATGCAACAACTTTTGAATCGGGTTAAAGATAGTTTTGCAGTAACAAAAAGCTTACCACGGGTGCCTAGTCATAAGATCCTTGCAAGCCCAAGAAGTGATCAAGTATGTGAGATGCAACTTGGAAAGATTGAGCTCATATGCAACAATAATTTTCAGATTAAGCCCTTGAGGACAAGGGCTGATTTCAAGGGAGGAGGAATGTTACGTGCCTAGTTTTATTTAATTTTTTTATTTAAGATTTTATTAAGAGTTGGGTTATTAGATAATGATAGGATAAATTGTTAGCTTAGCATTTGAATAAATCTTATCTACTTGTAGTAGATAAAGATTAGGTTTCTTTTGAATTTTAATGTCAACTTTATCTTGTAAAGCCATCTATTTATATGGCTTGATGTTGATTAATAAAGGGGACTGAAAAATATTATTGTTGAGTGAATATTCACTTTGGAGGTCTAGACTCCCTCGAAGTAGTCTATT
The DNA here is from genome assembly GCA_032727855.1 of Quercus ilex subsp. ballota. Lineage (NCBI taxonomy): Eukaryota > Viridiplantae > Streptophyta > Magnoliopsida > Fagales > Fagaceae > Quercus > Quercus ilex. Next base: position 16,808,803 of record CM064908.1, on the reverse strand, counting down.
TATCAATTAGGAGGTCTTGGTTCCCTCGAAGCAACCAACAAACTCAATTGGATCAATTGGGTTTGTAACACCCTCCTAAACCAATGAGGAAACAAGAGCTGAGGTTGAATATATGTACGCCATCAAAGTGGACAAAGCTTATGTCAGCTAAGGCTATCTATGAGGTAATTAAGCACTTTCTGCACCTAGCCAAATAACGATAATTTGGCAATTTCTTGGTATATATCGATTCATATAATAAGACTAGTTTTTTTTTTTATTAATTAAAAAAGGAAGTATCTTTTCCAATTTTTATCACACTATTTCACTCACTATCTATATATATGAAACACCTTTATCCTCATAAATGATAAATCCCAACAAACAAGTAGTGCGGTGGAGCCGTGGGGGGTTAAGGTAGTGTTAAACCTTGTAGTATAAATATGTGTCAATTCACAATTGTCTAACATCAAACCTTCTATCTCTCAAGGAGGCTCTAGATAGAACTTTTCATGAGATAATCTGCATATTTTATAGTATACTTTGCCATGGATACTCTTAGATCATTTCAACTGCTTTCTTTGTTCTTCCTAGTTTTCACATTTTCTGCTTCTGTTTTTGCTTTTAACATGCCAAGGCTTGGAACCCAAAGAAAAACAACGCAGCATGAACCTCAAACCACATCTTCAATATCCAATCTTGAAGATCTCAAAACCTACTATTACACCCAAACACTTGATCACTTCAACTATAGGCCTGATAGCTACACCACTTTCAAACAAAGATATGTGATCAACTCTAGGTATTGGGGTGGAGCAAATGCTAGTGCACCAGTATTTGCGTATCTTGGCGCAGAAGAATCCTTGGATGACGATTTGCCCATCATTGGATTTCTAAGTGATAATGCCCCCAGGTTTGAGGCTCTCCAAGTATACATAGAGGTAAACTTTAAAAAGTGATATGTCAATTATTTCACGTTTCACAATAACTATAAACTTATAACCAGCTACTATACACACACATATATAATAAGGGTCATGCTAACGAATGTTCTTAAGGCAATGGTTAACAATTTATTTTAGAAAAATTTTGACATCATTTTTATAGAAAATAAAAAAAATGTCAAAATATTAATTATTTTTTTTTTTTTTTTATAAATTTTTTTTAAAATAAATTGTTTAACATAAGAGCACTCGTTAACATTTTTCATATAATAAAATTACCCTGAACATTTTTTTAGATAGTAATATTTAAACCGAACCATAAAATGAATCCTCAGACGAAGAAAGCTTTTTCCATTTTGATGTGATATATATTGGAATCTTACACTAAGAAGTAGTTGTATATATTATTTATTCTAAATAGCATCGGTACTACGGGAAATCAGTACCATTTGGGTCAATGGAAGCGGCTTTGAAAAATGAAAGCACTCGTGGTTATTTCAACTCAGTTCAAGCTATAGCCGATTATGCTGCTGTGCTCTTACACATAAAGAAAAAGCTATCTGCAGAAAATTCTCCGGTAATTGTTGTTGGAGGTTCCTATGGGGGAAGTAAGTCACTCTAAATCCATTTTTTTAGACACTAGCTACTAGTCGATCACTAACTTTTTCATGTTTTTTCTTACTTTATTTTTTCTCTTTTTTACGTAATTTTGCAGTGCTTTCATCATGGTTTCGGCTAAAGTATCCGCATATTGCCCTTGGAGCTGTAGCTGCTTCAGCTCCAATCCTGTACTTTGACACCATCGCACCACAAGTTGGATACTACTCTATAGTAACCAAGGATTTTAAAGTAACTCATTAACTTACTTTATATTTATGGATTTAATGTTAAAATCAATTTAAAACAATAAATTTAGAAATACAATATTTTTCACAATTATTATATGACATTGATGTTATTTGTGCATAATAAAATTAGCATCAATGATAAACCCAAATAAAATAATCATAGCAAGTCACGTCAATTTAAAAGCTGCCCTCAAAAGCTTATAGAAACTGTGATGGCCGGTGCAGGAAACTAGTGAAAGTTGCTACAAAACCATACGGGAATCATGGGCGGAAATTGATAGGTTTGCTTCAAAGCCTCATGGTCTTGAAGCCCTTGGCAAGAGATTCAATACTTGCAAGTACTAGCACAGTTTTGCCTCATTGTTATATAAAATTCTAGCTAAGAAAACATTCTCTCCATTTTATATTGATCACCTTTGCATAGCGTGATACACTGTTAAATTCAGAAAATGAAAACCTAATGATCATGAAATAGAGAGGATCTTGTTTCTAGGGGTCATTTCTAATCAATCTAAAATTTTTTTCTCCGCAGTCGGTTAAATGGATCTGTTGATCTCAAGGACTATTTGGACTCAATATATTCTGAAGCAGCTCAATATAATCACCCCCCAACATATCCACTTAGCGTTCTGTGCAGTGCCATAGATGGAGCTTCTGTAGGAACCGATATTCTTGGCCGAGTATATGCGGGTGTAGTTGCTTATATGGGAAACCATTCATGCTATGACATGGATTTCTACAATCGTCCAACTGAAACCCATGAGGGGTGGAACTGGCAGGTATAGCTTTCACAGTTCTACATTACAAGACCATAATAATAATATAATTAATGATGATAATAGCTACGGTAAGTTTTAGGTCTTCTAATGACTAAAAAAAGCATAGTGGTAACATGTTTTAAATGTTATATATTATAAGATATATTAAGCTAATTATTTTAAAAATAGGAATAGTAGAAAATATTAATCAAGAATTATGAATAGTAAACCTCTAGATGCACTTCAATATGGCTCTATTGGTGATTAGTTTTAGCATCATTAAGCCCTTCACTAAGTAGATCCCACCTAAAAGTATCCAAATGTGCATCAAAATGTACTAAATATAATTTTTTTGCACAAAATTATTTTCTGTCACTCGATATCTCTCCTATTTATTTATTTAGCGAAGGAATGAGAAATTTTTTTCCAACTACGAACATGAGTAGGTGCACGGAATTTGTTTGAATTGGTTATAATGATATGACTAATCTATATATTATATTATATGTTCAGACATGTAGTGAGATGGTTATGCCCATTGGCCATGATAGCAAGGACTCAATGTTCCCACCAGCACCTTTCAATCTAAACAAATTCATCAATGAATGCAAGAGCTTGTATGGTGTCATGCCTCAGCCTCACTGGGTGACAACTTACTACGGTGGTCAAGTATGTTTTTAATTTAAGTAGTTGTCCTTAATTGCTTAGTTAAACATTTCAAAATTACTTCTGATGATTATCTGTATTCAGTGATGTTACTCGTTGCAAATTACTCTTTGGGCTTCTGATAATAGTCACATGTCTCAAATTATTGCAGGATTTGAAACTCACACTCCATAGGTTTGGTAGCAATATTATATTCTCCAACGGACTAAGAGATCCTTACAGTAGTGGCGGGTAAACAAAGAAACAAAATAAATAAATAATCAGCTTTTTAGTTATTCATTTTATTTGGAAGTTTGTAAATTTTAATGTATTCTACCTACTTATTCGTTTGTCCATCTCTGATTATAGGGTTTTGGAGAACATATCAGAAAGTATCCTTGCTGTCACTACAGTTAATGGTATTGATCAATTCATTAAAAAGATTGTTACCTGAAGGGGGAGGGGGGGGAAGACATAATATAAACAAAAAAATGGTTAAATAAACTATTATTAGGGAAGAAAAATCATGCATATAACCTATGGTGCCTCTTGTTCATTGTTAAAATGATGGTTAAATTATTAAGTTCACTATTTCCTAATTTATATTCTTTATGATAATTGTCATGCATATAACCTAGCGTGCTAAATGTTCATTTTCTGCAGGTTCTCATTGCTTGGACATACTCGTGGCAAAGCCAAGTGATCCGCAATGGTTGGTTATGCAAAGAAAGACAGAGATCAAGATAATTGAAAAATGGATTGCCAATTACCATGATGATCTTCTAGCTTTCAAATAGCATGTTTAATATATATCAGAGGAACTCCACATATAGTTTCAGAAAGAATTATGGAGCCAAATAATGTAGCTAATGCTCAGTCCGAAATCAATGAAAAAATATTTAGTATTCTAAATTCCGGCACTCATGATGGTTGAGCGATTATTGCATGTAATATGATATCTGTTTGTTCGTTTAGACTCCTCAAACAGATTGTTTAACCTAATATATTAACCAAGTGATTACTTAGATTAATTATTTAGATCTAGGTTAAACAAGCATATATCATATCATTCACAAAAGCGGAAAAATAAATAATACAATGATATGATGACTCAGGAAAACCAATGAAACTAACCATTTCAAGGTAATAACCTGGAAGGATTTGACATAACCATCCTTAAGTTAAAGTAAATCCACTATAAGAGAATTAAAGTTTTTACAATCAAATTTAACCCTAAATCTATTGCTACCTCATATAGTAACTTACTGACACGACTACATGCAAATTTCGAATTCACAGACTCCTTCTCTTCTTGGATTTATAGCAACACAAGCCGCCTTGTTTGTGACTTTGAGATCCCACTCAAAGGTTTCATATCACTATCAGTAATGATTTTGATGCAGCAACTATGTTCTACTAACGCTTGATTATAGTTCTTGCTCTGGTAGATTCTTGTGTTGTTAGAATGTACAAAACCTCTCAGATCTCACAAAAAGTAACACACAAGTCTTCTAAAAATTTTCAAAACATGGCTAAGGTTTCTCTTTTATATGTGGAGAAGTTGGAATGAAACCCTAAACGTTTTCGCGGGCTTAGGCCTGATTTAAAAATTTATAGAAGGTCTATTTCTACGATTTTCAATCGGTCGAGCTTAATTTCTCGATCGGTCGAGGAAGGCAAAAATTGTCTTCCTTTTTCTGCAGTCAGCTGAACTTGAACCTTAAAACCAACACTTTTAAGCATAGTTTAACACCTAAACTAGACATATTTTGTTCTCGGTTTGCCAACACAATAAAAATATAATTCTAAACATTTACACCTAAATCTTTAGAACCTAACAATATCATTGAAGAAATAATCATAGAATACTGTTATGTTTATAATATTTTCACAATAAATCTTATGTGTCAAACTATCATTGGTTCTAATATGGGCTGATTACTAACATCATTTTTCACCCCACCAATAACAACTTAACTATTAGGGTTTGTTGTGAAAATATTGTGAAGGTAACACTACTTATAATTATAATGATCAAAGACTCAAAATTTCTTTCGTGGAATCCACCAGTTCTTAATGGATTTAAAGTGCATGTATATGTGACCACATTATTATATGCATTTGTGGGGGAAATAAGGGAAAAGAATTTTGACATTACTTAGAATTTTGACAGTGGTGGGCATGCCACCCCATTAGGGACCAACTTTTTCATTTCTTATCCTTTTGTTATGCCCTCGAGCACCACTTCATTAATTAAATTCCATGTATCACTTGCTGTGTATGGCCGGTGGTCCTTATTCAACAAAGGTAACTTCCACTATTATTTCTTTCCCAGGATGTCTTATGAGCAAATAACAAATGGGTCCATATATTAACCTAGAAGGAAAAATAGAGGCAAAAGTAAGATGACTTTTAGAAAGATGATAGAGAATATTGGACTTCCACAATTCAAATATTGATGAAGGTTGTTCTCCAATTGTTGGTCTTTAACTCTTTATTATGACTACAAGTGCATAGCCATTTTCAGGCATGGCCATTATTTTGACATTATGGGACCTATGTTTGATAGTTTTTCAGTCAAGGAGAATGAGTTTCACACCCTTTTTTTTTTGTGGTGAGGGAGAATGTTTCTAGAGTCTAGACTCTTGCACCTTTATTATGGTCCACAATATATATATATATAGGCGAAGAGTGATGCACAATCCCACTTCTACAAAGCAAATGACTAAATTAGTACCTTATCTAGTACTAATTTTTGTGTGTAACTTATGTTTTAGAGCCAAACTAGACCCAAAAAACCAAAAACAAAAAACTAAAAAAAAAAACAGGTAATTGTGTTCTCATGTACAAATTGTGCAATGCAACTATACAAACCACCATTCATGTCAATAAGGGATGTGTGGGGTTCGGGTTAAGGGGATTTTTCGACCTAACCTACCATGGCGAGTTAAAAAAAATACAATCTAACCCAACCCAACCCACATGGATTGGGTTGGGTCGGGTTGAATCTATGAGTTGGACAGTTTTTTTTATTACTATTATTATTATTATTAAATTGAGCTATATATATATATATATATCTCTCTCTCTCACTTGCAACTTGAGTTGATAAACAAAAAATACATGAACTAGTATTCTTACTCAATTATAAACAAAATATATCCAACTGAGTTGATAAACAAAATATACATGAACTAGTATCCCAACTCAATTATAAACAAATAAGAGTGGAATGGGAGAGTGGGATTGGGAGGTGGCAGAGAAAGAAATCAGATTGTTAGGGTTTGCGAGGTACTTGGGTTTTATATAATAAGAACCGAATAGGGGATAAATTAAATATAAAAAATTATTAATTATATAATATATTTTTAAATATATATTAAATATATAGGTGGGTTGGGTCAGGTTAGGTAAATTTGTGATTATTATGACCTAAACCCAACCCAACCCACTATTTAAAAAATTTGTATAACCTAACCCAACCCACCAAACCCTAAAAACCAATATCATCACGTGCAACCATTTGAGTTAGCCTACGTTACGTTATCTAGAGTTGGAATACTCGTGCAACACAAGTAGTCATCTAGAATAATAACTGATCATTAGCACATTTTGATTATGCTTAACCTTATAGAACCTTTCTTTCAATGATGGAAATGATAATCATCTGGAATATTAACTTTCTAGTGGCAATATTGCAAGCAGCTTATCTTTTCACGTAATTAGTGTACACACAAGATCAATCCTTGACCATTTCCGCCATATAAATACAATGTTGACCCCCCTCTTCCTGGGGTGGTTTCTCAAAAAAAAAAAATACAATGTTGAATTTTTTTTTTTTTAATTATAGGATAGAAATTGTACTCAAACTTAATCTAAATGTATATAGAGTGATACTCTCTTTTGAAAACTTAAAAACTAACCATTACCTTCTACACCTCACAAACACTTATACCTGTAGTGTGACTACCACACCAGCAGTACGTAGTAGTATGATGTTGATTTTCATAACAGATACTTTTGACCAGATTCCGTTCAAAAAAAATACTAAAGTTCATTGAATTTAAAGGCCGCAATATATGACCAGTTTCTTTCAAACTCTGACCTATGGAAATTTTGAAGATAAGACTGAAATAGTCACCACCATGATCTTTGAATTGTTTTCGTGGAGGCTTTAGCATACATGAAATGAATATAGCTAGATTTAGAGAGTAGAGGTCATGTCCAGATAGACTTGATCGGGATGGCGATAGAGTACTTGGACATGAGCCGTACGTCATCCTTATTTACATAAGACATTTTTTTTTTCTTTAATAGTATTTGGTTTGAGTTTATACCTCTTTGTGTTGAGCACGTTGTTGCTTCTTATGAATAGATATCATTTCTTTTTATCTAATAAATTTGCGTGCAGTTTTAACGTAAAAAGGGTTTAGGGCGCAAATGGTATAGTTAAGTACATTCTACTAGCCCTTGGAATTAGTATAAATAAATATAGATATATATATATATATATAATTCTTTTATATAGAGTGAATCAAGTTTCAAAAAATATATAGAGAGAGTGAATCTGGATTTAGTCTTCATATTGGAGTCAAAACAAGTCATATTAACTAGTGTGTAACCCTGTATGTGCTATGTACATGTATAATTAAAAGCAATTACAATTATATAGTTCAACTTATACCTTTTTTTTTTTTAGAAAATGTTATAATTATACATAATATTAACTTACACTATTTTTAAATCATATATTTCTAAAATATGTAATAGTTTCTTATTTTATTATATGTGTGTGTAATGGAATATGATTTAGAATTTAATTGGTTTTAGAATCTTTTATTTTTACACCCAATAATTCACTTACTACAAAATTAAAAACTTAGATAGACACGTGGCAAAAATTGGATTCCATTTGACATCCAATTTAGAATCTAATTGGATTTGGAAAATTCCATTTTTACACTCAATAATTTACTTAACACAAAATTAAAAATTAAATAGGACATGTGGCGCAAAATTGATAATATAATTAAAATTTAATTAGATTTTCTCTAAAATTTGACTATTAATATATATATATATATAGATTAATAATTTAATATATAATAAAATTGTCAAGGGTCATGTAACTGATCAATTAATTACCTCCTTCCCTCACCCCCAAATTTTGAAAAAAAGTAAAAAAGAAGAAGTATATGTAAATTGATTTTAGAAATATAACCCAATAAAATTAAACTTGGTCTCCCTCAACAACATCCTTGGCCCTCTTAGCCCATTTAGCCTTAAAAAATTAGCCGAATTGACAAAGTTTACCAAGAAAAATTAGTTGTGGTGTGAATTGTAGTATTGGCTTGTGTACATAGTGTCGTAGTGGGTGTTTTCTCAATATGTGCCTTTTTTTGTTCATTCAATTGTTCATTTGTTAATTTGGCTCTTTGTGATTTGTCCTAATTAACATATTTTTTTTTTTACTTTAAATTTTATATTTTATTGTATTCTTTTTCACTAAGCAACAATAATTAATTTTAAATTTTTCTGAGATTTATCAATATTCGCTAGCTGGGGAGAACTTTCAATAAATTCATGCAATCAGTAAGCAAAAGTTCTAATAAGATAGGATTAATGGTGAGGTGGACCACAGCCGATGCATCTAATCCCACAAAGATATTGGTGACCCTAAGGATCCTTCCATAGTACTAGTCAATCCCGACGTGCCAAAAGCTGATTATAAGGGTTTGTTTGAATACCGCTTATTATTGAAAATTAAAAACTAAAAACTAAAAGTACCATAACAAAATAATTTTTAAATATGTAAATAATACCGTAAAACTCAGTTTTTAAATTAGTTTTTGAAAAAAAATACTTATAGACCTCATAAATAATACACCAAACCCACTAAAAAAATACATCTGCTAAAAAACGCGTAAAATGTGCTTCCCAAACTTAACAGTACGTCTATAACAGTAGTGAAATGACTGGAATCTATATTCATGCTTATCGTATTACTGCTTCTCAAAAGCATAGAGGTAGACATGAGAAATACAATGCCTTTGTAAATGACATTGCTTTGACTCAGTGGTGTCATTTCACCTATATATCCAAATAAAGAGTTGTTGAGCAGTTCTAGGGTAAGTTTAGCTACAGCTTTTTGCTATTTATTTTTGTCTTGACTTTATTTTAAATAATCTATTTTAATTTATGATGAGTGTCTAAGAAAAACATCATAAAAACTTCTTACATGTACACACTTCCTACTTCAAAAGCCATACTAGATCATTTCAAGGCTAATTTTGATAGTCTTACTTAAGTTTCTATTAAAAAAAAATTAAAATTGTGTTGTTTGTTTTCTATAGGAATTCTTTTTTATGATCTCTATAATAGCAGCCTTGGAGAATTAGATAGATATGACAGATCATCTCATTATAATATTGTTATTTTTGTTGTTGGTTTCGACTGGAGGTGATTCTTCTAGCTTATACTGAATTGTTTCAGTTGTATAATTTTTCTATTTGAATGCAATTCTATCGGTTATTCCAAAAAAAAAAAAAAAAAACATACTAGATTGTATTGTAACTACTTGAAAACTTAGCACACATTCTAGAGTCCCAACATGACATGAAATTCATTTTTCAACATAATATTATTCTCAACTTAATTATGGGAGAAATAGAACTCGATATCCGTATTGATCTCGAAGTTGTCTAGTTCATTTTTAGAAAAGCCACATCCACTACAACAACATATTACAAGACACGAGAAGATAAAATTGTAATTCAATACAATAATTAATTAGAGCAAGACTTAAGTACAGTATTTAGGTACTGTTCCCTTTTTAAAATTCTTTCATACGGATTTTTTCTTATGTAATTGAAATGTATTTTTTTTATTAAATAACCACGTAGCTAAATTTTAAGAGGAGAATTTAAAGAACAACACCTAAAATGTTGTACATAAGTTTTGTCCAATTATTTATCGTTACTAGTTTAGTCTATGTTAGGACATATGTAATTTAATGTTAGGAACATATGTCAAAATAGAATTGGCTAATTCTTTAACAAAACGCACTTTACTTGTAATTGGGTAGATCTAGTATGTGTTTAATGCTTCAAGAAATAAGGTTTCAAAATCAAATGTTAAAACCATGCAAGTCTATCTAAGAAACAAGTGAAGAAGTACTGGATTTTAAAACTCGACAACTAGCTCGATAGCTAGTATCTATCGAGATTTAAAAGCTGCTGAAGCCCAATACTTGACAGCTATCTCGATAGATAAACTATCTATCGAAGTTTATGAAAAACAGATTTTCAGTTATGATTTTCATCCAATCCGTGTGTATATGTTTGGGCTTTCTTTTCTCACAGCCCTAAACATATATAATGATTATTTTAAAGGCCGTCAAAGGTTGCGCGAGTGTGAAGCAAAGTTGTGTTCATGCAAATTATGATCGGAGACAGAATTTTCCTTAGTTCATCTTTCTCTTGAAAAAGCTGCTGTGTTTATACACCGTAGGGTTTTGTAACCAAGGAGTTTCATGATCTTCATCATGTTGATGAACTGAAGAACTTTGTAGCCAACATCTTTCTCAAGTTGGTGAGTAAGCCGTGTACTAGGATTCGCACATCGAATTGGTTAGTCACGTACTGGGAGCCGTGCATTGAAAATGAGATATTGTCACTACAGAACAAGTCCGATTGGGTATTTGGGTAAAGGTTCAACTGTAAGTTGGTATAAGATACTGGGATTCATTTACTTGTAACCGCTTGTTGTGATAATAGTGAATTCTCGGGAGCGGTGACTTTAAAATCACCCAGTGGAGTTTTTACCGTGTAGGTTTTCCCCATTCGTAAACAAATCACCGTGTCAATTTAATTTTCGTTGCATTTAGTTAATTGGTGATTTGTTTGTGCTACCACGCATATTGCATGCTAATTGAATTAATTAATTAATTTGGCTAATTAATTTGTTAATTCATCACAAATGGTCAATAAATTCTTGGCCTATCAAGTGGTATCAGAGTATGCACACTCTAATTAGGTTTTAATCTTTGCTGTGTGATCCATATATTGACCCCTGTTTGTCATGGATAGAGGAAAGTCTCTTATTATACCTCCTTTATTTGATGGCGCTAATTATGCATACTAGAAAGTATGCATGAGAGCTTTCTTGCAGTCATTAGATGAGAAGGTGTGGCAAGCTGTGAAGATAGGCTGGACCAAGCCTACGGAAGCGCCGGCCGACTGAGATAATGCTAAGATCAAGGCAGTAAATTTCAACAACAGAACATTGAATGCGTTATTCAATGCAGTCACAAATGAGGAATTCAAGAAGATTTCCTCCGCTAAAACTGCTAATGAAGCATGGACCATTCTCCAGACAACCTATGAAGGAACCAAGACTATCAAGGATTCAAAACTTCAGAGGTTTACTACGAGTTTTTAAGAGATTAAGATGGAGGAGGATGAGTCATTTGATGAGTTCTATTCCAATCTCAAAGACATAGTGAACTCAGCTTTTAATCTTAGGGAAACCATTCCCGAACCCAAGATTGTTAGAAATGTGCTCAGATCTCTACCCGAAAGATTTCATGCCAAGATCACCGCAATTGAGGACTCGAAGGATATTGACAAAATTCCTTTGACAGAGCTGGTTGGTAATCTGCAGACCTACAAGTTGGGTTTGACAAGGATAGGGAAATCAAGCAAGAGCAAGAGCATGGCATTAAAGGTCAAGAGCAGTGACACTGATGAGTCTTCAGACGATGAAGATTCTAAAATGAAATCCTATATCACCCGACAATTCAAAAAGTTTATGAAAAATGCCAATGCTAAAGGATTTGACAAAGACCGCAAGCAGTCCAACTCGTCTCAGTTCAAGAACCAAGACAAAGGAAAGAAGGATGCTAAGGATAGCGGTCAGTACACTGTTCTCTCAGGACTAAAATGCTTTGGCTGTCAAGGCTTCAGACACATGAAACAAGAGTGCCCTACATATCTCAAGACCATTGGGAAAAGTAAGGCACTTGCTGATACCTTGAGAGACACTGAACCTGAAGATGATTTCGACAATGAGGATGTTGGAATCCTAAATGCATTCACTGCCACTGTAAATCCTACTGAAGGACTGTTGAAGATGTGGATGAAAAAGAGGAATTGGTGGAGTCTGAGTTTGAAAAGATGGATGAGCAAGATGACATCCACACAGCCTATGCAAAGTTATACAAGGTCTCGGAAAAGCATGAGAAATTGTATAGGTTGGCCACCAAGAAGCTCAATGAAGTGGAACGAGAAGAAATTTTCACAAAGTTTGATGAAGTCAATCAGACCATTAGAGCATTGAGATTTGAGAATAATTTCTTGGCTGAGAAGACTAAGAAGCTTAAGACAGAACTGTTCTAAGTCAGAGCTCAGTTGGAAAGGACTTCAAGTGCAAAGCTCGATGAGATGCTCAGTCTTCAAAAATCTACTTCTGATCGAACCGGTTTAGGGTATGATTTCTCTTATCCTAGTATTGCTACTTCTTGTACTACTGTTTTTGTTCCTCCTACTAATAATGTTGAAACTGAGAACAATAATGTTAAAAATGAATTAGCTAGTGAGAACATAAATAAGGGTAAATCTATCTTAGGAGCACCCCCTAAGTTTGATAAGAAATAGATTAAGAACCCTAGGGCCAAGAAGGGAAATACTCAAAAGCCCAAACAGAAAAAGCAGCATTTCTGTCATCACTGTGGAACAACTAGACATACTCGACCTAATTGCTATAAGTGGTTAGCCACTCAATAGAGCAATAGCATGATCTCTTGGGGAAACCAGAATCAGTTTCCATCCTTCTTTGCTCCTCTTGAAGATCTTCTCAAAGCCCTCATTTTCCTTTCGAACTTGAACAATTTCAATTCTTCCCCCTCACCGCCGAATCAAGGGTTTGCTAAACGGAAAGGTTCTTCCAAGGTATGAAAAGAAAAAGACTCCAAGTGATTCTGTCACTTTTTCTCTCTCTCCCCTTCTTGTTTTTATTTTTGCATTACTTGTGTGTTTTGCTTTCGTGTTTTGAGTCAGTCTAGTTTTATGCATTGCTTTGTTTAACATGTTTTGTTTTGTTTATTTTTCAGTTTTGCTTTATTTTGCTTTTCAAAAAAAAAATTTGAAAAATCAGAAAAATACAAAAATAGTGTGCGTTTATGTACATTGGTACTTGTGTACCTTGAATGGCCATTAAAACAAAATTTTCTAAATTTTGTATCATTTGTAGCTTAGATGAGCTTCTCTATGTACAACTAAGCAAGTGAACTTTGTGGCTCTTGTTTGTGATGAGTAAAGTTAAGTAATCTCTTGTACTTGACACTCATATCACTCTTTTTGACGGGAAAGACTAGAAAATCCTAAGAGAAATGCATAAATAACCATCTCACCACTATTACCCGCCAATCATGAAATGATATTTGTATGCTTCGGCATAGCAAAAATGGAATGTCAAATGCTTAACATCATTAGGTATTTCTTTTCTATCTCTTATATGCCCATGCATGGTTTGCTTAAAAGAAAAAATTATGCAAAGAAAAATAAAAAGCAAAAATAATCAAAATGCTTTATATATGATTGCAAGCGTGTATTCTAGGAGATGTGAGAGTTATAGGATGTACCTCGAAGGTAATAGTCCCCATCAAACAGTATAATTGTGTGTGAGTTAAAGTAATTTTCTCATATCTAAAATTATCATAACATGTAGACACATATGCAATCTTGCGATATTTTTCATACACAACACGCAATATTCTTTGCTACCTTTGATACATGTGCAGGTACAATATAATTTGGTCATCACAAGGAATACATATGTTAATGTATTCTCACTAAACTGTCTTAACCTTTTTTTGAAATATAAAATTGGTTAGACTTGTTCAGTGTGTGTGTGTGTGTGTGTGTGTGTTTTGGATCTATAAGCATGACATTTTTCTTAATTGAGAGATGATTTTGGGAGCTTAAAATGTTGTTTGGATCCTTGGTTATATAGCATGCTTGATTGCATTCATATCTGTGTTTTTTTCTTCTTGAAAAAATTGTTTTTAAGCAATCTCGACAGCTGCTGGACACCTCTCGACAACTAGGTTATCTATCGAGCCCCTTCAACTACTTTTTTATCGCATTCTCAATAGCTCCTCGATAGCTGCTTGATCCATCGAGAAACTTTCTAAATGCTTGATAGCTTTTCGATAGCTTCTTGATCCATCGAGATCATCTAGCTTTGGACACCTCTCAACAGATCCTGGACAGCTCTTCGACAGCTTTTTCACGCGTTTTAAATCTCAACAACTCTCGATCTATCGAGCCTTATGAATTTTCTATATAAAGGATCTACGCGATTTTTCTTCATTTCTCCTCGATATCTCTCTTGATTGTTTTCAGTCTTTTCACCTCCCAAACACACTATTCTCTCTCAAAACCTTCAACCCATGTGATTTTCAGCTTTTCTTGTCTCAAAACACTTTGGTATGATCTCTTTATCTCTCATTCTTCATGCATTTTGATAGGCCAAAACCGTATGGACTCCTTGTGATGAATTAATTGATTAATTAGTCAAGTTTATTAATTAATCAAATTAACATGTAAATGCGTGGCAGCACAAACAAATCACCAAATAACTAAGTATGCAGCGGAAAATAAATTGACACGGTGATTTGTTTACGAATGGGGAAAACCTACACGGCAAAAATCTCACCGGGTAATTTTAAGGTCACCACTCTCGAGAATCCACTAGTATCACAACAAGCAGTTACAAGTAAAGAAATCCCAATACCTTATACCAACCTACAGTTGAACCCTTACCCCAATACCCAATTGGACTTAATCTGTAGTAACAATCTCTTCTTTTGATGCACGGCTCCCAGTACGTGACTAATCAATTACGCAGATCCCAGTACGCAACTTCAATCACCAACTAGAGAAGGTTGTTGGCTGTAAAGTTCTTCAGTTCATCACACGATGAAGATCGAGAAGCTCCTTGGTCAGAAAACCCTACGGTGCACAAACACAACAGCTTCTTCACAAGAAAGATGAACTAGGGCAAATTTTGTCTCCAGTCACAATTTGCTTGAACAAACTTTGCTCAATATTTATGCAACTTGTGTTACCTTTGACGGCCCTTAAAATAATCATTTTATATGTCTAGGGTTGTGAGAAAAGAAAGCCCAAACATACAATCACGGATTGAATGAAAAATCGATTAGAAATTCTGAGTTTCATAAATCTCAACAGATGCCCTATCTGTCGAGCTGCTATCGAGCCACGGGCTAGAACAGCTCTTCAAGGCTCGATAGATGCTAGCTGTCGAGCTTTAATGACAGGCATTTTCTCAACTTGAATCTTGGACAGACTTGCATAGTTTTAATACTTGATCTTGAAACAAGGTTTCTTGAAATATTAAACACATCCTAGATCTACCCAATTAATGTAAAGTGCGTTTTGTCAAAAGATTAGCCAATTACATAAAATAGTGACATATATTCCTAACAAGTGAATCACATATGTCCTAACACATTTCATGCATTTAGATCTAGGTTTTGGGTTTTTGAAAAAATTTTGGGGTTTTTCAAAATTGATGAAGTTTTTGTGAAATTTTTGGGATGAGTTTTGTATAAATGATCTTAAATGTTCATGCATTGCATCACATTTGCATTATAACAATGTTTCATGCATTTTAGATGTGTGTTTACTTTGTTGCAATGTTGTGTGCTAGTAGGTTTTGATTGGGCTAATCGCATGATGTATTTAAGTTTGCATGTCACATGTTCATGCATTTTCATGCATACGTACCTTTAAGTTTCTATATTCTTATATATTGTCTTGTTGGTGCTTTTCTGATTGTCTCTCTCTCTCTCTCTCCCTCCCTCTCTCTCTCTCTCTCTCTCTCTCTCTCTTACGTTAGCCTGCTCTATGGCACCCAAATGCAAATCCACTCCATCCCAGAACCCTCTTCGTTCTGAGGCATCCACTTCTTCTTCTGACCTTACTCCTTCTCATGTACGGTTTCGTGATTATAAAGCCCGAAAAGACTTTTCGGAGAACTTTTCTAGAGAGGCATTCATTCGGAACGCTAAGTCATCTTATCAAATTTTTCAGATACTGACCTACCCACTGTCATCTACAGTAGGGACACAATGTGACATCCTAGTCATTTATCCCTTCGTGATCATACAGGAGTTTTACTCCAATATGCACGGATTCGATTCTTCTGTACCTCATTTCTTCTCTCACGTTTGAGGTAAGCGCATAGTAGTTACTCCGGATATTGTATCCGAGGTACTACACGTTCCTAGGGTAGCGCATCCTGACTACCCTAGCTACGATCATCTGAGGACTGTATCCAAAGATGAACTCTCGTCTCTCTTCTGTGAGACACCTTCTTCTTGGGGTGACCGTCAAAACACCCCTTGCTTGGGTTTTGCAAAAGGTCCGAGGTTCCTAAACATGGTGATGACATTTATTCTTCATCCTTTGTCTCACTATAACTTTATTACAAAGCCTCGTGCTCAATTTTTTTTATCCCTCTTAAAGGATATCTCTATCGTCTTCCCTTCTCACTTCATTCTATCCCTTATAGATATCTATAGGGATACGGCGACCCGTGATAATCTCATTTTTCCTTCGGCTATTACGCGGATCCTTTGCCATTTTTCTGTCTCCTTTCCCGAGTCTCCTCACTTCATGATTATGAGTGCCATAGATGCAGCTACCGTTCGACGGAGCGAGGCACAGCTCAGACCGAGGCGGCCCTAGACAGAAATGACGACTCCTCCAACTTCTACCATTCCATCCACCTCTGCTCATTTGTCTTCTGCGGGTGGAGTGACACTTAAGGCCATCATGTCATATGGATGCTCGCCTTAACACACTCAGTGATGAATTGTGTCAAGTGAACACCCGTGTTGGTCATATCGCATGACGACAGGCTATCATGGGTGGTTTCACTGTTGCTTCTTCTCCATCTCCACCGGTTTTCGAGGATGAGAGTGATGATGGCTCTAGCAGTGATGATGCTAATGGGGATGATGGTGCTAGCTCGCCCAGTGATGATGAGATGTCTACTTGATGTACTTACCCTTTATCATTTGTGACAAAAAGGGAGAGTAGTTTTGATATGAGAGTAGTCATACATAAGGGGAGGGTTAGCATAGGAGATTTTTTGTGATAGGGGGAGTGTTTATGAGGGATGTAGTGAGGACTTTTTATATCTTTTCTTTTCTTTCTATTTTAGATACATTATTTTTGTACATCAGTCTTGTGACCACTTAGTGATAGCAAACCTTGTACTTATGTTAATATATATATTGAGGTTGTTATTACTTTCTTTCACCTATCTTTACATGTGTTGTTTTTTTTCTCTCTTTATGCACATGATTCTTATATATTGTATGCAATCTATTATTTCTGTTTCATACTAAGATGCCGTGATAAGTTTTGTTTAAAGTGTTTCAGAAATACAAGTTGTCAAAGTCTTCTTGCCATAAACTCTCTTCTTGTAAAGTTTTTCAATAGTTTATGTTAGGATAGATTTTATTATTTTCAACAAGTGAGCATAAGTTGAGTTATTTATGACTTCTTTCATATGTTCATTTGTTTGTTGTGGTTTTGTCACAGATTGCCCAAGGGGGGGATTGTTAAGACATATGTGATTTTATGTTAGGAACATATGTCAAAATAGAATTGGTTAATCCTTTGACAAAACGCACTTTACTTGTAATTGGGTAGATCTAGGATGTGTTTAATGCTTCAAGAAACAAGGTTTCAAGATCAAGTGTTAAAACCATGCAAGTCTGTCCAAGAAACAAGTGAAGAAGTACTAGATTTTAAAACTCGACAACTAGTATCTATTAAGGTCTAAAAACTACTAAAGCCCGATGCTCGACAGCTATCTCGACAGATAAGCTATCTATCGAGGTTTATGAAAAATAGATTTTCAGTTCTAATTTTCATTCAATCTGTGTGTATATGTTTGGGCTTTCTTTTCTCACAAACCTAAACATGTATAAGGATTATTTTTAGGGCCGTCAAAGGTTACGCGAGTATGAAGCAAAGTTGTGTTCATGCAAATTGTGACCGGAGACAGAATTTGCCCTAGTTCATCTTTCTCTTGAAGAAGCCGCTATGTTTATACACCGTAGGGTTTTGTGACCAAAGAGCTTCGTGATCTTCACCGTATTGATGAACTGAAGAACTTTGCAACCAACATCTTTCTCAAGTTGATGAGTAAGCCGCGTACTGGAATCCATGCATCGAATTGGTTAGTCACATCTTGGGAGTCGTGCATTGAAAATGAGAAATTGTTACTACAGAACAAGTCCAATTGGGTATTGGGATAAAGGTTCAACTATAGGTTAGTATAAGGTATTGGGATTCCTTTACTTATAACTGTTTGTTGTGATAATAGTGAATTCTCGGGAGTGGTAACCTTAAAATCACCCAGTCGAGTTTTTGTCATATAGGTTTTCCCCATTTGTAAACAAATCACTGTGTAAATTTAATTTTTGTTGCATTTAGTTAATTGGTGATTTGTTTGTGCTACCACGCGTGTTGCATGCTAATTGAATTAATTAATTAACTTGACTAATTAATTTGTTAATTAATCATAAGGAGTCAATACATTCGTGGCCTATTAGTCTAAAAAATAGAAACATAATAGTTAATAATAAAATCGCCAAGAGTTTTTTACCTTTTATTTAAAAAGGTAAGATAATTTCCATCACTACCGCAACAACCAAACAAATTAATATCACCATTATGCATACAAAAGTTTCCCATTAGGCCCAATAGGTTGTCGTGGTTGCACCATGTTTAAGTGGAGTAAGTATACTGTGTACCCGGCATATATGCCGGGTACATAATATAATTTTCGGTTTAAGTGATCCAGCCCACAAGAAATAGAGACGATATAATGAAAAGGATTTTGTGTATCTGCTTCATGCAACAGAAACATGTATATTCTCTTATGTTGTAGGGTAGATAGCTACATATCAAGTATGGCGCTAGCAGGCTTTTTTTTGTTTTAAGGATTTATTTTTTAGGACAAACACTCACATGAGAAAATACACCATGTACTCGGTGTATATTTATTGCCTCTCACATATGGGTGTAGGGTCCACTCTCAAAGATGGAGTCCAAAATTTATGTTTAGGGAGCTGAGGTAAAACTATCATATTGATTCCAAGCCAAATAAAAAATGAGTTTTTGTTGATGGCGAGAAATATAGTAGGTTTATGAAAGAGAGAGATTGAGAGTGTCAGAAAATGATGAGTGTAAATAAATAAATAAATAATTTTATTAAAAAAAAAAAAAAAGTAGGCAAGTAGCACAAAAAGATAAGAAAGATGAGATGCAAAAGTTACAAAAAGAACACTCTGAAAGAGAAAATGCCTAAAAAGATGAGAAAGATGAGATGCAAAAGTTATAAAGAGAACACTATGAAAGAGAAAAAGAAAAATGAAGTGTAGAAATATAATTAATGTTAGAGAAGAGAAGAAATTGTAATGAGAATTGAGAAAAGGAAAAAAAAAATTTCAACCAAAAAAAAATTATGATATACCACACACTTTTTCACAATTGTCCTATATGGCAGACTATAATTGATTGTTTGTTTTCACAATTGTCTTATATGACAGACTGTGATTGATTGTCCGTTATTATCACATTAATTACCATTTTTTCTTCACCATTCACAGTCTACCATATAAAAAAATTGAAACAAAATATATGTAAAAAGGTGTGGTACCAGTATTATTAAGGGAAAAAAAAGAAAAAGAATAAATATATATAAGTAAATATATATATATATATATATATATATTTTTTTTTTTTTTATAAAGTGGAGCTATAAAGGGGCAAACATTCACAATGAAAGGTAAATTTGTTTATAAATGTTATTACGCATTTTTTTTTTTTAACATAAATGCCTCTTTTTTTTCTTTTCTTTTCTTTTCTTTTTTTGGTGGAAAGATATTAGATGTTGAGAAATGGAAAATGACAAAACAAGTGCAAAGTTAGGATTTTGGGAGTCAAAAATTTGGTTGAAGTGTTGAGATGGGTGGGGGGCAAAGCTTTGTTTTTGTAGGGGCCAGCTTTTTAAAAAATTAAGTGGGTTCTATTTTTACCTATTGTTGGAGTGTTTTTAAAAACTTTTGGGGAGCCATCTCACTATATGGCTTCGCCCCTGTTTACCCCCACCCTCTCACATAGGGCATTTGAGAGGGAGGATACATATATCGGATGCATGTTATACCTCTTCCACTTGCAAACTTATGTTGTCCTAAACCTTCATACTCAATCGAGGCAACAAAGTTTTTTCTTTTTTTTTTTTTTTTTTTTTTGAGAGAGAGAGAGAGAGAGAGAGAAAGGGGCAAAATGAGTTTGGTAGTGCCAATATGGTGCTCCTAGAGCTCTGTGTTTATATATATATTTTTTTTTTTAAGTTGGAGGCAACATAACTTTATGAAACTCCCAAATCATTTTTGCAGGTTTGAGTGAACATGAGTTTGGGAGTGCCAATAGCTTTCACCTTCCAAACGTTTGTTGGTTAAACCTTCCGTATTTTTCAAGTTCAAGGAATGTGCCAATATGGCACTCCCAACCCCATGTTACACAAACCCTCATTTTTGCATGTTCGAGGGATACACAAGTTTGGGACCACCTCCCAAACCCATGTTTCCATATACTATCGAGCAATGCATTTTTAGGCTTTCTCATTAGGTGTTTTGTCCAAGGATGGAGGGGGATCAAAATGGGGCGTCAGACATTAATTAGTTTCATCATGTTTTGACTTTTGTGGTAGATTATATTTATTTCTAGAAAATTGGAATTTTTTTTTTTTTTTTTTTTGTGTTTTTCCTACTTTGTTGTGAACTCAAGATTTGGACATAATTTGAGAAAATATTATAATTAATTTTATTATAATGGATTTGCTAGAGTTGGCACGTTTTCCCTTAAATTTGAAAAGGTTTTCCATGTAAATTTTTCTTTTTTCTTTTTTTTTTTTTAATTGAGATTGATTGAATATTGTATGTTGGATTTTTTTTTTTTTCTTAATTCACATTAGACCAAATTGTGACCCAACACAGTTTTACAAATAAATAATTAATTAAAAATTAAAAAAAATTAATTAAGGGAACTCAATTTAAAAAATTGATACAATTTTAATGGAACAAAATTTAAGTACAGTATCTTAGGTGCTTTCTTTAGGTTTCCCTCTTAAAATTCAATTATGTGACTATTTAATTAAAAAATACACTTCTATTCTATGAGAAAAAATTCACATGATAAAATCTTTAAAAAAAACTTAAAAAACAGCACAGAATGCATGTCCATTTTAACGTATAAGGTGAAATTTAAAGCATGATAAATGCTGGCCCAAAAAAGAAAGCAGTATATATCGGACCAACCCATTATTTAAAAAGTAGGCCCAATTTATCAACGCCTAGCCAAGCCCACAGCTACAGAGTCACACCGCACGGCGAATAGAGAACTGAGAAGTGAGAAGTAGTGAGAACCAGGCTTCAGAGAAAGACCGTACCATTCTTCTTCGTCCTACTCCTCGAGTTTTGTCTAAGAAAGCCACAAATCTGATTGAAACGATGCAGAATTAATTTGAAGCGATTGACACGCCAAGTTTCTTCTTCGACCCGAGCTACGTACTGTATTGGGTTCTCAGCTTTCAAGGCACCAAGAAAGATACGCTCTTTCTTCTTCCTTCTCACCAGCATTTAGCTCAAAGGTCCCCCATTCGCTTCCTCGACATTTACCAGGTACTTTTCGTTTTCTTTCTTCGTCTGGGTCTGTTTAGTTTCTGAGAAAACATATGGGAATAAGAGCAAAAATGAACCTTTCCATTTTCTGTTATATTTTCTTCTTGTTAACCAAGAGTACTTGTTCTAGTCCAAATGTGCCTCGTAATATCACTGTTTTAGCTTATTTGACGTGGGATTTTTTCCATTTCGTTTTTCATTTTGATATTATTCCTATTTGTTAATTGTTAAAGCATATATGCGTATAAAATTTTAATGCATTTCGTATTGGTGCAATCTATATTGGATAAGCTAAAATTTTTTGTTATTATTTAAAAACCCTATTGATTGTAGCTGGGAAACAAAGCGGCAATTGAGAAAGAGTGTGCTCGGCTGTGACTGTGAGTCTCAGTTTCTTCTTTTTTTTAGATTCTCTTTTATTGATGTGAGTTTGGGCAGTGCAGATGAGATGAACCAGAAAGCCTCGCCGATATTTCAGAACTCAAGCAACATGGTGGTAAGGTATTGGAGCCATATCTTCTACTGTGCTAATATAAATTTTTTTGAGAATTCTTTTAATTGAAAGGAATGATTTACATTGGTTTCCATGTAGTATATTAAGTATATTGATATTAAGTTAGAACCACTGAGATTTAGTTTACATCAATTTTGAAATAACTATAAAATTCATTGTCTGTATTATGAAGATGGGGAATTTGATTAAAAATAGTATGCTAAAATGGTCAACTAGAACCTATTTTTATTTTTAGTATGAAAAATCTACCTAGTTGGGTCCTAGTAGTGGCGGTTTCTGTTACCTCAACCAAGTTGATGTGTTAGGATCTTAGAAAACTTTAGGCCCATGCATGTTATAAATTTGTAATTGAACAAGATGATTGAAGAACAAGTGTAAACTCTTTAACCCTTTGCATGTAAGTAATATTATTTATTTTATTCTTAAGAGTCTAAGATGACTTTATTACCGGTATTTGTGCAGATTGCAATGGAAAATAACATTATAATTAATTCCATTTCCTACAATGGCGGCCGTGAAGTTTCCTGAGTTAGAAGTGAACTCCTCTGAACATTGAAGCTGCCCATCACTTACAATGGAGATATTGTTGATGCAGACAACTTAGCTAATTCCAAAGGCATCTTTGCCATGTCTCTCATTCCAAGCAAATTCCCAGGTATAGAACCTTAGTTAGCACGTAACTTGTTAATTAAGTGGTCTAGGAACTACTTAACATGGTTTCATAAATTATATTCGTTTTTAAGACCTCAGATCTTGGAGCTGTTTGTCAGCTGGAATAAGGTAATTAAAACAACAATTCAAGAAAAGGATGTAGCTAGAAGCAGAGGGTAAAGATTGTTCCCCATTTTAACGGGTTATGTTTATGTATCAAACCTGCCAACTAGACGTCAATTTCACAACATTTTCATAATAAACCTTAAACAGTAAAGGGTATTACATTCACAATATTTTTATAATAATTTCACAATAAAACTTAAGTGGCAATCCCTTACTGATTTTTATCTAAGTTTACAACTGACATCACTTTTTTATTTATCACTAATAATTTATCACCTAAAATTTGTTATAAAAATATTATGTTCGTAACATTTTTCATAAATAGTAACATTTAAAAAGAAATCATGAATTTCATCTCATAGTAGAATTCCTTGCTATCTCTAGAGTGCCCTTTAGATATGCTGCTCAAGTGGTTGCTGTATTTTATTTATAGTTGGAGTTTTGACAGTTGTCTTTCTTTTTCTTTCCTGTCATTGTGAGTTCTAGTATTGTGATTTTTTCAATGCTAATTAGTGTTTTTGATTGTCTGTATTTTGAAATTTTTTGAGTGTTTCTAACATAATTATAAGCATGGTTTTAAAAACCGGACCGGCCGGTTTAATCAGGAACCAAGTACAGTTCAATCCGATTAAAAAATGCCCAAAACCGATAAAAATCAGGAACCAAAGGCAAATTCGATTTTGCCCCTGGTCCAATTTTTAAAACCATGGTTATAAGAACCAAATCAAAGATTGACCCAACTAAAGTAGTGACTCATTGGTTCAACTAGTGGCGAACTGTAAATTTATTAATCACCTAAGTAATATATTTAATAAATATAAAAATAGTTAAAATAAATTAAAAATAAGTCATATATCTAAATTATAACTAAAAAAACATATATATATATATATATATATCATAAGACATAAATTTAACAAATATAAAAAATAAACACATCATTTGTGTAATAATTTTGATTGCATAAAGAAAGAAATTCCAGAAATTAAATAAAATGCTTATAATGATGAGTAGTTGCATGCACTTGAATAGATGATGCTGCCAATAATATTAAAAAAAAAAAGGTTAATTGGAATAAGGCACGGCACTGCAAGAAGTAAGAATAAAGAGTGACGGCATGGCCTTAGGCTTATTTAGTTTTTTGCTGAAAATATTTTGCTGAAAGTGTGCTAAAATATACTTGTACTTTAAAAAAATTTTAAAAAATGAGAAAATGCAGAAAAAAGTGAGGTTTTAAAAAACTATACATAAAAGCTAAAAACTAAAAACTAAAAGCTGATGCTAAAAGCTGTTGCCAAGCACACTCTAAATATTCTAGGAGTATGTTAGTACAAGAAGGTAGTTACTAGTAGGTTTTATAAATTATCTTAACAACCCCCAAAGGTATTACAGTAGCATCTTGAGACTTGTTTTAAACCTTGTGATTTGTGAAGTTCAAGTTTCCCCTCTATAAAATGTTCCTCTCCCTTTGAGTTTCTCTTAGCCTCCTCCTTGTGATGAATCCACCTTCCCCTTAACTCTTACGCTCAATACACCCCACCCACCTCCCACTAGTATCATCTGCTCTTTCAACCTAACTTGGTCTTTTCTCCCATATATTTGAAGCTGAAATGAACTCTCCAATGTCTCCATTTCAATTTCCTCAAAAAACAAAATGTCTCCATTTCAATATCTTCCTTTTGTCTTTCTTCTTCTCTTAACATCTATCTGTGCAACACTACTAGACATTCCAAGGCGGAGTCCAATCCTGGGAACAAGTGCTACAAGAATCTAAAGAAGTGAATACCAAACATATTTCTATGACCAGACAATTGATCATTTCAACTATGGCAGCGTTTAGATTGCGTGTTTGCGCGTCCAGCGTCTGCGTTTCCCTTTTTCTTTTTTTCTTTTTTTAGCCGTAATATTTTACTTTTCAGCAACTTTTCAGTAACACCAGTGGGTCTCATGCACTGTTTACGAGACCCACAAACACTACAAAAAAAGGGTCAATAGCCACATTTCAAAAACGCGACTATAGGTTCTAGCCACGGTTCCTATAGCCACGTTTACAAACACGACCTAGACTGCGCAGCAATAGGCCCTTGCGGGTCTATAGCCGCGTTTTTGTAATCACTGCTAAAGGTCAGACCTATAGCTGCATTTTTGAAAAACGCGACTAAAGGCCAACTTTGAGCTGCGTTTATAATCATGGTTATAGCTTCGGACCTATAGCTATGTTTTAAGGTTTTTCCAATGTTGCTGAAAAGGGGGCCTATAGCCGCGTTTTTTACAAACGCAACTATAGGCACGATTTAAGCTACATTTCTAACCGTGGTTATAGGCCCCCTTTTCAACTACATTGGAAAAACCTATAGCCACATTTTAAAAACGCGGCTATACTTTTTTTTTCCCCCTGCTATCACAACATCACAACAAATTCACAAGTTCCCAATATCACAAGTTCCATAAACAAGTTCACAAGTTCCCAACATTCACAAGTTCCCAACACAAAATTGCCAAAAGCTATATAAAAGTTTTGTACATCACAAAAAATATTTATCAGGATTTTTTTACATTCTAAACTGCCCTCAAACAGCCACAGGCAGCAAGCAGCAACATCACTAACCTTGTGTTAACGAAAATATATATACAAACATTTGTTCATGTCTATTCACAAAAAAGTTTACAAGATGCTTAGAATATCCATCAAGTTGTGAGGCCTCAGAAGTTTCCTCAGTTTCATTTGCTTCCATTTTGAACGGAAATGCTTTCTTGTCCACTTCATGGTAAAACTACACAAATTATTCTTTGTCAAGTTAAATTTGCCAAATTTTTGCTTGCAATACATAATACTAACACGAATTCGAAATTGTAATTTGGCAATGCTTAGATGCACATTTGTATCTAAAGGCATGATCATGGAGCAATTTGGCAGAATAACATTATGAGGGAAAGAGACATAATTTGGCATTATTTTGTGCCTAATTATGGAGTGATTTGGCTTTTTAAATGCCAAAATGAAAGGGAAAAGTGAGAGACTACATACCTAGATAATTAGAAATAGGGAGAGCTCATTTGGATTAAAAAAAACCATACAAAGAGTAACATGAGAGGAAGACTAAGCAATAATTCAACTATTCGTTAAACACCGAAAGAGAGTAGTGTAGTAACTTACTTAGTCAATTTATGTGAGTTAAAACTTAGAGAGAAGAAAAAAATCTAGTTAAAACTTCCAATTCAATCAAGTTCAGCAAGGACACATTATTGACATTGATAATGAGAGCTATTGTCTTAGTCTATACCCTATAAGTGTCAAAGCTGAAAGTGACATGTGGTATGTAAGCTAATCTCATGCAGGTTTGAGCATAAGCACTTCTTGTTTGAGTAACTAATGTGTGTGTCAATGTAAATTATATCTCTTTTGATCAGTAACTATTTACTAAATATTAGTTAATGTAATTGTTTATGGACTTAATGCACACTCTGATACTTTTGGACACTTACACCCTAAGACATTTTGCCAAGTATGGATATTAATTTCACTTAAAAAAACAAAATTGTGGATATCAACAAAATATCAAAATCCCATGAAGCTTTTACCCACGCTTAATACCAAAAGACCTTTTAACAAAAGGCCTAAAAGGTCTTGAGCTTTTTGATTTCCCACCTCAACAGTTAAAGGTCTTGCTTAGTAGCCCCTGTACCGTACGAAGTAAAGCTATTTTCTATTCAAGAAAGGCATAGTCAAGAAATGTTATGTATCCTACAATATGGGTAAAATTTCGATGTAGTTTCTTAGGCGTTGTAATTTAGGTTCCATAATTAAATTCAACTACGTAGTTACATTAACCAATACGTCGTATGGTTGAATTTAATTGTTCTTTGAGAAGATAATAATGCTTGCACTGCATACAGGTTTAATTTAATTGGAAAATTTAAGGTACAATAGTTAAGAAATTATAACTAAGTTTTGTCCTAATAATGTAACACTCTTCACTTCAATCCGCTACTCAAAACCCCTGAATGATGGTAAACCCTAAAATATTCTTAAACAAAGGCTGAGGAACACATGCATAACAACATGATTGGAGCCTCATTGGATGATATTCTAACCAAATACTCCAGACAAGAAAAGGTTGCTCCAGAGAAAATCACACCCACCTTTCTCATACTCTTATCTCTAGGATCCCAAGACAGCACCCAAGAAAAAGTTCACAAGAGATCTAAAAAATTAGATTTGCACATATTATATTGTCATTTTGGTCAAAACTAATCACTTTGATTTTCTAGTTACAAATATTGTGTAGGACCCCAAATATACATACGCAACAAATCATGATAATAGCCACACCTCATGGACCCTAATTTTCAGGATTGTGCTTGGAATCAAGGTCATAAGACAAGCACTAATCTTATGGGTGAAAAATGACTTAATAACAACTAATATAACTTAAAGGGTGACTTGGAATGTAGTCAGTGACTGAATAAAGGGGTGTTTGTGGTGTCTAAGGGTTCCATAATATTTAATCAAATGAAAGAGAAACAAGTGGTAGGTCTCACTCGCCTTAACTCTATCTTCTTGTTATTGTCATTGGATGACTAGACATGTCTCTTACCTGCAGGAGAACTGTTGAAAATGCCTCACATGATTTACATTACATTTTTAGACGGATTCTATGGTCCTAAATTTAGAAAGCAAATAACAAAACTTATATAATCAAAGCTGAAGGAAACCCACGAGAAGGTTTTACTAGTCATCAAGAACATCAGCA
The DNA here is from genome assembly GCA_032727855.1 of Quercus ilex subsp. ballota. NCBI lineage: Eukaryota > Viridiplantae > Streptophyta > Magnoliopsida > Fagales > Fagaceae > Quercus > Quercus ilex. The sequence continues at coordinate 16,780,797 of CM064908.1, read as the reverse complement.
CCAGATTAACAATTCAGAAGAGAGTATTGTGTGCATATGGCATAGGATTTCCTTGAGACAAAAAAGTTGAAACTTCTTTGCCTTGTCCAATTTAATATGGCACGCAACACCCAATCATTTTAAGGGTGGCAGTTCACAATGTGGTGCTGGTCAGCACTAAGCACAATAATAATAAAATTTGACTTGGTCAATAACCATAGGGGATTGTCACTTGCATCAAGTGACATTCGCAGTCGAGCACACAAAGACAAACTATGGGTGAGATTACATGAAACAATTGGATCATTTTCAACCACATTTGCCCCACTCATCCTGAACAATAAACCTTTTAGACATAAGTATGAGATTGATTATCATATCAAAGTGGGGAAAAAGGAAAAAGAAAAAGGATAATAAAGAGGAAGAATAACCTGAATCTAATCTATTTGGTCATGGTTGTCATCTATAAAACTCAACTAATTGCTGAGTAGTAAACAAACAAATCTCCAAAATTGAGAAAGAAGAAATTCTTGGTGGTTTACCTCAATGCTCTAAAATCTTGATACGGGAAGCTTTTGTTCCTGCAAGAAAACAACAAAAAATCAAAATCCCATGAAGCTTGTCCCTCAAGAAGTCCATTTAAACCCAAAATCGAAACCCTAGATCAAAAATCGACACCCTAAACCTAAAATCGAAAACCTAAACCAAAAATGGGAACCCTAAAACACAAATCAAAACAAACAATTTAAAACACTTACTGTTAGTCGGCCTTGCGAGAGTGTCTTGAGTGAGATTGAGAGTTCGAGAGAGAGAGGGAGAGACCCAAGGCTTTGTTTACGCCGATTCTTCTCTATCGACTGTGTGTGTTACCGATCGATGATAAGGGAATAGAGAGGAGGGAAGAGCGGAGGGAGGAAGGGGATTCGGAGAGGGTGGAAGTGAGGGAAGGAGTTTGAGAGTTAAGAGTTGGATTGAGAGGTAGCTTGAGAGTTGAGAGTGGCCTGAGAGTTGAGAGTGATCGAGAGGTAGCTTAGGGTTTTTTTTCAATTGTATGGTGTTTTGATAAAAAAAAATTTATATATATTTATACTAACTGTTTAAGTCGTGTTTAACCAAACGCAGCTCGAGAACAAAATAGAGTTGCGTTTAATCAAACGCAGCTCTAAGCATACCCTAAGCTGCATTTATTAAACGCAGCTCCAGACATATTCGAAGAAAAAAAAAAAAACCTCGGATGGGTCTGTAGCCGTGTTTTTAAAAACGCGGCGTAAGTCCTAGGGAGATAAACGCAACTTCAGGGCTAAAAACGCGGCTTTAGGCTTGGTCTATAGCCACATTTACTAAATGCAGCTATAGACCAGGGGTGGAGCTGTGTTTTTCATAAACCCGACTCAAAGTCTCACCTGTAACCGCGTTTTACAAAAACGCGGCTCAAAATCACGTTTTTTGTAGTGAAACCTCACTTTTCAGCAACTTTTTCATTAAAAATGGGTCCCGCGGTACTATTTACACACTTAAAAATTATTTTGCTACAGTATTTTCAGTTTTCAGCAAAATAAACTGTATCCAAACGGACACTATAGGAGAGGACGCTACACCACTTTTCAGCAAAAAATATGTTATCAATTCCAAGTACTAGGGAGGTTCAAATAGTAATGCAACAATTCTTGCTTATTTAGGAGCAAAAGTACCATTGGATGATGCTCTTATTTTTTGGTTGGTTTTCTTGCTGGCAACACTGGCACACTATACTAAAAAAAATCTATTACATCAAATATTAATATAACAAAATATGTATAGTAGTATTAAACAAAATGTCACATCTACAAGTTATAATTGTTGCAATAGTAACTTAAAAGTGTTTAATTATTGCATCAACAATAATAAGTTGCAATAGCTTATAATTTTCGATTACAATAGAAGTTTTAATATATTAGAAAAAAATTGTTGCAATAACTTAAAATGAAGAAATCATTGCAAAACATTTATACCAATTATTTTTGCAATTTATTGCAACAAAGTTATCGTTGCAATAATTTGATATTAATTCTTTTAAAATCTATTACGACGACAAATACAAAACTGCAACGAATATATATTATTGCGATAACCTGATATCAATTATTTCATAATCTATCGCAATGACAAAATGAAGTAATTATCTATTACAATGAAGATATCATTGCAATAATTTAATCCAACTTATTTTGGTTAATTATTTGCAATCTTTTGCAATAAAATTCGTGAAGTAATATTCTATACTACAAGATATTCAAAACATTAAATTGTTTATAGTAACAATATATATATATATATATATATATATATATATATATCATTACATCAAAATTGTAACCAAGGGTGGCCCAACATAATTTGGGGCCTAAGGCAAAAATTTTATGCGAGGCCTTTAATATGTAAATATTAATTAAACAAAATTATTTAATACTATTCAAATCAATGTTAATTTGATACATTAAATACATAATTTGATGAATAATACCAACTAAAATAATGTTAATTTCATATAGAAAATTGAATATCATAGTTAAACCATAAATATTAATAAAAAGAAATAGAAATATATTATGATTAAAAATATAATTTATTTTGGATATATAACGATGCATAGTTAAGTAAAGTTGTGATCTAAATTTTAATTTCATATCTTGTTTTTAAGAGAGAGAGAGAGAGAGAGAGAGATTATTTGGTGTGTGGCTTTGTAGGATATTAGTTTACAAAAATTAAACTCTTAAACTATTAGGGGAGATTAAATCTATAATTGATGATTTAACACGTTTGCAACATTTTTTTTTTTTTTTTTGGAAACATTTTAGGGTTCTATTGGTCACGTACTTTGAGAGTCTTAATAGAAATAAAAATGAAAAATGCACTAAAAGCACTATAAAAATAGCCTTTAAAAAATTTGTAGTATCCTTAACATCCCAAATTTTTTATAAAAAAAAATGCACAACCTTTTAAAAAAAAAAAAAAAAAATATATATATATATATATATATACATATATTAATAAAAATTTGGGCCTTTAACCAGGCCTTTTTCCCTAAGGGGAATTTTTTTTTGGTGGGGCCTTAGGCCTAGGCCTTGGGCCGCCCTGGTTATAATTAAAATATTTGAAATCTACTGCAACAAAGTTTTTTGTTACACAAATCTTTTACCTCAAATTTTATTACAACACCCCATATCAACAATTGCAATAACTCTAATGTTATTGCAATGATTTTTTTTCGTTGCAAACAAACATTTTTTCTTATAGTGATAGTTTAAGGCTCTCTGCTATATATAGAGGTATAAATTAAATTTTAAGCAGCACTTGAACACACACAACATTTTTCTATGTCTACATTGTTGTTGTTTGTATTAAACAAGTATATATAATCAACTTGTTTTACTGATAATCTAAGACTTTGTGAGAGACCGCGCCCCCGGTTCCTTTTATGATGTTGGGTCAAACCCACATGAATGAGTGGAGTCATGTTATTGTCTCTCTAAATGGAGGTTCGACTAGTTATATTTTTCCCTTTAGATTAAGGGTTTTATAATGGAGTCGTCACTTATTTAATTATTAGGATAAATAAGAAAACCAAAATTGAAAAATTCCTCATTTTATTAATTTGAAATTGAATTTAGATTGATCATAAGAAATTACATGGTTTTGGTCCTAGATACAATCTAAGATAAAGTACATGACTTTGTTTCCTAGTTAGAATCTAAAAAATGAAAATTACATGAATAAGCATTCGATCTACTAACCCTTGATCTAAGTTCGAAAGCTATGTTATAAGGTAGGAAGGTATTAGGCACCCACTTTGCCTGGTGAAATCGGTCTTCTAGACTATGGTGGTCAACATTTATATCACATCATCCAATATGTTATCCATCAATTTGCATATTGAATTCATTGTGTATGCATATGATAAACCCTAATTCCATTTATTAAGTATTTTATTTGGATTGAAAAATAAATTCTAGTGAATGTATGTGAATGGTGATATCCTAGATTCAAGGATTTGAAAGAATTATTAAACAAACATGTTTTTCATATTTTTTATGTAGATTTAAGATAAAATTAGTTTTATACATGGACATGTGATGAACAACTAAGAACATATGAAGAATATATAAGAACAATTAAGAACATTCAAACATATTCAAGTGAGTTTAAATGATTACTATCATGCTTTAATCTTAAACTCTTATCGTGGCAACACAAAAAAAAAATTAGGGAAAGAGATTTTACCTTCATGCAAGATCCATATGGTGGAAGAGGAGACTCTTAAGGGAGGTCCTAAGGGTGGAGGAAAAGAAGAGTTAGGAGAGGAAGATGAGTCTCACTCAATACCTTGAGTTTCAAGAAGATCAAGATATGACAAGACTACTTAACTTCATTAGAACTCAAGAAAAAAGAAGAGAATGGGGGGTTTATGTCTTGGTTTATATAGTAGTGATGGAGGAAATATGAATGGAAAACCATTTAATGAGGGTTGACAAAGAATCATGAACCTAGACCTCATTTTAGCTTTTGGGAAAATCTGGTGCATTAAATGTGGAGATTGGTGAGAGTGACGAGTAAGTAAAGTTCGGTTTTCCCGTAGCTACTGTAACAGCCTATAGAACCAATTTCAAAAAGCACATCTTACTCAATTCTGATCGGAATTGTCTCATTCTTGTACTCAAATTGAAGCCCCGAATGTCTAGTTTCTGGAAAAATTAACCTCATTCATAGATTCAAAATATTCCGAGAGATATCAACAAAATGGTTAGCAGAGATCATTTGTTAGAAAACAATTTTAGCACAATTAGCATTAATAAGTCCCAAATTAGTTTCCAATTAACATGAATAGGCTCCAATCACTCCCATTTCAGACCTAATTAGTTCCAAATTTACCCTAATTAAAAGATAATTACACAAATTACTCATTGAATTATTAATGTTTAACTATCTAGTTAATTAGGTGTGTGTAACCCTGCCATAAAATGTAGTCCTAACCAATCAAATTATGACACATCATCGATTTCAAATTGATTATACTTATAACCAATTGAAATCAATTATTCATAATCACATATAGTCAGACTCAATTTGTGATAGTGCATCTCAGTCATTAAAACTTGATTTGATGATAAATTTCAATCTGGTGGTCCGATTAAGGCTTATGACTAGTCGATTTGATCGTTACAACATCAAGATCATTTTGGTGAAATGAGATTAAAGATCTAATGACCAGAATCAAGATGCATATTTCCAAGGCAAAATTAACATTTTACCCTCCAAGTGAGGTTAAATGCGGGTTGCAAAATGAGGTGTCAACAAACTTCAAACTCTGAAATTTGGTAGTTAATCAAAACTTTTAATATGAAATATTTACTTTTTTTTCATCAGTAACAATATTATGGGAGTTCAATACCATTCGGATCAAGGGAGGAAGTGCTTAAAAATGCAAGCACTCTTGGGTACTTCAACTCAGCCAAACTCTAGCAGATTATGCTGAAATCATCACACATGTAAAGGAAACACTAAATGCCAACAATTATCTAGTAATTGTTATGGTTGGTGTAATAAAAATTTTGAGTGGTATATTTTTGGCTTCTACTGATAAATATTACTTACAATTTATTTTTCATTTATTGAAAATGAACATGAGATAGAAACTTACTAATGAGTAATGGCTCTTATTAAAGTTTGCAAATATATTAATTATTAAAAAAAGTTACAAATGTATTTATATGGACTATTTTGTGTTGTATAATCTTGAGAGTTACAAATCATATAAGGGTTTTATTTTGTTACTTGCACTTACAACTATATTCACTTAAAGGGTTGATTGTAAATACTAATAATTAAAAAAAAACAAAAACAAAAACAAAAACAAAAAATTTGCAAAAAGCCTAATAACTTAGTTGGCAACTCCTAGTTTTTCCAATGAAGCATTGCGGGTTTCGAATAAAACTTTTTTTTAATGCAAAGACACCATTTTAATGTTTAAAAAAAATAAAATAAAAAACAAAAAACTATATACCCACTTAAAAGCCCAGCATTTTTCTTCTAAATATTTTTTTTTTTTAAATGCCCAGCATTTTAGTGTACAAAACTAACAAATGCTTATTCATTTCACTTATGTTTATTTTACACTAATAATAGAGGCAAAACTTACCATCCCAAGTTCTTAGTGGTTCCACCTTTAATAGTTTATGGGGACTATAAAGTCCTCTAGGTTATTCTGTGTTGTACAAACTAAATCTTAGGAAGCATAACAAGAAAGTAAAACCAAGGTTTTCAGACCCGGACCGTTCATTGAACCTTAAAAATGAGAGGTTCAAGGTTTTTAAGGTCGAACCGAGGTTGAACCGGGGTCGAACCGTGATGACGTCATAATTAATTTAATAATTATTTAAATATAAATAAATATATTAAATTAGTATAAATATAAAAATTAAATTAAATAACTCAATTAAATATAGAAATTTATCTTTCAAATGTATTTTTTCATATCATAATTTTCACAATTATGTTACAAAATCATGCTTAAGTTATTATGTAACTTTATACGTAACTTAAGTTATTATATCATAACTTTCAGTTAAGTTATGATATTTTTTCATTTTAACCCATTATTATATCTGAGATATTTTTTCCTAACCAGAGTCTCCTGTTTTGGTGGGCAGATAGACAAATAAAGAAAAGTAAAGAGTATTAATGAAAGTGCTCAACTTTCAATTTCAAGAATGCGTTGGCAGCACCTCCTCCACAAAAAGTGCTGCCAACTTTCAACTTTCAAGAGTATTATTATTATTTTATTAATACATATCTCTTCATTAATATATATATTTTTTTCCACTCCACAAGGCCCAACCGTGGCTCTCTCTCAATTGTCCTCTGCCTCTACTTTCTAGTTCTCCCTAAACTCTCTTCCTCACTCAAATCTCAAACCCAAATCAGCCGCAATTGGCAGCAACCTCACGGCGGCAGATCAGTGGCAACCTGGAGTAGCAGATCGGCGGCAGATCAGTGGCAGATCGGGCAGATCCAACGGGTTTTTCAGTAGGTTTTTCATGTGGGTTTCTGTTGGATTTTTCATATGGGTTCTATTCTTCTCTTCACTTGAGCATCCTTCGCCATGTGCTTGTGAATTTCTGTTCTTTTCTTCCTTTTTCCTTTTTTTTTTTTTTTGGTCAACAACTTCTTTCATACTCAGGGTCGTTTTCATCAGGTATCAATCTTCTCATTACTAATCTTGCTTACAAGGTCTCAGGTTCGGATCCTGGCAGTCACATTTTTTTTTTTAATTTTTCCTTATTCCATGACCCGTTGAACCGGCCTACGGTTCGTCCGGTTTTTCCGGTTGAACCCCGGTTTGTTCGGTTCTCTCAGAACTCAGGTATGCCCGATTCTGTATGCTTAAAAAATCGAACTTCAGTCCGGCTCCTGGTTTTTCCGATCAGACCGCCCGGTCTGGTCCGGGTTTCAAAACTATGAGTAAAACAACCACCACACAAGTAACAAAATTCAAGATAAGCATCCACACTAGGGCAATTGATGCATTAGGTGAAAACTAAATTGAGGTCTTTTATATATCTAAATGACTTTTTAAAAAAAATATTAATTAAACTCTATTCTCTAATTTTAAATGCAAAATTTCTAATTAACCATGTAGATTTTTTTTTTTTTTTTTAAGAAAGCCTATGACAGAAAAAGAGAAAAAAAAATTTGACAAAACTTTTCACACCTATTGATGTGAAAAATATAATATTAGTGATGGACCTAAATGAGAACTAGTAGAAGTTTGTCATAGTAAAAGTTTCTCAACTCAACTATTGTGAAATTGTTTGTGTACTGCTTTCTTTCTTTCTTTTTTAGAAGTGCAACATACACAACATTTTCACAACAAAATTCTAGGTGTTAAATTATTAATAGCTCTTGTACAGCACTTAAATTCCCAGACGCACTTGGGCCCTGGACCGCCATAACGTCCAGGCCCGTTTGGGCCTTGTATGCCTAAACAGCTTCTTGGCCCCCCTTCATCCTCAGGCCCTAGCCGGGAACTACTCTAAAACCCACCGTTTAGGCCTTATCCGCCAGTATGGGCTATTCGACCTGCGTCGCACTTCTGCGAACCTCCTCGAGCATCGAGGCACTTGCCCGAGGTATTATCTCCCGAACATTCAGCTGCTTGACGTGCAACTGCCGAGCGTTCATGCCAAAGTGGGAATCGGTTCCAAGGCCACTCCCACCTAAACACCCACTTACAACTAACAACATTGGACCTCTGGTTGCACTAGCTCCAAAGGCAATCATCACTACCCCACTCACGTCTAACTATAAATATAAGAAGCTGGGGAAGGACTGGGGGTTGTTGAAACTTTCTGGAGAAGAGAGAGAAAAAGAACAGAGAGGAGAGAGCGATTTGTGCAACAGAAAAGAGAGAAAAGTGATCTCATTAGGTCTCTGTACTAGGAACAATCCAACGTAGGAAATCCAACCCATTACACAAATAAGTTGTGAGCCCAAGCGAGCCATAGCCCAATAGCTTCGCTTTTGGCGCGCACAGCTCTAATTTAAACGCAACACTAAAATTACTTTTTTACCCACCAATTACAATCAGTTACAACCTGACATTTAGGATTTGTTGTGAAAAATATTCTGGATGAAGCACTTTTCTCTCTCTATATTTCTTGTTTTTCATTTTGATAAAAAAAAAAATATATATATATATATATATATAAAATTTTATTTATTGGCTAATATTTGGTTTAATTAATACTATTATAATGAAAGAAATAATCTTATTGGTTAAATTTGGAGGCTTTTTTTTTTACTTTGGGGCTTTAGGCGATCATCTTATTCGCCTATACCATCAAGCTAGCCGTGATTCACACCTAGCAAAGAAGCCCTTTCACAACCCAAACCGTGAAATGACAGTAAACCCACACTGGAAAATGATGCTAAACCACGCCTTGTAGGTTGTAGCCCTTGATCTCTAGCCATGGTAACTCTTTTAGCACTTTATATTGAGTGAAGCATTCATTCATATGATCATTGATAAATGATACACATTACCGAAGATGGTTAACTTCTATGTAATAATAACAAATAACATGACAAACCACCAAGTGTGGCCCAGTGGCTTGTCCACCACTAGGTAAGGCTCCGGGGTTAGACTGGGTTTGCTCCCCAATTAGAGTCCTACCAGCTGCAACACCTTATAACTAGCGGCAGGCTCCCACCGCGAGCGGAGAATAGTCAAGGTGCATGTAAGCTAGTCCGGACACCCCGTGAAAAACCAAAAAAAAAAAAACCTAATAACACGACAACAAGATTTCGATTTCCCAAGGCTAACAGAAAGTCTGCCTGACAAATAATCCCAATTATCTTAGTCCCCTTGTTGAATTACTAAACCCTACTATCTTCTGAAATCCTTCCATTGTCATCAGCTACAGTGGTTTCCTGCATGCAACCAAAAAATAAAGTTTTTACGTGCTTTGTGCAAGCTTTAAGACTTTTTATTTTTTGATTAAGTGTCATAATTTTTTATTCATCCTACTCGTTTGTCCAATAAAATTATTTATTGAATCCTGACTATATCAATAATTTGTAAATGCATAATATTATTGGAAAAAAGTGTAAATCAACATCAGATGACTTCCATTGTTATGCACTTGCCAGTTCTCTCTCTTTACCCACATCTAAAACAATCTGAAGACATTTAACTTCTATTTTCTTTGATTTTATTTCAATTCCATGGTTTTATTTCACTTATCAAAAAAAAAAAAAAAAACACATCATGGTTCCTAAAAATGATTTCTGGAATTGGTAATTTTTGTGTGTCTCCTACCTTGTTGTGAACTCAAGATTTGGACATAATTTGAGAAAATGTTGACTAATTTTATTATAATGGATTTCTTTGGAACCGATGTGGTTTTCCTTTTAAGTTGAAAAGGTTTTCCATGTAAATCTTTTTCTTTTTTTCTTTTTTGGTGTGGTTTATTTGCTTTGGGATTGAATTGTGTTCTTGGATTGAAAATTTTGGTGATTTTTTTTTTTTTTTTGTTCAAAAAAAAAAAAGAGATTGATTGAAATTATATGTTGGATGATTTTTTTTCTTAATTCACATTAGACTAGATTGTGATCCAATATAAATTTATAAGAAAAGAATTGAAACCAAAAGGCATCCAAGTGAAACTAGTATACACATTTAATATAGTTTTTTTTTTTTTTTTTTGAGAATTAGTTTAATATAGTTAAGGGACCTTGATTTTAAAAATTGATATAATTTTTTTTTATAAAGTTTTGACATATAGCGATAATTGTGTACTTTATCATCAGACCAAGAGATAAGGATTGAACCCTAAATTTCTTATTTAAAATTTTACCAGTTGAACTAACTAGAACCCGCTTGATACAATTTAAACCTATATAATTTAAACCTATATAAGGTGAAATTTAAAGTATGATATATGCATTGTAAAAAAAAAAAAAAAGTGATAAATGCATAGGATCAACGTTCTAGTTTAGCTTCATTTTATTTTTATTTTTCACCTAGAGATGCTGGCCCAAAAAGAAAGCAATATATATTAGACCAACCCATTATATAAAACATAGACCCAATTTGTCAACACCTAACCAAGCCCATTGCTCAGCTCCACAGTCACCCATAGCTGAGAAGTGAGAACCAGGATTAAGAGAAAGTCCGTACAATTCTTCTTCTTCCTAATCCTAGGGTTCTTCAGAGAGAGAAGCTTAGGCACTAATCAGATTGAAAAGATGCAGAGTTTGAAGCGATTGACACACCAAGCTTCTTCTTCAACCCGAGCTATTCTATTGGGTGCTCAGCTTTCAAGCCACCAAGACAAGCTCTTTCTTCATCCTACTCGTCAGCATTTAGCTCAAAGGTCTTCCATTCGCTTCCTCGACATTTACCAGGTACTTTTCGTTTTCTTTTTTCATCTGGGTCTGTTTGGTTTCCGAGAAAACGTATAGGAATATGAGCAAAAATTAACCTTTTCTTTGTCTTTTATTTTCTTCTTGTTAACTAAGACATGTAGTCCAAATGTACTGTTCTGGGTTATTTGAAGTGGGATTTCTTCCATTTCGTTTTTGCTTTTGGTATAATTCGAATTTGTTAAGGTATATATGCTTATCAAATTTTACTGCATTTCTTATTGGTGAAAAATGTATTGGATAAGCTAAATTTTGTTTTTGTTATTTGAAAACCCATTTGATTGCAGCTGGGAAACAAAGCAGCAATCGAGAAAGAGCGTGCTCGACTGTGAGTCTTGTTTTTTTTTGTTTAGACTCTTTTATGGAGCATATTTTGAAATTCCATGGGTATTTATTGATGTGAGTTAGGGCAGTGCAGATGAGATGAACCGGGGATACTTTGCCGATATTTCAGAACTTAATCAACATGGTGGTAAGGTATTGGTGCAATTAAATACTGCCATATCTTCTACTGGGCTAATGTAAATTTTTTGTTTTGGTGGAAAGGAATTTTTTGCATTGGTTTCCATGTAGTATATTAAGTGTATTGATACTGAGTTAGAGTGGTTGAGATTTAGTTTACATCAATTTTGACAAAACTATAAAAACCACTTTCTGTATTGTAAAGGTAGGATTTTATTAAAAATAGTGTGCTGAGATGGTCAAATAGAGCTTACTTTTAACTTTTAGTTGTGATTTCTGTTACTTCAAACAAGCTGATGAGTTATAATCTTCTTGGAAAGCTTACAACCTGTGCATCTTATTATAGGAGTATAGGACTAGATGATAAAACAATTTGCAAGTGAATCATGTTCTTTATTTTATTCTTTAATGTGTAGGAATCGTTTTTTTTTTTTTTTTTTGTGCAGATTGCAATGGCAAATAAAATTATAATTCCTGCAATGGCAGCCATAAAGTTTCCTGCATTAGAAGTGAACTACTCTGATGGTACAACAGTGAAGTTGCCAAAAACTTCCAATGGAGATATTGTTGACGTGGACAAATCAGCTATTCCTAAGGCATCTTTGCTATGTCTTTCATTCCGAGCAAACTCTCAGGTATTGAACTATAGTTATGCTTATTTGGATTGCTTATTCACTTAATATCTTGTACTATACCCTGTATGTGCAATAAAGCATGTAACATGTGAAGTGATCTATGAACTACTTAACATGGTTTCATACGCGATATTCATTTTTGGAACTGATGTCTAGGAGCTGTTTGTGAGCTGGAATAAGGCAATTAAAATGGTAAAATACAATTCAAGAAAAGAATAATGAGTGGAGAGAGAGAGAGATAAATCTTGGTATGCAATTCATTCGTTTTTTTTTTTTTTTTCTTTTTTGGGGGGGGGTGGGGGGTGGGGGTGGGGGGAGGAAGAAAACTTGATGCACTTAGTAAAATCAAAAATGAAATCTATCATACTGGTTCAATTATCTCCCTCACTTGATTACATAATGTAATTCCCTTAATTAAGTTGTCTGAATATCAACAAATGTTAATATTTTCCCTCTTCTTTTTTTTTTTTTTTTTTTAAGAAAGCCAAAGCTGAGACTTTCGTGGATCCTATATCTTTGAAAAATTAACTTGGTTGGTTGTTTGGGAATTTATTCTTTTCTTCTCTAATAAAACTTTTATTACTTATCCAATACACGCACACATATTATATATCAGTTGGTTGGCATCTTTTATTTCTTTATCTTGCTGTTGCTGGTACAATATGGTGTTATTTTTCCTTGACAGGCAATGATTGATTCTTGGAGTGGGCCTTTTATTGATGCTTTTAGTAATTCAAAAGACGTTCAGCTATATGAGGTACTGTAAATTTGTTATATATGATTGGTTCAATTTTTAAATTCTGGACCTAGATCAGTATGTGATGAATTATACAAATATAGTTCAAATGATTTGTATAACATATGTTCGTGAAGTTGAATAGCTGTGTACTAGAGTTTCAATGACTGAGCAGAGACTTGTTCTCTCTTTAACTTTACAATTTCTGGCACTGTGCTAAATTGTATAAGTTGCCTATCCTCCTTCACCATCATATTGAAAACTGGAGCCCATCTGATGACTACTGTGTTTTGTGATAGATTGTTAGGCTAGGCCTCTTCCAAATTTCCAGTATGCAACCATTAACAAATTCTTATGTTGGTTTTCTTTCCTGTATAAAACACCGGTAGCGAGAGTTTTATGCAGCAATGTGATTCTAAAATGGTTTAAACAACCAAAACCAAACACCATTACAGAGGGTTAAGTTTTCTGTCACGCAGACATTCAGAATCAGAAACCCTTTCTTTAAAGACATCTTATCACATAAACTATTATAATGCAACAGATATTTTCTTTTTCTTGGAAAATATTAGTAGAAAGTCAGGGAGCAAAATCAAATATTTTTGGTAATTCGTGCTTCAATAGTTATCAAGAGCTCTAGCTCAAATTTTCTTTCCCTTGCAAGAGCAAGGTTGATGATGAGGTCTTTGGTTCAGAACTCACTAGGTGTGTGCCTTACATTCCAGTTAAAAATTGTGTTTATGCTTCATGGTTAGCTCATTCCAGATACAATGCAAAGGTGCATTATTAAGGATTTAAAATGTGTCCAAGTTACATTTTTTTCATTATTAAACATTCAGATGATACTAAGGTGCATGTGTCTTGTTATTATCTTTTCAGTGTGCCTTAATAATTTATTGCTAATAATTATCTTTCAACTATTACAATTTAAATTATCAATAACATATTTAGGTTGTTCCAGGTATCATTTATAGACTCTTGGTTCTTACGTTTGAACCCTATTAAGTGGCTGCTTCTTCGGATAATGAAAAAATCTAATGGAGGGAAGGATGCTCTTCAGAAGCAGATTGTATATTCATTCAGTGACCATTATTACTTCAGAAAAGAACTAAAAGTTCTGAACCTTCTCACCGGGTACAAAATTTTCCATTGCCTAAATTATTTCATGGAAAACCAGATGAAGTTGGTGTAAAAACCTTTTATTGGCATTTTCAGGTATATTTTTCTACTTGACAAATTTGGTAGAATAAGATGGCAAGGCTTTGGATTGGCAACGCAAGAGGAGTTGTCATCCCTTCTTTCTTGTGCATCACTTCTTTTGGAAGAGAAATGAGGTAGTCAAAGCATTTTCTAAGCTTGTTTTACTTTATCTTAAACTCCATGGCTAATGATATCATAATAAGAAAAAATATAAATGCACTGGTATCGTTGGGCCTCAACTTAAGTATGTCAGATATACCATAGTATTTTGATGATTATATTTTGATGCAAATTTTCTCTTCTTCTTTTTCATAAAAAGTTAGCTGGTTTGTCATTGCCTCCTGTTTTCGTTTTCCTTATCATTTTGCATTGTTATTTCTCTATTTCTGTTTTTTTTGTGAGAGTTTATTAGGGTACCCTTTCTTTTGCAGAATGAAAATTTTGACTCCCTTCCCTATTGGTCTGAAATCACCCTTGGTTATTTGCAGTGATATTGGCTTGTGAAAAGGAGTGGGAAGAAAGAGTTGTCATGGTGGCATTTGTAATAAGCCTCTTGGCCCAATGGATCTGGAGATTCAGATCTGTAAGGGGCCTCTGTTTTGTAGCTGTGAGACCTGCAAATTAGCTTTTGAAAAAGCAACTGATGTAGAATAACTTTCATCTTTATGAAATTTGAGGGGGAAAAAATCTACAAAATTTACGATGAGCAGGAATGAAATAGTTCTTTATTCTTGGTCTTCTAAACTTTATTTCTTTTATTCCACTATAAAAGTCAATGTAACAGTTTCTTTCATTTTATGTAAAGTTGCATTTAAAATTTTCTATTACAGTACATATGTTACCACGTTAAAGTCTTCCCATTGCGTAATGGAAAAGAGCTTGTTGTGGTGATGACACTCTTGCTCCAGACTCCAGGCTCCAGCAGTATGAACAGATGGCGTGCAAAATTTATTTAATATTGCAAACTTAAAAGTTTCTGTCTGGCAAGGATGCTTTGATGAGATCTACATGAATGAGAGAGAGAGAGAGAGAGAGAGAGAGAGAGAGATTCTCTTCTAAAAGAATATGTATTTTCAAAGATGCTCTTGAGACCAAACTCTAGAGATGGAGAATATGTTCTGAGATATGTAATGTCATAATATGTGTCTTTCCTTTTTGCCACATCCGTTGTACAAATATGGATGTTAACGGAAACAGATTAATGAAAATTTGCCTACGTTGTGGATGAAGAGTCACAATGAGTAGTATTAGTGGGGGGATTGTTACAAGGGAGGGATTTATTTTTTCTTACAGTGATTCACTAAGAACTTCTTTAAGCATCAATTAGCTTTTGCATGATTTGGTCATAGCAAACACTGCATTATGAGAAGGTGCGCGATAATGATCAATTTGCTGAGAGCTCCTGACTGTTCCTTAAAGCTGCATCAAGCAAAATCCATATGTATAAGTCTAGGAAACACGCAAGGGCTAGTAGGGCATATTGCCAAATATTTCCCTAGAACAAATTCTAGGAAACTGAACTGTTTTAGCTAATAAGTGGATAGATATATGAGCATTATAAGCATGATGAAAACAAATTGCATTGGAAAATTTTCACCTTTATTGACTTTCATGATTGAAGTAACCCTAGCATTAGTTATGTTGTTAGATGCTGCATTATATTATTCATGATTTTTCCTTATGCTGGAACAACACTATCAATGAAATGCATGAAGATGCTTCAAACAGTGAGCCCATAGAAAGGCTACATCAGCAAGCACACCATTTAAGATTGTTGTTTAACATGATGAGTCTGCATCATAAGAAGAATTTCTTATATAAGTTTGCCTAATAAAGATTGACATGTTAAACCTATGATTATAAGTTATATTAGATTACCATTTCACTGCAAGGGTTGGTGTCATGCTAAAAAACAATTCAAAATCCAAAACAAAGCTTCACTTTCAAATACATCATCATTACATATTTGGTTTGGGAAAAAGCAGGATATGGTAGTTTCAATGTGTAATTTATTTATAAAATAGTTACGGTGAGGTAAAAAACATTGATTTGTCAAAAACAGGAACAGGATGGAGAGAGAAAGATAATTTATCCCAAATGTGTTCTTTTACTGCATGTAGCCTCATTCGTCTGCAGACCAGATGATCCCTGAACTGAAGTTTGACAAGACATAGTAGGTGTCGAGCTACTTTCTGCAGCGTAGAAGTCATCAGCACAAAGCACAGCATACTGTGTGTCTTCAACTGCTTCCATGTCTATCTCCAAATTATCGTCAAAAATCAAATCATCCCAGTTCTTCACAACCCCTCATAATCCTCCCTGCATCTCCTCAGTAGCCGATGATTATAGTGAACATATACTAAGGACTCTGCATGACCTGCATTCATCAAGTTCCTATTCACATTACGAATATACTCAAATGTAGTCAATGCTCCTCCTGTGCAAGTGCTCTTAACAGTTTGTGACAACGCTTTAATTGCCAAACTATACAACTCTGGAGCACTTACACCATATAAATCCCACCATGACAGAGCAGACATTCTCTCTCTACCTTTTATAGCCTGAGGATGAGCAAAAAATCCCTTTATTGCTGATGAAATCACTCAGTTGCTGTCAAACAATCGAAACTTCCTTTGAATCCTGTACAAGTCTATCCACAGCATCTAAATAAATTAACTTTGAGTACATCAAGATCAGCATGAGGTTTCCTTCTTTTGTCAGCACATATGCAAGAGTACGTAGAGGCAGGTCCATCTTCTCCCATCGTCCAACAACAAGATTTCGGACAACTTGACACAAATCTGCATTATTAGATAAAGATTACTTTATGCATCCCAGCATGTCACCCATTCTTACTTATATGCTCCCAATACAAGCTCTATCTGAATCACAATAGTGAATTACATCCCATATCATTTTTGTAAATGTCAATATGATGATCTTCAACTTCTTCCCAAAGTCATCTTCTAGAGTAGTTCCTCTCGCCTCTTCATGATCCATACTTGATTTTGACTTACCTTTCTTAAGGTTCTCCCATTCCTTGCTCAAAACCATGTTAATTAGATCATTCTTTAAGCGACGAATGCTCTCTAAAACAACAAAATGTTGTCCATCTCTTCTCTTTTTTACTTTTAAGACATCCAGTGCAGAAAATTTCCGAAACATATACAATGATGAACTATGGTTTTAATGTATTTCATGATTTCCTTCGCCTGATTATATCATTTAGCAACAAAAACCAAACTTGGGTGTATAGAGTTTACAATATCTTTCAGCAAGAGACTAAGAGTATGAACAGTGCGCCCTGACCAAAAAATATGTGGGTGCTTTGTTTCAATACTTTTACCAACAAGTGTGTGTATTATCAGTAAAAAAAATTGCACCACTGGTGTAGCAGTGTTTGCCTGACCATCTACTGAAATATCACTTGAAATATCATCTCCTGAACAGTTAATGCCACTAATAAGCATTGCCTTACCTTCTAGTGTTTGCCCGACCATCTGACACTATAGAAACTCCATATGTTGCCCAAAGTTGTTTATAGTCATAGAGATCAATGCTTGGTCAACTTTTGCTCTTTCCTTGTCAAGAAGGGCAGTCCTTATCTTCTCTGAACTTGGTGGTCCATATCCTCTAGGTGCTGCATTGATAGCTCTCACCTATCATTATGGAGTGAACAAAGGATAGTAACTATGAAATATGATAGAAATTGTTAAGTCGGGATGCCATCATAATTGATTTAGAGCCATTGGAGTAATGAGAAATTCTTGAAATATAATCACGATTCATGACATCCCTCCCAGATGGAAGTTACACCAGGATAGCCTAATGAAAGAGTATCTTTTCTAAACATATAATTGGTCATGTAAACTATGGTGTTTCAAAAAGAAAGATTCCATGCAAATATAAGCAGAATGTATGAAGACCATTAATAAAACTAAACAACGTAACCTATCAAAAAAGGAAACATAATGCTGCAATGGAATTTTTCTTTCTTTTTGGAAAGAGTTTTAGTGACTTATTATTACATTGATATCATGATCGATTATTATGTTTTTCTTTATAGGTGTATTAGAGTTGTCATTGAAGCAATAACAAAGATTGGATTGATTCCAGTGAAAGATGTCACAAGTCCCATATACCCCGTCACAATAAAAACCTATCCAACCACAAATCTTACATTGAAAAGTATTTTTGAGTCTTGATCAAAGAGGTTCATCACTAGGAGTCTTAGAAGGCTGAATAAATTTGGACTCCTACAACTTCTAAAGCTTGCATTCTCCAATTTGCTACCCAATGGGACCATGAATTTTCCTTCTTGTAACTAGCTTAAACTTTGGGCAATAGACACCAAGGCATATCCTTGGGCAAGTGGGCAACTAATCCAGTATGAAACATCAACAATCCTCCAAAACCTCAAGCATGTCTCATAAAATTAGAGCCAATTCCTTCTAGGCTAAAGATGCATTATAATACCTCACTTGCCCCTCTTAAACCTTCATTACCTAAAGGGCCAAAAAGAACTAGTCAAATTGTTTCATAATTTTTTCATAATAACAGCTGAGACCATGCTAAAAAGCCCAATGAGTAAGCACATGAAACAAGCAAAACCCATTAGGATGAACTTTTTATACCTTTACCAATGACTAAATGTGAAACAACTCATACAAGAGCAACTAAATCACCTGTGTATGTGTGTTCCAATTAGCTTAATTGATAAAATCTTTGATAGTTGAATAAGAGATCTGGAATTCAATTATTGTCTCCACCAAAAATCAATTGGTGTCTTAGTTTAATGATAAAGAACTATTATTAAAAGCGAACATCATAGGAAACTCTAGTAAAAAAATAAAATAAAAAATAAAAAGATCACCCGTGTACAATTTGACGAGAACAAAAAAAATCTTATGCATTTGTTCAATAAGACCTCATTCACTAACAAAAAAAAAAAAAAGACACAATAATTCCCGATTGTGCCACATGGTCCACTTCTATAATTATATATACAACAAAAAGGCACATTATTCATAAACTGAAAAATAATTCACTCCATTTTTTCTAATTCATTGGAACCACGAAATTCAGTATCTTTCACTAAACGAATTTAGGCAAAAAAAAAAAAAAACATCATAACATTTTCAACATGTTAAAATGTTGCATACATCACCACTATTGATTTTGAATACACTAATGCTCTGTTTGGCTGCACACAAAAATTCTTGACTCGGTCTTGTTTCTTTCTTTTTCTCACTTTTTTGGTTCTCTGTGAGCTGCGGGTAAGCTCAAAATAGCTCAATTGCATATAAACACCAGAATTATGAATGTTTTTTTTCCTACATCACGCCCTCTATTTTTCACAGCAACCAAAGTTTGGTTACCAAACAGGCTTCAATGATGATTAAAACAAAACGAAGCCTAGCATGTGAAAAGGCTATTAAGTAAGAAAGGCAGGTTATCTAACTTTCTTTCACAAAAATGACAAAAGGGGTACTTACTGCCAATAACCTAAGAAGCACGGGTGCGTTTCGGGACTCGGGTGCGGGTGCGGGACTCGGCAATTTTTGAAAAAGCTGGATGCGGGTGCGGCGGGACTCGGTGATTAAAAAATTATTAAAAATATTTTTATTTATATTTTTAATATATTGCTAAGCATACTTTTTCACATTATATAAACATATACCATACTTTTTCACATTATAACTAACATATAATAACTAACAAATTTAACCTACAAATAATAACTATTAACTAAATAAATTAATAATAAATCAAACCCAAGTTCACATAACACAAATCACATATCACAAATCACAACTCACAAATCAAACTAACTAACAAATCACAAATCAAACATTTAACTAACAAATAATAACAAAAAAAAAATTTAACCTACAAATAATAACTATTAACTAACAAATCAAAAATCAAACTAAAGTCTAAGATTAAATACGATACCTGAGTTGAGAATGTGTGAGAGAGAGCTGAAGTTTGAATGGTTGTGTGGCTGAGTGGCTGTGTGAAGACTCTAGAGTGGCTGGAATGCAGGACTTAGTGGCTAGTTCAGTAAAGGCAGCCTAGACAGCACAGAGAAGAGAGAAAAAGGCGATGGAGTTGGAGTGAGGAGGCTATTTTGGAGTCTTTGGACAAAGTGTGATGGAGTGAGGGATTTTGAGGTATTAGGGTAAGTAAAACGATGCGTTCTGCACCTTTTTTTTGTTTTTTTTTTTAATTTCGGCCTGAACAGGCCGTTTCGGCCGATACAGCCGATATGGCCAATACACGGCCAATACGGCCCGAATCGGGCCGATTTGCGCCGCATCGGCCCGTGTCGGCTTTGCCACATGGCTCGACGCGGCCCAACACGTGTCGGACGCGCGATCAACGGCGTCCGACGCGCGTCGCTGTGTCCGACGCTGGTGCGTTGCCTCTGACGCTGCACCCGTGCCTTCCAGCCAATAACAGGTGTAGAAAAAGCAAACTACGTCGTTTCCTTTTGGATACTCACACACATAAAGAGACCCCTAGCATGTTTAAGAATTTTTTTTATTTTTTTCAATTTACTCGTCTAAATTTATCTATTTTTTATGGTCCAATTTGTGTCCAATAAAAGTTTTTCCTAAACACATTAGATTGTAAACAAGTGTCCACCCTTAAACAAGTGTCTAAATTCATACGTACCTAATGAAAATTTTCACGGGTCACAAGTCATGTCCATTTTTTATAACCATCTATTTTGTAAAATAAAGTTGAACAAAAAAGTAATCACGTATCATATCAATTTGTCTTATCAAAATTATTACAAAATTTGTGTCCACATATTTTATTATTACAATTAATTACCTAACCGAACTATTTACACCAAGTACTATCGACTATAACTGTAGAGAGAAACAAAATAGAATCTGAGTAAATTTTTTTTTTTTCCAATAAATAGAGTGATTGTTTATTATTTTTTCTATCTCTCACAAAATTATGATAAAAAAGTTTTTGTTTTGAAAAATTTGTAAGAGCACACATTAAGTTTTTTATTTGTGAAAATATTTTCTCAATAATTAAAAAAATTGTTATTATTTTTTTAATTTTAAAAAAATTAAAAATAAAAATTAATGTGTACTCTAAAAGTTTAGAGTACACATTAATCAAATCCAATTTTGAAAAGCACTCCAAGAAGTATCTCTCTTTCAATCAAATCAAAGACGCCCCCATTACTTTGACAGATTGATTTGACAAATCAATTTCAACAAAGAGCTAGAGTTGAATTACATTACCCAAACTACCGGGACAGGCGAAAGCACTTTAAAAAGTAAAAACTCTATGACTAAAACAAAATCCATAATTTTTGCCACGCGATTAAAGTGATGACTTTGTGACTCTGTCTGGATTTTAACTGGTTTCAGTTAGCTTTTTCTGAAGGAATAAAAAATATTTAGAGTTCGTATCCAAAAAAAAAAAAATTTAGAGTTTAATTTTTATTTATATTAAAAATTAATTAATATCTTAATCTGATAATAAAAAATTATTATTAAAAATAGATGTTATAAATTGAAATTTTTTACAAAAAAATTAAAAAATATATATAATTTATGACAAAATTATGAGTTTATTTAATGATCTTAGCATTATTAGGCAGAATAGTATTACTCATCAAAAGTTGGCACTACAAAGTTTATTGCTAAATATAACTAATTAAAGAAACAACTTATCAACCATTTTTTTTTTTTAAAAGATGTAAAATTTGATGACACTTAAATTTATTGTTTGTTTAGGGGCATTCATGGAAGACTCAGTTGCCTTTAAATTTTGTAGAGATAATTATATGTTACTCACATGTGATTCAAGTTATATTTTATATGCATGCATTATCTTCTTCTCAAAAAAAAAAAAAAAGTTACTTATATGTACTTTATTACTTGTGATTTGAAAATATCATTTTTTTTTTCTACTTAAAATTAACTCTTTTAAGCTCCGTAGTCAATTTCTAGAGAATGTTAGGGATTTTTTTTTCCCTTTTTGTCTTAGAATTTTTTTTTTGCAAGAAATCTCTTTTAATTTTTTTTTTTTTTAAAAGCTAGTTTGTCAAACATCTAACATAAAAATTACAAATATATATATATATATATATCTCTTTATTATATATATATATATATATATATATATATATTTAAATAAACACTATACAAATAAGTTACCAAAAATTACAAGTAGTTGAATGGACACCTAATTAGTAGTAATCACCCTTTAACTTTAAAAATAAGGATAAAAAATGTATTTGTTGGATTTTTATTGGTTTGTTTTGGTCTCCCTGCCACCGCAACAAATTGGGAAAAAAAGTGATAAAAGTTTATTGTGTCGGTACTTGTAGGATTGTTTTTTTGTGAAAGCAAAACCAACTCCTAGCCAATATGTTGATGCATATGGGAGTGGGATGTGCAGGCAGAAGGTACTATTTGCTCGCCTCTCTCTTTTAAGTACTATGAGCATTTGAGCAAAAATATAAACCAGGTTGTAGGCCTTGTCGTTATGTAAACCACTGAAACAGGCAGAGCCGCAGAGCACAAAAACTGGTTTGACCACGACAAAATTTATAATTTTTGTCATGTCATAATTTTTGTTTTTGTGTTTTGCCTTTTGTCTTTTATTTTTATTTTTTTTAAATAAGCTAGCTTTTAATCTCTTTGTCACACATTTAATATAAAAATCGCAAGACAAATTAGCTACCGAAAATTGATACCCAAATGGACACCTAGTCAGCCTTCACCTTTAAAAATAAGGATAACAAAATGTATTTGTAGGGTTTTCCGTTTTTGTTTGTTTGTTTAGTCACACCCTGCCATCACAACAAATTGGGAAAAAAATAGCTTGGATGGCACGTGCAAGGCAAGTGCTACCCTTTGAGTGAGAAAACTAATCTAGAATTTATATTTGAAGAATAATGAAACTATGTATTTAAACTTAGAGTAACTATTTTAATATATGAGTATTTATTTGCCATGATAGTTTCTTAGAACCTATTTGCTAAAGGTAGTATCCATTCACTAAAAAACAATTGAAGGTCTTCATCAAATACTTGCAATTATTCATAATAAATATTTTGTTATTTGTACTTCCTTTTTTACTATCTTACATTTTATGAGTCTAGCCATGATATTTAGCTTACTTAGTTTTTAATGAACACCCTTTTAAGTAAGAAGAAGGGAAAAAAAGGATAACAAAAGACATGTATCATTGAAGTTTCCATTAGATAAAATTTTAAATCTAGAATATTTAAACCTAGGAAAATCAATTTCTTTAGGTAACAAATAAAACACCATATATTACCATTCCAACTTTCTAAGTATGACTACCACATAAAACTCAAAATACACAGAAAAAAATTTTGAGACATTAAAATTTAGTAAGAGTATTTTAGACATTCTATAATAGAACATATTAAGAATCATAAGATTTCAAAATATTTGCTACTTAGAGAGTAACAGTTAGGGGTATTTCCTCGGTTCAACTAAGAGAGTAATATTTACCAGTTTTTTTGCAAATATGTATAATATTTGTTACTTTTTGTGTGTCTACATTCTACGTTGCAAGTTTACATTGAAAAAGTACAAAGTAAACATATAAAAAAATAAAACAAACAACAAAAACTAAGCTCAAACCAAATTGGCCATAATAAAGGGAGAAAAAAAAAAGAAAAAAAAAAGAAAGAAAGAAATAAAGAAGAAGAAGAGAGCTCACCAATTAATTCTCCTTATTTTAAGACTTTTAGCTAACAATATTAAATATTAAGTGTTACGTCTACAATATTCTTACAACAAATTTTTAACTGTATGTTATTAATGATTATAATTTGAACTCACTACTAAAATTATTTTTTCCTCACCAATAATAGTCAATAATAACTTACTACTTAAAATTTATTGTGAAAATATCGTAAACATAATATTTTTTTAATATTAAAAATTTTCCTTTCTCACCTAAGCTCAACTTTTTGGCTTGTTAAGAAAAAAAAAAAGTTGAATAAACCAATGAGTATTGTAACCAGAGCCAATGGCTCTTTTTATATGGTTATTAGTAGAAAGTGATGAAGGCGATTGTGTTGGTAGGTCCAGTTAGGATTATTGTTTTTTTTTTTTTTTTTTTTTTTTGATTGGGTTAGGATTATTGTTTTATGAAAGCAAAACCAATCCAATGCCAACACGTGTTCGTGCACATGGAACGTGCAGAGACCGTACAATTTGCTTACCTCTCTTGCTAAGTAATCCACGAGCACCTAAGCAAAAATACACTCCAGGTTGTAGGCCTTGCCTTTATGTAAACCATAGAGACAAGTTAAGTACCAAAAGTGTCACGAACACAACAAAATTCGTAATTTTTGTTCTAATTTGTTCACGTAGCAAATTATGAATAGTAAGTATATATCAGTTCACAATTCAACCGCTTATAATTTGTCATATAACCAAATTGAGATAAAATTGTGAATTTTATTATAATTCTAGCAATGACAGATCCAAGATTTTAAGCCAATAGGGTCGGAGTATAAAGAAAAAAAAATCAAATAAGCATATATATAGCATTAAAAAATTATAAATACATAAAATTATTGTTTTTAAATACATTAAAAAGCATTTATCTACCAACAAACAGGGCCGGCTCAACAACTTTAGGGGCCTTGGGTGATAATTTTAAGTGAAGTCTTTTTTATATTTAAATATTAATTAAATAATATGTATTGAATTTTTTATTTAAAATATATTTTTCTTGCTTTTTGAGATGCAAAATTACTAGAAATAAAATTTAAAGTATAGAATAATAAAACTTGATTATTGCAATTTTTCTAAAGTCGTAACCACTTTAAAGTCTAAACCTGCACAAATAAAAATTAATTTATTACACGGTTCAATAAATTAGTATTACTATAATATAAATGAGTTGATATAATACGCATCAAATTATTAATTGGTGTAATAATTTATAATAATTGATAAAATAAGAGTATGCATTAAAAAAATGTGATAAATTATTAATTAGTATGTGGTGGGACCAGCAGTGATGTGCTATGGGCTTTGGGAAAATTGTGCAGTGCTATGTGCACTGTGCAATCTTGTCTACACAGCCCACAACTTGTGTGCTGTCTTGTCTTAACTATTTTTGTTTTATTCACTTTTTAATCTTCTGCATTTTAGGATAAAATGGTGTCTTTTTAATGCATTTTATTAATCAATAAAAGTACTTAAAATTTTTTAATTAAAATATATAGATAAATAATATATATATATATATATATATATTACAAGTGGGGGCCTTCTTTTATTTGGGGGCCTTAGGCGATTACATCAATTGTATTACCTGTTGAGCCAACCCTGCCAACAAAGACAAAAACAAAAACAACATTTTTTTTTTTAATACTAGGCTGGTTATGATTTATTTTTATTTTTTTTTTAAGTTAGAACATTCATAGTGGCGGTGCTAAAAATTTTAGATTTTAACACCTCAAAAAGTTACTTTTTCTATTTTTTCACCCCACTTTACAATACACTAAATATTAAATATTCTATTTCTTTTATCACTTCATTTAAAATAATATAAACAACTCATTAAAATAATAAATGAAGAAATTAAGAGAGTTTGAGCTTTTTAATTGAAGGAAAAAATATAATCTTAATAAAATATTGTATTTTGTTTTTAACAACTTGATACAGTCAATTAGTATTCATGCCAGTTTACTGTAGTTGAAAAAAATTTAGCTTTAGCTTCTCCAATAACACATAATTTTTTGGTTCTTTGGTGGTAAAATAGTTTTTTTTAGCTAAAATATAATCACTATTGTGAATTTTTTTATTGTTTTTGTAAATTTTTTTGGTTGAATAATTGCTATTTGGGTTAAACCAATTGGACTGATTGGGGAGAAAAGGGGCCTAAGGTTTTGGAATGGACCAAACTACAAAAATGAAATATATAATAACTAAAAAAAAAATTTGGACCCGGGCCCTTGAGCCCCCACTTAGGTCCATCCTTGGATTCTAGCATTATTGGATAGAGCACTGCTAACCAAAATTTGGCACTAACTAATTAAAGAAACAACTGATCAACCATTATTTTTAAAGGAAAATTGAAAAATTTTATGACACTAATGGTGTGTTTGGTAGAGTGGATTTTAGGGAGGATGGAAAAAATGAGGAATGAAAACTTTTTGGAGAGTGTTTGGTTGAGAGAGAGGGGGGGGGGAATGATGGTGGAATCTAAGTGTTTTTTCCTCGGGCCTACCAAAAAGTTTTCTCTCCAAAATTGGAAGAAAAATGGACAAGGGGAAATTTAATGGTAAATGACAAAAATGCCCATGTGCACTTTGCACATGGGCTGCATCCAGTACATTCCTTTTTCTTTTTCTTTTTTGAATCTTTTTCTTTATTGGTTAGGGATGACAATTTTTTCCCACTCCACTTAACCCACCTCTCCCCGCTGCTAAGGGTTATAATTGTAAATTTTTCATACCCTAAAACTCTACTATTTTAACAAACATATCAATATTATCTTATTTTATTATACCCAATGTAGTTCTCTGCCTTTATTTTGTTATGTGTTCTACTATGAGATTTTTTTATTTTATTTTAATGATTGTCTTGTTAAACACTTAGATATATTATTCAATTTTTTTTCTAAAAATTGATTTGATTTGATAGGATAAATTTAGTTGTAATTTCAAGTATATTTTTATTAATGAAATAGGTTTCATTATAAAAATTGTACTAGTTGTAGGACAAATTAACAAAAAGTAAAGTTTTATGCGGTGGGTCGGGGCTTTGCGGGGCAGGAATGGGGTGAGAAAGTTTTCCCCATCATGCGGAGTGGGGTAGGGATGGGACAAGACAAAACCATGCGAGGTGGGGACGAAGACCCCGTCCTTCGGCCCTACCCTGCCATCCCTATTCCTAGTTGCTGCATCTTTCTCTTCTTCTTCTTCTTCTTCTTCTTTTCCCTTCTTTTGCTTTCCCGGACATTGCCTCTTCCCTTCTTTTTTTTCTTTTTTCTTTTGATATCCTTGGGATGAGGGCGTGACAATGCTTTGTTTTTTCTTTTAGACGTGATTTTTTTTCCTAGACATGATTATTATTATTATTATTTATTAAATTTGGGTGATTGCTTTTTCTTTTTTGGTTGTTTGTCTTCTTTTTTTTTTTTTTCAATTGGGCATCATTTTTTAACAAGGCTATATGAGTAAATTTATACCAACTCAATTTTTTTCATCCCTCCACTTTTTCACTCCCAATCAAACAAAAATGAGAGAAATTAAAATATATTCTATCCTCCCACTTTTTCATCTCCCAACCAAACAGACCATAAATTTATTGTTTGTTTAGGTGCATACATGGAAGACTGGCTTGCCTTTCAATTTTTTAGGCATAATTATTTGTTACCACATGTAATTTGGTTTTCTTTTTTTACATTATTGTAATGAACTTATTCAATTTATGAAAAGTTATAATGTTATATGTATGGACTATGGACTATCTTCTTCTAAAAAAATGTTACTTATTATATGTACTTTATTTACCTATGATTTGCAAATATCATTTTTGTCACACATTTAACATAAAAATCACAAAAAAAATTATATATTTAGATAAAAATTATACAAATAAGTTACCAAAAATTACATATTCCCTAGTCACCCTTCACCTTCAAAAATAAGGATAACAAAATGTATTTGTACGATTTTTGTTTGTTTACTCACACTGTCACACCCTGCCACTACAACAAATTGGGAAAAAAAGTGATGAAGTTTGTGTTGGTAGGATTGTTGTTTTATGAAAGCAAAACCAACCCAATGCCCAGTATGTATGTTCATGCACATAAAAAAATGCAGATTGAACGTACAATTTGCTTTCCTCTCTTTGTAAGCAATACGCGAGACATCTGAGCAAATATTTACACCGTAACACCAGGTTGTAGCCCTTTTCGTTATGTAAAAAACCCAATTCCACGCGTTCTCCTAGCGTCACATGCCCTTTTCGACCATGATCTGACTCACACAACTCTCGTTTTCATTGACTGAAAGCAACATGTCCAGGTCAGCCCAAAACCAAAGAAGATTAAAGAAGAGGGTTAAAAAAATTATGGCAGTGTGGCCCACCACTGTTTTTGGATTATACTCCTTAGTTCTTTTACTCCTTCTCAGTTCCCACCTCTTCTTCTCTATTGCAATACATGACAAGATCTTAATTAGATCATCCTAACCAATGACTTTGACCAAGACATTACCAACCCCTAAATATAAACGTCATAATTGTAAGGGGAAAAAAGCATTTAATCATTTATGTTTGGGATTGTTGGTAATTCTTTTTTTTTTTTTTTTTTGAGAAACTGGTAATTCTTCTTTTATTTTTAAAACTAATTAATTTATCTATTTATATTTAAAAAATGAGCAAACATCTCAATTTATTACTTTTTCAGTCAAATTGAATGAAATGTTTTGAAGAAATTATTAGTTGTACATCAAGAGAGAGAAAATTAAAGTTAGAGTTTGTACTATTATTTTCTTAAATTGTATTTGTAATCATTGTAAATTCATTGCATTTAACTGAAAAATAACGAATTAAAGGTATTTGCTCATTTTTTAAATATAGACAAAAAATTTGTTGGTTTTAAAGATAAAGAGGGGGGGAGGGGAATTGTGAACTACTCCAAACATAGAGAGGATGAATGTATTTTTTCCCCTAATTGTAATGTACCTGTTTTTTAAATCAACACTATAAGTTTTTGTTGAAGTATTTTGATATTAATTAATTAAAATGAATAAATATTACAACATAAATATAAAGATGTGAGAGTGAATATGGAAGATGAGGAGTTAGTAAAATTGTTTAATCCCACATTGAAAATTAGAGAGACTATTTTATTCTTTTTAATTGTGGAGATTAATGGACTAATATGAATTGACTCAGATATTGGGATAGATACGTGCACAAGGAATAGGTGAAGGGTGGATGTGTCAAAAATGGAAATGAATTAGCAATTAATATCCAGCAGTTTATCTTGTAACACCCATTACATCAAAATAATGGACCTAATTAATCAAATTCAGTTTCTCTTGTGTTATTTTCATTATTATTGTGTTTGCACTAACAGTTTTATTCAAAAACAAAACAAAGCAAAGTAAAATTCAAGTTTAAGGTATAGAATAAACAATAAATTAAGAAGAGTAAAGTTAAAAATAAAGCAAAGAAGGATTCTAGATAAGCATTGGGGATAAAATAATGATTAGGTGGGTCTTACTCTTACATGGAAGTAAATTTGATGAACTTCAAATCCTTCTAGATAAGCATTGGAGAAAAAAATGATTAGGTGGGTCTTAGTCTTACATGGAAGTAAATTTGATGAACTTCAAATCCAAGTGCTAAACTAGTATTATGTCACCATATCTGTTACTAAATTTTGTGGAAATTTGGGGTATTATTTATAGGTTGCTCCTTTGTTTTTGGGGTGGGGGTTTCATAATTGAGGTATCATGTTTTTTTTTTTTTTTTGTTGTTGTTGTTGTTGTTGTTGATAAGTTCATGTTTATTAGTTTATGCAAAAGAAAAAGATCGCATTTCCATACCCAAATAACCCAATCGACAACAAAGGCAAATTTTAATATAAAGCATAGACATGAAACAAAGCATATAACATGAAAAGAAGGAAAGCAACTTTGAATCATTTCTTCCTAGTAAGGAGGGAAAAGAATCCAATAGGCAAATTCTTTATAAAACGTACCTTGTAAGTAATTTTGTATAGCTATTCTAAGAGCTTTTTGTGTGTGTTATACTTCGATATTTGGGGAGGAAGATTTTAACATTAAATGTATTTTGTTAGGAAAAAAAAAAAAAAAAAAGGGGTACCAATTTATACCTTCACAACATGAACAACAAAACTAAAGAGGTCATAGCTAAGGATGGAAAAATGCTCTATTTTGCTTGATCCATCCTGCCTAGCGTGGATTTTCTTCACTCGAAAATGGGATGGGACAAGGACATGCCACAAGATTAAACCATTGAATCCAAACAAAATTCATGAATAAAGTGTTCGTTTGACAAATATTATTTTTGCCAGTTTATTTTACTATTCAATTTATTTTTGCTACTATTCATGGGTCTCGCTGTACTTTTTGATATTATTTATGAGTCTCATCGTATTATTTCAGCTAACTTTTACTTTTATCTACAGTAATTTCAGTAAAAAGTTTTCAGTTTCAACAAAATAAACGAATTTAAAAAAAAAAATGAAAAACATTTTACCATCCAATCTGGTTTAGAGCATTCACATCAAAACTTTTAAAAATTTTAGCATTTAACGTTTCAAAAAGCCACTTTATCAATTTTAACAACTTATTTTGCAATACATCTAACATCAAGGGTTCTATTTTTTTATCATTTCATTTAAAATAATATAAACTATTCATTAAAATAATAAAAAACAACTACAAAAACCACATTTTCCACCACAAGCATTAAAATAATAATATATTTTTTTTAAGATTGGAGCTAAAGTGAGCTTTCAAAGATGAAAGTTCACTGTAGCCCAGTTGCTATTTTTTTTTTAAGTTTAGCATGTTTGTTGTACCTTGCTTTTTTGTGCATTTTACATACTTGATGATAAGATTTAGCATTTATAGCATTTAGCATTCTTAATGAGAATGCTCTAAACAAGGAATAAAGTGAGCCCACTTCCCAACCAATAAAATCAAAATATTCTCTTAAAAAAAAATTTAGGGTCTTTTTAGATACCGCTTATTTGCTGAAAATTAAAAACTTATTGCTAAAAATACTATAACAAAATATTAATTAAAAGGTAAAATACTGTGCACTTACTACTGTTCATGCATTTTTGTGCTTTGGCTGGTCTATGAATAGTGCCATGGGACCAATCAAAAAACATGGATGCAGTAATAACGCAGACACGTTGCTAAACAAACGCACACTTAATAAGCAACTTAGGAAAAATGTGCAAATAAAAATTTGGATACATCAATCATTTCAAATGAAGCATTTTTGTCTACTTTAGATAAATATGAACAAGCCATTGTGATGATACATAGTAAAATCAGTAGATTGAATGATTCGGATTTCAGTGGCAAGAGAATCACTTGGGAAACTTGAAAGGATGAACACACAATCAAAGGTGACCGGGGAGGACTGGCCAAGAACCCTTCGATGATAAAGTCAGTTATTTCTCTCCAATTCTGGAATTCCAATCTCTTTGGAAGTGTTAGAAAAAGACTTCCTTTATTTTTGTGTAGATTAATGCTTATATAACACCTAAAATAGTTACTTGTCTAATAACTTCCCATATCATTAAGGAGGTCGAAAAGTTCGGAGTTAACTTCCATAACTGCCATGGAAGTTATATTGTTTGGCCTTATTTTCCATAATCATCATTGAGAGCAGTTTTGTAGCAATGAACCTTAGTTTCTACTTGTGCTACGAAATATGAACGTGGATCTCGTCCAAAACTTGTATAGAGAAATACGCTCGGAATGTACGGAGGTTGTCCAAGCATCTTTTTGGATGGACAACCTTGTCATGGAAGAGCGTTCCATACAAAATTCATTTTCCTATCCTTGCCCTGGACGACCATCATGGACGATTTTGGAGTTGGCGTATTTATCACGCCATCACATTGAATGATATTCCTTTCCCACCAAAAATAAAATAAAATTTTGATTCCTAGTTTCCTACACTTCACTGAATAACAAAAAAGTATCAAAGATAATTTAGATACATATGAAGTCTTCTAAAGTATAGGATATGCCCACAAATATGAAATGATAGGAGGAACTGAGTACTTTTTTTTATAGGAGAAATTGAGTACTTAATAAAAAGGAATAGATATACTTTTTTTTTTTAAACAATTTAACTTAGTGAAAAAGATTTGGTATACACAACAACAAAGAATATGAAAAAACAAATTGTATTGTGCTCTGACTCTCTCTATCTCTCAGCCCTCATTTTGCCAATAGTCAAGAGTTCCTTCCATGCTAAGCCTAATACATAATACAAGTTTATACTAAATGCTTTACTGGCAATTTAAGCTAATAAACTTCGTTAAATCAAAACGTGGCCTGAAAGCTTCGAACACGTCTAAAGTCCTACTTTTTCAATAGCATCTTTCTTCAAGGTGGTCCAAAAGTTGGGCTTATATAGTACGGATAGAATAGAAAAATCAATATTTTAAAACATTTTATTCTGTTTTCAATGTTCCTGCCTTTTTCTCTTTGTTCCTTCCCCACAGACCTTACGTGTTAAGCCTAAAACTAAAAAGAAATGAATCGTCCAACCACACTACGCAAAGGATTGTACGGATTTTTTATTAACAATTGGTGGGGTCCACAGTGACTCCACCAACGACCTAGGAAGTCCTATTTCCCAAACCATGTCACGATTTTCTGTGTACAACATCGCCGCCTAAAAATTTGTATGTCGTGGCCTCGTCGGTGATGGCCAGCTAGGAATTATGAATTACATTTTCTTCTTGGACAAATCGTATGGTAGTATCGTATGGTACTCACTAATATATCCAATACGATTTCTTGTCTGTTCCTAATAAACCCGCTTTTGACTATTTTACCCCTTGGGTTTTGTCTTAAGATTGACACCGGAGCAATCAGTGCCAACACTTCCTCTCCATGTTTTAATGGGAATGTTAATCAGCACGGAGAAATTATATTATCCTCATAATTACGTGAACATGTCACTTATTTATCATTTTATTAGAAAACTTTTATATATTTAAAGTTGTTGAGTAGAGGTCAGTTTCTATTATTTTTATTATAAACTGTCTTAATAATGTTAATTAGGTGTGAATCTTATAATGAAACCGTGAACAAGAATCATAGCTTATTATAAAAATCGTATAAATTTTCCTTCATATAATATGTTTTAAGAATGAGGGACTGTGAGGTTCCGCTAATAAGAAAATTTGCATTAATTAATGAAGGGGCTAAAAATACGGCTAAAGTAAACTAAAAAGAAAAAATTTACTCTACTAACTCTACAGTCGAGACTCAGTAAAACAAAAATCTGACATAAAACCATTTTGAAAACCAAAAATTAAATGCGCCCACTTTTCAAGGGTGTTGAACTGAAAATTCTCTAATTAAAGACGTTTTTAATAATTGTTCGGTTCGTCATCCAAAACGACATGTTAACACAACTACTCATCTTCCCCACTCAATGGTTTTAGCGGTTTTCAAAATTTTTTTAAAATTGGATTGGTTGAAAAGGTAATTTAAACTCACGATAGGATCGAATTGGGGAATTAGGATAAGAATTGGAGGGTAAAATTGTCAGAAAAGAAATTAACCCCGCCGTCGCCCAAAAAATTAAATGCTATTATATGTTTTGATTTTCCACACGTCTTTTGCTTTCCTTCTCTGTATATATTTCTACACAACCCACTCTCTTCTTCTCTGCTTCTTCCGCTCTTATTTTCTCTCACACAAACCCTCTCTCTCTCTCGCTCTCTCATAGTCATTGAAAGTCTCACACACTTCACAGTGTTTTCTCTCTCCTCTCTCTCGCGCACACAATGTCACGACGCGGCGGCGGTAGACAACCGGACTATCGTCGTGATCAACCGTCACCGGCGTCTCAACAAGGCGGCGGAAGAGGCAGAGGCGCTGGTGGCGGACGAGGCGACGGCGGTGGTCGTGGCGGACGAGGCGAAGCAGGTGGTCGTGGCGGACGAGGCGACGCTGGTGGACGAGGCGCCGGAGGTAGAGGTGCCGGAGGAGGAGGAGGAGGAGGAGGAAGAGGCCGCGGTACTGTTCCCTCTAGTTTCTCTCCGGTGCCTGCTCCGGTTGTTTCACAATCATCATCGTTCGCTTCACCTTCAACTTCGGCTCCTCCTCCGCCTCAGCCTCAGCCTCGGCCTCAGCCTCAACCTCAGCCATCGTCGTCCACGGTGGCTGACCTGGCCAAAGGTGTCGAAAGGACAGTCACATTGCAGGATCGAGCGGCTCAGCCTTCGTCCTCAAAAGCCTTGGTCCTTCCGAAAAGGCCTGGCTACGGAACCGTCGGAAAGAAAATCCAAGTCCGAGCAAATCATTTTCTCGTTGAAGTCGCCGATAGAGATCTCCACCACTACGATGTGAGTATCTCATAAACAAACTTCGTCTCCTTTTTTCTATGTACATTTTGTCCTTTTATGCCTTTGTTTTTAATGCTCCAAAATTATTTCTCATCATCCTGTTTCATATTTTTTATTGCTCTTATTTTTTAAATCTTCGTTGATTACAAATTTTTTTTTTCTTTATTTCTTGTCTTTGACTTTTTGGTTTATTTCAATTTTTTTTTTAAATGTGTGAAGTTGATGTTTGCGTTAATGTAACAATCGGTCCAGAAATGGATTTTTGTTTCTTCTTCTTTTTTTGTGTTTATTTATCTTTTATTTATTTACTGTCGAAGAATCGCATTTCAGCAAGACTGATAGCACAATGTTGATTTTTAGTCATTTAAAAAAAAATCTGTTGATTAATTTTTCTTTTTCATATTTGATGTGTTCTTTGACCTTTTGGTTTTCAATTTTTTTTTTATAAAGGGTGTGAAGTTGATGCATGTGTGAGAATCAGTGAATGTAAAAATGGAACCATTAATGGAGATTTGTTTTTCTTTTTTATTCTCATTTCAGGACTAATGGCTTTCTGTTGGTAGTATTTGTTTTTGGGTATTTATCTGAGGACTCAATATGTATAGAATGTAATGCATGTGTATATTTTGTGCTGGTTTAGTTGACTATAGCGCCTGAGATAACTTGAAAGAAAGTGAATCGGAGTTGATGTTTGTGTTAATGTAACAATCGGTCCATATATGGAGTTTTGTTTCTCCTTTTTTTTTGTGTTTATTTATTATTTATTTCCTGTCTAAAAATCTCATTTCAGCAAGACTGATAATTTTTAAGTCGATTAATTTTTTTTTTTCATATTTATGTGTTCTTTGACCTTTTGATTTTCAATTTTTTTATTATTATAAAAGTGTGTGAAGTTGATGCATGTGTGAATGTAAAAATGGGTCCATAAATGGAGATTTGATTCTCATTTCAGGACTAACGGCTTTCTGTTGATGGTAATTTTTGATTTTGGATATTTATTTGAGGATTTAATATGTATTGAATGTAATGCATGTGTATATTTTGTGTTGGTTTAGGTGACTATAACACCTGAGATAACATCAAAGAAAGTGAATCGGAGTGTAATGACTCAGCTAGACACAATGTACCGAGAGTCACATTTTGGTAACAGAAGGGCTGCTTATGATGGTAGAAAGAGCCTTTATACTGCAGGAGCATTGCCGTTTACATCCAAAGAGTTCATTGTCAAGTTACAAAATGAGGACCAACCCGCATCTTCATCTTCCAGTTCTGCGAGGTTTTGTTCTTTCATTTTCTCTTGTTGGGTATATTCAATTTTGTGGTGGTTTAAATTTTGTCTGATATGAGTTGCCATTGCTCTGTTTGAGGTGCAGGAAAGAACGCCAATTCAAAGTGGCAATTAAGTTTGTTGCTAAGCATGACTTACAGCACCTGAAAGAGTTTTTAATCAGCAGGCAGTCAGATGTTCCGCAAGAAACAATTCAAGTTCTCGATGTGGTACTCAGAGCAGAACCATCATTGAAGTAAATATATCTACATTTTTCTTGTATAGATATGGATTTTTTTTAAAAAAAAAATTTAAAACTGTATTAACTTGGTGAAAATTTGACTATATAGGTATACTGTTGTGGGGAGGTCATTTTTCCATCCTAGCTTGGGTATTCAAGGTGAATTGGGCGATGGTATTGAGTATTGGAGAGGCTACTACCAATCTCTCAGGCCAACACAGATGGGGCTTTCTCTAAATATAGGTGTTCCTCATTCGTATCTATGCTTGTTTGGTATGTTTTATTCAAAGTTGCACTTGTATTATATTGCTTCTAACATGTGATTGATTTTGCTGCAGATGTGTCAGCCAGAGCATTCTACGAACCACTTCTTGTGACTGACTTTCTTGCAAAACATTTCCGTTTTAATCTGTCAAGGCATCTGTCTGATCAGGACCGTCTTAAGGTTATTTTCTACGCTTTATGATGTGATTGTTGATGAATAAATGTGACTTTTGAATGAAATGTAGATGATGAATAAAGTTAGCTTCCACTGTACCCAAAAAAAAAAAAATTTGAAAAACATTAAGAGTGTTTATACTCATGTACCAAAAAAAAAAAAAATTCATATCCTTACGAGAATTTTGAAATCCACCGAAAAAGGAATACGAGAGAACTTTTTTTTTTTAATTATTATTTTTCAATTGTCTTTTAAGGGGCCATATTCACTAAATTACAGTAAAGAAGTCATGTATGCCTTTTCAGATGCTACTAAATTAATACATTATGTGCAAGGGCCACCCACTAAATTAATACATTACCATTCCCAAGGGCACATGGTAGGTGTCATGCACCTATGATTCAATCCCATCCCACTTAATTGTCATCTCTAATCATAGCTTCTTAATTATAAAGACACATTAATATGGCCTGTTATAATGATGAGTACTTTTTATTTTTGGAGAAGATATTATGATAGAATTGGTGTAAGTAGTGGGTCCATATAAAAATGATTTATTTCAATTACAATTTTTTATTATTTAATAAAAATTACATTTTATTTTCTACGCTGTTTGATGTGATTGTTGATGAATAAATGTGACTTTTGAATGAAATGTAGATGATGATTAAAGTTAGCTTCCATTGTACCCAAAAAAAAAATTGAAAAACATTAAAACTGTTTAATATGCCAACAGTGTAAACATCAATGGCTTGTTGATGATGTACTTATAAAAAAATTTTGGTTTGTTGATGCATAAATTAGCTCCAATGAAGTAATTCTGTTTTGTTTGTGAATTTCAGATTAAAAAGGCTTTGAGAGGAATAAAGGTTGAGCTTAATCATATGGAGTATGCAAAAAGTTACAAAATCACTGGTGTTTCAACACAACCAGTTAGCCAGTTAATGTGAGTAACTAGACTTTTGTATTTGTCCTCTTCCACTCTCCCCCTCTTTTGCATCCCTCTTTTATTGGTGTATTTAGTATGTAACCATAACGTTGTATGTAGTGAATATAAATACCAATTCAGCTAGGTAGACTGTTTGCATTGCTCTGTTGTTGTTGGTTTTTTTTTTTTTTTTTTGAGTTAAATACAAAAATTGAAAAATTAATAGGATTTTATTTAATGAAAATTCCATGGTTTTTTGAAAAATCTCAAGTAACTGCCTCCCTCCCCCTTTTTGTCTCTTTTTCTAAATGATATCTTTTATGACGTTTTTTGTTTTGTTCTGTTCAATTGCAAATGCTCTTAGAAACTACCCTTTCTAATGGATTTAAGTTTGCTTATACTGCAAATTGTTTTTTAGTTGTATTAAGTTAGCAATTTAGGTAAAAAAAACTTATGTGATAAGAATTTGTCTTCCTAGTGACTTGTTTATTTGTTGGCTGTGTTTCACATATATATATATATATATTTTTGTGCTTCGAAATTGTCTTCTTCAACTTATGTGCTTTTTTTTTTTAATAATTTTTTTGGGTTAATTATGTTCGTTTTCCATCAGGTTTACCCTTGATGACAAGACAACAAAGACATCAGTTCTTCAATATTTTCGTGCAAAATATAACATTGTTCTCCAATATGCATCTTTGCCTGCCCTTCAAGCTGGTAGTGATTCGAAACCAGTTTACTTACCGATGGAGGTTTGTAAGATTGCTGCTGGACAGAGATACACTAAGAGATTAAATGAAAGACAAGTAACTAACCTCCTAAGAGCAACATGTCAACGGCCTATTGATAGGGAGCGGAGTATCACAGGGGTATGTTAATGTTGTAAATTGGCGATAATTTGTTCACATTTCTTTTGAATGAGCTTGTATGATTTCCAATACGGATTCATTGTTGGTAATTTGGTGATGTATGGTTCTCTTTTATTACAGACGGTAAAGCATAATGATTTTAGTAGAGTTAAGCTTGTACGTGAGGAATTTGGAATTGACGTACGAGGAGGACTTACAACAGTTGATGCCCGAGTGTTGCCGTCTCCGATGGTAATTTTGTGGTGGTTTGTATGTTTGAGCTATTTATTCTATATAATACAGTAAAATTTAATGTCATTTCCGTTTTTGCAGCTTAATTATCATGAAACTGGGAGAGAATCAAGGGAACAACCTAGGATGGGGCAATGGAATATGATAAACAAGGTCAGATGGTGGTTATTTGGTTGTGTAGCTGGTCACTTGATTCCAGTGTATTATAATTGTTCCATTCCTCTGACATTATTTAGCTTGAGAATTCTGTAAAATTGGGCTTATGTTGGCTTTAGAGCATCACCCAATGAATAATGGTAGCCCAAAATAAGTGGCAGGTAAATGATTAATCTGGGTGTTTCTCAAGTATCAAAGGCTGTCTGCCTGTATATTGTGAATGGCTTTTATTATTCATAAATGTTATTTTAGTTTGATTAACCTTTATAATTTTTATTTTGTAGAAAATGGTCAACGGTGGTAGAGTGTCATATTGGACATGTGTGAATTTCTCTACTCGAGTGAACAGAGATTTTCCGTACCAATTCTGTGATGAATTGGTCAACATGTGCAACAGCAAAGGAATTGTATGAGTCGTATTACCTGGTGTTCCGTGTTTACTTTATTGTATAATGTGTAGATCCTTACTGAATTTAGATAATTGACTCTAGACATTTTTGCACATTTCACCAGGATTTTAGCCGAGACCCTTTGATACCAATACATTCAGCTCATCCTGGTCAAATTGATAGGGCTCTCATGGATATTCACAAGCAGTGTGCAGCCAAACTTAAAGAAATTGAGCCAGGAAAACAGCTTCAGCTGTTGATAATTATTTTGCCTGATGTCACTGGGTCATATGGTGAGCAACTCAATTAGTATTCAGATTTTACAATTAGAATTGGGTTCTTTTGCTTAAAATAATTTTTGTTGCTTTTAGGGAAGATTAAACGTATATGTGAAACGGAGCTAGGAATTGTTTCTCAGTGCTGTCAGCCCAAGCAAGCATCAAAGCTTAGTAAGCAGTACCTTGAAAATCTGTCTCTCAAGATCAATGTGAAGGTTAGTTCTCTATGATTTCTGATTGACTAATCCTGTTGAATTCATTGGTGGATTCAAATTTCTAAACTGACAATTGAAAACCTTTATAGGCTGGGGGACGTAACAATGTGTTAACTGATGCTATTAGAAAAAAAATTCCTCTTGTATCTGATCTCCCTACAATTATATTTGGTGCGGATGTGACACATCCACAACCGGGAGAGGACTCTAGCCCTTCAATAGCTGCGGTACGTCATGTAGTTTTTTAACCCAATACGACTTTATCATGTTAAATGGTTTAATTGATTGGTACAGGTAGTGGCTTCTATGGATTGGCCGGAGGTAACCAAATACAGAGGACTTGTCTCTGCTCAGGATCACCGTGAAGAAATTATCCAGGATCTCTATAAATCAGTGCAGGATCCTCAAAGGGGTTTGGTTCATGGAGGCATGATCAGGTAAGGTCATGCATGATTCTTTATTACCTTAGTGGAAGGAAATATTATTTTATTTTCTCATTTTTCCTTTAATTGTGTGTCACTCTTTTTTCAGAGAACAACTTATTGCCTTCAGAAGAGCAACTGGGCATAGACCCCACAGGATTATTTTCTACAGGTATAATTTTTTTTATCGTACAAAATTGGATTTGTTCATTATATCTATCTGATGTTCTATTTTACTCACAGAGATGGTGTTAGTGAAGGTCAATTTAGTCAAGTTCTGCTTTATGAGATGGATGCAATAAGAAAGGTATGATAGCTATTGTTGTGAACTCAGGAGTCATTGTACCGGGGTGCCCTTATGTATCAGATTGGCATTTGTCAGGAGCACAAGGATGAAAAAGATTCGAAATCAACATGACTTGATTGTTGAATATTAGTTTTTTGTTCTCTTTATGTTGACACCTCGGTCTCTAATTTTCTAACTGTTTCTTTCAGGCCTGTCTCTCACTAGAGGCAAATTATCTGCCGCGAGTTACTTTTGTTGTTGTTCAGAAAAGACACCATACACGCCTTTTTCCTACAGATAATCAGACGGACAGGAGTGGCAATATTCAACCAGGTTCCCATTTTGTCACCCTAGGGTCAATTACAGTTTGTTGATTTTACAACAACTGACTGTGTATAGATGTGTAGGTACTGTTGTCGATACAAAGATTTGCCATCCAACTGAATTTGACTTCTACCTTAACAGCCATGCTGGTATACAGGTAAAACTTTGGTTCATTGTAGAATTAACTTTGAGAACAGTTGGCTTTATTTATGGATGGGATTTTGATTTATAAATAGACATACCTTCCTTGTAGAGGAATGATTTGAATTCATTTGTATTGTACTTGCAGGGGACTAGCCGGCCTACACACTATCATGTGTTGTATGATGAGAACAATTTTACTGCAGATCTCTTACAAGTGCTAACCAATAATTTGTGTTACACGTAATTCCCTTCCGATCCCTGGTTTTTTTTGAATTCCTCCTATGGATCATAAAAACATTTCTGTTGTGTTATTTTGTAACTTAGATCAACTTCCTTTTCAGGTATGCAAGGTGCACTCGATCAGTTTCCATAGGTTTGATATCTTTTGTTTCCTTTTATTTATTTATTTCATTTAAATTACAATTAGATTGTGCATATGCATGTTTCTCTACTGAATTGATAACTCCTATTGCAGTTCCTCCTGCATATTATGCCCATTTAGCAGCTTTTCGAGCACGCTATTACATTGAGGGTGAAACATCAGAGGGTGGTTCTACTGGGGGTGAGAACAGAATAGAGTTCCGGCCCCTTCCTCTGATCAAGGATAACGTGAAAGAAGTCATGTTTTATTGCTGAGATAGGTCTTTTGTGGGGTTTCTTTTGGATGATAATGCTCATAGTTCCCTCTTTTGTTTCTCTACTGAGATTAGTTAGGCCTTTTGTGGGGTTTTCTTTTGGATGACGCTCATAGTTCCCCCTTCTATGTTTCTATCTTTTGTTAATACGCTCTTGCGATTGGTGCTTTGGTATAGTTTCCATTGCCCAGAGGCTTTAGGCTTTAATTTTCTTGTGGGCATTATTTATATGTTTGTGAAACTGCTTTCTTTGCCACGAGCCTTTGAACTGTGGTGATAATGGTGTATAATTTCCATAGCAAAATGAAAAAGTTCAATACTCATTATATTGACGTTGGTGTTATAGTTGGCTTTTACTTGATGCAGTTGAACTGTAGTTGTAAGTTGTAACATTCTTGAAAAAGGTCATCGAGTTGCCCGAACTGGGAACTTGTGTCAAGTTTCTGGAAATGGCAACTGTGGTAATGCAATGGTCAAGTTTCAATATGACCACTTTGCTCAGTAACATGGAGAGTTTAGGGGTTGTTGAGAAATGCCCCTAGGTAAATTTATTTAAGATAATAAAATGGTTGGGCTTGCAAGCCAATATACATGCAATTGCACACGTACGGATAAAGCACAGGCAATCAAGCCCTGAAGTATTATCCCCTGCAAGAAGGCAGTGGCTCGAACTGAAGGCATTGTCCTTCATCAGGAAAAATGGGATAACTACAAATTCACAGAACTGTAAGTGTTGCTCAATGGAAACTAGATCACTCTAGAGGCAACTATTTTTATGCCTGTTTCTCCATATATGTTTATGGCTTTAGTAATTAAATAAAATGTCGGCTAATTGTTTTGCTTCCCTCTCTGCACAAGCAAAACTAATTATATTTGCTATTTCGATTGCCTGGAACAAAAATAAAGTGAATGGTGATTACCAATGTGGCAGACAATGGTTTTTTGTGTTGCGAGTATCATTTTTATTTTTCTTTATAAGATAGTATTTTAAACCTACAAAAAGTTATATAGGCATATGAATTTAGTATTTTAAACAAAATGTGATATGAAGAAAAAATGTCAATTCCCTTTTTTTGAATAAAAAAATTAAATGTTATTTCTATACCCTAATTTTGTGTGATATACAATTATGTAGGGTAAGAAAAGGTGAGATAATATTGATTTGTTGTTATTCCAACAATCTAAATATTATCCAAGTATTATCACAAATTATTAGTTTTGCATGTAGCAAGGGAAGTGATTCTTGACAACGGCCTCAATCTATATAAGTCAGATTTTAGAATAATATGTATTCTAATCCATGGTGAAAGTCAAATTTTAGAATAACTATTTGGAAACAACTTCCTTTTAACTTTTTTAGATATATATAATAGATTCAACCTATCTCTATGATAATTGTTTTTTATCGTCAATATAAAAGTCTTTAAATTTCTTTTATCATCAATATAAGTCTTTAAATGTGAAAAGTTAAATGCCAAGCATGTAGTAGTGGATTTTAATTCTAATAACAGACAAAACTATAAAATCCACTCTGTATTGTAAAGATAGGATTTTATTAAAAATAGTATGCTTAGATTGTCAAACAGAGCTTACTTTTCTCAAAAAAAATAAAAAAAAAAAAAAAAAGAGCTTACTTTTAACTTTTAGCATGAATAATAGCTGGATCCTATTAGTTGTGATTTGTGTTACTTCAACCATGCTGATGACTGATGATGAGTTATAATGTTCTTGGAAAGCTTGCAACCTGTGCATCTTATTATAGGAGTATGAGGACTAGATGATTGAACAACAATTTGCAAATGAGTCATGTTCTTTTGGTTATTCTTTCGTGTGTAGGATTTTTTTTTTGGGTGCAGATTGCTGCAATGGCAGCCGTAAAGTTTCCTACGTTAGAAGTGAACTACTCTGATGGTACAACAGTGAAGTTGCCAAAAACTTCCAAATGGAGATATTGTTGATGTGGACAAATTAGCTATCCCAAAGGCATTTGCTATGTCTTTCATTCCGAGCAAACTCGCAGGTATTGAACTATAGTTATGCTTATTTGGATTGCTTATTCACTTAATATCTTGTACTACAACCTTTATGTGCAATAAAGCATGTAACATGTTAAGTGCTCTATGAACTACTTAACACGGTTTCATACATGATATTCATTTTCAGAACTGAGGTCTAGGAGCAGTTTGTCAGCTGGAATAAGGTGATTAAAAATAGTAAAATATAATTCAAGAAAAGAATGATGAGGGAAGAGAAAGAGAGAGAAAACTTAGTATGCAATTCATTCGTTGGGGGGGGGGGGGGGGGGTGGGGAAGAGAGAGAGAGGAAGAAAACTTGGTACACTTAGTAAAAACAGAAATGAAATCTATTATATAATTTCAACTATCTCCCTCACTTAATTAGATATGTAATTCCCTTAATTAAGTTTTCTGAATATCAACAAA
The DNA here is from genome assembly GCA_032727855.1 of Quercus ilex subsp. ballota. NCBI lineage: Eukaryota > Viridiplantae > Streptophyta > Magnoliopsida > Fagales > Fagaceae > Quercus > Quercus ilex. The sequence goes on along the minus strand of CM064908.1, from coordinate 16,737,442 downwards.
TGTTAATATTTTCCTTCTTGGTCTAATGATAAAAAGTTATCATTAGGAGCGGACGTCATAGAATGAAACTCTTTCAAACTATAAATGAAATCTATTATACTGGTTCAACTATCTCCCTCACTTAATTACGTATGTAATTCCCTTAATTAAGTTTTCTAAATATCAACAAATGTTAATATGTTCTCTCTTGGTCTAATGATAAAAAATTACTATCAGGAGCAGACGTCATATAATGAAACTCTCTTAAATTATAAGTTTATAGTTGATTGTTACATCAAAATTATTACAAAATTTGTGTCCGCATGTTTTATCATTACAATTACCTAACCTGACTATTTACACCAAGTACTATCAAATATAATTGTAGAGAGAGACAAAATAGAATCCGACTAATCCTTCTTTTTTTTTTTTTTTTGCAATAAATAATTTTGAGATAATTGGTTGTGAGGGATTGTTTATCATTTCTTCCATCTCTCACAAAATTGTGGTAAAAAAGTTTGGCTTTTACTAATGTAAGCGTATACCTTTAAAGCACATATATATATATATATATATATATATTTTTTTTTTTTTTTTTTTGGGAAGAAACGATAGTAGACTTTATCTAGGAAAATTTATGTTGTATAATGGGGAAGAGAAAAAACGGGCATTCTTCTAACCAAACAATAGACTCCTCTTCTCTTTTGCAGCATTAGACAAAGCTAAGGCAGCACGATTACATCGTAAAGGTATATGGTGAAAAAAAAAAAAACCTATCCCTAATGACACCTTGCAAAAACTAATACTTAGAACGAAAAGCATAGCCAATCTCCACTAAATCCCATGTCATCTAGTAATAAACAATCACCCACAATCCTTGTGAACTTAGCAATTTGATTACAAGGCCAAGATCCATTACCCCAATACTCATTAGGATGCTAAAATTTTGTTGAAATTGCCTCATATAAGCCAAGGGAAAGAGATAGATGCATGGAGTTGACACATAAATCCCAATATTCTCCTTTTCTTGATGTTTTGGGATGTTCATAAGAACCAGTAAAGTGCCAAACAACGCCCTCTTGATTTATTATAGCATTAATTTGATGTGAGGAAAAAATTAGAATATCCAAATCTACACTATCCACCCAAAGGAGGGCCAAGCCACCACCAAATCCAATTCTAGGGACCACAAAAACCTGCTGTCAATTCCAATTTAGTCTTTAATCTGCGAAAAAACCGTCCATATCTAGATGAGTTTTAGACAGAGAAAGAATTTTGGGACATTTTTCTCTCGCCAAATAGCGGAGTTCTTTTACTACCTTTGGGATTCCAAGCCCTCGGCAGTTAAGGCTTAAAATCTTCATGTTGGAGAGGGGGGGGGGGGGGGGGGGGAGGGGGTGGAAGATTACCCCCAACAAATGTTTGAGAAACATTCAAACTATCTAAACAAATAACTTCTTTTTTTGTGAATTGAAGAGTTCAAAGAAGATGAGGCTGATGAAGGTCGCTTACTCGCATGTTGAAGCTTAGGCAAATTCTCGACAGAAGTTTGAAAATTGGAACTCCAAAAAATACGTTTCCATGATATCGGAGAAGGTTCTTTTTGGCCCAACCAATCCTCAGTATAACTGGACATACTCTCCATCTCCATATCCATATCCATATTTGAATTGTTGTTATCCATATCTGTCAATGTTTTCCCCTCAATATGCTTAGAATTATCTAGCTTTGTCATGGCTGAGTCCCTTCTATTTGAAAAATCTACAGCTAGGATCAGATTATGCTTATCTAAAATAACCACCAAAGGATCATTGGGAGAATCTGGGATATCTATGTGGGGATGTTCCAGGGCTTTGGGAGTTAAATTTGGAGTGGGGATGGAGTTATCGGGTATTTTGAATTTTGAAGGAAGGGATACGGGTTTTTTGAATTTGGTAGGAAGGGTTGCAGGCTCAATAGTAGGGATTTTTTTTTTTTTTTTTTTTTTGAGAAACAATAGGGATTTCTTTTGATTTGGAATTATCTTGCTCAGTGGAATTTTTGGTGGGGCCATCCAATTGTTGTATACTTGCCGGCTCATCAATTTTTTTAGCCACTAGAGTGTTTGTCAATTGGCAGCGGGGTGGGGAAAAAACTGGTTCAAATTCATCATCTCTAGTGGCAGTGCAATCATCAAAGTCATCATCTTTTGATCTGGATTGTTGAAAACCATTTTTCTTGTGATTAATCTTTGGAGCTAAAGCACGAAGCCAGGGACCAAATTGAAATCCATTGTCATCCAAAGATAGACAATCTTTAGTAATTTTTTTACATTCACGATCTTGATGACCGAGAATACCTCAGCGATAACAAAATATAGGTAACCTTTTGTATTTGAAAAAGATCCAACCTTCTCCCACATCTTCAAAGTGAACCATTTTTCCCCTCATCAATGGTTTTGTAATATCAGTATCCACCCTTATATGAAAGAAATGACCCCAAGCTAAACCACTCTTAGGAGCATCAATTAACAGAGGACTACCATTTTTTTTTTTTTTTTCTTTTTTGAGATCTGAGGACTACCAACCTCCTTAGCTATACAAGTGCCAACATTACTATTCATACTTTTAATAGGAATGTTAAAAACCTAAATTAAAAAAGGAGAGTGTTGAAAAGAAACATTACCAGGACTAAAATCACCATTAGAGCGCTTTAGTAAAATAAGCCTTTTATCCTTCTGTCTAACACTTCAATCATGTTCTCTTTGGTAAAGATAGCTATAAATAAATTGGTCCCTACTTCTTTAATAGTTACACCATGTGAACAGCGCCAAAGTTGTTGAAGATTGGACTTAAAGGCCTTCTTGTTGAACTCTTTGTTTGTTTGTAGCCTGAAAATAAGACTGAATTAAGCTTGTTATTTAGACCCAAAAAAAAAAAAAAAAAACACTTCGTGAGCATTAACAGCCAAAACTACCTTTTCTTCCTCAGATAGGTGAAATTTTTTCCAAACTTCCTCCATTGAAGTATCCATGATTAAAAAGAAAGAGATTGGGTGAAAGAAAGAAGATAGAGATGGTAGTATATAAAAGAAAAAATTGTGCTAAGAGGTTATGGGAAAGAAAATCCAAAAGGAAATCATCTACGAGAATCTGAAAAACAGATCTGAGAGGTTTGAATCTTACGTGACAAAGACGTAAGTTAGGTTCTTTTACTTTCCAAGACTACAGAGAGTAAGGGAGAGAAAAGTTTAGTTTATAAGTAATAAGTAAAATTATAGCACGCAAGGCGCTCCAGATTTAACCAGTCAGCTTTTTCATAGAGTGGAGCCTACAGCTTAGGCTGATGGGATAAGTTATGAAAAAAACTGAAGACCCTAAAGCTGACGGACAGTGATGTGATAGGGTCATGGAAGGAAGTCCACGAAAAACATCAAGGGGCTGACTCCATCGAAAGGCTAACGCCAATATGGCTGAAGGGAATAAGATAAGTTGACGGTCCTGAAGCTGACGGTTCTAATAAAACCTTTGCTTGGCCACCACGCATGAGCATATAAGGAAATGACTTGTATCCCACGCTCAATGTTAGTCTTCTACAAGGAAAGGATTCCGTAATATACGCTTATGAGGTTTCCTATAAGGAAAGGACTTCTAGCCCAAGGAAGAGATGGTCAACCCTCTACTACTATAAAAGCCCCAATACCCTCACAAATCAAGGTACGCATAATCAACCATTCTCTAGCACTCTAGAGTTGTGAGAAATTCTAACTTGACCTTCGGAGGGTATTTGGCCAGCATCACACCAGTGCTCTCTGTTAGGTCTTCTCCTTTTTGTTGTGCAGGTGCTGTTTAGAGTGTGCGAGTATCGTGTGGCTCACTGGTGGTTTTTTCGGCATCATCAGTTGGCACCGTATGTGGGAAGCGTTTTGCTGCGATCCGCAAGCCATACTGTAGTTTCCCGGATAAAAGAGTTGCATGGTGCTCACTCGCTCGATGGCAACCACAAACGACGTTCCAGAAGAGGAACCACCCACTACCGCCCTCGAGAGACAAGTTCAAACTCTCGCCGCCGTCGTGGATCGCCTCATCAAACAAAACCACAATCTGGAAGAACAGTTGCGTCAGAAGAACGCTACACCGAATAACCAAAGAGATGATCAAGAAGGGACCAGTGCTAAAAGAAGGAACCAAGAAGGACCCAAAGGTAGCAACACTCCAAACCAACAAGAACGACAGGAAACCAACCGTCCTTTCGATTTTGACACGACCCCTCCTTACATGGCCGCGAAGATGCAATTAATGAAGGAAATGATGAAACTTATGATGAACGCCCTCAAAGGACGAGTGTCTAGAGACCTCGACGATTTGGTCCACCAAACCAATTCGCCATTCACCACCTCTGTCAACTCTTTCCCCCTTACCACAGAAGTTTCGTATGCCGCAGATTGAGAGCTACGATGGAGCTAAGGACCCGCTTGATCATCTAGAGACCTTCAAGACCTTGATGCATCTTCAAGGAGTAGCGGACAAGATCATGTTTAGGGCCTTCCCTACAACGTTGAAGGGCCCGGCGAGAAATTGGTTCAGCCGGCTGACACCCAACTCCATCAGCACTTTCAAAAAGCTAAGCGCCCAATTCATGTCGCACTTTATTGGAGGGCACCGGTACAAGAAGTCCACTGCATGCTTGATGAGTATCAAGCAATGAGAAGATGAAATGCTAAGATCTTACATAGCCCGCTTTAATAAGGAAGCACTCTCGATCGATGAGGCCGACAACACAATACTCGTAGCAGCATTTACGAATGGACTGAGGAAGGGTAAGTTCTTGTTTTCACTATATAAGAATGACCCAAAAACTATGTCAGATGTGCTTTACAGGGCCACTAAGTGCATGAATGCCGAAGACGCTTTAGTAGCTTGCGAGGAAAAGCCTAAGAAGAGAGAAAGACAGGAAGATACCTGCCATGAAAGAAGGCGGAAGATGGTGAGAACCGGAGAGCGAAAGGATGATAGGCGATCTAAGCCCCCTACGGGGAGGTTCACGAGCTTCACTCCATTGACTACCCTAGTCGACCAGGTCCTAATGCAAATCAAGGACGAGGGGACATTAACTTTCCCAGGAAAGCTGAAGGGAGATCCCAACAAGTGGTCTAGTGACAAATATTGTCGCTTCCACTGCAACCACGAACATGACACAGCTGACTGCTATGACTTGAAACAGCAAATTGAAGCCCTCATTAGGCAAGGGAAGTTGCAGAAGTTCGTCAGTAAGGAAAGGGCATATCCGTTCCCCCCAGAGCAAGCACCCCTATGGGACAACAAACGCCCGAGGCAGCCCTTGGGAGACATAAGGATGATTATAAGGGGCGCGGCCGTCAACGACTTATCAAAAAGGGCTCGAAAGACTTATCTTAGAATGGTCCAGAACGTCCATCTCACAGGCATCATCCCGAAGATACCACGAGTCGACAATCCCCTCATTAGTTTCTTGGTGGAAGATGCCCAACGTCTCCACCATCCGTATGACGATGCGCTTGTCGTTAGCATCCAGGTAGGAGACTATAGCATGTACCGGGTCTTAGTCGACAATGGGAGCTCCGCGGATATTCTTTACTACCCAGCATTCCAACAGATGCGGATTAGTAGAGAACAACTAACCCCAGCCAACGCTCCACTTGTCGGATTCGGAGGAACCAAAGTGTACCCTCTGGGCGCAGTTACATTATCGGTTACCATTGGAGATTACCCCCAACAAATCACTAAGGATGTTACGTTCCTTGTGGTCAATTGCTCCTTTGCCTACAACGCCATTATAGGGCGACCTACCCTTAACTCCTGGAAGGCCGTAGCTTCTACCTATCACCTGATGATCAAATTCCCACTGAATACGGGGTAGGAGAATTGCGAGGGGACCAAATAGCCGCGTACGAATGCTATATTGCGATGCTCGAAATGGACAACCATTTGCAAACCATGAGCATAGAAGAACAACGGACGAGGGCAGAACCTGTAGAGAGGCTTGAGGAGGTACCCCTCGATAGCTCCATGGCGGATAGAACCACAAGGCTCGGTACTCTCGCTAGCCTGGCGATTCGCTCAGCACTCGTAGCTTTCCTTAAGGGAAATCAAGATGTGTTTGCATGAAGCCATGAGGATATGCCAAGAATTGATCCTTCAGTCATGGTGCATAAGCTGAATGTGTCGCCGTCCTGTCCACCCGTCCGACAGAAGAAGCGAGTCTTTGCCCAAGAACGAGACTAAGCAATAGCTAAAGAAATCGGTAAGCTACAAGAGGCAGGCTTCATTAGGGAGATGTATTATCCCGATTGGTTAGCAAACGTAGTAATGGTGTAGAAAGCCAACGGAAAGTGGAGCATGTGCGTAGACTTTACTGACTTGAACAAAGCTTACCCCAAAGACAGCTATCCCCTTCCACGGGTTGACATTCTAGTAGACTTTACGGCTCAGCACAAGCTATTGAGCTTTATGGACGCTTTCTTTGGTTACAATCAAATTTGAATGCATGAAGCTGATCAGGAGAAAACTTCGTTCATTACTAGTCAAGGACTCTTCTGTTATAAAGTGATGCCATTCGGCTTAAAAAATGCAGGCGCGACGTATCAAAGGCTTATGAACAAGATATTCGTACGGCAGATTGGGAGAAATGTCCAAGTCTACGTTGACGATATGCTAGTGAAAAGTTGAAGGGAGGAAGATCAATTGGAAGACCTCAAGGAAACATTCGACACTCTTCGCTCTTACAACATGAAGCTTAATCTAGGAAAGTGCGCCTTCCGAATAACAGCAGGAAAATTCCTGAGATTCATGGTGTCGCAGAGAGGCATCGAGACCAACCTAGACAAGATCCCAGCAATAATGGAGATGGCCCCCCCGAAGAATGTGAAGGAAGTACAAAGCCTCAACGGCAAAATAGCAGCGTTGAATAGATTCGTATCAAGGGCGACGGACAAATGCTTATCCTTCTTTCGCACGCTGAAGTAATCCTTTGAATGGACTGCCAAGTGTCAGCAAGCATTTGAGGAGTTAAAAACTTATCTCTCTTCCCCACCGTTACTAAGTCCCTCGCAGCCTGGTGAGGAACTTTTTCTCTCTCTGGCCGTTTCCCCTGCTGCCATCAGCGCGGCCTTGATCAGAGAAGAAGAAAGAGTGCAAAAGCTCGTGTATTATGCCAGCCGGGCACTTCGCGGTGCAGAAGAAAGATACTCGCCTATGGAGAAACTCGTCTTCGCACTAGTCATGGCAGCACGTAAACTTAAGCCGTATTTTCAAGCCCACACGGTGATCGTCCTAACCGACAAGCCCTTGCGGCGGGCAATGAGTAACCCTGAGGTTGTCGGCCGATTGGCACTATGGGCCATAGAATTAAGCGAGTTTGACATCTAGTATCGCCCACGATCCACCATTAAAGGACAGATCGTCGCAGAGTTTATAGCAGAGTTCACAAATGGCGAAGACAGGGGGGCAGAAAAGTCTCCCCAGTGGAGCATACATGTAGACGGGTCATCCAACAGGCAGGCTGGAGGAGCCGACATTGTACTACTGACACCCGAAGGAGACACGGTCGAGTGCATGGTTTGCCTTGATTTCCCTACCACGAACAATGAAGCAGAGTACGAGACTTTAATAGCGGGGCTTGACCTCGCCAAAGCTGCAGGAGCTGCGAACATGGTCATTTATTGCGACTCTCAGGTCGTCACCAACCAGATAAACGGGGACTACCAGTGTCGAGGCGAAAGAATGAAGAAGTATCTTAACCAAGCAAACAAGAGGGTAGATGAGCTGAAGGCCAAAATCATACAGATCCCTAGGGGAGAGAACGAGCAAGCCGACCGCTTGGCCAAAGCCACCTCAGCCGAACATATGACCACCCTGGATAGTGTACTCTCCTTTGTTCAGCTCTCTCTACTAATAGATTCCATCTATGTGCAGGAGATAGGCTCCAAAACCAATTGGACCACATCGTTAGTCTCTTACTTGAAGAATGGTGCATTACTAGACGGAAAGGAGGCTGCAAGAAAGCTGAAGGTCTAAGCAGCGAGATTCTACTTAATAAGAGACGTCCTGTACAAAAGAGGTTTCTCCCGCCCATTCCTGAGATGCTTATGTCCTGAAGAAGCAGACTACGTCATGAGAGAGGTGCACGAAGGAATCTGCGGAAACCATTCAGGGTCAAGATCATTAGTGCATAAACTAGTACAAGCAGGGTACTTTTGGCCAACCATGCAGAAGGATGCTGAGGCTTATGTGAAGACCTGCGACAAGTACCAAAGGTTTAGCAATGTTATTAGAAAACCACCCAAAGAACTAACCCCGATGACGGCACCATGACCATTCGCTCAATGGGGACTAGACATCATGGGGCCATTCCCTACGGCAATACGACAGCTGAAGTTTCTGGTAGTGGGCATCGACTATTTTTCAAAGTGGGTGGAAGCTGAAGCCTTGGCCACCATTATGGAGAAGAACATACGGAGTTTCGTCTGAAGATGTATCATATGCAGGTTTGGCATCCCTAGAGTCTTAGTCTCGGATAACGGGAGGCAATTCAACAACGACTCCTTCCGGGACTTTTGCTCGCAGTTAGGGATACGGGACCACTACTCCTCCCCCGCCCACCCTCAAACTAACGGACAAATCGAAGTCACGAACCGATCCTTGCTCAAGATTATCAAGACTCGGCTCGAGGGGGCAAAGGGTATATAGCCTGAAAAGCTGCCGAGCATACTTTAGGCATATAGGACGACGACGAGGACGCTCACAGGAGAGACACCATTTCGACTAACATATGGGAACGAAGCAGTCATCCTAGCCGAAGTCGGGCTCACAAGCTACATGGTGCACAACCACGACAAGAGCAAGAATGAAGAAGCCATTCGTCTACAACTCGATCTAGAAGGCGAAGTCAGGGTGACAGCAGAACAAAGGCTTGCGAGGTACCAGGACCGTATGGCCAAGCATTACAATTCTCGGGTCCGACACAAAGACTTCCAGATTGGGGATTTCGTTCTAAGGAAAGCAATGGGCGCTGCAAGAGACCCGACCCAAGGAAAACTTGGCCCAAATTGGGAAGGACCTTACCTAGTCACGGCGTGGCAGAGGAAGGGCACCTACCACCTGGAGACCCTAGACGGATGGAAGCTGCCACATTCTTAGAATGCTAAACATTTACGAAAGTACTACCAGTAGAGATGATGACGTGAAGAACAATACCCCCCTTCATTCATAGTTTACTGCAGCAAATTTTAGTTATACTCCCTAAATTTATCATTTTAGTTTTTGCTACAATAAACCCAAATGGCAGGTTTTTACTTTGGTTTTTGCTACAATAAGCCTAAAGGGCAGACTTTCTTTTTTAGAACTACTTTTTTCTATAAATGCATGGCAATAAGAGGAGTTTATTCAAAACAGCTGATGTTTTTTTATTTACAAGTTCGCAAAAAAAGGTAAACGATCTCAAATCCATAAGAAGCAGATAGCTTCACTATCCAAAAACTACATAGCGTTAAAGTCAGCAATCAAAAGCTGATGGGCTCTATAAATATCCTAAAGGGATGAAAAAGTCAGCAATCAAAAGCTGACGGGCTCTATAAATATCCTAAAGGGATAAAAAGTTTCAGCCACCAAGGTTGACAGGCTCCACAAATTGTCCCAAAGGGATGACGTGAGCCCTCAAAACTGACGGCCTCATCAAAGTGACGAGATTGTGAAAACATGAGCTCACCAAGTCCATAATATGGACAAGGCTATAAAACTAACGGTCCCGTACAAGTGACGGGCTCATCAATAGTCTAGTCCATAACGAATAAAAAGGTTAGTAAGTCAACGAACTTATCATACCCTTAAAACGAACAAGTCCAACATTAGCCCATGACGCGGACGACTTCACCCCAAAAGAATATTAAAAATCCCTTAAAGGGAAAAAGGGGTTTGTTAGTCAATAAAACAGACGAACCCATTACTATTAAGTAGACAAGGGTACTGGCGATGACGACTCCACTAGAATACTTCGCATAAAAATGGTCGTCAAAACTGACGGCTTCACTAAGCTGATGGCGTCATTAAAATAGACGGGTCTGTAATCATGCATGAAGATGACGAATTAGTGCCTTTAAATCATAATCCACAACTAGGCTGACGAGCCCAGCCTACGACTAGGAAATAACGTTAGAATCTATAAAGCAAGAAAAAGAAGCACATGAGCAAATGACCATACATACATGTTCAAAAGCGACGACTATTAAGTATCACAATCAAAAGTAAATTACTTACAAATAAAAGCCCAGAAAACCAAGGGGCACTTAAAAACATTGTTTGCAAATGGAACAAAATATAACAGTTGCAAAAAACAAAACTATGGCCGGGCAGAAGGGGCGTCACTTGAAGTCTTTTTACTTTTTTGAACGGGAGGGTCTTCTACGTCTAGGTCCTCCACAGAAGGGTTGGAAGTAGTGACTGGAAGGTTCGCAGCAGGCTGGGCTAAAACAACGCCATTATCTTCATGTGGAGGGGCATCCTTGGGGTTGTCACCTTCAACAACGACAGCGTCATTAGCAGGCGTCATCGGCGGGGCGTCATCCAAGGTGATCCCAGATAGATCCAACTCAGGAAAGGCTGACGCAACTTGCTTAATGCAGTCATCAAATCCTGTATCGTAGTATCCACCACAAGAATCGATGAAGGAATATAACACCTTGAATTTCTGGACCGCGTCAGCCCTAGCCGTTTCCACCTGCTTACGAAGGGTCGTCAGCTCTTGTTCTAACTTCTCCTTTTGACGACCTGCCTCTTCCAACTTCTGCTTTGTGTCTTTCAGCTCAACGTTCAAGAGACGGATAGCCTTCTTGTACTGCACCTGCTGGTTCAACAAGTTAGTATTGTGTTTACTAACATGAGTGACGATACCTTCCTTGGCCACACATCGGTCCTGAAGCACTTTTACACGTACCAAGGCCTAAGAAGGACACAGCCGTCAGTCAATATAAGAGGAAAGCTAGCTAGGGGAGTCGGCTTACCCGTGCTAGGTCAAACAAAGTTGACACCCCCAATTCCTCCGTCCCCAACAAAGCACAAGGATCTATGTCCGTCAGTTTTATGAGCGATTCTACCTCTTCAACAGCATAATCCTTGTGCGTTAGTAGGCAACGAGGCCCCTCCAGGACAGGACTGGAGGAAGTCATCACCCCCTTTCCTACTCCGTGGCCTGATTTGGGGGGTGACTTCTCTGGGGGCTCATTTCCAGAAGTAACGACCACCTTCTTAAGGGGACAGCTATCCTTCCCGTTGGGTTTCCTTTTCAATGAACCCTTAGTGACAGTTTTGGGGGCTGACGAGGATATCAACTCCCCCTTTGCCCTCTTTTCCTCCTTTTAACGGGCAGCGGCAGCCTTTATCCGTTGCTTAGCTGCCTTCATCTCTGCAAAGATAATAAACACATATGAGCAAAAGCTAAAAGTGACAAGACCATATGAACAAACTACTCACGACGGCGAGAAAATTCTTCTAACTTGCGAGCTTCAGGCATCGGTTCAGGACCCCCGCAGTATGCGTGAAGAGTGTCAAGAGTAATTAAATCCCAACACTTTCACTCCTCTAAGGGAATCTTTAGAACCCGACGGATAAAATCCCTCTGCTCTTCAGTTATAAGAGGGCGAGTGTTGGCTGAAGAGAAAAACAAGTTGACGACATTAAGACACTTTAAAAAATAAATAAACAAATATGTAAAAGCTGACGGGGCTAAAAGCTGTCGGCCAAAACCTGAAGCCCTGACGAAAGCCCAAGTATTATCCAAATAACCACGGGGCATCGTCTCCCATTCTTCCTGACGGCACACCCAGTCCGTCCATTTAACAAAAAAATACCTACTCTTCCAGTCTCTATTTAAATCTGGCATCTCAGACACTAATCTTAAATCCCTCTTCCTAGCGGCAAAATGGTACATCCCCTTAGAAGAAGAAAGGTGCTGAGGTCTATAGCAATAGAGGAATTCAACTAAAGAAAGTTGACGGTGTCCTCCACTCAGACAATCCCATAAAATTTCAGCACTTATAAAGACCCTTCATGAATTTGGAGCAATCTGACTAATGGACAACCCCAGAAAGTCAGCCAGCTGACGGTGTAAGGCCGTTAAAGGCAGTCTAAGCCCTGCAGCGAATATGGCATCATACATACCAACGTCAGCGGTTCTCCCCGTATAGCATTTTTCATTTTCCCTGGGGGGACGGATAAGGATGTGGTCTAGGATTTGGAAACCGCTGCGCAACTCTTTGAAGACCTTATCACTCATTTTTGGTAAAAATTTATTGATGGCCCTTCCTCGGGAAGGATGAAGGGACGGTTACCTCCAGGAATTCCGAAAGTTCCCTCACAGGACTGCTCGTCACCTTCATCTCTGTCACTATCCCTCTCTTCTTCCACCTCAACTTCACCCTCCTCACCTAGTACCTCTTCCTGACCTTTGTCTCCGTGACTCCCTACCTCCTCGTCAGGAGATTGGGCTGACGTCTCCCTCTCTGACGACCAGGAAAAGCTCCCGGACTCATAACCTGAACCAAATACCTCGTCGTAGCCTACTCCATCGCGGACCGACGACGATCACTCGACGCGTCACTTGACATCTAACTACCTACAAGTGACGGATTTATTCTAAGCACCTAAGATGACGACCTTGCTATAGATAAATCAATCGAAATAAAGCATATACAAAGAAAGAAAAAGAACTAACAAGTTTCTCAAAACGGGTGACGGTTTTGGAAGCGACGACAACAACACAGGCAACGATGTAGGAGAATTGACGGAACAAAGGCGACAAGTCTTCTCTCCAGGAATCAGTAAAGATGAAATAGGAAAAATGAGGGGGAGAGGTGGGTTATATATAAAGGGAAAATGCACAGAAAACGAAGCGACACCCTCATCTAGAAGTGGAGCTAACCAGAATGCGCCATATGTCCGAGCATTTAATACGGGCTGCTCGAGGAATCGCCTTTGAATTATTTCCTCTCTCCTAGCCAAAGTGAAAGTTAGCAACGAAAAATATAACTCCATAGCCTGTCAGTTTAAACTGACGGGGATATGGAGTAGGGGGCAACTGATAAGTAAAATTATAGCACGCAAGGCGCTCCAGATTTAACCCGTCGGCTTTGCTCATAGAGTGGAGCCTACAGCTTAGGCTGACGGGATAAGTTATGAAAAAAACTGAAGACCCTAAAGCTGACAGACAGTGATGTGATAGGGTTGTGGCTCGTGAAGAACATCAAGGGGCTGACTCCATCGAAGGGCTGACGCCGATATGGCTGAAGGGAATAAGATAAGTTGACGGTCCTAAAGCTGACGATTCTAATAAAACCTTTGCTTGGCCACCACGCATGAGTATATAAGGAAATAACTTGTATCCCATGCTCAATGTTAGTCTCCTACAAGGAAATGATTCCGTAATATATGCTTATGAGGTTTCCTATAAGGAAATGACTTCTAGCCCAAGGAAGAGATGGTCAACCCTCTACTACTATAAAAGCCCCAATACTCTCACAAATCAATGTACGCATAATCAACAATTCTCTAGCACTCTAGAATTGTGAGAAATTTTAACTTGACATTCGGAGGGTATTTGGCCGGCACCACACTAGTGCTCTCTGTTAGGTCTTCTCCTTTTTGTTGTGTAGGTGCTGTTTAGAGTGTGCGAGTATCGTGTGGCTCACTGGTGGTTTTATCGGCATCATCAATAAGCATCCATTAGTAAATCATTTAATGAAATTTTTTATAAGGAAAAAAAAATATATATATATATATATATATAATTTTTTTGACAAAATTTTCAATTTTCCATAAAAATATTTTTAAATTCGACAATTAATGTATATTAGGTGAAGTTAACCAGACCCAAAAAGTTTTGTTTTGGAAAATTTTGAAAAACACTCTAATCTTGAAGTGTCTCTCTTTTAATCAAATCAAACACATCCCTATGACTTTGACAAATTGACTTGACAACTCAATTTCAGGAGGTTGTAAGCTCCGAGTTTCAATGGTGAAGTGATTACCTGAAAAAGAAAGAAAGAGACTATTGAAAGTAACCGGGGTAAACTGGCTAAGGACCCTCCAATGATTAAGTCAAATTTCTCTCAATGACTTAAGTATGGTGAGTGAATGAATTGTAGCACATATCTTAGTTTGGTGTGGTTGGGTCCTTTTTATAAAGAGTTTGGAGTTGGTCAACTTGTTAGGAGCTACTAACATCATGGGAGATGTGTGAGCTTAATGGGGAGAGTGGAGCAAGTTTCAAGGAATTCATCCTATGTCTCGGGATAGTGGATCATGGTGTAGCTATTCTCACTTTGTAGAAAATACCTAAAAATTTACTAAGTGTTGTTGGTCGTCTACACCCTTTTGTGGTGTAAACGACTAAAATCTCTTTGGACGACCTCCTTTCAAATTTGTGGTATGTTGTTCTCATTTTTCCTTTCTGAAGTCCATCTTGGACGTTTATTAAGTTTTGGACAATTCTTATGGATGAATAACGTTTTTAGGAATCCCTATCAAATGTAATAAGTAATAACTATCAGCTTAAATTATTGATTTTCAAAAATTGTTTTACATCAAATATTTTGTTTTATAAGGTTTAGACTGTGAAGCCAATAGAGCTAACTTTTTAAGTTTCATTTATCACTTTAGCCGTATTTTTAAGCCCGCTCATTAATTCATGCAACACTTTAGCCGTATTTTTAACCCTCTCATTAATTCATGCCAATTTTTTTATTAGTTGGACCTCATAATATCTCATCCTTAAAAAGTACCGTGTGTAGGAAAAATTATACGATTTTCATAATGGAGTCACAACACTTGTTCACTATTTCACTACAAAACTCACACCTATTTAACATTGCTGAGTCAATTTATGATAAAAAATTTTAAATAGAAACTGACTTTCACTCAAAAATTTTAAATGTGTGGTGGGAGTATTTTAGTGGAACGATGGACAAGTGACTTAGTCATGTGGTCATGAGGAGAATATAATTTCGGGCAAGGATTTGCTACAAACTAAGTTGCAGTAACTCTTACAAAAATGCACACGTATCACCTATCTAGACTTATATTTAAATGAAAACTTTCATGTCAAGATTAAATTTTTTACCAACTGGCCACTTAACATGTGTATTTTGCAAAAATTGCCTCTCTAATTTTGTCATTCATGTTGTGAATAAATTGATACTTTTTTGTATTTCTAACAAATACTGCTAATGTTCAAATCTTCCTCCCTAGATGTCAAAGTATTACACACACACAAAAGCGCTTAGATAGCTATATAAAATAACTTACAAGTTTCAATTTATAAAGAGTTTATCTATCGGGTTCTTTTCTCTCCTTGCCCGGAAGAAGTGATTCAAAGTTACTTTCCTTCTTTTCATGTTATATGCTTTGTTCTATGTCTACGCTTTATATTAGAACTAGCTTCTAATCTCATACATATGCATAATACACTTAAAGATATACAATAAAATGCATAATATAATATATATATATATATATATTGTGGGGGGTAAAAGCTCAGATCTACCAATTGGGCCTGGGGCCCTGTTTTTTAGATTACTTTATGTCCGAAGAGTAATAATGGGCTGGGATAAAGTTCACTTGAGGGCAACGAACCCAAAGATGGCGAATGAGTACAATTCGAAGAGATCACCCTTTGTCCGAGGAGGTCTTACTCTTCGGATACGAATAGTTCTGATCAAATAGACGTACAGAAAGCCCAAATGCCCTTCCTGGCAATCTTGGTGACAAAGGTAAGCTCTGGGCATTCCTGGGAATGATAAGGATGAAGAAATATCTCAAGGAAAAGCTGCCACCACCGCATTTAATGCCTTGCAGCAACTTTTCTGGCCTCATTTATGTGGAGAAGACCTCTGAACAGTGCAACCCCAACTACCGCCACTCCCAAAAAGCTAGAAAAGATACTTGATGTGACCTACACTCAAGTATGTTAGCAGATGGAAGACAAGTGGACGATTGGGATGATCAGGAAAGAGGCTATATAAAGAAGAAGAGCTCTTGATAGAAGAGGGGGGAAACAAAAGAAAGAAGAACAAGAAATATCATTACTGTAGCTCTGGAACCTGTAACCTAAGTTCATTCAATAAAATTCCTCTTCGGACGTCAAGTCTACCATGGTTTTTACGTGATTGCATGTTAGATTATTCGCCCATACTATAACCAACTCTTGTTTAACTCATATCCGGCCCAGTTCTTTTATCCACACTCTACAAATTTATTGTCTTGGGTTCATTGGGCTCATACTCCATACCTTGTGGGCTTGGGCTACCAAAAATTGACCCTACATATATAATTTAAATATTATTGATAGTCATTTTTATATTTTGTTAATTCTTTAAAAAAAAATTGTAATAATATTATTAGGTATAAAATGTAAATTGTCTATTTTAAAAAAAAAAAAATTGTGAAACACCTTTTTTTTTTTTTTAATTCTAGATTTTTTGGTTTTTGTACTTTATAACTTACTCAGATGAATATTTATAATGTGCTCCCATATTTTATTCTAAAATTAAGAAATAAAATTCTTTAAGAATAAATAACTTTGAACACATGGCGCAAAATTAAAACTCTAATTTAAATTCTAATTTGAGTTTCTTTCAGTTTCACTTATTATTATATAATAATATATAGATATATAGATTAGCCTTTATTGTCGATTGGATTAATTGGGTATGGAAAAGCGATCTTTTCTTTTGCATAAACTAATAAACATAAAACCTCAATTATGAAATCCCCACCCCAAAAAAAGGAGCAACTTGTAAATAATACGCCAAATTTCCGCAAAATTTAGTAAGACCCACCTAATCATTTTTTTCCCCAATACTTATCTAGAATCGTTCTTTGCTTTTTTTTTTTCTTTTTTTTTTAACTTTACTCTTCTTAATTTATCTTTTTCTCTAGTCCTTAAACTTGTATTGAGCTCTGCTTTGTTTTGTTCTTGAATAAACTTTACAGTGTTGATTAAAAAAAAAAAAGTACATTACAATTAGAGGAAAAAATACATTCATCCCTTCTATGTTTGGAGTAGTTCACAATTATCCTTTTATCTTTGAAATCAATCAATTTTTCCCCCTATGTTTGGAAAATGAGTAAATACCTTCAATTCATTACCTTTTCAGTTAAATTTAATGAAATTACAATGATTACAAATGTAATATTAGAAAACAATAGTAAATGTTTTTTTTTTCCCATTCAATTATCATGTTTATATTTACAGGAAAAATTATCAAATGTTTATTATATTTAGGGGTTGGTAATGTTTTGGTTAAAGTAATTGGTTAGGCTATGGATATTAATGGTTTGTACTATTGTAGACTTGTAACTGCTACTATGGCTTCTTCTTCTTTTTATTTTTATTTTTTTTAACTGCTACTATGGCTTCTGTACCCGGTTAGTTTTGTTTAATAATATATCCTTTTAACCAAAAAAGAAAAAGAAAAAGTCATTGGTTAGGATAATAATCTTGTTAAAATCTTGTCCTGTAGTGCGACAGAGAAGAGGGGTGGGAACCGAAAAGGAGTCCGGGTGAGCCACACTTCTTTTAATTTTTTTAACATTCTCTCTGGGGTGGGCCCTCTTCTTTAATTTTCTTTGGTTTTGGGCTGACCCAGATATGTTGCTTTCAGTCAATGAAAACGAGAGTTGTGTGAGTGAGTGAGATCATGGTCGCAATGGGAATGTGACGCCAGAAAGACGCGTGGCATTGGGTTTTACATAACGATAAGGGCTACAAGCCTACAACAATTGAGTATATTTTTGCTCAGATGCTCACGCATTGCTTACAAAGAGAGGAAAGCAAATTGTACGTTCAATCAATCTGCATTTTTTATGTGCATGAACGTACATATTGGGCATTGGGTTGGTTTTGCTTTCATAAAACAACAATCCTACAAACACAATAACTTCATCACTCTTTTTCCCAATTTTTTGTGCTGGCAAGGGTGAGACTACTAAACAAACAAACAAACAAACAATAGTCCGACAAATACATTTTTATCCTTATTTTTGAAGGTGAAGGGTGATTAGGTGTATCTAAGATTGGAAAAAAAAAAAAAAAAAAACCCGAACATTCTCTAAATGGATTATGGAGGTTAACAGAAATTAATTTTTAGGTTGATAAAATGATATTTTCAAATCATAGGTAAATAAGATACATATAAGTAACTTTTTTTTAGAAGAAGATAGTCTATGCTCCATACATACAACATCATAACTTGAATCACACGTAACATATAATTATGCCTGAAAAATTGAAAGGCAAGCAGTGTCTTCCATGAATGCACCTAAACAAACAATAAATTTAGTGTCATCAAATTTTTCATTTTTCCTTCAAAATTAATGGTTGATTAGTTGTTTCCTTAATTAGTTATATTCATCAGGAAACTTTGTGGTGCCAAATTTTGATTAGCCGTGCTCCATCCAATAATGCTAGAATTACAATAAAACTCACAACTTTGTCATAACTTGTCTACATAGCAAAAATAATAATAATAAAAAAAAATAAATAAATCACATGTGAGTAACATATAACTATGCCTACAAAACTGAAAGGCAAGCAAGTCTTCCATGAATGGCCCTAAACAAACAATAAATTTAGTGTCATAAAATTTTTCAATTTTTCTTTAAAATTAATGGTTGATCAGTTGTTTCTTTAATTAGTTATACTTAGCAGTAAACTTGGTAGTGCCAACTTTTGATTAGCAGTACTCCGCCCAATTATGCTAAAGACTATAATAAACTCACAACTTTGCCATAATTTATTTAATTGTAAGCAGTGAAGTTATGGATATATAGGGAGTTGTCACTTTCTTCGCATGGAAAAAAATGTGGCTTTTGTTATAATTATAGAAATTTTGGCCCCATTTAGTAACAGTATGTTTAAATAACGAAAACTGTTGTTTAAATATCACAACACATATTTTTACCTTTTTTTTTTTAGTACTTTCACCCATTCCAGTGGTTTAGGTCATGTTTGGTTGGAGATTTTTCATATTATTATTTAAAATAATATGAAAATTATGGTTTAAAAAGCGTTGACAACACATATTTTCAATATTTATAGTGTAACAAATATGTTTAATACCATATTTCAAATAAAAATATAATTGTGTGTTTAAAAAACATGGACAAACACAGTAAATTTACTCCTTTTTTTCTTTTTCTTTTTCATTTTTGAGGAGAGAGAAACTCCTTCTCTCTTTTCTTTTCTCCCCTGATCCTTCTCTCTTCACAGTCTTCGTGTAAAACAAAACCCACTGCTGGGACAGAAAAATTCTAGCTCAAATGATCCTTCTCTCTTCACTAACTTCACTTTGTCTTCGTGTAAAACGAAACCCACTGCCGGGACAGAAAAATTCTAACTCAAACAATCACATTGATATGGTCTGGAGAGTACTGCTCACAGGTATGGATCAGAAAAGGGAGAAATTGATTATTGGTGAAAGAAAGAAAGTGAGAACTTTATACACCATTTCCACGCGTCGTCTTTTGCTTTTCTTCTGTATATATTTCTACACGACCTACTCTTCCTTCTCTGCCTCTCCCACTCCCATTTTCTCACGCTCTCTCTCTCTCTCATTGAAAGTCTCACACACTCCACGGAGTTTTTTTTTTCTCTCTCGCACACAATGCCACGACGTGGCGGCGGTGGAAGAGGCAGAGGCGCTGGTGGCGGACGAGGCGAAGGCGGTGGACGTGGCGATACTGCTCCTTCTAGTTTCTCTCCGGTGCCTTCTCCGGCTGTTTCACAACCATCATCTGTCGCTTCACCGTCGAGTTCCGCTCCTCCTCCGCCTCAGCCATCGTCATCCTCGGTGGCTGAACTGACCAGTGGTGTCAAAGAGAGACTCACATTGCAAGATCGAGCTTCTCAGCCTTCGTCCTCGAAAGCCTTGGTCATTCCGAGAAGGCCTGGCTACGGAAGCGTCGGAAAGAAAATCCAAGTCCGAGCAAATCATTTTCTCGTCGAAGTCGCCGATAGAGATCTCCACCACTACGATGTGAGTATCTCATACACAAACTTCTTCTCCTTTTTTTATTTACATTTTTTTCTTTTTGCCTTTGTTTTTATGCTCCAAAATTATTGCTCATCATCCTGTTTCATATATTTTATTTTACTCTTATTTTTTAAATCTTCGTTGATTACAATTTTTTTTTCTTTATTATGTGCTCTTTGACTTTTTGGTTTATTTCAATGTTTTTTTTTTTAAATGTTTGAAGTTGATGATTGTGTTAATGTAACAATCGGTCCAGAAATGGAGTTTTGTTTCTTCTTTATTTTTGTTTATTTGTTAGTTATTTCCTATCGAAGAATCTCATTTAAGCAAGACTGACAACACAATGTTGATTTTTAGTCATTTTATAAAAAATAAAGTAAAATCTCTGTCGATTAATTTTTTTTTTTTTCCATATTTTATGTGTTCTTTGGCCTTTTGGTTTTCAAATTTTTTTTTATAAAGTGTGTGAAGTTGATGCATGTGTGTGAATGTAAAAATGGGTCCATAAATGGAGATTTGTTTCTCATTTCAGGACTAATGGCTTTCTGTTGATGGTAATTTTTGTTTTTGGGTATTTATCTGAGGATTTAATATCTATAGAATGTAATGCATGTGTATATTTTGTGTTGGTTTTAGGTGACCATAACGCCTGAGATAATTTCAAAGAAAGTGAATCGGAGTGTAATGACTCAGCTAGACACAATGTACCGAGAGTCACTTTTTGGTAACAGAAGGCCTGCTTATGATGGCAGAAAGAACCTTTATACTGCAGGAGCATTGCCGTTTATATCCATAGAGTTATTTGTCGAGTTACAAAATGATGGCTCTGCAAGGTATTATTCTTTCATTTTATCTTGTTGGGTATTTTCAATTTTGTGGTCGTTTAAATTTTATCTGATATGAATGCCATTGCTTGCAGAGAAGAACGCCAATTCAAAGTGGCAATTAAGTTGGTTTCTAAGCCTGACTTACAGCATCTGAAAGAGTTTTTAGTCAGTAGGCAGTCAGATGTTCCACAAGAAACAATTCAAGTTCTCGCTGTGGTACTCAGAGCGGAACCATCAATGAAGTAATTTACATATCTACATTTTTCTTGTATAGATATGGATTTTTTTTATTAAAAAAAACTGTATTAACATGGTGAAAATTCGAGTACAGCTATACTGTTGTGGGGAGGTCATTTTTTCATCCTAGCTCTGTTACACAAGGTGAATTGGGTGATGGTATTGATTATTGGAGAGGCTACTACCAATCTCTCAGGCCAACACAGATGGGGCTTTCTCTAAATATAGGTATTCCTCATTCGTATCTATGCTTATTCGGTATGTTTCATTCAAAGTTGCACTTGTATTATATTGCTTCTAACATGTGATTGATTTTGTTGCAGATGCGTCAGCCAGAGCATTCTACGAACCACTTCTTGTGACTGACTTTCTTGCAAAACATTTCCGTTTTAATCTGTCAATGCATATGTCTGATGAGGACCGTCTTAAGGTTATTTTCTACTCCTTATGATGTGATTGTTGATGAATAATTGTGACTTTTGAATGAGATGTAGATGGAGTTTAAAGTTGGCTTCCTTTGTACCCAAAAAAATTGAAAAACATTTAAGAGTGTTTCTAAGCATGCAGAGTAAATGAATTTTGTTGTGTTTACATGTAAACTCAATTGGTGTTGATGGTGTTTGTTCCCATCCACTACATTGTTTAATATGCCAACAGTGTAAACATGTACAATCACATATACTATCTTCAGATATTCTGTTGGCTATTTACTTGAAGTTTTACTTTCAATGGCTTGTTGATGATGTACTTATAAAAAAAAAAAATGGTTTGTTGATGCATAAATTAGCTCCAATGAAGTAATTCTGTTTTGTTTGTGAATTTCAGATTAAAAAGGCATTGAGAGGAGTAAAAGTTGAGCTTACTCATACAGAGTATGCACAAAGTCACAAAGTCACTGGTGTTTCAACACAACCAATTAGCCAGTTAATGTGAGTAACTAGGCTTTTGTCTTTGTCCTCTTCCACTCTCCCCCTCTTTTGCATCCCTCTTTTATTGGTGTATTTAGTATGTAACCGTAACGTTGTATGTAGTGAATATAAATACCAATACAGCAAGGTAGACTGTGTTTGCATTGCTCTGTCGTTTTGCTTTTTTTGACTTAAATACAAAAAGTGGAAAATAAATAGGATTTTAATTATTTAATGAAAATTCCATGGTTTCTTGTAAAATCTATAAGTTACTCCCTCTCTCCCCCTTTTTGTCACTTTTTCTAAATGATATCTTTTATGATGTTTATTGTTTTGTTTTGTTAATTTGCAAATGCTCTTAGAAACTACCCTTTCTCATGGATTAAGTTTGCTTATACTTCAAATTGTTTTCTAGTTGTATTAAGTTAGCAATTTAGGTAAAACTTATGTGATAAGAATTTGTCTTACTAGTGACTTGTTTATTTGTTGGCTGTGCTTCGAACTTTTTCTTTTTGTGCATCTAAGTTGTTTTCTTCAACTTATGTGCTTTTTTTTAAATAATTTTTTTGGGCTAATTATTGTTCATTTTCCTTCAGATTTACCCCTGATGACAAGGAAACAAAGACATCAGTTCTTCAATATTTTCTTGAGAAATATGACATTGTTCTCCAATATGCGTCTTTGCCTGCCCTTAAAGCTGGTAGTGATTCGAATCCAGTTTACTTACCGATGGAGGTTTGTAAGATTGCTGCTGGACAGAGATACACTAAGAGATTAAATGAAAGACAGGTAACTAACCTACTAAGAGCAACGTGTCAACGGCCTATTGAAAGGGAACGGAGTATCACAGGGGTATGTTAATGTTGTAAATTGGCGATAATTTGTTCATGTCTCTTTTGAATGAGCCTGTATGATTTCCAATATGGTGATTTGGTGATGTATGGTTCTCTTTTATTACAGATGGTAAAGCAAAATGATTTTAGTAGAGGTAAGCTTGTGCATGAGGAATTTGGAATTGAAGTACGAGAAGGACTTACAACGGTTGATGCACGAGTGTTGCCATCTCCAATGGTAATTTTGTGGTGGTTTGTATGTTTGAGCTATTTAGTCTATATAATACAGTAAAATTTAATGTCATTTCCCTTTTTGCAGCTTAATTATCATGAAACTGGGAGAGAATCAAGGGAAAAACCTAGGATGGGGCAATGGAATATGATAAACAAGGTCAGATGGTGGTTATTTGGTTGTGTAGCTGGTTACTTGATTCCAGTGTATTATAATTGTTCCATTCCTCTGACATTATTTAGCTTGAGAATTCTGTAAAATTGGGCTTATGTTGGCTTTAGAGCATCACCCAATGAATAATGGTAGCCCAAAATAAGTGGCAGGTAAATTATTAATCTGGGTGTTTCTCAAGTATCAAAGGCTGTCTGCCTGTATATTGTGAATGGCTTTTATTATTCATAAATGTTATTTTAGTTTGATTAACCTTTATAATTTTTATTTTGTAGAAAATGGTCAACGGTGGTAGAGTGTCATATTGGACATGTGTGAATTTCTCTACTCGAGTGAACAGAGATTTTCTGTTCCAATTCTGTGATGAATTGGTCAACATGTGCAACAGCAAAGGAATTGTATGAGTCATATTACCTGGTGTTCCGTGTTTACTTTATTGTATAATGTATAGATCCTTACTGAATTTAGATAATTGACTCTAGACATTTTTGCACATTTCACCAGGATTTTAGCCGAGACCCTTTGATACCAATACATTCAGCTCATCCTGGTCAAATTGATAGGGCTCTCATGGATATTCACAAGCAGTGTACAGCCAAACTTAAAGAAATTGAGCCAGGAAAACAGCTTCAGCTGTTGATAATTATTTTGCCTGATGTCACTGGGTCATATGGTGAGCAACTCAATCAGTATTCAGATTTTATAATTAGAATTGGGTTCTTTTGCTTAAAATAATTTTTGTTGCTTTTAGGGAAGATTAAACGTATATGTGAAACGGAGCTAGGAATTGTTTCTCAGTGCTGTCAGCCCAGGCAAGCATCAAAGCTTAGTATGCAGTACCTTGAAAATTTGGCTCTCAAGATCAATGTGAAGGTTTATTCTATATGACTTCTGATTGACTATTCCTGTTGAATTCATTGGTGGATTTAAATTTCTAAACTGATAATTGAAAACCTTTTTAGGCTGGGGGACGTAACAATGTGTTATTTGATGCTATTCAAAAAAGAATTCCTCTTGTATCTGATCGCCCTACAATTATACTTGGTGCGGGTGTGACACATCCACACCCAGGAGAGGACTCTAGCCCTTCGATAGCTGCGGTACGTCATGTAGTTTTTTAACCCCTTTATGACTTTATCATGTTAAATGGTTTAATTGATTGATACAGGTAGTGGCTTCTATGGATTGGCCGGAGGTAACCAAATACAGAGGACTCGTCTCTGCTCAGGATCACCGTGAAGAAATTATCCAGGATCTCTATAAATCAATGCAGGATCCTCAAAGGGGTTTGGTTCATGGAGGCATGATCAGGTAAGGTCATGCATGATTCTTTATTACCTTAGTGGAAGGAAATATTATTTTATTTTCTCATTTTTCCTTTAATTGTGTGTCACTCTTTTTTCAGAGAACAACTTATTGCCTTCAGAAGTGCAACTGGGCATAGACCCCACAGGATTATTTTCTACAGGTATAAATTTTTTTTTTTTGATCATGCAAAATTGGATTTGTTCATCATATCTATCTGATCTTGTTCTATTT
The DNA here is from genome assembly GCA_032727855.1 of Quercus ilex subsp. ballota. NCBI lineage: Eukaryota > Viridiplantae > Streptophyta > Magnoliopsida > Fagales > Fagaceae > Quercus > Quercus ilex. The sequence continues at coordinate 16,712,679 of CM064908.1, read as the reverse complement.
TACTCACAGAGATGGTGTTGGTGAAGGCCAATTTAGTCAAGTTCTGCTTTATGAGATGGATGCAATAAGAAAGGTATTATAGCTCAGGAGTCATTGTACCGGGGTGCCCTTATGTATCAGATAGGCATTTGCCAGGAGTACAAGGACAAAAAAGATTCAAAATCAACATGACTTGATTGTTGAATATTAGTTTTTTGTTGTCTTTATGTTGACGCCTTGGTCTCTGATTTTATAACTGTTTCTTTCAGGCCTGTCTCTCACTAGAGGCAAATTATCTGCCGCCAGTTACTTTTGTTGTTGTTCGGAAAAGACACCATACACGCCTTTTTCCTACAGATAATCAGACAGACAGGAGTGGCAATATTCAACCAGGTTCCCATTTTGTCACCCTAGGGTCAATTACAGTTTGTTGATTTTACAACAACTGACTGTGTATCTCTATGTGTAGGTACTGTTGTCGATACTAAGATTTGCCATCCAACTGAGTTTGACTTCTACCTTAACAGCCATGCTGTAGTACAGGTAAAACTTTGATTCATTGTAGAATTAACTTTCAGAACAGTTGGCTTTGTTTATGGATGGGATTTTGATTTATAAATAGACATACCTTTGTTGTAGAGGAATGATTTGAGTTCAATTGTATTGTACTTGCAGGGGACTAGCCGGCCTACGCACTACCATATGTTGTACGATGAGAACAATTTTACTGCAGATCTCTTACAAGTGCTAACCAATAATTTGTGTTACACGTAATGCCCTTCTGACCCCTGGTTTTTTTGAATTCCTATTATGCATCAGAAAAACATTTCTGTTGTGTTATTTTGTAACTTAGATCAACTTCCTTTTCAGGTATGCAAGGTGCACTCGATCAGTTTCCATAGGTTTGATATGTTCCTCTTTTGTTTCCTTTTTCATATTTTTTATTTATTTACTTTTTCATTTAAATTACCATTAGATTGTGCATATGCTTATTTCTCTACTGAAATGATAACTCTTATTGCAGTTCCTCCTGCATGTTATGCCCGTTTAGCAGCTTTACGAGCACGCTATTACATTGAGGGTGAAACATCAGATGGTGGTTCTACTGGGGGTGAGAACAGAACAGAGTTCCGGCCCCTTCCTCTGATCAAGGATAACGTGAAAGAAGTCATGTTTTATTGCTGAGATAGGTCTTTTGTGGGGTTTCTTTTGGATGATAATGCTCATAGTTCCCTCTTTTGCTTCTCTACTGAGATTAGTTAGGCCTTTTGTGGGGTTTCTTTTGGATGATGCTCATAGTTCCCCCGTTTTATGTTTCTTTCTTTTGTTAATACTCTTGCGATTGGTGCTTTGGTCTTGTTTCCATTGCATAGAGGCTTTAGGCTTTAATTTTCTTTTGGGCATATTTATATGTTTGTGAAACTGCTTTCCTTGCCACGAGCCTTTGAACTGTGGTGAGAATGGTATATAATTTCCATAGCAAAAAGACAAAGATCAATACTTAGTATATTGATGTTGGTGTTACAGTTGGCTTTTACTTGATGCAGTTGAACTGTGGTTGTAAGTTGTAACATTCTTGAAAAGGTCCCGAACTGGGAACTTGGGTCAAGTTTCTGGAAATGGCAATTGTGGTAATGCAATGGTCGAGTAATATTCGCTTTCAGATCCAACTCAGGTCAATATGACCACTTTGCTCAGTAACATGGAGAGTTTAGGGGTTGTTGAGAAATGCCCCTAGGTAAATTTATGTAAGATTATAAAATGGTTGGGCTTGCAAGCTAATATACATGCAATTGCACGCGCACGGATAAAGCTCAGGCGATCAAGCCCTGAAGTATTATCTTCAGCAAGAAGGCAGTGGCTCGAATTGATGTCATTGTTCTTCGTGAAACATGGGATAACTTCAAATTCACTGAAGTGCAACTATTTTTATGGCTGTTTCTCCATGTATGTATATGGCTTTAGTAATTAAATAAAAAATCGGCTAATTGTTTTACTTCCCTCTGTACAAGCAAAACTAATTATATTACTATTTCGATTGCCTAGAACAAAAATAAAGTGAATAGTAATTACCAATGTGGCAGACTATGTTTTTTTGTGTTGCAACTTGCAAGTATCATTTTTATTTTTCTTTATAAGATAGTATTTTAAGCTTACGAAAAGTTATATAGGCATATGAATTTAGTATTTTAAATAAAATGTGATATGAATAATAAAAAAATTAATTCCCTTTTTTGAATGAAAAAATAAATGTAAATTCTATTCCCTAATTTTGTGTGATCTCCAATTATGTAGGGTAAGGAAAGGTGAGATAATATTGATTTGTTGTTATTCCAACAATCCAAATATTATATAAGTATTATCACAAATGATTAGTTTTGCGTGTAAAATTTAAGTTTTAAAACGTTAAGGTGTAAAATCCAAACACCCCAAACTTTAGAGGGTAAAATCCAAATTTTAAAATTTCAGGATGTAAAATCCAATCACTCTCAAACTTTAGGAGTGTAAATTACAATTTACCCTTTTTTTCTATTTTTTATTTTTAGATAAGTCTAGTCGAATTGCAATAGTAAAATAACAACAACAATAATAATATAACATGTTTAATTGACACTTGGGCTCACGCAAGTGCTATTTTGACCACCATATGAAATCTTTGTAAAAAAAAAAGCTCAATAACCTCTAGGGGGAAAATTTATGAACAGTAGTTTAATACATCTATTGAGTCATTTTTACTCCTTGTGTATTTGTAGCTCAATATTTCATTTTCTTTTTATACATATTTTCTTTCCCCAAAGTCTTTCTAGTCTCTCCCACACCAGAGCTCTCTCTCTCTCTCTCTCTCTCTCTCTCATAGCAGATTAGCTGGAACTCGAGCTTTGATTTGTCACTTCAAGTTCAAAAACATTGATTTGAACCTACAACACGATCTCCGGAATCAAGTCGAAGATGAGCTTGTGAGAGAAGATGAAGGTGGTGGATGTCTCTTCTTTAAAGAGGACAACAAGTTTTGTGATTTTTGTGAAGGGTTTATAACTTTATATGCAACTGTTTGAAAATTGTCTATGAATTTGTGATAACACACCCCTCTCTGGTTTTTTGTGAAATGTGAATGGAGAAAAAAAAAAGATTGATTTGGAGAGAAAAAATAATAAATTAAAATAATATTTTAATGAAATTGAGAAAAAATAAATAGCCTAATGCATGCACATATGAACCAAGTAGAGTATATATATAAAAAAAAAGTTGGGCTTTAATTAGTTACTATTAATTAACATTGATATGAATCCTGCTAGGCCAATATGTCCTAATAAGCCTACAATTTCTATATGTCAATTATGGATTTGCAGTTGCACATTGCATCCTCTGAGATCTATAAAACTTTTTGGATCTTAATCTTATTAGCCGAAGAGATAAGTTTTTTTTTTTTTTTTTTAAAGATAAACCAAAGAGATAAGTTAGCTCAACACAAATCAATAATCTTCCAAGGAATTCCACGTTGAACCCTCAATTGCTCAAAACAAACTTCTAAGCCTAACACTTGTTCGACTTTTGGAAGAACTCACGTTATATGTCTAAATCTAGATTTATTTTTATTTTTTTTTTCCTTTTTCACTTTAGCCCTCTGGGTCAATATTTCATTGATGAGTACAAACGACAATACCACACCTAGCATTTTGTGTGTATTAGGGAAGAAAAAAGATATCATTCAAAACAGAAAAACAAAAAAACATTGAGACTGTGTCGTTCAATTAGGAATTCAGTAACAATGTCGACCAATTATAAGTTTCAATAAAAAGTTGCCGTTTAGGTCAATAAGAACAAAATGACATTTAGATCATAAATAAGAACAGCTGAACAAGATGCATTTGAACAAGAAAATATCTCATGACACCAACTTATAGAATGTTCCTCTCACCATTGGTGTGCTCCACACACTTGTGAGAGTCACATTTTGTGAGATGAAAGTTCCATAAGCCGGTCTTCAAATTTATATTTTTCCATTTGAACAGGGCCCATCATCAGGTAGTCTAATGGTTGAGAACAACATAAGCTATCAACATGTAGTAAAATGCTGAACATTGCTTCTAATAACTGTAAAATTTTCAAAGTTCCAAGTACTAAACCAACCAGGTCTTCCATTTGGGTCAGCTATTATAAGATAGCCCATACATGGAACAAGTCATTAGTGTTTTGAAATAGATGAGGCCCCAAGAACTTAAATTTGTGTTATTCTACCAGGCTTCAAGCATGGATTCAAGTAAAATACATGGAATATGATGTCATATATGTAAAAAAAAAAATAATAGTAAAAATATGTTACAGAAGTAAGAACATAAGAAGTTTGTATAAATTAAATCTGCTATTAAACAAATATTATGTGAAAATGTAATATACAAATGCTGCCAATGGAGCAAGCCCTAATTGAGGAACGTGTTATTCTACATGGCTGACAAAGAAATATTCAGCGGCCACAAACCTATTCCACAATGTGCAGTGACAAGCAGAAACCTAAACTCTAACAACAACACATGGTCATACCGATTTCTATAAATATAAACCGGCAAGGGAATATAAAATGAACAAAGAATGCTAGTCGCAGACCTTTTGCTGTATATGCTACAAAAATAAGAAGCTGCCAAGCAATAATATGTGCATTAGGAAAGAAATCATGCTTATTACTATCCCCTTGTAAGGCTCATTCTGCGGTGAACTGTTATCGTTTAGCTGCCCAGCATTGACATATTCACTTTTCCCAGTTTTCATAGTTGCAGTGACATTTACTGATGTTGAACCTGATTTCATGAATTCAAAAATGAAGGGATTAAGAATTCAATACACACATAAACTCACATAAGTCCAAGGGCAATTGGACACCAGGGAGTAACCATAGCCTGTTATCATTATAGCATTTTAAATGTGCCTGCCTTTTAAAAATAAAAGAAGAAAAAAAATCCATTTAGCATTTGAATAAGTCTATTCACTTTTTATAATGCATACTTATAACAAGGTCATGGAAAGTTTTCAAAAAAATGACCTTATCATTAATTTATAGAATTATTTACATAAATAATCATTTAGGCATTTACACAATCAACATGTCCCTTTCAATGTGGTGTCCAAAGGCCCCATTCAGATAGGATATTGAAACTTACAGTCATAGTTAGCCCAGCCAATCCGTTGACCAGCCAAATCATAAACAAATATTTTGTCTTTTAGGACAAGGTCTGCAAAAAGAGATTGAAATATTGTTATCTTAAAGCACAAGAACAATTAAGTTTTTTCGAGCACATTAGACAAAAGAAAAATATGCTGTAATTCTAACAAATCAAATACGATAAATTTAGAACTAGCCCTAACTGGCAGAGAGAGAAAAAAAAAAGGGGTGGGGCGGAGGGGGGGTAGGGGGCACCTTATGTGCACAAGTAGCTGAAAAGGCAAATTGCTGATTATATTAAACTTCTGAGTCCCCCCCAAACCCAAAGATAATACAAAGGAAAATCCTCACACAAATTGCTGTCTACTAAGATTTAAAACGAAAAAGAATACGCCTTGATTGAGTTTAAGTTTTCAGGAAAGGTCTAAAACTTCATTATTTGACACAATATGAACATTCAAGCTAAGTGGTTTCAACACAAGTAATAAATAAAAGCAAAGTTTCAAGTCTGTCCATACCTCCTAAAATTGTTAGCCCTTGACCCTGTAGTTTCTGTAGGCCAATGCACCACACCGCAGAGCTACCCTGAAAAGGATATTGACCGAAGTTAAAAGAATGAAAATAGTAAACCATTATTCCGCGTGTGGTGATAAGATAGAAACAAAACTATGTATAAGGACCGCTACAAAGCTTCTTAGCTTGCTTGGGTTATTTTAACTCTGCAGAAGAAACCACTGCAAATGATTTGATGGCAATAGTTAATAAAAGAAACAGTCAAAGAATATCAGAAAAGATGGATTCTTGGGAATAGTGAGGCAAGGCATTATGTAGCCAGTAATACTTGAGAATCTTCTATCAGTGTGTAAAGGATCAACTTGAATGCAAATAATTATGCCAAGGTGGGTTACTACACAATATGGATTACAATATTTCTGAAACTAGATTTATAAGTCAGAATATCATGGAAATTGCATTGCATAGCCATGAGTATGCTTCCCGCACAATTGGGTAATTGAAAAAAGTGGTTAAAAAGTCACAGCTGACATTCTAAATAAGTTTTTAAAAGAAGAAATAGAATACAGAAAGCCAAATAGTCAGAGCATGGCAGCAATGGAAGGATTATTCAACTAAATAGGCAAATTACATCTCACATCAACTCACCTGCTATTTCCACACAAAGGTAAAATATGTTGACAAGTTCTCACCAGTTATAAAGCTAGAGAGAGAGAGAGAGAAGAGATGAGGGGGAAAAAATTGTATACTCACAACAGAATTTTGTTGTAAGAGGTAGTCCTGAGGTCTTAGAATCATGGATGCACCACCAGCAAAGTTTAAACTAACTTGAGGAAAGACATCAGTGACACTGAACATAAGAAAAGAAACATTTCAGAATTATGATCATCTGAAAAGACTAATACCCAGGGAAGAAGGAACTGAGATGATATGAGCAGAAAGTGAACCTGGAGGTAATTAAATAACACTGATTTCCCTTGGAAACAACAGGTTGAGCAGATTGTGAAACAGCATTTGTTACCTGCATGACAAGAAAATAACGTACTTATATTATCATTCATGATTAAAAAGTAAAACTATGCAGTTTTAAAATATTTATAATGAAAATAGAATTCTAAATAGGTTAAGTAAACACAAAGAGTTTGCTCAACAGAAACATACAGCAGTGACGAAAGGATTATAAGCTGCTTCTGCAAGGTATGCCAAAGTTGTCCCAGAATCAATTATGGTCCCTTGGTTGTTTGATGTTGTGAACACTGATGGGTCAATTGATAATGTTTGCCCCTTGACAGAAATGCTCTGCAGATTCAAATTATAATGAGGCCTGAAATTTTGAATAGACAAGTGATCAGTCAAACCAAATGCAGTGATGTTTTACATGATCCAATCCTCACAATCATTTATTAGAAAACAAAAAGGTAAAATATCCCAGAAACTTCAACATATCAGATCTGAATGGAAACCTACAAATGTTGTTTAAAATTAAAGGCTATTATGTGTAACAAGCTACATGTGCATACAGATTTCAGTAAAGAAGAATCTTTTAACAGGCAAAAACTTTTTATGTTAAACTGATGCCAACCATATCACCTCTGATACACATTTATCAAGTTCATGCAATTTCAAACAATAATCCAACTTTGCAGTAGTATAAAATCAAAGTTAATCCTTATAAAACTGTTAAAAATCAGGAGGATGAGAATGCACGGCTGATCATAAACTACAAAACATTTATTTAGAAGAGGCATAAAAAGTCAAACGAACAATATAGTTTTGGTTTTGAACCTGCCATAAAACAAATTGTGAAAACACATGAACTCTAATGACAACCATTATCTGTCACTTTCAAATAATTTACAACTCATTAAATTGCACTCAACATGACTCCAAGTAAAATAAAGCATTTAATTGGATATTGCATAAAGATTTAGCAGATTACTCCTGAGGAAAAGAACGTACTGTGATGGAACAAGTGGAGTATAGACTATATTAGGCTCCAAGATTTCCCCAAGAACCAATATGCCTCCACCAGCTTCATCTCCTCTCAAACAGTGTGAGAATGCTTTTGGTGCTACTCCCTGCGAAGCAAGTTGTGAGACAACAGACATTTCCTGTTGCCCAAACCCAAAGATGCCATCAACCGCTCGATCTGACTTTGTCAGGTCTCCTGTCTGTGTGGTGCTACACCTGTTTCATGATCCACCATCTAAGGCACGTATTCCAACTTCAAACCAACAAAAAAAGAATACAACTACTATCTCAGGCTTGAAAAACTAATTATAGCTCACCCAAAGGCAATGGGAGCCGAAGAATTCGTGGTCACAGACCCCCCAAGAATTGTGTCGAAATACAACAAGTCTGATACGTAATATCCAGAGGTCCCACTGCCATCTCCATACTGGAAAGCATATGCACACTGATTGTTCTGACTAGAACAAACGGCATCTGATGATTGAACTCCACCACTGCATCTTTGGTCTGAACAAGAGATCAATGCAGCTGTTGACGAGCTCCCAGTATCAAAGAAATTGAGCGGAATCTATAAGAAAACAAAGCACTTGTATTTAAAATCCATAGCAGCATATTGCCTTATTGTTCAAGCAAAACTAAAGAACTTAAAAACCATATAAAAGAATGAATATGGATAAGAAAAGGCAATACTTGGAGTCCACTCGTTGTTGGGCAACCATTGCATGAGTTACAACTGACCCACAGAACATCACTTCCTGTATCAATCTGCACATAGAATTCTTTTGGAGGAGAACCCAATTGCACTTTTGTATAATAAAGTCTGTAATAAAGCCACAATTAATCCATCAAAGTTTGATCAAAATAAGGAATATATTTGTAAAATTAACCAAACACCAAGACAAAACTCCCAATAATTTCAACATACTAGAAAGCAACACAGAGAAATGGAAGCCATAGCAAAACTAAAACAAAGAAAAAGAAAAAAGAAAGCACCTAAAGACAATGAATTTCTTTCACTCCTATCAACAAAAGAACATACCAATGTAGACAAGAATTTAGAAAGAAGAAATCTTTAGCACAACCAAAAAGGAAGCAGATAAAGAAACAGAAACCCATAATTAACAAAAACCGACAAAAGAAAACTACTTAACAATGAAAACCCATATCCCAAAATCAATGAAAAGCCCACACAACACATACAAACTTATCCCAACGCACACAAACAAAATATGAAAGAAAACCCATAACTCAAAACTCCAATTCATATTAAAAAAACACACACAAAAAAAAGTGAAAAAAAAGAAAAAAAGAAAAAGAAAAAAAAAAGAGTGAATTATAGAATTACCCAACAACGAACGGATCGTAGGTACCACCTACAGGGAAATCAACGACGCCATTAGAAGACTGCAACATTCTTCCATGCCTGAGTGAGTCACGAGCCCTGAGTTGACTCAGTTCCACTCGTTGGCTCAACGGAAAGGCCCTTTCCAGCTTCAGTGTCGCCGGAAAACTGCATAGAACCAGCGCCGCCTGAAACAGCAGCGCCGCCGCAATCAGACTCCCGGCCGGTACAATTCCTCTCATCTCCTTTCTTTCTCTCTCTCTCTCTCTCTCTCTCTCTGAGTTTTTCACTTTTTTCTCACAATGATGAAAATACGTGTATTATATATGTGTGTGTAAAAGAATGTTGTAATCAAAGACTAACTTTAATATTAAAAAAAACAATGTTCTTGTTCTTCAATTTTTGTTTTGGTTTTTTATTTTTTGTATTTTTTTGGTTGAAAGAGTTTTGAGAAGAGAAAGGGAGATAAAAAGTTTGAAGCAACAGCCGACGATAACAGAAGTTTAAAAAAAAAAAAACAACAACAACAACAACAACAATTATGGGTTTGAGCGATGTTTGTTTGTTTACGTTACTATATATATTCTTTTTAGTTTTTTTACCTTTTTTTTATAAGGTTTTAGTTGCGGCCTTGGTGGAGTTTGTGAGAGTTTCGTTGTGTGTTCCTATTTGGTAAGCCACACAATCATATTGCGCGTACTTTCTACGCTCTTTCCTCTCTCGGTTTATATATTTATATTTATTTTATTAAATATATAAGAGTAGAAATTATTATAGTGTGACGTGACCAAGCTACTGCCTCAACTTTTTAGCAGGAAAAATAAAAAGGATTAATATTTTTTATTAAAAAATAATAAATATTTATTATAATCTAGACCCTTCAAGTGAAATGTTATTCAATGTCTATTTATATTTAAGAAGTCTATCTTTATTTTTGTGAAAATGAGTTTTTTTTTTTCCTAATCTTTATAACACTCTAAAATCAAATTAAAAAATATATATTAAAAATGATTATTCCTAAATTTTGGAAAAATAAATTGAACCAAATGAGCGCGTGTTAGTTTGTTAAACATAAAATCTTCTTTTTAAAACTATCGCTTTCATAGAAAAATGTTATGCCTATAATATTTTCACAACAAATTTTATGTGACAGGTTGTTACCTGATATTAATAGTGAGAAAAAAAAATTCAATTGTAGGTCCAGATAAAAAACCAGAACAACCTGCAATTTAAGATTTTTTTATATGTGTGTGTTTAACAGTTAGTTTGTTTATAAAATAAAAAAATAAAAAAAGTGGGCGTTGTTTCACATTACTTGAGTGTAACTCTTTCCCATTATTTAAAACTCCACTCTACTACTACAAAAGTTATGTCATTTTTTAATAGTACTTTAAGTTAAGCAATGTGATTGAGTTTGGTGAGAGAGTGTAATTAAGTGTATGTGTTTAACAGTTAGTTTGTTTCTCAAAAAAAAATTATGAAAATATTGTGAAATTAACGTTTCGCTACATTTAAAGATTTTTTTAAATTAAAAAAAAAAGAATTAAAAATTAAAAAGTTATGAGTTTGGTAAATCAGGTGCTCTTCGTAACTTACTATGGTCGGTGATGATTTAATACATTATTATGATGAGTTGACCGTGTCTAATCATGAATCATGAATTATATAATAGCCAAGAAAAAAATATATATATGAAAATGTACAAATGATGGTCAACGACCACATTATCAAACTATCATTATAATGACTCTTTTTTTAATACTACTATACTATACGTTCTATATTTAATTCTCAAAAAAAAAATTACATTTTATATTTTAGATGATATTTACAGGGTCCCCCTCTCAAAAAAAAAAAATGGTATTTACAGGGTTTTCCATTTTAGTGTTATAACCTTAGTAATATAAGCAATCTATGTTAGGAGAAATTATTTAGTGTACCAGAGTACCACATCAACAATTTTGTAGAATGAATACATTGACAATGTTTTATGTCAATTTTAAGGTAATTTCCTTCTTTTGGACACTTCCTTTTTATAGTCAATATATTTATTTATTTTAGTTTTTCTTCATTAGTAGAGAGTAATAGTTATACCACCGCGCACCCTTGGTGCGGTAGTGCTTGTAAGGTGTGGGGGGTAAGGGTTAAGATTCAAGTATCTAGGAAAGAGTTTCACACACATATACACTTATATTAAACTATAATAAAATTTCTATCTTGTATAAAAAAATAAATAAAAAATAAAAAAGTTATAGTTATGAAATAGACGTCATGGGTTTGAAATACATATTTATCAACAACAAAAAATCCTCATATTTTTTTTATATAAATGGTAATGGGTCCAAAGCGGATTACTTTTTTTTTAAATATATTTTTGGTGTCATTTTTTGTTCCCTTCAAAGAACAAACCTCTCATTGACATTATCATATTTTCACCATTTTTATCTTTTTTTTTATATTCATAAAAAAATCATCATTTATTTTTTTTTTTCTCAAAATTGTCTTTGTTTTAGTTTTATAATTGGGTAATATATGGGATATATGACTTTCAAATGAATTTTGACTTCTTTTATGATAGATGGTTAAGTTGAAATGTATTTAAAAGTAACGAATTTATATAATTTACTTTGTTTACATTCTGTTAGTATTAAATAAATCTTACTCTTACAGTCTTATTTTCCATGTTTTTATTTAATCTTGAAATACAATATATTTCTTATTTTTTGAATTTGTAAATTTTTTTTTTCATTCTTTGAACGCTTGAGTTGAAATCTCGCTATGACCATGACTATTAAGGATGACAATAAGGCGAAACGAGGTCAGGTTATGGGTACTTATTTCTTTCCTCATCCCTTTTCGAGGTGGAAAAACTCATGGGGGAAAATAAAGGCGAGTTGAATTTGAGGTATTTTGTCATTCCTAGTGAGATGAATCCAACATAGATGAGAGAGAGAGAGAGAGATTTTAGGAAATAGTAAAATAATATACACATATACATACATTCAGAGCGAAGTGAGCAATGAGGCAAAAAAACCCCACGTAGGGTGGGGCATTTCCATCCTTCTAAGAGCATCCATAGCAATGCTCTTAAAATAGCTTTTTAGTTATTTTATAACTCCAAACAAACAAAAACACCCCACAACAATGTTGCTAAACTTAAAATATTTTACCTATAGTGAGCTATTAGTGGTAGCAGCTTAATGTAGCAAGTTGCTACAAATATTAAATTATTTTCTCTTTCTTTTCTCATTATAAAACCTTTAATGTGTTATTTATATTTTTTTATTTAATTATAAGAATGACTTTTTTTGTTTGAAAATTTTGATAATAGACTATTAGTTGAAGTAGAATTTAAATTTTTAAAACTTAGATGATAAAGTTTTATCTAAATTAAATTATTGTTAAATCTGATCTCTTAGCCAAGAGTCTTGTAGTTTAATATCCTAATAAAATATTAATTTAATAAGATGCAACTTGACAAAAAAACAAAAATAAAAACAAAGTAGTGAGTTGGGTGGTATTTAAGTTTAGAAAATTTTGATGATAGACTTTTATTTTTATTTAAATTAAACAATTTTTAAATATTATCCCTTAATTTGAGGAAATATATCATAACAAATAATATACATTAATTTACTAATTAGTTGTTCTTAAAATGTTGATAATAAACTTTTAGTTAGAGTAGAAGTTAAAATGTTTTTTTTTTTAAAGAAAGAAAATGTGGGTTGTTGTCTGGATTTAGTTTAGAATTATTGATAATAAACTTTTAGTTTGAATAGAATTTAAATTTGTTTTATTGTTTTCATTCAAAAAAAATTAGAATTTAAATTATAAAATTTTACCTAAATTAGTTTCTCTCTCTCTCTCTCTCTCTCTCTCTCTCTCTCTCCATGTGTAGTGTTTATTAAATTTATTTTGTTTGTTTGTTTATATTATTTTAATATGTTGTTTGTTAAAATAAAACATTTGATATTAGGTGTATTGTAAAGTGAGTTGTTAAAATAGATAAAGTATGTTTTTGAGTTGCTAAAAACTATATATTTTTTGAGAACCTTGCTATGAATGCTCTAATTAGTATAGTAGTCATGAGAATACCAACAAAAAGTTATTATAAAAAAAAAATCCTTGTAGTGCAGATATTGTTTTACTTTTATCTCACATAGGCACACACAGCTAAAATATTTTCCCCCTGAGAATCAACTAAAATACCATTTACATCCTCTACATTGGAAGTTACTTCTAATGGATCCCTTTATCAGATTTACAAATTCACACTACCAATTATTACAATAATATTAACATGCTTCTATCAACATATTCTAGAACTTGTTATTATCCCACCTAAACATGATATCGCTTTTAAGCAGGTTAACGATGAAATTGTAACAGACTATAATAAAATGAATACATTGACATTGTTGTAATAATCGTGAAATTTAAATCATAAGATTTGAATTATATATATATATATATAAAAGTTGAAGGACTGATTTAAAAGCAATCTAAGGTGTGAAGTGTGACGTTACCACCAAAATATAAAGCTTCTTAAGTCTTAACCTAGTTTGTCTACATTCTTTTCTTTTCTTTTCTTTTTTGAGAAAAAGTTTGTCTACATTCTGAAACCATTGAATTTTTTTTTAATTTTTTTTGGGGTAAGTAAACTACTATATTCTAAAGTTATTTAATGCACTCTAGTCTATTCTTCACGTTAGGCAAAGAATTCCCCAAGTAGTTTGGCTTATAGTCGGTGCCATAGATGATCCATTTAAATTGAAAAAGAGAATGACAGAGATAGTGAAACTGCTCTGTAGTTTTGATTGATCATTTCATTTCAACCTCCATTATAAATAAACTTCACCCAAATCAGCGTGATCTGCATGCTTGTTCCTTTCGGAATCATTTCAAAGCATTAGGTGCTTCACTTTCTTTTTGGCAAGTATAGTTTCCAAAAGATATAAAGAAAAGGTTGTGTTTGGATTTGAATATTTGAAATCAATGTATTTAAAGAACAATTACTAGAATAAAATATAAATTTAATAACACATGATGCTGTGGATTTTGGAGATTTTATTCAAACAAAAACACTTATATTATTATTATGGATTTGAAATGATATCTTATATATGGTCATTTAAAAATCAACATATTAATAAAGCTCAAATCCCTCCATAAATTTATTAATAAAATGAAATTCAAATAATTCTCTTTGAATTCTTTTATCCAAAGGAATTATAAATTGATCTAAATTGACTGCTGAAATTGTGACAAAGAAATAGATATTTTGGGATCAATTTTTCCTTATTGTCAATAGGCAAGCACTGTGCTTTGTCGACTCTTCCTTCATCCTAGTCGTTTCATTTGGAAAAAAGTTTGTTGTTATTCACAAAGTCTGTAGTGGGAGTTCCCATATTGATCGCATTCTTCCAGAGTTTCCTTCTCAATCTAACATTAACAGGGGGGAGAAAAAGTTATAGTACAATAATTTGAGTGCTTATTCCATGCAACAATACTACTGAGTCACCGACACAATTACTTTTACACTAAATTTCATAATATGGTGATTTATATAATTGTGAGTGGTCAATTAAAAGCGATTTGTATGGACAAAAAATATTTGCTACTAACAATCTTATAAATCATTAATTTGTGAAATTTGGATGTGTGTCAAAGAATTATTCAAATACTACTTTTCATGTGTGACCATTGACCCGACTTACTTAAACTTATTACATTTTTGCGAAACACACTACTCAAACTCGACAATTCTTAAACTTACAAACGTGACAAAGTTCGAGACTGTCACCAACGTGCCACCCAGGGGGCTATTCAAATACTAATTGACAAAGTTAAGAATGATAAAGTTACAACATTCTAAAGTTGTAGCTAGGATGGTTAGATTAGCCTTTAAATAAATAAAGTGCGGAAAAGTACAATTAGTACATGGAATGATACAAATACAATCCCCAAAGCAAGTATGAATTTCTTATATTCCGTGCAATTAATTATCAGAAGAAATTGAACAATCGTTGACCCTACCATAGCTCAATCCACTTTCTTTATTCTTTAACCCATTGTGGGCCACCCTTTATTTCAAAGGGCAGAGGGCCCATTATTCACTGTTCACATTAACCCCAAAAGCCCATAACTTCCAAATTCCTTTCGAAATGCCACTTAGCACCCTTTTTTTTTCGTTTTTATTGGCAAAATTTAATAGATGCTTAAGTTCTTGGTTTAGAAAATATTTTTTAAAATTTTTTATGAGAAAAAATACAATTTATTATTTTGATAATTTATTATATTTTTCATAAAAATTATATTAACATTTTTTAAAATAATTTATTAACAATTAATCTAAAAACAATCGATTCAATTTTATTTTGGGCATAAGCACTAAAGACTTATTGAAGCACTTGAACAGAGCCACTTCTTTTTGTCAAGTACTTTCGCACAGCCCAACGCTCAATTATTTCACATTTTACTTTACATGGCCGGTTTTAAAAAAAGTATATAGTCCACGTTCTTTGTCTTCTTTTACTTTCTAAATAATTGTCAAAAAAGATGACCCCAAAATAATATATATAAATTCTCAAAGGCAAAGTTGGGGTTGTCTTTTCATTACAATGACTAAATTGCCCTAAATGCTATCTGAATTTTACAGCATATTCACACATATTTTTGATGAAATTGTGGGTGAACAAGCTTGGCATTATTGTAATTGTGAGGTATAGAGAGAAGTGCTTTGATTTTCGCGGCTAAACAACTTTGACCAGAGACCGCAAGAGGAGCAGGGATGTGGGTAAAGCAAAGTACTGCCTATCCATCACGGACGGCTGTATACCCTATTTTCCTAAAGAATTATTTAAATTTATTTATTATAATTTTTTAAGTTGGAGATCTTATTATTTGGGGAAATTGAAAGTAAAAGTCATCAAACAAACATGATCCATGCTTTGCTGTAATTAGGGCTGTCCAGATCACCCGCCCGTACCCGACCCGCTACAACCCGATCCGACAGCTCCAGTGGTTGGTTTCGGTTTCCGATCTCCAAAAACTGACGCTGGCGGTTCGGTTTCGGTTCCCTTCCTTCAAAACCCGTTCAACCCGACCCACCCGAAGAGAGAACGACGAGCTGCGATTTCTTACTTTCCGACGAGTTTTCCAGCGACGATTTGGCAGATTTCGGCAACTAAAACACTAGATCCAACGATTCTCGGCACGATTTGGGGGAAAAAGCATCGGATTTGGTGAAATCTCTACCAAATCCGACTAGATCGCACCAGATCTTGGACGGATCGGAAGAGATTTCGCCGATTTTCTAGTTTTTTCGTCCTCTCAGGCGGGTTTCGGCCTCACCCGAAACCGCCTCTCACTTGACGGAAAACCGACCAGCAAAACCCGACCCTAATACGGGTTGGTTGCAAGTCCGGCACCACCCCACCCGATCTCCGGTGGGTCGGTTGCGGGTTGGGCACAAACTCGACCCGCCCGACCCGTGGACAGCCCTAGCTGTAATAATATTCTTAGAATATTTGCAAAATTACTCCAAAAAAATTGCAAAAGAATTAACCTCTGTGTATATATATACATTTTTTAAAAACTCAAGTATGTTTATTTTTTATTTTTTAAAACCCCTTGTTTTTTTACAACTTAAAAGTTTTAATTGCATCATTTTTATTTTCATAATTGGATTTTAAAGTTTATCGGAAATTGAAAAAGTTTTGACAATTTTTTCAATTTCCAATAAAACTTTCCCAAAAATGAATTTGTTAATGTGTGCCTTAACCCTTCATAATTTTAAAAAGGCAAAGTTGGGCCTCAAATTAGTTTGAAGTAATCTTCCCCAACTTATTACTTAACTATATGAAAAAAAAATGAATGAGATTTAAACATTTAATTGCAAGCCTTATCACATTGAGAGAAATGGCCTCTAGATCTTTAGGTTAAAAGTGATGTTAGTGACCTTCCATATTTATTACTAGTATTATTCGCATGCGATGCATGACTTAATGAAGATTCATATGTAAGCTAAATCTTTTTTAAAAAAAATAATTAAAACAAAGTTACTAAGTAAATAGTAATAATAAATTCTAAAATAAGTAAGTAATTTTAATAATAATAAAATTACTTTAATAAGGCGTTTGGTACAGGATAACGTTTTAGGATTCCTATGAATGTTTAAAGATTCTCTTGTTTAATTGCAAATCACCTCAGGGAATCAGATGCTAAGGGTATCTGGATTCCCCCTTAACCTCTTTTTTGTAGGAATGTGAATTCCCTTTTAAAACAGGTGGGTATCCAAATTCACAAGCTTAAGGAAAATTGTATTTGTGGGATCAAAAAATTTGCCAACCGCGGCCCACTTTATACTAAGCCCAAGGCCCATGCTGAAAATGAAGAAATGTCCGAGGATGAAAGAAGCAAGTCCAAGGTGCCCTAAAACATCGCCGAGGACAATTTTGTCCTCAGCCAACCAAGATCACAGAAGGGAAGAGCGGCATGCCGTCAAAGGCAACCTCCCAGAGCATCCCAAGGAAAATGACAGATACAATGGGTCAACCATGGGAGCACGGTGGAGGAGCAATTCAAGGAGAAATTGCAACCTCCGCATTAAATGCCCACAACTAACGTTCTGGCCGCATTAATGAGAAAATGACTCCTGAACAATGCTGCCTTGGTTGTTGCAACTCATAAGAGGTTTAGGAAGGTGGCTGATGGGACAAACACTTGAGTAGTGACCTGCATGATCAACAAATGGAAGGCCAAGATCAACTGGAAGGAGGTATATAATGTAAGAAATCCTCCAGGAAAAAAGGGGGAGAAAGAAAGAGAAAAGAGAGCAACAATTTGTATTGTCTTCAAAACCCTTGTAACCAAACACTGAAGAAAGAATAAGAACAATAAGCTCCTCAGAGGAGGGCCGAGGACAGAATTTTACACTTTAGTCCATGTCCTTGTTATTCAACCCATTCATTGCCATGTCTAGTCGTTGTAATTCTCACTAAGGCCTAGTTCTTCAATCCACTCTCTATATATTTATTGTATTGGGCTAGTTGAGTCTGAGTCCATTCATCCAATAGAAGAAGTGCTCAAATTCAGTCCCTACAGTATTTTTTATAAATTGACAATTTTAACCCTTTCTTCTTATCATTTAAGCAATGGAAATAAAACATAAAACAAGTCATCAATATCTTATAGACCTAAACGTTGTCAGGTTATTTTGTTATGGATTAAGCTCTTTTTAAAATTATGGTTAAGAATTAATTTTTCCCCTTTTTATATCTCCTATTTGGGATAGGTTAGATGCTAAAGTAAAATAAATTATTTGTTTTTATTAACAAGATTTTTCATAAAAAAATAAGAATTTAAATAGTTATTTTTGTATTGTACTTGTCATTTTGAAATGTTAGACTATAGTTTTATTAAATTTGTCATAATTTATAGTTTACATTTTGTTTGTCATTATTTATTTGGAGGAAGATTAAAAAAAAAAAAAAAGACTTGATATAGGATTTATAAATCTAAGGATAGTATGGGAAAAAGAAATAATTCATTTAAGATTTTTAGGAATAAACCAAATATTATAATCTCACATTCTTATGAATTTTATTAGATTCCCAGTTAAACTAAACATAGGAATAGTTACATTCTTAGACATCTAGATTGCAAAACATCACATTCATAGTAATTTGGATGCTAGGAGTAATGTGCATTCCCCGTACCAAACACCACATAAGTTCTGATTGTTCAGAGTTTGGACTTTATTAGTGTTTATGTATTTTTATTTTTTAAAATTATTTTTGTACTTTGTGTTAATTCCTTAATATGATATATGGAATGAGGTTGATCATTCATATTTGGATTATGTTTAATCTATACCCTAACCACCACAAATAATAATAAACAAAATAGTTCATCAATTCATATTATTTTCCTAGTGACAGTATAATTTAAAATAAAAATTAAAAAACTCACAAATTAAATCCATTAATCAAAACCCAAAATCAAAACATACACAAAAAAGTTCAAAATTTGAGAATATAAAATATTAAAAAATTGTAAAACTTACGTAAAAGAACCAAAAACTTAAATGAGTATTGTAAGGACGCAATTTGGGTCCCTAGCCTAAGTGATGAATGAAGTTAGACCCAAAAAGCCCAATACAATAAATTTGTAGAGAGTAGGTTGGAAAACTGGGCTTTAACGAGTTGAACAACAAGAATAATGGATTTAGCTGACAAGAAAAGAAAGATAAACTAATTTAAGCTAAATAAAATCGTCATCGACACAGTCTGAGGAGATCAGTTCTCATATATTTCTCTCAAGTTTGATTACAAAGTCCGTTCTTGATGGTTACAGTGTTTTCTCTTAGTTTCTTGATCTTCTTCTCTCATTGCCCTCTTCTTCCTTTATATTATCTTCCCCTTTCATCTCTACCCTCCACGTGCAGACCAGATAGTTGGTGTTGATACTTGTCCCATCAGCACCTTCCTGAAGTCTTTGTGTAGTAGCTGTAAAGCTGAAAACCATTGTTCAGGTATCACTTCCACATTAATGCGGCCAGAGAATTAGCTACAGAGTATTTAATGCGGTGGTAGCAGCTTTCTCTTGAGATATTTCATGGCCTCCTTTTGCCCTATTCCTTCTTGATACTTATCCGCATCGGTGGAATTGTCCAGCACGTTGCTCTTGGTGTCAAACCATACCTTCTGACCTTGGCCTTGCTCAGCCGAGGAAGTATTCATCCTCGGACTATCTAATTAGTTGGTCGTGATCAGATTTCAACTATTCACTTACCAATATGGACTCTCATAAAGGTGTTTACCCGTCTTCGGACTTCTTAATGTCCTTGGATTGGGCCCCTGGCCCAGTATACTTTACAGATACGTACTTCTAGGCCTATCATCCCTACAAGTGTCAATTGTTTTGCTTATTTATAATAAACTTCCTTTGGCATAGTATCCTTCAAGCAAATTCAAAAGAAAAGAACAATAAGTAAGATAATTTTACTATATTAAAATATAAGCATAAGTTGCAAACTTGGGGGAAAACAAAGTGAAAAAAAAAGACAACAACGTGGAGTGTATTGTGTGGGATTTAATTATAAGGATGACTTTTTTTTGTCTGAAAATTTTGATAATAGACTATTAGTTGAAGTAGAATTTAAATTTCTAAAACTTAGATGATAAATTTTTATCTAAATTCAAATTATTGTTAAATCTTATCTCTTAGTCAAGAGTCTTGCAGCTTAATATCCTAATAAAATATTAATTTAATAAGATGCAACTTGACAAAAAAACAAAAACAAAAACAAGATGGTGAGTTGTTTGGTATTTAAGTTTATAAAATTTTGATGATAGACTTTTAGTTTTATTTAAATTAAACAATTTTTAAATGTTATCCATTAATTTGAGGAAATATATCATAACAAATAATATAAATTAATTTACTAATTAGTTGTTCTTAAAATGCTGATAATAGACTTTTAGTTTGAGTAGAAGTCAAAAGTTTTATATATATATATATATATATATATATATATATATATTAAGAAAGAAAATGTGGGTTGTTGTCTGGATTTAGTTTAGAATTTTTATTATAGACTTTTAGTTTGAATAGAATTTAAAATTGTTGAAATTTGAATGATAAAATTTCATCTAAATTAATAAACCGTTGTTAAATATTATTCCTTAACTAGTATGTAATCCCGTGTTACCGCACGAGACTGGTTAATTGTAATGATGCTATTGGCCAATTTTTTTGTTTTTGTTTTGTTTTTGTTTTTTTGGGTTTATCACACGGATGATAGAATTAAATCAAACAATGAAAAATATATATTGCATTTTATTATTTAAGTAATGCTATTGGTCTTTTTTTTTTGGTTTATCATACATAGGATAGCATTAGATAAAACAATGAATAAAAAAAAAAATACTGCATTTTATTATTTAAGTGATCCTACAGTGAAAAAAAAGAGAATATTGCATTTTATTATTTAAAATATATAAAGGGACATTAAAAAATAAAAACTGATCATTGAGGTTGTAATCTTCTTGGAGGCGCCAATGAAGCGCTAATGTATGAGAGTGTGAAGCAAAGAAGAGTGGGATTTAACATTGTATTTGAACCCGGCTTTGCTCTGAGAAATCCGTAAGGAGGAGGAGGAGAGGATAGTGTGTGGATCTAGTTGGTAAAGGTTGAGAGAGGAGGAGACATGGGATGACGATATGGAATTAGGAGGAGATGATGTTTTACTTTTATAGTCTTTCTCGTTGGACTCCTTGGTTCTGGTTGTGGGATTAGAAGAGCTCCAGACTCTATTGAGATTACGCATAAAAGTGTGCAGGTGAGATGTTCTTACTTAGGCCAATAAGTATTATCATTGTGATTTTCTTGGCTTCCGTGTTAAACGTTAATGCATCATTTATTTGGGAACAAAAATTAAAAAATTTAGATAAGATACATGACACAAAATTGGAGTCCAATTTATAATCTCCATAAAAGTGTGCCGGTAAGATATTCTTACTTAGGCTAATGAGCATTATCATTGCAATTTTCTTGACTTCCGTGTTAAATGTTAATGCATCATTTATTTGGACACAAAAATTAGAAAATTTAGATAAGATACATGACACAAAATTGGAGTCAAATTTATAATCTAATTACATTTTTTTTTTTTTGAGTTTTGATTAGGACAAATGGCGCAAAATTGAGAATCCAATTGAAATCTAATTGAATTTTCTCTCTGCTTCACCTATTATTATATACTAGTATGTAACCCCGTGCTACCGTACGGGACTGGTTAATTGTAATGATGCTATTGGCCAAAATTTTTTTTTTTGGGTTTATCACACGGGTGATAGAATTAAATCAAACAATGAAAAATATATATTGCATTTTATTATTTAACTAATGCTATTGGTCTTTTTTTTTTTGGTTTATCATACATAGGATAGCATTAGATAAAACAATGAATAAAAAAAAAAAGAATATTGCATTTTATTATTTAAGTGATGCTACAGTGAAGAAAAAAGAGAATATTGCATTTTATTATTTAAAATATATAAAGGGACATTAAAAAATAAAAACTAATCATTGAGCTTGGAATCTTCTTGGAGGCGCCAATGAAGCGTTAATGTATGAGAGTGTGAAGCAAGGAAGAGTGGGATTGAACATTGTATTTGAATCCGGCCTTACTCTAAGAAATCCGTAAGGAGAAGGAGAGGGTAGTGTGTGGATCTAGTTGGTAGAGGTTGAGAGAGGAGGAGACATGGGATGACGATATGGAATTAGGAGGAGATGATGTTTTACTTTTATAGTCTTTCTCGTTAGACTCCTTGGTTCTGGTTCTGAGATTAGAAAAGCTCCAGACTCTATTGAGATCACCCATAAAAGTGTGCAGGTGAGATGTTCTTGCTTAGGCCAATGAGTATTATCATTGTGATTTTTTTGGTTTTCGTGTTAAATGTTAATGCATTATTTATTTGGGCACAAAAATTAGAAAATTTAGATAAGATACATTACACAAAATTGGAGTCCAATTTATAATCTCCATGAAAGTGTGTAGGTGAGATATTCTTACTTAGGCTAATGAGTATTATCATTGTGGTTTTTTTGGTCTCTGTATCATTTATTTGGGCACAAAAATTAGAAAATTTAGATAAGATACATGACACAAAATTGGAGTCCAATTTATAATCTCCATGAAAGTGTGCAGGTAAGATGTTCTTGCTTAGGCTAATGAGCATTATCATTGTGGTTTTCTTGGCTTCCGTGTTAAATGTTAATGCATCATTTATTTGGGCAAAAAAATTAGAAAATTTAGATAAGATACATGACACAAAATTGGAGTCAAATTTATAATCTAATTAGATTTTTTTTTTTGAGTTTTGGTTAGGACAAGTGGCGCAAAATTAAGAATCCAATTGAAATCTAATTGGATTTTCTCTCTGTTTCACCTATTATTATGTATATAGATATATAGATTTGAGGAAATATATTCTAACAAATAATATAAAATTAATTTACTTTTTTTAAGAAGAATATAAAATTAATTTACTAATTAGTGAGAGTAGCCACTTGCTACAACGACGACTTCTAAGCTCTAATTTTATTATAAAGTATATATAGTATGATATAATATGATATAAGATTTCATGCAATTTATTACATATTTTCCCTCCCTCGTGGCATTTCCCTACGCCATACCCAAACCCACGCATCCTAACCTGCATTGGCCATACGCAAATGACCATCCCAGCCCATGATCATCATCATGCCTCAAATCCACTTAAGACAAAAATGCAAAAATGAAAAAAAAAAAAAAAAAAAAAAATCCCCTCCTTCTCCACCCCACCCTTAAACCTTAAAAATGTCCTTATTTTCAGGTTGGGTAAGTCCAATAGTTTGATTGCATAGTGCAAGATTGCAAGAAATATGATCCTCTTTTAAATATAAAAAAGGGTAAAATTTAGATAATTATTTATTATATTGTTAATATAATATCAATCACATATTCGATCATGTTGATTTGTAAGGTTTTTGCAATAAAAAAAGTAAATTTAGTTTTTTCTTAAGATTTGTAACAAGGTTTGAGTTTTTATTTTATTTTGTAAAGATGAGTGATTAGTCTTGAAGAGGAAGAATTATTATATAAAATAAATTCAACGTCTGAGTGCCTATATATATATGTAAGAGTTAGGTTACAAACACATAAAATTTGACAATTTTTTTCGCACCTGTTAAGTTGGCAATATTTTATTGATTCTCATCTAAACTTATCACTAACATCATTTTTTTTTAACTATTACTGACAATCTACCCCATTAAATGTCAAAATTTTCGTGTCTTTAGCCTTTCTCTACGTGTAAATTTATACCAAATATCAACTTTTCGGTCAAAGAGGGGGAGAAGGTAGGTCTTTTTTATTTAATTATTTCTTTGTCAGGGTTAATAAGTAATAAATTGAGTGTATAAACCTAAATTCGAGTGTCACTTTTGGTCAAGAAGCTGTTAAAACCTCACTTTATTTTTCTTCCTTTTTGATGAATAAAACCTCACCTATGTGAGGATGGCTTTGACACGTTATAAGTTAGAACTAGTACTGTCTGAAAATTGAAATATATAATGAGACGTAGCACGTAGACAGAGATTGGCAGAACTAAATAGCAATTGTGCGTCACTGCATATGTTATCGTTCCATTAATTTTGAACTGTGCATACAGAAATTATTGAAAGAAAATCTTTATAAATGTTAATGTGTACGCATTGACCGACGAGGATGACCTCAATGAAATTGAATATACATGACAATATTTAGTTGGTGTGTCTTGGTGACACATTTACTTGGGCAGTTGGGCCATCACATATATGATATATCCGATTTGGCATTGGGTTCTAGAACAATAAATTTATAGATGCAAATGATTTTTTTTTTTCATAATTATTAGCATTGATAGTTGTGATTAATGTATAATAAAAATGATTTAAAGTTTCAATAAGTTCAAATCCTCTATTCTCTAACCATCGAATTATTTTTTAAACATATACGTTAATTGAATCACAATTTAATACTTTATATTTTTTAACATCATTTTATCTTCACTCTCAAAAAAAAAAAAAAATCATTTTACCTTAAAAAATTATAAAAATAACTAGTGCATATCCCCGTACATATGCACAAGTAAATTTAAAAACAATCACAATTTAAAAAATAATTTGGTGTAAAAATTACAACTTACACATTGTTTAAGCCATTAATTTCTAAAATATATAATAGTTTCTTATTTTATATATATATATATATATATGAGTTTAACTTACCTCAAGTATTTTTTTAATTGAACACGTCATTTTGTTTTAAATATATAATGACAAGTAGTAGTAGATTTTAATCTTCACATTTTATTTAGTTAGTAGATGATGTGACAGTTTCTCATTAAAACAAAATGAAATTTCAGTTAAAAAAGTATTGGAGGTAAGTCAAAACCTATACATATATATGATTTAGAATTTAATTGGATCTAGACTTTTTAATTTTTGTAACTAATAATTCACTTGACACACATATTTAAAAATTAAATTCTAATTTAGCAATTAAATTTTCTTTCCACTTTTCTCTCCGCTTTAACTATTAATATATATATATATATATATATATATATATATATATATATATATTAATGGCTTGTTTGGAAGTTTAGAGAGGGAGGAGAGTAGAGGGGGGAGTAGAGGGAAGGGGAGTAGTGGGGAGGAGAGTAGAGGAGAATGATTCACCTCCACCTTATTTGGATGTTTTTAAAATTAGTAAGGGGGAAGGGAGTAATTAGCCCTTCCCCTTGTGTAATTTTGTTAATATAATAAGGGTAAATTAGGTAATTTACTTGGTCAATAGTTTATGTACTCTACTCCCCCTCCAAATCTCTCCAATTTGGGGGAATTAAAATTGGAGGGCTAGAGGGAGTCCAAACCCCTCCAAACTCCTCAAAACCCCTCCTCCTCATTCTTTAAAAAACTTCCAAATAAGGTAATTGCATTACTCTCCCTCCCTCTACTCTACTCCCCTTCTTTTTTTAAACATCCAAACATGCCATAATAGTTAAAGCGTACAGTCTCAATCTGCAAAGAGTACAGTCTCAATCTGCAAAACTATTAGAAATACTTTTTTTTTTCTTTATTGAAGAAAATTGCGAGTTTGCGACCTTCTCGGCTAGATCTATCTCTATCATTCTAGAACTACTTTGAGAAAGACAAACTTTTTTTTTTTTTTTTAGAAAACTGAGAAAGACAAACTTAGGTGCAAGTGTTTCGTTTTGGACCTTTTGGTTTAGGTGAAACCGCGTGTATTGAAGTTCGCAAGTATCTTCACTCTTCAGACTTCAATAAAAGAAAATAAAAATGTAGATAAAAAAAGTTTTGTAATTTGAGACTATTCTATTTTTCTTACATATGTCAGGTTTTTACCGCAGGATTGTACATCTCTGGCTTGAACAATATGTAGTTTAATTTTTATTGACTTTCATTTCTTGCCTTGCTAAAACAATATAAAAGTTACTTTTCAGGTAGGATTTCTTTACTAAGAAAAAAAAAAAAATTCTAGATCTATATATGTTTTGATTTAGTTTGTCATTATTATAAGACCATATTTTATTCCTCCGAGATACGTAGTGGAATGTCATAGGGGGGAACAAACGAAGTACCAACCAAGAAATTTTTTTTTTTTGAAAAGAACCAAGAAGAATTTTGAGAAGGAAGCTTCCTATAATTTTTGTTTTTTCCCTAAGAAACGACACAATATATATGGTGTACCTTGTGCATGCACAATGTGCAGTTGTGCAAACGCAGAGAGAGAGAGAGAGAGAGAGGATAACATGATTAGGTGAGTAGTTACAAAGAAACATTTTTTTCCTTTCTTTCTTTATAGATAAATACTATTGTCACACCCATAGGGAGCTGAATTCCCGGTCTTACCTTCCAAAAATCATCAAGTACTAATACCATAGCTTCCCTTAAAAAATGAAAAAAGAAAAAAAAGAAAGAAGATTGAGCTACGTTCAACTTATATTATTCAAGTTTGAATTGTCAAAGAAAGAAGGTTTGGTTGCTTATTATTATTATTATTATTATTATTATTTTTGTTAGTAAAACATTGTTCTTTTCAATATAAAAAATTGCTCACTAAAATACATCTTAACAACCTTCCATAGTCCCCCTAAATAGGGATAACAATGGGGAGGGGATGGGATTTTCCACCTTGCCTTGTTCTATAAAATTCTACTTCGTGTTAATTTGTTTCACAATTATTACAATTTTTTTTCCTAATAAAACCTATTTCCTAATATAAATATAGTTGAAATTACAACTAAAGTTATCCTATTAAATCAAACTAATTTTTAGCAATAACTGAATAATATTATCCAATTGTTTAACAAGTCAATATCACAACAAAAACAAAAATCTTAATATCCATGCATTTAAATAAGCTAGTATTGATTTGTTTGTTTAAATAGCAGGGATTTAAGGTATAAACAATTTACAATTATAGCGTTTATCAACACGGGACAGTACGAGGATGGGGAGGAGTGGGGCCAAAATGTAAACCCATCCCCGCCTTACTCCTTAGCAGGAGTTAAAATCTTGTCCCATTCTCATCGCACCACCTATGCAGGACGGCAAAAACCCATATGGGGCGAAGCAGGGAGGAGCGAGTCAAGGTGAGGCGAGACAATATTGTCATCTCTACCCTAAAGTCCAAAACATATACATATATGCAGGGCCGGATGAATGGTAGAGCAATAGACGCGGTCGCCTAAGGCCCCATGTAAAAAAAAGGCCCCCAAATTTTAACCAATAGGGTTATATATAATCAATAAATAAAATAATATTTGTTTATTAAATAAAAAACAAACAAAAAAGTGAGAAAAATGCGAAGTCCACAATATTTTTCACAACACTTTTACAACAAATACTAAGTAGGAGATTGTTACAATCTGTTATTGATGACAAAAAATAATTATAGTGGTGTTTTCAAATAGAAAACAAGAAGCAACTTAAAACTTAGGATTTGTTGTAAAAAATATTGTGAATGTTGCATTTCAAAAATAATAATAATAATAATAAGAGTTGAGTTAGCAAACTTTTACTAGTTTTCATCTAGATCTACCATTAACACTACTCTTTTATTTACCACTATCAATCTGTCGCGTCAACAAGTGTGAAAAGTTTTGTCAAATTTTTTGTGTCTATAAAATTTCTAAAAAAAGAAAGAATTCTACGTAGTTCATGTTAATTAGTAGTAATTTTGAATCTAAAATAAGAAAATCAATTTTTTCTTTAAACCTCTAAACGCATCAAGCCACCCCTGCATATATGACAATTTAAAAAGAAAAAATATGACAAGTCTTGATATTTAGTCACACTTTGCCGACGCTTTACATCAAAATTCATGAGGTAAAACATGTAAGAGGTCAAGTTTATATTGTTGAAAAAGGAGTTTGAAACTTTCAGGGTCAATTTGTTTGATTGGTGAACAAACTCGTAAAGGCTACTAACATTGAATTAGACAAGCAGCTACAGGTCAATATAGTGACATCGGACAAGCATATCTTAAACCCAGTAAAGCCAATTAATTAGCCAAAAAAAAGAAAAAAAAGAAAAGAAAACCCCAGTAAAGCCAATTAATTAACCAAAAAAAAAAAGAAAGAAAAGAAAACCCCAGTAAAGCCTGAAACATCAACAAAATAATTGTATTAATCTTTGGCAGATTGTTCCACAACAAGACAACAATTGACGCGTTTAACTTAGATTTGACATTAACTAGACAATGAAGATTGGGAATTTATCAAAAGAGACATTAACTAGACAATCAAAAAGATACGGGGAGTTGAACTAGTTTTAGTTTTGATATAGTTGAACTAGTTTTCTTGGCCATTATTTCTTTATTTTTTTTCCAGAGCCAAAGTCAATTTATTTTATTGACCAGCTGATTGTAGTAAACAATAAAATCAACTTTTCTTGTATATTAAGATAAATGCTCTCTTCGATGTAATCTAGAATCGGCAAACATTTAAAAACACATATAGTGCGTTTGGATTGAACTTATTGTTGCTGAAACTGAAAATTAAAAACTGAAAACTGAAAACACTGTAGTAAAATAATTTTTAAATGTGTGAATAGTACCGTAAGACCTATTTTTAATATTTTTTATTGTATGAACAGTGCATAAACAGTGTATGCACTGTTTATGCACAATATTTTTTTCTCCCAAAGTCAAACAATGCGACCAAAAAAAAAGAAAAGGGAAAACGCGTTTCAGCAAACGCGGACGCCGAATCCAAACTGCACCATAAGGCTTCTTTTTTTTTTTGGTAATCAAAACACATAAGGCTTCACCCGGTAGCTTTCTCTTGTTTATTGGATCGATTGAGTTAAAGGGTATACCATAGACTTGTGCACAGGAAATATCGAATTGGTCAAACTCTCCTCACTCCTCACCAACTTATGCTGAACTTTTCTTGCAAGATAGGCTTGCCAATAACATTATTATTATTGTAAAACACACCAAAAAAAAAATCTAATGCATGCCTTAAGCATATTGGTTTAAGGAATATTTTTAGAAATTTTGTATGAGAAAAGAAAAAGTAATAGATTTTTTTTTTATGGCTTTTTATAATTTTTTTATGAAAATGGTATTAATTTTTTTAAAAAAATAGTTTATTAACAATTGACTTGAAGACACCGGTTAAAATGACTATTTAAAAAAAAAAAAAAATCAAATTATGCCTTGGAATTAAATTAATGAGTGCATTTTAAAGGCAAATGTTGGCTGGAAAGGACAGCCAATCTCTGCTTTCTCAAGAAAAATTCCAGCTACCTTTCATTCAGCCATATGGCTCAGTTTGAACTTCATTTGAAGAAAACTATACTTTGAGAGCTTTAACGACTACTACTAGGCCTATATTATTAAAAAACAAAAAGATTTTAGGACTACAAAAGTTAAGCCTGTCAATCATCATTTTGGACACTATATCTACGATATTTCATATTTATCTCTTATCAACATACCCATGGCAGTTGAACCACCCAAAAAAAGCTAAAGAATTATTGGTACGTTGCCTTTAGAGATTTTTAATTTAGGTTCAATCGCAACCATCCACTCTAAATTATGGGAAGGTTGTAATGAGCAATCTAAACTACAAAATTTTGCAGCTAACAGAACCATTTGATATTAATTTATAATGTTCACCTGCTATGCAAATTAGTGTCTAAAACACTAAATTAGCAGATTACTAGATATATTAATCTAAAATCACAGAATTGAGTGCTGAATTATTGTAGTTTAGGATTCATATTACAAATACTATATGTTTTAGGCTTTGTTTGGTAGGAGGGATAGGAAAAAAAAGTATGTATATTGTATTAAATTCCTAATATATTCCTATATATATATATATATTTGATGGCAACATAATCCTATATTGAATTGTGTTTAATAAATCAAAGAGGTAAAAATTGGCAAATCACTTATGTAAGATATTTTCTCTTCTATTTTCCTCCAACTTTGAAAGATTAAAAATGGTGAGTTTGGGTGAAAAATGATCATTACTCTCTTTGTTTCCTATACTTTTTTTCTTTTTTTAATTTTTAAATTTACCAAACAACAGAAAATATCAATTAAATTTCCATTTTTTCTTTACCATTTTCTACCCAACTAAAATCACTCTTAAAGAGTGAGTGGCTACCCACTTTAGAAGGCATTTGATTGGTTTTGATTTATTTGTAATGATTGAGTAAGATCCTCATAAGATCTTAGGATATGTCAACAAGATTCAGGAAAGTATGTTAATGGGATTAGGGAAGGCTTAGACTTATTTTCTCATTTGGTCCAAAAAATCAAAGATTCTAATGCAGATTATTTATACGTTTCTAGCTGGGATTATGCCATCCACGACTAGAATCAAACTTAGCCCAAACAGCCTAGGCCCTTGGTTCTCTATAATCTATAATTCTATATACCAAAGTAGTGCATGTGACTATTTTGGGCCAATTGGGCCTTTTTGTAATACATATGGGCCATTACCATCTCTTTGGGCCCAAAAAAAATCATATCGGTGGGCCCTATCTGAAGCAACAATCACAATTAAACCAGCACAAATATTCATCACTCTTGTCTTGAATCTTGATTCTATCAATCTTAACACCTACGAGATCTCCTGTCAATCATAATATTACACACTATTGTAATATTACTGTAATTTCTACAACTTTAAATTATTTAAAAAAATTATAAAATTAAGATAATATGATATATTTTATAATTTTAAATTATAATAATATTAAAAAATATAATAAACTAAATATTATAATATTACATTATAATAACATACATCACGTCAAGAACAATTCACAACTAATCAAACTTCGGCTTAGCCCACTTAAACCCTATGAGCTGTTACATATACAAGAAAAACCCGCACAACAAACAAGCAGTCACTTTCTTTCTTTAAATTTTTTGTTTCCTTTTTTTTGAAGAGCAATCATAATACAGTCCCTTTAATTTCCCGGCAAGACAAAAAAAACACTCAAAAACCCTAATTCCTATTTTTTTTTTTTTTTTTTTTCAGTTCCACCAACCAGAGAGAGTAACAGAACCAAACAAAACCCACCCTTTTCCTCATTCTTCTTCACAGTTCATCAAACTCATCAAAATCAACCAAACCCATTTTTTGTTTGATTGTTCAGCATTCGATTTTTCAACAATGGCGGATAATCGGAGCGAGGCGAGTGATTACTCGTCGGAAGAAGAGGGCAGCGAGGATTACAGGCGAGGAGGGTACCACAAGGTCCAAGTCGGTGACACTTTCAAGAATGGATGCTATGTTGTGCAGAGAAAGCTTGGGTGGGGCCACTTCTCCACTGTCTGGCTCGCTTGGGACACTCAAAGATCGGTAGGTACACTCAAATGAATGAACTTGATTTGTTTCTTTGTTTGTTTGGTCAGAAAAAAAATTGAAAGAAAGACTGAATTTTGAGTTGATTTCAAGAAAGAAATGGAGAAAAACTTTTGTGGGTTTGAGAAATGGAGACCCCACTTGAGCAATTGCCTGGAGAGGTTGAGAGACTGTGAGAAACAAAAAAAAAAATGGTGTTTATTAGCTTTTTAGCTTAGATACAAGTACAGCTATATCCAAACACATTGGGTAGAACCCTAGTCCACTTTGATTTGTCTGAGTTTAGTTTCTTACAATACTCTAAATTAGGGAAAGAAGACAGAATGAAATGGAAAGAATATAGTTTTTGTTTTTGCGTTTAGTGCATTCCCAAAAGAATTTGTGTTATGCTAAAGAGGGGGAAAATATAGTAATATTACTATTCCATTTTTATTTCCTTTGGAGAATTTGGGGTTCTTATTGCATTATTTGTTTTTTGTGTTTTTCCATTTAGATGTTTACTACATGTTTTGTCTTTTATTTACTCTATTTAGATTGTATATACAAATCTTGCCAATGACCTTTAGATCAACTAGCACTTCCTGGTATTTCCAAGAGAGACATCCGGGGTTTGAATCCTTCTTCTCCAACTGAAGATGTATCAAAAAATAGATTTTATAAAGCTGTATTGCATCGGATGTTTTTTCACTGACACATTTCTGAATACTAAATTGGGCCCGTGTGGTTAAATTTCATTGTTCAACTCATTAACATCATGAACTATTTATTGTCTGTAGCGATATGTAGCTTTGAAAATTCAAAAGAGTGCTCAGCATTACACTGAGGCTGCGTTGGATGAGATAAAGATTCTCAAACAGCTTGCTGAGGGGGACCTGGATGATAAGAAATGTGTTGTGAAGCTTTTGGATCATTTTAAGCATACAGGGCCAAATGGGCATCATGTTTGTATGGTTTTTGAGTATTTGGGGGATAATCTTTTGACGCTTATTAAGTATAGTGGTTACCGAGGGGTTCCTCTCCACATGGTTAAAGAAATTTGTTACCATATTTTGGTTGGTTTGGATTACTTGCATCGTCAACTCTCAGTTATACATACTGATTTGAAGCCAGAGAATGTCCTGCTTTTGTCGACAATTGATCCATCCAAAGATCCTAGGATATCAGGTGCTCCTCTCATCCTTCCAATCAGCAAGAATAAAACTTTGCCCGAGTTTCAGGCTTCAAAAGACACTAAGAGTTTGAGTGGGGACCTGACCAAGAATCAGAAGAAGAAGATTCGAAAAAAAGCTAAGAAGGCAGCTCATGGTCGTGTGGAGCAGGAAACTACTGAGGGAAATGAAGCAGATTCAAAATCACTTGGTGAAGAAGATTCCAGTACTAATATTAAATCAGTTGAGGGTTCTTTTGAAGAACAACCAAATAATTCTGTGAAAGATGAATCAACAAAGGGTGACGAAACAAAGGATAGTTGTGAAGGAAGTGGTAGGAGGGGGAGCCATTCCACAAAGAAGAAGCTACTGGCAGCTGTTGATCGTAGGTGCAAATTGGTTGATTTTGGAAATGCTTGTTGGACATATAAGCAATTTACCAATGATATTCAGACAAGACAGTATAGATGCCCAGAGGTTATTCTTGGATCTAAATACTCAACCCCTGCAGATCTCTGGTCCTTTGCTTGCATTTGCTTCGAGATGGCCACTGGAGATGTTCTATTTGATCCTCACAATGGTGACAACTATGATAAGGATGAGGTACGTGCATATTGCTCTTCAGTTTTAACTGATTGGATCAGACAAACCTATTGCATTTGATCTTTCAATCACCAGTCTTTAATGCTGGAGGAAATGCAGATTTCCAAAGAATTTGGATTTCAGTTTTCCAGTTTAAATGACTTGAATAAAGTATCAAAAGGCTTCTTCTTTTTTTGATCTCTATCAATGTAATTTATGGGTAGCTTCAAGCTTTATTAATACGTGGATTTGAAATGATTGAGTAAAAGAGGTTGTTTTAAATCTATATCATAAATGGTCTTCTTGGAGCAAAATTCTCAAAGATCAAATCCATATCAAGTGATCATACTAGCAATTGTTTTTTCAAATCCTTTGATTTTGAGTCTTAAAATCCAAATGCAATTTACGGGAAATGTGTATGAAAATTTTGAAACACATTCCCTGTGCTTTTGCCACTTTGAATAGAATCTCCTAGTTCTTACACATGTTGCTGATGCTGCGTGTCTGTGCTCATGTTCTTTGTTTAATTTTTGTGGGGTGCACTTTCTTGTTTATCTTGATTTCAAATCTTTTTGAAATCCATATTATGCCCTCTGTTAAATTAGCTTTATTCATGTTGTTTTAACATCAGTATTATGCATGTTGTCCTTGGTTTCCAAACTGATATATACAAAATCAACAATTAAATCTAATACATGTGGCATGTACATTGTGGACTATGACCTATTCAAAAGGCACCCCTCCCTCTAGAAAATGGTGCATGTGTTCTACCCTGTTAAGACCTTCATTCATACTCCATACCTTCAAACCACGTTCTATTCTCTGTTACCTCAACCCATACAGATGAACCATTCTTTGTGTCATATGATTTTACATCAGCATATGGACATCTTTCTGTTCTATCATTTGCAGTTGCTCTTCTTTTAAATCTCCATTAATTATGACCTCTGATGTACTTGGTGATGTAGTGGGCAATAGCCATTGTAGTGGCAATACCTGAACTATTATTGCCTTCATTTCTGGGTATACTACTTTGGTTTATAAAATTTGGTTATCTCCATTTTCTTCTTTAGTTAAATAGGGAGATTTGACCTCTAACCTATTACCATTAGAAGCAGCTGTTGTTCCATTCTGCATTAGTAGGTCCTTTGGCTTAATCTATGGATTTATTTTATGTGGCATTAATAGGTTCATTCTCTGTATGATATCTTTTGACTGATGCACAATCAATTAAAGAATCGCTTGGGTTGCGTGTTGCTAGTTTAATTTGAGCAGTTGTGTAACATTTTTTCTCCTCTTTTAAAATTATTTTAAATGGAAAGCAGATACATTTCAATGTTTATTCTCTTTTTGTAGGATGATCCAATATGAAATTTTATTCCCCTTTTCTTGGTTGCCAAACATTTTCTGTTTTATCCAAAAGGGTACAATGGTGACACCGTGTTTGGTATCCACAAGCAACTTCATATATATATATTTTTTTTGAGGGTATGCATAAAGAAAATTGAAACTGAATAAGAACCTGTTATCATCTGTTTCTAGCACATAAAAAACATAAATGAACTTAACGTTAATTCATTGTTACAAGTGGGGGTGGGGGGGTTTGAAGTTTGAACCATAGTTAATAACGGAAATCATGCAATGCCATTGAACTAAAAGCCTCTTGGCAAAATGATCCTAATGCTGTGTAAGTTTCGTCATGATTTAGCATCAGTAGATTGTGACTTTTAATTTTGTTTTCAGGATCACTTGGCACAAATGATGGAGCTTCTTGGAATCATGCCACGCAAGGTAAGAGTATTACATGTGCCTTGGTCTTAGAAAGCAACTTGGTTCATTAACTATTTCATGCTTTTGTCTTCCATTTTTAAGAAACAAAATTTTGATTACTCTGCTGTGTTCAAAGTATGTAGTTGTGCTACCCATTTGCTCACACCACTCATTGTTCAACAAATGTCCTCAGATTGCTTTAGGTGGCCGCTATTCCCGAGATTTCTTCAATAGATGTGGGGAATTGAGGCATATCCGTCGATTGCGTTTTTGGCCTATTAATAAGGTGCTAATGGAGAAGTATGACTTCAGTGAGCAAGATGCAAATGATCTGG
Organism: Quercus ilex subsp. ballota; assembly: GCA_032727855.1. Classification (NCBI taxonomy): domain Eukaryota; kingdom Viridiplantae; phylum Streptophyta; class Magnoliopsida; order Fagales; family Fagaceae; genus Quercus; species Quercus ilex. The sequence continues at coordinate 16,677,436 of CM064908.1, read as the reverse complement.
CTGAGTTCCTTGTTCCATTACTTGATTTTGTCCCTGAAAAGAGGCCAACAGCAGCTCAATGCCTTAGTCATCGATGGATTAGTGCAGGCCCTCAGCTTCTTGAGCCTTCCGTGGCTGATATCCAACTCAAGGCCACAGATGAGTCTCTATCCGAGAATAAAAGGAGGGAAAAGTATGACAGGGAGGCAATGGAAGTTGGATTTGCAAATATAGCTGTAAATGGAGCTTGATAAACAGCCAAAAATTCCCAACCTGTACTAAATTCACCAAAATAGATATGACTAACATGTTTGCGGTAGTATACCCTGTTATGTCATGCAATATGTTTTCTTCACACACACTGACTTCCATTTTATTTGATTGGTGGAGTGCCTGTATCCATCTGAGATTCATGTGCTGTGAGGATGCAAACTGGGAAGCACTTGTTTGTGAAGTGGTTTGTGTAGCTCCACGGATGTCTACTCCAGTTTTGACTTTTAAAAGAGAGCCTCTTCAAGCATGCTCAAATTTGAGAACGCCTTTCTCAAGCATGTCATCCTTCCTTTTTTTTTTTTTTTGGGGTGGGGGGTGGTGTACAATTCTTTGGAGTTGGGCAGTTAATGTATCAAACTTTTCCCTAGATTAGGATTCTTTTTATGTTATATTTGATGGGTAAAAGTTGTACGTTTTATTTGGATTGTTCTTTGTTGGTCTCTTTGAAACAGAGTTGGGTGCTGTGTGGGTTGAGTGATTTAAATTATTTAGCAACTTAATGTGTACGTACTATCATAGAGAGGACAGTGGAAACAATAGTCTCAATAACCTTGGCTCAGACGACCAAATTCACACTCTTTTATTTTTTGAGAATCACCATATTCACACTTCTAGTGATTAGATAGCCTATATTGACCTTCACTTTCATGATGTTTAATTAGAAGGAATTTAATGTGATAATTAAAACTTTCGAGAATAATCATAAGCGTTTGGTTGGCTACTATTTGAGAGTCAAAAAGTTTCGAGATATTTTTCACAGTTTATATGATTTTAAAGTCTCAATCTATTGCATTCAGTCAAAAAAAAAAAAAAAAAGGTCTCACCTGAAGTTAGAAATTTAAATTCTTCTGGTTAGAAGTATATATGTATCCTGCATCTTGCACTTTTGTTTTTTATCTAACTGCAGGAACCTATTAAAAGTTATCCCTAACAAGCAAATAGAGCACACATATCATGAAGCCAATCGATGTGCTGATGCGTTGACTAGATTGAGGACAAGTTCCATTTCTTCTTTTGTTGTATTTTTGAATCCACCGCTTGTGGTAGAAAGTCTTCTGGCTTTTGACAAAACTACTACGTGTTGTAACAGACTTGTTAATTCCTAATTTTATGCTATTATCGTGTTTAACCAAAAAAGAAAGTGACATACCTTATCAATTCTCCCTTGCTTTAATAGCTACATGGGTTGTTTTCTCTCAATTAAATTTACATTAAACTCTCAACATTTGTAAAAAATATTTAAAAAAACTAGTTTTTTTTAGGATTTGTTAAACATTTAGATCTAATTTCTCAAGAATTCAAACAACCAGGCAATGCAGATGGGTAACGATAATGAATTAGTTCCAATGTTTTATAATAATTAACATTTTCTGAGGCAAAACTGTGCAGACTTTCAGCTTAGCAAGACATGTTTCATTTCCTCTCCATCGTTCATTTTTCATGCAGCTGAAGCATATTTAAGTGTCCAAAGAATCGATTGTATCAATTCTAAAACTTTTTGTTGGGTGACAGTAGCTTTATTTGACTCCACACCTTTTTGGTTAGACCAACGCAAAAGAAATCACTCAGTAGACGAAATACCATAATTCACAATAGTTCTGTAGCTACTCAATCAGCCATGGATTTTAAATGTAAAAAAAAATAATGATTTAAAAAGGTTCTTCTATCTTCATTTTATGGAGCTTGTCAAATTGGCTTCATAGTGGCACTCCATTTCATTACAAAATGTGAATAATTATTTCAAGAATAATTCTAGTTCCACCTCTGAAATGCTTCATGCATTTCCCATAAAGAATACAGTGCAGCATTTGCCTTATTGAGTAAATGTGGGACCTCAAGTAACTTCTTGGATAAAGAATCGGCTATGTTGATGTTGAAGCAACTGATGAGACCTCCACTCATTGATTTCAAGGGCTGCCACTGTTATTATCTGAAGGACCATTCAGGTACTATTTATGAAAGTTCATACACCTTACCAATAATGTACAATGCATATTTTATGAAGTACAAAGATTTTATGATCCTCTTGTATAATTACCGATTTGCTGGAAGCCTGGAACTGAATGCTCTGGACATTTGATGTCACCTGTAAAATGGATGATATATGATCAGGTTCCACAGGCTCATACAAGAACAGCATTTGGATCTCATGGGCTTAATTTGCTCCAATGAATTTTAAACCCTAAAAATAACTGAGATTTGCTGGTTAGTTTCTGAGTTTTTAATGTTATCAACTCGAGGGTTAATAGTCTTAATAGCTCCTTATCAACTAGTCGAAGTTCATGAGAATCATCCAAATAAAGTGGATGGTGATTTTCTTAATAATACTTTAACAAAGGAGTTGAATCTTTGCCTACACAATAGAATAATTTTTTTTTCTACTTACAGTATCTTCCTTGTTTTGAGATAGGAATACATGAGGAAAAATGCTACAACAGCACCAACAATTATCCCAGCTGTTGTTAGCCAAAATGCAAACTGCATCAAGTAAAACAGTATGGTAATGGTAACATGTCCAAGTGAAAACAAATCCATGGAAAATTGGAAGTGACTCGTGCACTTAAAAACAGTAAGTTTTTTGACTTTAGGGACCAGCGTACCAAATGTTCTTCAAGGTAGGACCTCAAGTTCATGCCAAAAATACCTGCAACCAGTAAACAATGTCTTGACAAGGACATAAGCAGAAAAACACAGAACCTTTAAATTTCTTGAAACCACAATTTCTCTGGCAACTCAAGTAATCCTTTCATAGATTGCTTAGCAAAAAAATTCTTTCATGTATTTATTTGTTTTATAAGTAATTCTTTTCATGGAGTCAGTTGAGATGAGATTCATTGTGTTTTGACATTAAAAGGATTTCAACCAATAAAGTATAGTATCATTATCTTTCTTATTGAGATTACTCCAAATTTTTTGTGCAACGGAATCATTTCAAAAGACAAATAATTCCTAAATTTCTATGGAAAACAAGTTAGAAATCCGTCCATTCTTTATCGAGGATTTATGGTTACCACTGATGACATCAGAAGGGTTGATAAACAACTCAAGCTTCAGTTTTCATATGATACTAGAAAATCAAGCTTGTCTATCCATTCATTATCTATTCAGTCATATATGCAATTGTTTTAGGTTTATTAACCTTAGCCTCAGATTCCCCCACCAAACTGAGAATTACAACTTTAAGAGGGCTTCCACAACCATTTGATTTAGGCAGTAATTTGCCACAAAAAATTTGAAAAATTATTTCTTTGTCAAATGGATATCTGGGGAGTGAATGATGATCAAGCAGTTGAGGACGGATTGAGATTTGAGAGGGAGATGCACAACTCAACGAGTTAATTTGAAGTTAAGATTTTATTGGCAGGTTCATTACTTGCCTCCATGGTAAATGGGGTTGGGATTAGTTGAGTTTTGGATTTTATCTTATTAATATTTTTTTAATGATAATTGGGTAACCATTGGGTATAAAGTAACCACCCATTTTTAATTGATCTAAATTTAGACCCAATGGGTGTACGGCAGGTTTGGGTACCAAATAACCACCCTATATACGTTTGTAACTTACCAGAATCACCACCTTGTTTTAGTTGCCAGGTTTATTCTTCTCAACGAATTTTAAAACTAACAGCCTTACCATTGTTATTACATGCTAATTGCACTTTCCAGCCTGCAATTCTAAAAGGTTCCCTGTAGTCTTAGTACTGAGTAAAAAGAAAAAAAGGGATTATAGGACCCTACATCATGCGAAAGCTATCATCACAGTAATTAATAAAAAAAGGCGAGTTCCTAGGTGGGCAAATGATGTGACAACTATGCACAAAGCACAATGCAATGCATGTTGCATCACAGTTGCTAAATAAATCAACTATTGATTTAATGCAGGTGAAAGGCATACCCGCAACTAGAGCACCTACACCCACACAAAATGTCCCAACCTGGAGAAGCAATTCCACTCTGCTAACCTCAAGCCTCCGTGAACTGATAAATAGAAGCAAATAAAAATACTGAGAAAATTGTACATCGTATAAACAAATCAAGAACATTAAAACCAGTCATCCAGACCTCAAATTGACAGCAATTGAATCTTCCATTTCTTTTGCAGAGTCAAGAAGCCTTTCAGCCTGACCATGACAAGATTCACATCTGCAGATGCAAAAAGACAAGTGAAAGATGAGCCTAAATAATCAACAATGCTTGTTTTTCGGTTTCCATGTCAAGATAGTGGAAAGTTCCAAATGCAAATTTTTATTAGCAACTTCTCAAAAGATTCCATTTACATTTTTTTAATAAGGAAATAAAGAAGAGGGCACAAAACGTAGAGCCTCCTAAAGGATTACAATCTTACATTTAAATGGTCTGCACAATTTTCTTTAAAAATAAAATGAACCACACAATCAACTATAGACTATAGAATTACAAGAAAACCTCCTAATCATGGTACAACATTCAAATAGTAAGCACAAGAAAGTAGAATTGATCTCTATAACTGATTTCTCAAGCCTTCAATGGTTCGGTTATTCCGCTCTCTCTGAATTATCCACAACAAACAGTGAGGAGAATGATGTTATTTTTATTCTGACTGTACATACCTTTCCAACAAGAATAGACTTCCATTGCCTCAAATCCAGCTTTTGACATTGGGTGATGTCCAAGGGCATCACCTAATGTCAATCGCTTCCATTCTACTTTCTTGGTTAAATCTGGAGTTTCATAAAAACAGAAAGCATGACCTTGTATGTAGTTCTGGTTACATTCATATGGAGGCCTAATTGGAAAGCAATAGCAAAATGCCAGCAAGGCACAACTAAGCAAAGGTTTTGTAGGATTGTTCTATGGACTTGGGCAACTTGGCCAAGATTGCACTTTTTTATAACTAATACACTAAAAACTAACAACTAAAATTGGAGTTTTAAAAGTATTGAAAGAAATAGGAATCGTGGTAAATGTTCTCATTCACAAAAGAAATGGCCAATGCAGTGGTGGCAGCACACTTGCACTATGAGTTATAATTGCTTCCATTTGAAGAACTAGCTTAGGTTAGAAGTGATATTAAGTAAAAACAGCCCGCAAAATTGGTGCTTTTCAGTAGTAATAATAAAGATTAGTAGCTCTGGCCTAAAAATATTAATGTGTCGAGCAGTGGCCAAAGTAATCAATATTATAAGAGAAATGATATGTCTACAACAATTTTACAACATTTTTACAACAAATCGTAAGTGGCAGGTTGTTCATGGTTGTTATTGTTGGGGCAAAAAAGTAATCTTAGTATTAGTTTCAAATTTGAACCAATAACAACTAACCACCTGTGATTTGTTGTAAAATTGTTGTAGACGTAGCATCTCTCATATTATAATATCTTTATGAAATTTAAAATCACAAAATCACTGCCATACATTGATGTCCTACTTTTTCTCATACACTATTTAAAACAAGGCACAGGTGAGCATTGAATTTTTTTATATAAGTTTCATAGTAAATATTGATAAATGAGAAAGAAAAAGAATCCAACTTGATATGCAAGAAGATTTATCAAAAAAAAAAAAAAAAATTGATATGCAAGAAGTACATTAATTTGTAGCATAAGAGTACAGCACAGAGCAAATATGCTTTACATGCACTAGAACCAGGAAATAACCTTTGAAGATAATTTTCCAGCAGCATCTCAATTTCTTCCTCCTCTTCTGCATATAACAGGAGCAGATCAAATAAAAACCTATCTCTATGACTTGTATATGCACCTGAACCATTTCTAAAAAGCCAGGAAGAAGGAAACCTTTACATAGCTTACCCTCAGCAATCTGCTTCTCTAATGGGACAGAGCATTCCACATCATCATATCCTCTCTTAAGTGTGCAGTTTCTTCCCATAATACAAATACGACGTATCTCCTCGGTGTCCTCCAGTAGATCAAGCAACATTTGTCTGAGAGCCCCTGCCCTTGAACCCAATTCAACCTTCCACAAAACAAAAGGAATACCATATAAACTAATATTTTCCAATGCCAATGAACACATGCAAGCCATTCAGAGTTAATTCCATAATACCAAAGTTTGCTTGCTAATACGAAGTTGCTCCAATACATCAGCAGTTAATCGGTTTGGCAAAACCTCGAGTAGAGCTCGTACCTGAAGCAAATAGCAAATTACTGCTCATAGTTCCATTGGATGGCCAGTAGAAAGAGAGATTCATCTATATAATGAAGAAACAAGACAGATTGAAGCTTGAAACTTGAATACTTCTAGGAAAAATCCAGAAACCATTTGTATTCAAATGCACTATCCAATATACTTAAATACAATCATGAGGTGGACACATTGAATCGGCAACATACCGTACAATGGTTCAAGGAGATTGGTTAACCCCAATTTTTCAATTATCTGCAGTCTTAGAGTCTTTCAGTACAAGGACTACTAAACATGGTTTTAGAAAACTTTTTTCCCCAAAGAACCAAAAAGAACCAAACATACACGGACATAGACAAGCCAAGGAGACAAAAAGAAGAAAAAGGAAAAAATAAAAATAATAAAGTATACTCACTATGTTCTCATACTCACACGAGGTTCTAAATTCATTAAACTATGCTCCAAATGCTGTATTCGCGAAAGCAATGCTGCTTCAACAACCTAAAAGTACAATAAAAAAAAATCTCTTCAAGTCTCAAGAAAATCATATGATTAAAAACAAGTAGTCTAATGCATAAGTTCAATTTTACTGAAGTCAAATTGTATCAGAAATACAAGAGCAAATATGATCTCAAGGTCATACCCATTGCTCTAGGTATTGGATGTATATGCATGATCATCAAGATCCTACTCTCTAAATATCAATGATTGCTATCTTACTAAGTCCGTCTGAGTTGATACAGTGGGTATATGCTGACATGAAGATTTTATTATCTTTAGCTTAACCGTTTTGTAAAACCATGTCAATGAGGTGGAAGTCGGTGGTCTCCCTTGGCCTTAGAATGGGAAGAGCAGGGGTTGCTTTTCTTGTGCAAGGAGATAGCAGTAACTTTATGAATTTATATCCTAGGGATGAAAATTGGAATTTAATGAGTGACAACATAACATGATTGTCCCCAAATCAATTATGCTCCCACAAAACTTAATATTACACAACATCTTATATCTAAACCAAAACCAAGAGAGAGAGAGAAAGAGAGATTACATCTGGTGGAGCTTTACAAGTCATGCCAACTGATGGCTTTCAATTCCAGCAATTGGAATGGAATGCATATTTGCTGCAGATCAGTGCATGGCTACAAGATAGGTTCTGTAGGAAACCTCTACAGAACTTCACGGATCACAGCCATTACAGAAATACCCAAAAGGAAAAAAAAAAAAAATATATATATATATATACACAAAATTCAAAAGATCAAAGAACAGCAAAACATTCGTGGAAGAGAGTGAACTAGTAGCCATTGACCAATCAGAAGTGATCTTAAGAAAAATTTATTCAATTTCACTACAGACAACTCACTCCCCTCAAACTTGCATGCATTCCTTTCTCACCAAACATATTTGCTGCACATCAGTGCATGGCTACAAGATAGGTTCTGTAGGAAACCTCTACAGAACTTCACGGATCACAGCCATTACAGAAATACCCAAAAGGAAAAAAAAAAATATATATATATATATATATATACACAAAATTCAAAAGATCAAAGAACAGCAAGACATTCGTGGAAGAGAGTGAACTAGTGGCCATTGACCAATCAGAAGTGATCTTAAGAAAAATTTATTCAATTTCACCACAGACAACTCACTCCCCTCAAACTTGCATGCATTCCTTTCTCACCAAAGTTCAATGCTCCACATTAAAAATAAAGGAATGGACTTCCAAATTTCAATATTCTACCGCTTACCAAAATATTCTTTCAAACATGCCAATAGCTCAACCATTGCTCTTGGCATAATCCACTTAACCCAAAACAAGCTAATATACAAGAGTCCACCTTTCCCAAGTGATTTCTTCCCATTTGGCTTATACACACAACACCTTCCATATTTATTATATCACACAAAAAATAAATTCTATGTCTAATAAAACCAAAAAGATAAAAAGATAAATGTTTCCCACATCAACCTCATCTTTTTATCTAATCAACCTTTTCCATTCCTGACATCAGCTTGCTTCTAATAACTCTCTAATTTATAAATATTATAGGAATAATAAATTAAACAAAGTAAAGATTGCCTAATTAGAGCAGAATTTGTAGCCATCAAAACAAGAACTACATACATCTAGCGATGTTGTGTTTTAGTATGTAATGTCAGAGATTTCATAGACCAAACTAACCTCAAGCTCAAATGGCATACATGGCCCTCCATTCATGTTTTTGGGGTTCAATCGACCCAGCAATGTTTCTAGAAAGGCCTTCCCGCCTTTACTACAGGTTATCAAAATATAACAAGTACAACAATGTCAGTTCACTCTGAACTATATTAGATTAAAATTCAAGGTCTAATGAAAACCGAACTGCTCTAGAAGACAAAGATTACCTGTTATAGTCAAAAATAAGGACGCACTCTTGCATTGCCATTGCTCTCAATGAGCCCAGATTAAGAAGAATAGCATGCTCACGGACCTAGCACATGAAACAGGAAACAATTTTTTTGTAAAAGTGATATGAACACCAAGCCAAATTGGTGACCATTTTGATCCACCTTCATAGATTTTTTTGTGCTTCTTAATGTAACCCTCAACCAGTTTTCCCATTGATGCATTCCAAAAGTTCAGCCTGATGAAGAATTTGGAATAGAATATTCTTCCTGCTATCTATTCATTTATTTTTTTTATCTACTTTTTTACTCCCAAATTCCACTAGGATGACCACCTAGTCCTCAAAAGCTCTCTTATTCATATATGTATGTTTTGCATTTCCTTTTCTTTTTTTTGAAAATATAAAATGGGCACTGTAAGAATCATTTGCTTGAATAATTATTCATGGAACTGCATACAGAATCCAAGCCAATTTCTATTTATTAGAATAAAAATGAAATATAGTTAGGTTCCATCAAAACAAAGAATCAATGACGGTTCAAGTATTATTTATTTCACAGCTTCTATACATGTGAAGTTGCAGATATGGAAATTCTCAAGTGTGTCAGCTAATGTATTTGTTTAAAAATAACGAAATAAAATCTTTACAATCCCCTTCTATGATGGCATGGCATAAGATATTAGAAAAAGCAATTAATACCCCATTCTCAAGCCACATCTGGCATATAACTTTTGACTTGTGTATGCTTTACAAGATCACTTAATGCAAAATCAATTTAATAAAGCAATTAATTAATACACAAACACACATACAAAAAAAAAAAAAACAAAACAAAACTAGAAAATGGTAGGGCATAGGTTGACATGATACCAGCAAAGCAGGCATAGAGTTTGTTAAAAACAATGATGGATCTACACTTCTTATATCTCGTAGACGAAGACCTGAAAGTGAAAATACTCATAAGCGAAAATGAGAAAGGAGAAAATTAACATCATTATTGCAGGTTATGAGTGTTTGTGTATCCTGACCTAATAAGTAATGCAAAGAAGCACAATTAATAATGCAACAAACCAACACAGCTAGAAGAACTAATATACAATCCAGATTAGGTAAGTGATGTTAAAGGTTTCTTAAATCCAAGAAAGCTGTACAAATAACACAAGAAAGAGAGATTTCAATAGTATGTCATTCAACTATTATTAGTACTTACTACGTCCAGTCACCGAAAAAAAGGAAAATTGTTTCGAATTAGATAGAGATAGTCCATTTCACAATTAAAACTTGAATTAGAATATCTAACCGTGTATAGAGAGCCACGTCATTTAAATCACGAGCTACTGGATACGCCTTTAGATTTATAATGAGTGATGCTAATGATACTATTGAATTTACTATACAAAAATTACAAGTTGATGCGTCACTAATTACAAAAAGAAAAAGAAAAAACTAATTCAGACATTCATGGGTCCTGTTAACAAGAAAGTTTTAATACCAATTTAGAAATATAAATAAACTTTTTTTCTTCTTTTTTTTCATAAAAGCTTTCTAAAAATAGTTCCTAAACTAATACGCTTCCATTAACTTTTAGATGCCAATCATACATTCATTACCACGATAATTTGTAAGTCTTTTGTAGTAAAATTGACTGTAATTTTAGCACATGGGTCCTGTTAACAAGAAAATTTTAATACCATTTCTATAGGAAATATAAATAAGCTACTCTCTCCGTCTCAATTTATTTATTCTGTTTGAAAAGTCAAATTTTTGAAGAGAACATCATCTATTGTCTTGTCTGCCTTATAAAAATGTATAAGTTTATAAAACTATCATTAAATAAATTTATCAGATTTTTTAAAGAGAGTTATTCTTAATGAAGCAACTAAAAAGGTGCCCAATTAAATTTAATTTTTTTAAAATATTAGTTAGTTTTCTTTTCAAATAATTTTGAAAATAAAGTAGAGGTATAATATGAACATTAGTAAACTAATAATTTTTATTTTTAGATACAGGAGAATATTTTGGGACATCCAAAATGAAATAGATAACAATCAAACTGGTATTCATAAAAGTTTTCTAAAGATAGTTCCTAAACTAATGCGCTTCCGTTAACTTTTAGATGCCAATCACACATTCATATTACCACGATAATTTGTAAGTTAAAATTGGCTGTAGTTTTAGCATATTCCTGGTAACATTTAATCCGAATTCTGAAATGGATCAAATATAAAATGATTATTCAATATCCTTACCACTTGACTTCAATAACTGGCGTCTATTGATTTTCCTAGTAGATACCAACCCATTCGACTTTACTTCTACCACCTATGGAATCGTGAAGCAATAAAATTCACGTTAGAGATAGAGAAAAAAGAGAGAGAGAGAGAGAAGAATAGAGAAGAAGAAGACCTCGTAAACTGGCTCGCGAATCCCGAGAGAAAGGGAATCACTCAGTGACGAGGCAACCTTCTTCGAACCGGAAGGTACAGTAGTAGTTGCCAACGAGCTCTGGTGTTGCTCGACCTTCTCATCTTCTCTGGCTTCATCGCCATCAGCGGCTAGGGTTTCCGGTTCGCTCAACCGGTCCTCCTCCGCCGTGGATTTCGCGGAGCATTTCGCTTTACACTGAATCTCCTTGATCACGGTCGGAGAAATCGCGGTCTTGTGCGACGAAAGCAGAGGCGGTGGCCATGGAGACTGGAAGAAGCGAGAGCTGGTGGCGAGATCGGAGAAGAGAGCGGTTGTGGAGCGAGATTGAAGTGGAAATTGGAGGAGATTGGAGGAAGAAGAAGAAGGAGGATTTGCAGTTAGAGCCATGGGGTAATGGTCAAGGAATGGGAGTTGGTGGGTTGGTTGGTTTGCGCTCTAGGACACTGTGCGATCTTTTGGTGAATAATTTATTTCTGGATAATATATTTTATTTTAAATTTTGAGTGGTTTTATATATTAAATTGATTATTTTAAAGTGACCGTTATTTTGTGGCTCGTATTTTGCTTCGTGCTCTCCTTCTGATCCTCTTAAAACTTGAAAGCACTCCCGTTCAATTTTATGACTATTTTACTGTAAGTTTTTTTTTTTTTTTTTACTATATTTTATTAAAATATTTTTTTTTAATATTTTAAAATTATTTTTCTTTCTTTACCTGCAACAACTACTATTTATTTTCTTCCTCCAAATATAAATTTACATAGTTATTATAACAAATTTATAAATTTACATAAGCATACATGGACTGATTTGAGTTATTTTTAGGCAAACAATGTAACTATACACATTTTTTTATGGGTTCAGTTAATGTGTGTCCTTAAGACATATATTAATTATCCATTTTATGAAACTTTTTTTTGGATAATTGAAAAAACTGTCAAAAACATGTAGTCACTTTTTCATTTTTTCATAAAAATGTCTTCTAAAATGGATTACTAATGTATGTTATACATTAGTAAAACATTTTTTTTATTTTATTTTTTATACGCTCATTGATGTGAGTGCTCTAAAACTGTGCAAATTTAGATTGACACTATATATTTTGTATTTAATATTTTATTATTTTTATTTTTTTATGTATCTCGATGATGAAGTAAGATAATGAATAGTAGTTGTGTGTGAATAAAGAAAAATAATTTATAAAAAAATTATATTTTAATAAAATGTATTGTAAAATAGATAATCTAAGAGCATCCACATCAGTCTGTGTATAATAGAAAAAATGTAGAATTTACACAATTTTTCCTAAAAAATGACTCATATTAGTTCATGTATAAGTTTGCAAATTTATAGTTTTGCTAAAGTAATTATGTAAATTTACATTGACACTATTTATTTTACATTTAATTGTTTATTATTTCTTTGAGTATCTCCAGAATGAACAAAAAAAAAAAAAAAGTGGATAGTAGTTGTTGTGTATGAAAAAAAAAAAATATAAAAAAAATTGATATTTTAATGAAATGTAATGTAAAATAGATAATGTGTTTTGAAAAGTGAGTATATAAAATAAAAAAAAATAGATTCTTATGTTAAAATAGACAAAAAATCTTGTACAAATTGATACAAATGCTCTAATATAGTGTGTTTTGAAAAATAAATATGTAAAATAGAAAAAATAGTATTTTTATACTAAAAGAAAAAAAAAATTGCCCCATGTTGTGTGTACTCTTAGATTTTTTTTTTAAAGAGAATCAAAGAAATCTAGAATAGTTTGAAAAAAATAAATTTTTTTTAGAACAGTGTTACTGAGGTGATAAGCATTAACATTTATTTATGGAGGTAGTTTAGCAAGACTTAGGTATAATATTTAAGTACTGTTCTTTAGATTCCCTTTTTAAGATTTTGTCATGTGAATTTTTTCTCATGAGAAGAAAGTGTATTTTTTAATTAAATAATCATATGACTGAATCTTAAGAGGGAACCTACCTAAGTTTTGTCCTTTCAGAAATGGTACATTATAATGACAAGACTAGACTGCGCCATGAGGAGGAAAGAAACGAAAGTGTCTTTATGTGGATTTGGGAGTTAAAAAAAGGAGAAAGCAAAGACAAATGAATAAACCTTCATTATTTCTTTCGTTCTCATTTCTCTCAGCTTGTGAATTAAAATAAATGACAATCAAACAAGCAAAAAAAAAATATATATATATATATATATATATATATATTTATATATATATTGTGGGGTCAATTTTTGTAGCCCAAGCCCAAGAAGATATGGATTTTGAGCCTACTGAACCCAAAACAATAAATTTATAGAGAGTGGGTGAAAGAGTTAGGCTAGAACTGAACGAACAGAATTAGACAGCAATGTTGGTGGATGAATTTGTATTAAAACATGCTCGGACAGATGTAAACGCCACGTCCGAAGAGGTGTATTTATTTCATAAACTTGGGTTACAATTCTTGGAGTTACAGTAATGAAATTCTCTCCTTTTTTACTTCTGATTTTTCCCTCTCCCCTATCAGAGGCACCCCCATCTTATATAGTACTCCCTTCCTACATCTTCACCGTCCACTTGTTCATCATCTAGACGCCCACTTGAGTATATGTCCCATCATGCAGCATCTCTAGTCTTGTGGGAGTGGTGGTAGCTGAGATTGCACTATTCAAGTGTCTTCTCCACATTAATGCGGCCAGGGAAGTAGGTGCAGTGCATTTAATGCGGTGGTTGAGGTCTGTCTCCTTGATATTTCTCCGTTCCTGTTATCATCATGCGTGTCTGAGGTTCATTTCCTTTCTCACATTTATCAGAAGGATTACTTGAGCCTCCCAAACACCTGTCGGGCCAAGCATCTTCGGATCCGAGGATATTGGTCTCCTCGGACAAATGAACATCTCCTCGGACTGTGCACGTGTCCCTCCCCAGACATGCTCCTTTTTCATGGGCCTCTAAATGAGTGTTTTCATCTCTTCGGCCGAACAGTGGTCCTCAAATAGGGCCTTGGGCCCAATACGTTAGGTTGGGCTTTTCACCCCCCACAATAGCCCCTCAAAATTACAGTTTTTCCCTTGCGTTTCGAAGAGAAAAAACGGGATTTTGACTTGCCACGGAGCAAAAGATTGAGAACAGGCGAATTTTGAACTGGCATGTGTGTGGGCATAGTAATAGACGCTTCATTAATGCCGCTGCGGTTTCCATATTCCCAAAGCGCTGCATTAATTGCGTCGGGTGGCGCCTTGTCCTTCGTATCCAACGGTGCGTGATTGATCCAACGGTTGTGGTTTTTCCTTTAGAATTTGGGCGGGAGTGCCCCTGACCCTTCGCTTGACCCCGTATAAAAACCTCGGAGGAAGTTATCTTTTCCTCACTTTGCAAATCTTCAGTCACTCCAGCAAGAACAAACGCACGACTTCGTCCAAATCTCTCAGTCGCCGGTTCCAATCTTCCCCAGAATCTTCACGAATCCTTCTACGAGCCTGCAATCCCTTCTCTGGCCTAATCCTTGTAAGTCGTCGTCCACCGAATCCTCTAGTTTCCTCTTCGGCCAGTCATTTTTGCTTAAGCACCATGGGGAAACTCCAGTACCTGGTAGACAGCCCTGAGCAAATGGAGGCGTTTAGGGCCACATATCGCATACCCCTAAACGTGGGTGTGAGGTATTGCCCCCAGAAAAAATACTAACAGATCGGAAAATGGGAGAAGTCGTCATCCCTCTCATCGCTTTCAAAGAAGGGGGAATGACAATCCCCATGGGTCCCATCACCACTAGCTACCTTCGGAACCATAGGCTTACTCCCTGGCAATGCGCGCCCAATATGTTTAGGATCCTAGGAGCGATTGAGGACCTTAACCTTCACTTAGGATTGGGGCTCACCTGGCTCGACGTAGTACACATGTACGAATGCCACAGCCAGCAAGATGCGGGATATTACTTAAAATCCCGGTCGGACGTTGTCAGGCTCATTTCCTGCCTCCCCAAATCCAACAAAGGGATGAAAGACGACTATGTGATAGTCTCGGGCGCATGGCATGATGGCCATCATTGCCCAACCAAGCATGGGAAGCCAGGTGGGACACGTTAGATTTAGGCACACTAACCATAGGCTTAGGGTCCTCGTCTTTTAGTAGTTTTTGATTCCTCCTGTGTTGCTATTTCTGAGTTTTTAACCATGTTCTGCTGTGATTTGCAACAGATAAAAGACAAGTTTCTCCTCGGCTCAGCCTTACAAATACTGCCACCCTTAATTACCTATTAAGGTCAGAGATTTTCGTGAGCGAGGACGGGCAACTCCGATCGGCTCCCCTTATTCTGGGATACACAGGGAAACCAAAGGGTTTTCAACCAATCGGCAACGCCATTGTCCAGGGAGACCATCGCCTGGCACGTATTGACGTCGCTCGGAAAGGTTTCTTGGCGCCAGACGAGCTTGAACCCGTACCCCATCCAAATCCTCGGGCTATTCCCCCTCTCGTCCCCCTCGGACAAGCGGTTGAAGGTGAGAGGGTCGGCTCTTCCTCCTCATCGCTAGAAGAGCAGATAGATAGATTTAAATTTGGGGGAGAGGCTTCAGGGGTAAACCGAGTGATAGAGGTCTCAGACGCCGAGGAAGAGACCGATAGACAATCAGGCATCCACCTTAATTTGCTAGCTGCTCACTCCGAAGACTCCTCGGACGACGACATGGATCTGAGGAGTTTAATGAAGGGTAGGGGCAAAAAGGCCGAGCAAAAAGGTGCTGAGACTTCCTAGCCGGTGGTAAACCTGCCTCCAGTGCCATTAAAGGTTCCTGACCCCGGCTTAAAGCCCATTCCTGACCTGAGGAAGAAAAGGCCCCACGAGCCTGAAGAGAGGGAAGTGGTCGTGCTACCCAAGACGAATAAACAACAAAAGGTGGCAAGGGACCAACGAAGCAAAAGGGCCTCTTCCACTGAAAGCCGAGACGAAGTCATCGCCGACGTTCGCCGAGGAGGAGGGCCTCGCAACTGGTCTCCAAGGCTGGAGCTGGACGGCTCCCCTATTCCTTGGGACACATCCCTTAGGAATTATGACGAGGGAAGGGCAGGGTACGTTGCTGAGGCTCTGCAACAGCCACTCCTTCTCCCACATGACATGGCCTCCTTTAGGCGCTTCAACCAACAGGAGCTATTCTTGTCCCTTAAGAGGGATATGGCCATGGTAAGTGAACTATTCCTTAATTCAGGTTTTATCCTTAGTTGGCTTTGCTTTTTTTTCTTCACCCAATGTTGAAAATAATGTCATGCAAATTACTCAGCAAATTTACGTGGCCGAGAAATGGAACAAAGAGTCCTACCTCAAGGCCCAAGCAGCAGCCCAGTCCCAGTCTGAGGTGGAGGCCTCTCTCGGCCAGCTGAAGGAGGACTATGCTCTCATGTCTGAACAGCTTAAAGACATGACCAACCAGAGGAACAGCCTCAAAGCCGGCCTGAAAAACGCCGAGACTCAGGCCGAGGATCAGCGCAAACAGCTGAACATGTCAGAGATCAACCTGGCGACCGAAAGGGAGCTAGTGAAGGGCCTCGGAGCTAGTGAAGGGCCTCAGAGCTGAACTCCAAAAAGCCAAAAGAGCGCCAAGGCAGCTGAGCAAAGAGCTCAACTGGCCAAGGAGTCGGTTGAAGCTGAGAGGAAGGCGGCGTATCAGCTGGGGGTAGATGTGACCGGGCAGCAGCTTACTGAGCAGTTTGCCTCAGTCAGTCGTGATTATTGCGACATAACTTGGCAAAAGGCACTGGACGCTGCTGGGGTCTCCTCGGACTCTCCCCTGAGGTTACCTGGGAGTACGTACTATGATTCAGAAATCCGAGAGCTCCCAGGTGCTGACCCTCCACCTGCTCCAGAGCTTCCAGAGGCTTCAGAGCAAAACTTGGTCAGTCAAGCTCCCCCCTTCACCCTTGATGCACCCAAAGAGGCTGGTCAGCCAGGTGGTAAGGGTAAACCAACTGAACCAGGAGAGGACATAGGCAAAGGGTTAGAGGGAGAGAAGACTTCTGCTGAGCCCAAGGGCCAAGCCCCAGAAACTGCTACTCGGATAGGCCAGGCTGCTGACAATGTGGTCCCTCCAGCAAAAGAATAGATACATAGGGCTTTCGTTTTGCACTTGTATTTACTTTTGTTTTTATCTAAGGAATTGTGAACTCTTTTCTTTTATCAATGAAATGGCTTCGTCTTTGTCTCTGATGTTTTCGATACATGTCTTATTACTTATTGTTGCTACATATAACTATACGTTGTAATTATAACAAAATAATGCAGATAAACTTGATTGATACATTATACTGATGGTGTGAGTAATTGAAATTGACATTGAAAAGAACAGTCCGAATAAAAGTTAACAAGTAATGATCGCAGCGAGTAATTAGGTTAGTTTCACATGACAGCGAGTAATTAAACTTAAACATAACTAAGGAAGACAGTCATAAGTGAAAATTAATTTAAACGCAATCAGGAATTTTAGCACTAAGCCCCAGTGACAATAGCTGTGTGGGGGTATTGGCTAACCTGTATCATTTGATTCAAGGACCACGGGGGACGAACGTATTTGAGTGTTAACTAACCCTAATCATCTGGTCCGAGGACTACAGGCATGATTGGATTTAAGTTTAAACACTTAGAGAACGGCAACAGAGTGTTAAGTAACCCTAATCATCTGGTCCGAGGACTACAGGCATGATTGGATTTAAGTTTAAACACTTAGAGAACGACAACGGAGTGTTAACTAACCCTAATCATCTGGTCCGAGGACTATAGGCATGATTGGATTTAAGTTTAAACACTATAGAACTGTAACTGTGTTAACTAACCCTAATCATCTGGTCCGAGGACTACAGGCATAATTGGATTTAAGTTTAAACACTATAGAACTGTAACTGAGTGTTAACTAACCCTAATCATTTGGTCCGAGGACTACAGGCATGATTGGATTTAAGTTTAAACACTATAGAGCTGTAACGGAGTGTTAACTAACCCTAATCATCTAGTCCGAGGACTACAGGCATGATTGGATTTAAGTTTAAACACTATAGAACTATAACTGAGTGTTAACTAACCCTAATCATCTGGTCCGAGGACTACAGACATGATTGGATTTAAGTTTAAACACTATAGAGCTGGTGGCGAATGAGTGTTAACTAACCCTAATCATCTGGTCCGAGGACTACAGGCATGACTGGATTTTAAGTTTAAACACTTGAGAGAAGACTTTACGCAGTGAATTGGCACATCGGTTGAGGAAAAGACTCGATTAATAAAAGTACCTCTTGAGGTTATTTACATTCCACGGACGTGGTATTACATGACCATCCAGGTCTTCCAAGAAATATGCCCCAATGCCTGCTCCTGAAGTGATGCGATATGGCCCTTCCCAATTGGGTCCTAGTTTTCCCCAAGCTGGATTTTTTGCGGTGCCCACAACTTTCCTCAGCACTAGATCACCAGGCTCTAGAGGCCTTAGCTTTACGTTAGCATCATAGCCTTGCCTGAGTTTCTGTTGGTAATGTGCCAGCCGAACCATTGCATTCTCCCTCATTTCCTCAATTAAGTCCAAACTATTCTGTAGTTGCTCATCATTGTCGGCTGGACTGAACGAGCTAGTTTTTAACGTTGGGAACCCGGTCTCTAAGGGAATGACAGCTTCAGCCCCATAGGTCATTGAGAAGGGGGTCTCACCTGTAGACCTACGAGGCGTAGTTCTGTAAGCCCACAGCACATGCGGCAACTCTTCTACCCATTTGCCTTTTGCATCGTCCAGCCTCTTCTTCAAGCCATTCAGTATGACCTTGTTGACAGCTTCTGCTTGCCCATTACCCTGAGGGTAGGCAGGAGTAGAGTATCTGTTTACAATTCCCAGCTCGCTGCAATAATTCCTGAATGCCTTGCTATCAAACTGTAGGCCATTGTCCGAGATGAGAGTGTGAGGAATTCCAAACCGAGTGACGATATTTTTCCACACAAACTTTTGCACATCAACGTCTCTGATATTGGCTAGTGGCTCAGCTTCAACCCACTTGGTGAAATAGTCCGTGCCGACCAGAAGGTACTTCTTGTTTCCTGCAGCTTTAGGAAAGGGTCCCACGATATCCAAGCCCCACTGGGCGAAAGGCCATGGGCTAGATGGTGGATTAAGAGATCCCCCTGGCTGGTGAATGTTTGGAGCAAAGCGCTGACATTGATCACACTTTTTGACATACTCGTGGGCTTCCTTTTGCATGTTAGGCCACCAATAACTTTGGGTGAGGGCTTGGTGAGCCAAGGATCTGCCTCCAGTGTGGCTCCCACAAATTCCTTTGTGCAGCTCTTCCAGTAATAGCTCAGTCGCTTCAGGATGCATGCATAACAAGTATGGTCCCGAATAAGAGCGTCTGTATAATTTTTGGTCCTCGGACAACCAGAATCTGGTCGCCTTCCTCCGAACTTTGTCCGCTTCCCCCTTATCTTCTGGCAATATATCTTCTTTGAGGAATTTGATTAAAGGATCCATCCAGCAGGGCCCGACCCTGACCTGGTGAACTTGGATTGCTTCTGCTTTCGCCTCGTAGGCCTGTGCAAGTCCTCGACAAGGATGACTCTCGGCAGGTTTTGGGCCGAGGAGGTAGCAAGCGTGGCCAAGGAGTCAGCATGTGAGTTACCGCTTCTGGGGATATGCAGCAAACTGAAAGAGTCGAACTCCGACTGAAGGCATTTGGCTCGGCTCAAGTACCCCTGCATTCTTTCGTCCTTTGCCTCAAACTCGTCTTGTACTTGACCTACGACTAATCTTGAATCCGAGAACAATTCGACGGACTTTCCACCCATTCTTCGGACCATAGTCATTCCCATCTGTAGGGCCTCATACTCCGCCTCATTATTTGTTGCCGAGAAGTCCAGTCTCAACGATTTTTCGATAGTGATCCTCTCAGGTGATATCAATACCAGCCCAACTCCAGAACCTCTTTGGTTTGCCGCGCCATTAACGTACACTTCCCAATGGGGGGAATTCTATTGGGAGATCATGCCAACTGATTTTTCATCCATGCCTGATGTGGGCTTTATTTCTTCTAACTGGGGCTCCGTGAACTCTGCCACCAAATCTGCGAGGACCTGACCCTTGACCGATGTGCGGGGCATATATCTTATATCGAACGCCCCCAAGATTGTGCCCTACTTGGCAATCAGACCAGTATAATCAGCGCTTCGGAGTATAGCTTTGAGTGAGAGTTGAGTGAGAACAATGACCGTGTGGGCCTGGAAGTAGTGAGGTAACTTCCGTGTGCCGAGTACTACTGCTAGGATAGCCTTCTCCAGAGGCAAGTAACGAATTTCGGCCTCATGCAGCGACTTGCTTACATAATAAACTGGTCTCTGTACACCACAGTCTAATCGTATCAACACCAGGCTCACAGCACAAGGAGCTACAGCAATGTAGGCGAACAGTACCTCGTCCGACTCAGGACTGGACATGATTGGTGGCCGAGCCAGGTAGTCCTTGAGTTGCTGAAATGCCAAAGCACACTCTTCAGTCCATTCGAACCCCTTCCACTTGTGGAGCAGAGAAAAGAAAGGCCGACACCTGTCTGCTGATCTAGAGATGAACCGATTGAGGGCAGCCGTCATTCCGGTTAGTTTCTGAACTTCCTTGGGATTTCGAGGAGCTCGTAGGTCGTTGATGGCCTTTATCTGGTCGGGGTTAACCTCAATCCCTCTGTGAGTCACCATGTAACCCAAAAACTTGCCGGACCCCACTCCAAATGAACACTTCGAAGCATTCAGTCGCAGTTTGTACTTTCTTAGAACCTCAAAGGTTCTTTCAAGGTCCTTCACATGCTCGGCGACAACCTTGCTCTTCACCACCATGTCATCTATGTAGACCTCGATATTTTTGCCCAGCTGTGGCTCGAACATTCTCGTCATCATCCTCTGGTAGGTAGCACCCGCTTTCTGCAAGCCAAACGGCATCAATTTATAGTGGTAGTTACCAATAGGCGTGACAAAAGCAGTTTTCTTCTGGTCATCCGGGGCTAATGGTATCTGGTGGTAGCCTTGGAAGGCGTCTAGGAAGCTCATCCGGGGGTGGCCGACAGTGGCATCCACCAGCTGATCAATTTTCGGCATAGGGAATGGATCTTTGGGGCAAGCCCTGTTCAAATCGGTGAAGTCTACGCACACTCGCCATTTCCCACTCTTCTTCTTTACCACCACGGTATTGGCCAGCCATTCAGGATAAAAAATTTCTTTGATAGCCCCAGCTTGTTTTAGTTTCGTTACTTCCTCTCTTACTGCATCAGCATGTTCCTTGGACGGGCGCCGAATAAGCTGTTTCTTGGGGGTGACCAGTGGATTCACATTCAAATGGTGACATATAAACTCCGGATCTATTCTTAGGGCTTCATAAGCACTCCAGGCAAACACATCGAGATTTCGCTTGAGGAACTCTACTAGCTCTTCCCTCTCTTGAAGAAGCAGCTGAGATCCGACTTGGAAGAACCTATCGGGATCATCTCCAATAACCACTTTCGTTAGATCCTCACATCGAGTGCCTTCATCTGAATCTTCGACGGGCAGTTCCCGAGACTGTAGCTGCTATAAACCCCCTTCGGACATAGCCGAAGACTCAGATTGGGTCACATGTTGAATGGCAGCCACCAGGCACTGTTGGGCAACGGACTGATCTCCTCGGATCTCATGGATCTGCCCTTCAGATGGGTATTTGACCTTCTGGTGCAAAGTAGAGGGGACAGCCCCAAGCGCATGAATCCAAGGTCTGCCTACGAGTGCCGTGTAGGGCGAATATACGTCCACAACTATAAAATCCAGCTTCACCACCTCGGAGCCGGCCTGCACAGGTAAACGTATCCGGCCTTTCGGGGTAACAGGCCTTCCTTCAAAGCTTATGAGGAGGGAATTGTATGGCGTGAGGTCCTGGGGTTTTAGGCCTAGCTCCTTGTAAAGGTCTGGGTACATTATCTCCACAGCACTGCCTTGGTCCACCATCACCCTTTTCACATTGTACCCTCCTATTCTCAGGGTGATGACTAATTCATCATCATGGGGTTGAATGGTGCCCATCATGTCTTCGTCCGAGAACCCTATCTGCAGCGAGGCTCCAGACTTAACTCTCTTCAGACCTCGGCTTGACTCCCCTGCTGATGGTCGGCCTACCGATATGACTTTCAATGGCCAGGATCCTGTTCTACCCGGCGCAGCGAAGACAACGTTTATAGTCCCTAGCGGCGGTTTTGAGGGGTCATCTCTTCGTGGCCCTGAGCCCGTCTGCCCCCCTCGACCGCTGGAGGGGTGCAAGAGGTGTTTCAGTCTACCATCGCGAACCAGTTGGTCCAAGTGATCCTACAAGCTCCTACAATCCTCCGTGGTATGCCCATGGTCTTGATGGTACTGGCAGTAGAGATTATGGTTGCGCCTCTCGGGGTTTCCTACCATCTTGTTCGGCCACCTGAAGAATGATTCGTTCTTGATCTTTTCCAAGACCTGGTGCACTGGCTCTTTGAACACGGTGTTGACCGCTTGAGGATTCGTCGATCCTGATTGCCCAACAAAATCCCTCCGCGGTTTACTGTGGTTGTAACGGTTCGACCTGAAATCCCTCCTCTCCTGGGGGATAACCTTGTCCTTTCCCTTGCCCTGCTGCTGATCTTCTTCAACTCTCTTATACTTTTCTATGCGGTCCATCAGTTGACGCACGTTTATGACCGGTTTGCCAGATAAAGATGTCCTCAACCCATGGTCAGTGGGGAGGCCGAGCTTAAACGTGCTGAGGGCCATTGCATCATTGTTGCCCTCCATATCATTAAACATCTCCCAGTATCTGTCTGAATATGCCTTCAAGGACTCGCTTTCTTGCATGGACAAGGATAGCAGTGAAGAGAAGGGTCTGGCTACTCTTCGGCATGTGACAAAACGGGAGCCGAATGCTTGAGTGAGCTCTTTGAAGGAGTTGATAGAGCCTGCCCTTAAACCGTCAAACCACCTCATGGCAACGGGCCCAAGACTGGAAGGGAAAACCTTGCACATAAGAGCTTCGTCTCTGGAATAGACTGCCATCCTCTGGTTAAAATGACTCACATGCTCCACGGGGTCAGTTTTACCATTGTAGATGGTGAACGTTGGTTGGTTAAAGCGCCAAGGAAGTCTCGCCTCCTCAATCCTGTACGTGAAGGGTGACCTAGAAATCTGATTCAGAGCCCTGTTCATGGCATCGTTCTCTATGTCCCCACGTGATGGGCTTTTATGCTGCCTCTTACGATGGGACTCTTCTTCATAGGTGTAGGACTCACTGGCTGGTGTCCTAGATTTAGGCTGATAGGTGACATTCCACTCGTCATCAAGATCCTCATTAGAATATGAGGAAGCCCGTTTCCTCTTTGCATGGCGCGACTCCCTTTTTAGTTTCTCAACTTCAAGTTGTAAGTCATGGTTCTTCTCTGCATGGGATATGTGACTTCCGCCCTGTGACTGGCTTTGGCTAAAGCGCACAGTGTGTACACTGCCCTCACGATTCTGTCTTCTCTCTAAGTTAACAAAAAGGTCCACGTGTTGGGATGCCCTGGACTCTGCTTGTTGTTCATCCTGGCCTGCCATCATCAACTGTTGTCTTCACCCTTGCACAAGCTCTCCCCACAGACGGCGCCAATTGTGGGGTCAATTTTTGTAGCCCAAGCCCAAGAAGATATGGGTTTTGAGCCCACTGAACCCAAAACAATAAATTTATATAGAGTGGGTGAAAGAGCTAGGCTAGAACTGAACGAACAAAATTAGACAGCAATGTTGGTGGATGAATTTGTATTAAAACATGCTCGGACAGATGTAAACGCCACGTCCGAAGAGGTGTATTTATTTCATAAACTTAGGTTACAATTCTTGGAGCTACAGTAATGAAATTCTCTCCTTTTTTACTTCTGATTTTTCCCTCCCCCCTATCAGAGGCACCCCCATCTTATATAGTACTCCCTTCCTACATCTTCACCGTCCACTTGTTCATCATCTAGACGCCCACTTGAGTACATGTCCCATCATGCAGCATCTCTAGCCTTGTGGGAGTGGTGGTAGCTGAGATTGCACTGTTCAGGTGTCTTCTCCACATTAATGCGGTCAGGGAAGTAGGTGCAGTGCATTTAATGCGATGGTTGAGGTCTGTCTCCTTGATATTTCTCCGTTCCTGTTATCATCATGCGTGTCTGAGGTTCATTTCCTTCCTCACATTTATCAGAAGGATTACTTGAGCCTCCCAAACACCTGTCGGGCCAAGCATCTTCGGATCCGAGGATATTGGTCTCCTCGGACAAATGAACATCTCCTCGGACTATGCACGTGTCCCTCCCCAGACATGCTCCTTTTTCATGGGCCTCTAAATGAGTGTTTTCATCTCTTCGGCCGAACAGTGGTGCTCAAATAGGGCCTTGGGCCCAATACGTTAGGTTGGACTTTTCACCCCCCACGTATATATATATATATATATATATATATATATATATATATATAAAGCTCTAAATCTTACGTGAAAAATCTTTTTGAATAAAAAGAAAAACTACAAGGCAGCTCTAAAAATAGATTACAACTTTCAAATTTATGTTAAACTTGATTCTACAATAAATTGTATATACAACAGGAGTAAGTGTCTGTTTGGCAAAATTATTTTTGCCAATTTATTTTACTATTTAACTTATTTTTACTACTATTCATAAGTCTCATTGTATTATTTCAGCTAACTTTTACCTTTATCTATAGTATTTTTAGCAAAAAAAATTTCAATTTTAGTAAAATAAGAGGATTTCAAATAGACCCTAAATATATTCTGACCACCACAAAACTAATAGCAAATTAAGTTTTTTTTTTTTTTTTTTGAACACTTCAACTCTTTAAGGTTGTAGCATGCACCAAAAAAAAACCTACATGAAAAATCTACTAATTTATTTTACTTGAGTGTAGTTTGAGCAAATGCTTATATTTCTTTTTTCATCCTCTCACACTCTCACTTTGCATCTCTCTTTATTTTGGAAAAATATAACTGGTCTTGTTGTATTTCTCTCACAGTTTTGGATTGAGATTAGGTGATATGCTTAGGATATTGTACATGATGCAATTGCAATGAAAGGTTGAGATTAAAATTTTTTTTTAAAAAAAAGTAACTTTCAATCTCCACGGTTAAATAAAAAAAAAGTAAAAAGTTAAAATTAAAAAGTTAAAAATGGGAAAAGTTTTGTGAATGAACGAGGTTAATTGCATGGTGCAAATAATTTTCAAACTCGGACCGTTCATTGAACCGTAAAAGGAAAAAGTTCAAGGTTTTTGAGATCTAACCGAGGTTAAACCGAGGTCGAATCGTGATGACGTTATAATTAATTTAATAATTATTTTAAATATAAAGAAAAACATTAAATTAATAAAAATAGAAAAATGAACTAAAATAGTCTAATTTAATATAAAGATCTATCTTTCAAATAGATTTTATATCATAACTTTCACAAGACAAATAAAAAATGTCAAATCCTAAGCAAATATAAATAGAGTATATCTTTATTTATTTACATGTTAATTAGTAAATCTTGTGATAATAGTAATAATAATGATAATTGATGGGATAGCAAAAACCACATCTATGGTTCGTCCAGAGGAGTCGTCCATGATCACCAGTTAGCCAAACGGCCAGACCATCTCTGATTCGTTCAGATATGTCGTCCTGTAGTATTGATCAATTGAATAAACTTTAGGGAATCTGGTCAGAAGAGTCGTCCATGTGCAAAGCGCATGGACGACCACACAACAGTCTGACAAAGAATCGTCCATAGGCATTGCACATGGACGACCACACAACACTTAGCGAATTCTGGAGCGGTTAATCAACCCGTGTTCATCGCCACCAATTCCTCCCAAGTATGTAACTTCCAGCAACGGTTGTAATTTCTATAGTCGTTGAGGAAGTTATGTCTGGATTCCACAAATTTGGGGGAAGTTATTGAACCAATAACTGCCCCAAAGTTCCCTATATAAGGACTGGTCTAAACCAAGCAAATGTATGAGATTCTGAGATTTTTACTCCCAATACAGTTAGAACTCCATTCGTGAGAAGATACTAACTTAGCCATCGGAGGGTCTTAGGCCGGTCCACCTCGGTCTCCTTTGATATTTTGTCTTTCAGGCCTTCGCTACCACTTCCAGCCCGTCAAAGTCGAGTTGTCCAGCCTACTGATTCTGTTCTTCATTAGTTGGCGTCGTCTGTGGGGAAAGAAAACTTCAGGTTTGGCAGTTTCTTTCTCCGACAAAAAGGCTATATGGTTCGGACTAGATTAAGGGCCACTAGCCTAGGCCACTAAGAGAGTAGGGATGCTTCTAGCCATCCCCACCGAGATCACCAATTAGCGCCTGTCATGCAGTCGCCTTCCATCCAACACATGCAATCCATGGCGGCTACTATGGCGGAGTTAACTCGCCAGAATCAAGAGTTGATTAGGGAGATAGAGAGGCAGCACTGTGAAGGACATGCTGAGAGACAATCCCAGAGTCAAGAAGATGGAGGGGGACATGCTGAGCCCGAGACTCAATCAAGAGGCACCACTTCGCGAAGGGTGCTGCATTTGGAGAAGGAAATGGATCAGATGAGGAAGGTTATGGACGAGATGAAGGAGAACATGAGAAGGGCAAATCCTGTAGAGGATTTGGTTCACCGAACAGATTCCCCTTTTATGGCTTCCATCAATGGGCATCCTTTGTCGCCGAAGTTCAAAATGCCTTCCCTGGATTCATATGATGGAGCACGCGATCCTTTTGATCATATCGCTACTTTCAAGACCACCATGCATCTCCAAGGGGTTCCAGACGAGATTATGTGCAGAGCCTTCCCTACCACCCTTAAGGGACCAGCGCGAGTGTGGTTCAGCAAAATACCCCCGAATTCTGTAAGTTCTTTCAAGGAGTTAAGCAAATTATTTGTCAATAATTTCATTGGGGGACAGAGGCACAAGCGTTCCTCGTCTAGCTTGTTAACCATAGAGCAAGGAGAGAATGAAAGCCTGTGTTCCTTCATCACACGCTTCAACAGGGAAGCCCTGACAGTAGACAAGGTGGACGACAAGCTACTATTGGTAGCCTTCCACAATGGGGTTAACTCGGACTTATTCATTCACAAGTTGTATGAGAAAGAGCCCTAGTCCATGGCTGAACTCGTCCACTCAGCCCAAAACTTTATGAATGCAGAAGACGCAATCATAGCTAAGAAGAGGAAGAGGGCTGAGAGAATAGAAGTCAACCCTACGCGTCACTCTGAACAAGGGCCTCGTCCAAAGAAGGGACGAACGGAAGATAAGAAGGATCGAGACAAAGATAACAGGAAGGCAGGCCCATCAACAAGGAATCAGAATTACACACCCTTGAATGCCCTACTCGATCAAGTGCTCATGCAAATCAAGGATGATCCTTCCTTGAAGTGGCCAGAGAAGATGAAAGGAGATCCTAACAAGCACAATAAGAATAAATATTGTCTCTTCCATAAAGATCATGGGCATGACATGGACGAGTGTTATGACTTGAAACAGCAAATTGAGAATCTCATTAGACAAGGAAAGTTGAGGCATTTCGTTGGAAGGAATCATAAAGATGAAAAATTGAAAGCAAAGATGGAAGAGTCATCACGGCCCCCACTCGGAGAAATAAGGGTTATCATTGGAGGGACTTCTGAAGGACAATCTTCTAGATCAAAGAAGACGTATCTCAAAGTGGTGCAAAATATCCAACTCTCTGGACGATCCCCAAGGACGAAGGGGACGGATGAGCCAACCATTTTTTTCACAGATGAAGAAGCTGAAAGAATTCATCATCTACATGACGATGCAATTGTCATTACCCTACTCATAGCAGATTACAGAACCAGGAGGGTGTTGGTGGATAATGGAAGCTCAGCGGATATATTGTATTATCCTGCCTTCTAGCAGATGAGGCTTGGATGAGATCAGCTTCGTCCAGCATGTTCGCCACTGATAGGATTTGGAGGAATGAAAGTACAGCCCGTAGGTACCATTACCTTGCCTGTAGTAGTAGGGTCATACTCGCAGCAGATAACTAAGGAAGTGAATTTCCTTGTGGTGGATTGTTCATCCTCATATAATGCCATCATTGGAAGACCAACCTTGAACAGTTGGAAGGCGGTAACATCTACCTACCATTTATCAATCAAATTCCCTACGGAGTGTGGGATTGGACAAGCACAAGGAGATCAGTTGGTAGCCAGAGAGTGTTATCTAGCCATGTTGGCTGTGGACGAGCAGATGCAGACTATGAGTATAGAAGAAAGAAGAATAATTGCAGAATCGACTGAAGTATTGAAAGATGTTTTATTACAAGAAAATGATCCTGAGAAATTCACTAGAATTAGAACAAGTATGAAGGAGAAGGCGAAAGAAGACCTCGTTCAGTTTCTAAAGAAGAATGCCGATGTTTTTGCATAGAGTCATGATGACTTGCCTGGCATTGATCCAAGTGTAATCACTCATCAACTGAACATGTCTCCCTCTTCTAAGCCTATTCGTCAAAAGAAGAGGGTGTTCGCCTTTGAACGAGAGAAGGCTATCAAGGAAGAGGTTCAAAAACTAACCACAACACAGTTCATTCGGGAAGTTTATTACCCGGATTGGTTGGCAAATGTAGTGATGGTGAAGAAGACAAATGGCAAGTGGAGGATGTGCGTTGACTTCACTGACTTGAACAAGGCTTGCCCTAAGGATAGTTATCCTTTGCCACGTATTGATCAACTGGTTGATTCTACAGCTGGCCATCAACTGTTGAGCTTCATGGACGCCTTCTCAGGATATAATCAGATAAAGATGGACGAGGCAGATCAGGAAAAAACATCTTTTATTACCAGTCAAGGTTTGTTTTGTTACAAGGTGATGCCCTTCGGTCTAAAGAACGGAGGGGCAATTTATCAAAGGTTGGTGAATCACATGTTTCTTCCACAGATAGGACGGAATGTGGAGGTGTACGTGGACGACATGCTTGTGAAGAGCTTAGACGAGGGAAGCCACTTGGACGATCTTCAGGAAACCTTTGAAACACTTAGGCGATACAAGATGAAGCTAAACCCAAGTATATGTGCATTCGAAGTATCGTCAGGAAAGTTTCTAGGATTCATGGTTTCAGAGAGAGGAATTGAGGCAAATCCAGACAAGATCCAAGCCATATTGAACATGGAACCACCGAAGAACATCAAGGAAGTCCAATCCCTAACTGGACGAGTTGCAGCTCTGAACAAGTTTGTCTCAAAAGCCACTGACAAGTGTTTACCCTTTTTCAAAATTCTTAGGAAGGCATTTAAATGGATGGACGAGTGTCAAAGGGCCTTCCAGGACCTAAAGCACTATTTTACCACGGTCCACTCAAGAAGGCAATGAACAAACTTGAAGCTGCAGGACGACTAATTCAATGGGCAGTTGAACTCAGTGAGTTTGACATTCGGTACCAACCGAGGAATGCAATAAAAGCTCAAGCCCTAACAGATTTCATTGCAGAATTCACTCTAAGTTATGAGGACTTGGATGAGAAAGAAGATAATAAAAAATGGGTCGTCCATGTAGATGGATCATCTACACTGTATGCAAGAGGTATAGGAGTTGTTTTGCAGTCGCCAGAAGGAGATAAATTGGAGCATAAAGTTCGCTTGCAGTACCAAACGACCAATAATGAAGCAGAATATGAAGCCCTTCTTAAAGGGTTGGAATTGGCTAAATCGGTGGAAGCAGATTCAATACTTGCCTTAAGAAACTCTCAGTTGGTCATAGGCCAAGTAAATGGGACGTGTGAAGCCAAGGAAGATAGAATGAAGAGGTATTTGAAGAAGGTAGTACGCCTTATGAAGAAGTTCAAAGAAGTTAATTTTGTTCAAATCCCAAGGGAAGAGAACATGGAAGCAGATACTTTAGCGAAGGAAGCTTCCACGAACGAAACAATGGGTGAATTTGATGAAATACAATACATGCCTAGTATAGACTTCCCAGAAATGTTGCAGATAGAAGGTGAAGAAAATTGGATGGCTCCGATAGTATCATACCTGAAGGACGGAAGACTTCTAGAAGGGAAGGACGAAGCTAGGAAGCTCAGAGTTAAATCAGCCAGATACATCCTTATGGACGAAGTGCTGTACAAAAGAGGTTTTTCACAACCATACCGGAGGTGCTTAGCTCCAGACGAAGTGAATTATGTATTGAGGGAAGTTCATGAAGGAGCATGTGGTAATCACTCAGGAGCCAGATCACTCATCCACAAGGTCATCTGTGCAGGGTACTATTGGCCAAACCTCCAAGCTGATGCTAAGGCATATGTTAAGGTATGTGATCAATGTTAACGTTTCAGTAATATACCTAGACAGCTGTCAGAATATCTTACCCCAATGATGGCCCCTTGGCCTTTTGCACAATGGGGTTTGGATATTTTAGGCCCATTTCCAACTGGAACCAGACAGATGAGGTTTTTGGTGGTAGGGATAGATTATTTCACTAAGTGGGTGGAAGCTGAACCCTTGGTGAAAATTACACAACAAAATGTCAAAAACTTCGTCTGGAAGAGCATTGTATGCAGATTTGGAGTACCAAGAGTATTGGTATCTGACAATGGACGATAATTTGATAACACACCCTTCAGAGAATTCTGTGAACAATTTGGAATCAAGAATCATTATTCCTCACCCTCTCACCCATAGGCTAACGGACAAGCAGAAGTAGCAAATCGATCCTTGTTGAAAATCATCAAGACTCGGCTTGAAGGGGCAAAGGGAATATGGCCGAATGAATTACCAGGTGTTTTGTGGGCTCACAGAACAACAGTGAGGACTCCCACAGAAGAGACTCCTTTCAAACTGGCTTATGGGAGCGAAGCAGTCATACCTGCAGAAGTGCATATGGCCAGCCATAGGATGATGAAGTATCAAGATGAGGAAAACAACGAACAGCTTCGTCTTAACCTCGATCTCATAGACGAGGTAAGAATGGAAAGAACAGCAAGGTACAAAAATCTCATGGCAAAGCAACATGATGCCCTGGTGAAACCCAGACGCTTCAGCATTGGGGATCTCGTCCTTAAAAGGGTATCTTTGGCCACCAAAAACCCAGCCCATGGGAAGCTGGGACCAAACTGGGAAGGACCTTACAAAGTTATCAACTCCAAGAGACAAGGATCCTACTATTTGGAAGCCCTGGATAGACGAAAGTTAGAGCACTCGTAGAATGTTGAACACCTAAGGAGATACTATCAATGAAAGGTGATCATGGACGAGCCTTGACATGGACGAGACCTTTGGACGTTTGAAGTAATGTTTAATATTATTTTCTAGTATTTGCTTATTACTATTGTGTTTTAAGTGTATAAGTATTTTATGCTGTTCATGGACGAAGTTATGTTGTGTTATGTGTTTTTAATTCCCTAAAAGCACTAGCTCTCCAGCATGTGCTAATATTGTGGACGATCACATAGTATTGATTTCCAAATATATATATGATGTATTTCTAAGTATATGTATGATTGTATGGGAATCCTTAATTTTCTATGATTCAAGATGATCCACGGAAGGCGAAAGGCCAAAGATGAATAAAATCCTTGGACGCAAGGATGTACCATCTATATGCTTTCCTTCAAAAAAGGATAAAGAAAAATAAAACTTAAGGTATGTCCGTCCAAACTCAAGACAGGATAAAACCTATGGTATCTCCGTCTAAACTCAAGACGAGATAAAACTCCAGATATATCCGTCCAAAGTTCAAGGCGAGATAGAAATTGAGATATCATCGTCCAAACCATGGATGAATATTAAGTGTGAAGAAACACAGTCCATGGACGAGCCCAAAGGGCTAAATAATCCATCGCATGGACGAGAATTTGCTGAGAATACTATCGTCAAAGACGAATAAATAATGGCCTCTAGTTTTGATTGAACTAGCCAAAAGACGATACTCATAGACGAATTAGAGATGTATTTTAAGGGTTCATTTTCACTCCAACTTTGTGATGAAGGAACTTCGTCCATAAGCCCAAGCCAAAGTGACAACATGGACGATACTAATAAGGTATGTTCATAAATCCTCAAAACATATTCAAAACGATAGAAACAATAAACCATTCATTCATTCATTTATGAAATCTAAGGGTAGACCACCACAGTCCAAAAACCCTTGAAAGTAATGAGTAATTGTTCATAAAAGCTCGTCCATAAACTTGGACGAGAGAATTGTACTTGAATAAATTTTAGAAAAGAAAATAAAAGCCCAAAACAACGGGCATCTCCAACAAAGATAAAACATAAATTTTCTTAAAAAGGAAAATAAAATTACTTGGGCTCGTCCTGAGTAACTTCAGTATTGGCATCGTCCATAACGTTTACATCCTCGGAACTCGTTTGCAGCAAAGAACTCTCTGTGGCAAGGGGAAGCTTGAAGGAATCGAAGTTTAAATCAAGAAAAGCTTTCTTAGCATCAGCACGGAAGTCCTCATAGCCAGCAGCATAGTGGCTGTCTATACGATTCTTGTACTCGTCAGACTTCTTGAAGGCTGAAATGGCTTCCTCACGTGCCATCTCCAAGGACGAAGCAAATCCTGAAACTTCTCCCTCCAAGTAAGCAATACGAGTGTCCTTCTAAACACTATCTGCTTTGCGTTCTTCCACCTCTTCCTTTAACTTCGTCTCACTTGCTAGCAAACGGTTGACGTTATCAGTCAGCCTAATCACCTCCCCCTTTTTCAACGAAATTTCATTGTTCAGCTCCTTAGCCTTCTCTTTCGCCGTCTTGGCCTCCTTAGCAAGTTCCTTGGCCTGGGCACGTCGCTGTATAAAACTTTGACATAGCTTGTGCATGGACGAAGGAAAGATAGAGATTATATACACAAAAAAAAAAAAAAAAAAAAACTTATTGAAAGCACACAAGGACGAATAAAGGTCCTACCTTAAAGAGGTCATGGATGCCAGAACATTCAAATTCCTTCACTGACATATTGTAACATTCATTAACTTCATTGTCAGTGACGATTCCTTTGAACGTCCTCCATGCATAGCCCTCGTCCAGCACCAAGTTAGAAGGACGATCAGATGGCTCTGACGAATGAGGCTTGCGAGGAGTCTTAGCTGGAGGGGGAGTAAGATTAGTTTGAACAGGATGAATTATCTGGACGGGCTCCACGTTGGTAGGAGGGTCGTCCAGATTCACTGTCGGAGGAGTAAATTTGGGGACCTTGGGAAGAGATGAAGTCTGAGTGGTTTTTTGTTTTTTGGAGCCTCGACGACTAGGAAGGTCATCCAGGTCCACAACATTTGAAATCTTCTTAGATTTTCTCTTCCCAGCCTGGACGGCAGCCTTCTGGACGACTGGAGGCATAGGAGCATCCTCGTCCCCACTAGTTACTGTTTTTTCCTTATTTTCTCTCATTGTAATTATTCCTACAACAAAGGAAATCAGTTAAAAAAAAGGGGGGGGGGAAGGAAATGAAGCAGAGATGGACGATACTTATTTTTACGGGTAGTTTCTTTGTGGGCTAGGTTCTCAGCAGTAGGTTCTGGACCAAGGCCCCACATAGTCAAACTGCTAAAAGTTACTAAATCGTGAAAAGTCCTTCTAGGGAAGGCATGCACTTGGTCAATTCGATCCAAGTATGATCTGTCCAAACGTGGACGAGTAACAGCTGCACCAATAAAAAGAAAGGTGGTTAGACGAATGAGAGTTGGAAAAAGTGTAAGGAATAAAAGAAATAACATGGAAGAAAACATACCCTCAGGACGAAGGCGACCTATGGGGCTGGTAAAAGGAGGGAAGAGGGCATTACCAGCATCTATTGGGTCCCCAGCCCAATTTCCAGAAATAATAAAAAACTCTTTTTTCTAGAGCCTGTCAGACGAGCTACGGCCCTTTATTAAGCTATAGTAAGAGCCTCTGGATGAGAACTGGTAAAAACCAGCTGACTTTTTTATTTCTGAGGGCTTATAACAGTAGAGGAACTCCTCCACTGTTATAGGACATTCCCCTTCCAGTGCCTCACGCCATAATACTTGCATGGCAACTATCGTCCTCCAACAATTGGGGTTAAGCTGGCTAGGACCAATGCCCAACCTATGAAGAAGACCTCTACAAAATGAATTTAAGGGAAACCTAAGACCAGCTAAAAGATAAGACGAGTATACTCCCAAGCCAGAATAAGGAGAACAACACCACTCTCCTTCCTTAGGTAGACGAGGCTCAAACTCCCTAGGAATTTGGTATCTATCTACTAATGTTTTCAACTTAAAGGCGTCTAGGGTGGACGCTACTTCAGGTGCACAGCTGTATATTATGTTCTCCTTTTCCTCCTCCTTGTCCTGAGAAGGGCTAGGTGACGCACTGGACGAGCTAGCCCCAGTTCCAGAGGCCGTCCTACGTTGCATTTCCTGAAATTCTTCTAAGAAAATGCCAGGAACCCTGGACGAATAATGCTCGTCCGAGGAACTACTACTATAACTAGTGCTACCCTCACCACTCTCATAACTCCCAGACGAGACGTCCTGATACTCGTTTATTTCTCTCTCTGTACTACTAGACGAAGACATAGCTAAAATAAAGATCAAGACGAAAACCTAAAAGGAAGGGGAAATACTTGACAGAACTAGAACGAAGGCTAGACGAGAATCTTGGACGAGATAGCAGAAGAGAGTTTATGAGAAAGATAAAGGGCAAGAAAGAGAATGTACCTATTTATAGGGCCTAGGAGTAGGGTCAGCGAAGCGACACCATCCACTAAGAAGATGACACGTGGCAATTGCGTGGGAAAATGTAATCGATTTAACTGCTCAACGAATTAAATCACGACACGTGGCTACATAAAGGGCATTAAATCCCTATAATATCCTTGGACGACACCCTGGACAAGGGGGCAACTGATGGGATAGCAAAAATCACATCTATGGTTCGTCCAGAGGAGTCGTCCATGATCACTAATTAGCCAAACGGCCAGACCATCTCTGATTCGTCCAGATATGTCGTCCTGCAGTATTGATCAATTGAATAAACTTCAGGGAATCAAGTCGGAAGAGTCGTCCATGTGCAAAGCGCATGGACGACCACACAATAGTCTGACAAAGAGTCGTCCATAGGCATTGCACATAGACGACCACACAACACTTAGCGAATTCTGGAGCGGTTAATTAACCCGTGTTCATCGCCACCAATTCCTCCCAAGTATGTAACTTCCAACAGCGGTTGTAATTTCTATAGCCGTTGAGGAAGTTATGTCCAGATTCCACAAATTTGGGGGAAGTTATTGAACCAATAACCGCCCCAAAGTTCCCTATATAAGGACCGGTCTAAACCAAGCAAAGGTATGAGATTCTGAGATTTTTACTCCCAATACAGTTAGAACTCCATTCGTGAGAAGATACTAACTTAGTCATCGGAGGGTCTTAGGCCGGTCTACCCCGGTCTCCTTTGATATTTTGTCTTTCAGGCCTTCGCTACCACTTCCAGCCCGTCAAAGCCGAGTTGTCCAGTTTACTGATTTTGTTCTTCATCAATAATAATAACAATATAATAATTATTATAATATAAGAATGAGAAGGACACTTACCTTAAATAAAATAAAATATATAAATTATATAATAATTTAAAAATTAAAATAATTATTTAATAATTTATAATTATAAGTATAAGTATATCTATTTCCAAAAAAAAAACTTTAAATATTATAGCAATACTAGTATTATAATATTTCACACAATTTTTACCACAACTCATCATATGATAAGTTGTGAGCAGTGAAAAAAATTGTGAGTATATATGAGTTCACATTTTCATCACTTACAACTTCTCACGTGACAAATTATGAGAAAATTGTTTAAAATGTTGTAATATTAGCATTATTCTAAATATAAAAAGACTTGCTTAGTGTATATATATATATATATATGTATGTATGTATGTATGTTTAAACACTTATTTTTAATTTTTAAATAATATTACACATATTTTTACACACTATTTCTAAAAAATGCAAGAATTACATTATCAAATGCTCAAATTTGCCGTAATAGCGTGGCAATCTAGCAATACACGTCCATTATGTCACTTGACTCACATCACAATGGGCTCAAAGGCCAAAGCTGAAAAGAAGTAAAGGACAGGGTGCTCAGACTCGGACCGGACCGTACGGATCCATGAACCGTGGCCAGTTTTTGCGGTTCGTACGGTTTCATTTTTTCAGATCTGGAACTCATTTGTAAGGAAAGAAAACAGAGAAGAAGGAGAAAAGGAAGAAGATGACGACGGTCGACGAAACAGTGGTGGTGGTATTGCCAAATTGCCAGATTGCCACGGTATTGCAGCTTCTTTTCAGCTTTAGCCTTTGAGCCCAACGTGATGTGAGTCATGTGACATTATGGACGTGTATTGCCAGATTGCCACGGTATTACAACAAATTTGGGCGATTGATAATGTTATTATTGTTTGTATTTTTTGAAAATATATGTGTAAAAAAGTGTGTAAAAATATGTGTAATATTGTTTAAAAATTGAAAATATGTGTTTAAACATATGTACCAAACAACCCTTTTATATTGAGAACAATGCTAATATTACAACATTTTAAACAATTTTGTCATAATTTGTTACGTGAGGAGTTGTAAGTGATGAAAATGTGAACCCACATATACCCACAATTTTTTTCACTACTCATAACTTATCATATGACAAGTTGTGGTAAAAAAATGTGTGAAATATTATAATACTAGTATTGCTATAATATTTAAAGTTTTTTTTTGAAATAGATATACTTGTACTTATAATTATAAATTATTAAATAATTATTTTAAATTTTAAATAATTATATAATTTAAATATTTTATTTTATTTGAGATAAGTGTCCTTCTCATTCTTATATTATAATAATTGTGGGGTCAGAAAGTCAGGCAGCCTCGGCCCACTTCAATCCAGGCCTAGAGGCCTGCGCCGAGGATGAAAGCACGATGTCCGCCCCCTGAGGAACATGTTCGAGGATGACCCCGTCCTCGGACATTGGAGACCTCGGAAGTACGCGGGCACCACTCCACCAAAGGGGGGTCTTCTTGAATATCCGAGGATAGGAAGGGCAAGTGCCACGCGTCGGCGACGGGAGCACGGTGAAGGAGCAAGTCTTAGGCGAACTGTCACCTCCACATTGAATGCTCTCAACTAACGTCCTGGCCGCATTAATGAGGATAGGACTCCTGAACAGTGCTGCCTTGGGTGCTACAACCCACATAGGGAATGAGAATGCGGCTGATGGGACAGGCTCTCAAGTGGTGGCCTGACTGATCAACAAATGGAGGGTTAGGATTGGTTTAGAGAGGTATATAACGTAAGGAGTCTCTCCTGAAAAGGGGAGGGGAATCTGCATTAAGAGGGAGGGTAGCGACTTGTGTTCTCGGGACCTTTGTAATCAATCTTAAAAGAAATAATAAGAAGGCCAATCCTCGAAGGACAGGTCCGAGGAGCATCATTGTGCACCCCCATTTCATGTTTAAGTCGATAAACTCTCATGCAACCATGCAGGGCAGTTGTATCCCTTGCTAGGGCCTAGTTCTTAAGCCCACTCTCTATAAATTCATTGAAGGGCAAGCTGGGTCTGAGGCCCACTCTCTCAACCTGAAGAAGTGTCCCAGATTCGGTCCCTACAATAATTATTATATTGTTATTATTGATGGTGAACTAAGAATTGATCTCCAGACTCGTCCATAAAAGTCGTCCAGGACATTACAAAAGTAGCTATGCTTAACAAAACGGTTGTCCATAGGCTTATGGTCGTCCATGAGGATTGTACCAGAACCATAAAGAGAAACTAACTTAAGCATTAAAGGGTTATTGACTGGTGCATCCTGGTCACTTTGACAGTGTGTTTTCTTTCTCAGATATTCCAAAGAGTGGTTAGATCAAAAGAATAACAAAAAAATATATATACAGAAGATCAAAAAATGAAAGAAAAAGTACCTAATGGTGTTTCTCTCTCTCTCTCTTTCTCTCTCTCTCTCAAGCAGCGACTTTTATAGCTTGAAATGTCTTGAGAATAATGCTGGGTGTATGGCACAAGTGGGTTCCAGCCCATTTAATGAGCTATTCCATCCAGTCATCTCTCTGAATTAGACTTGACATTATGCGTGTCTAGGAAGAAAGAAAATTGACTGAAGCAAAAGCAAGGCCATTTGGCCTTAAGGTGGAGAACCGAAAAAAAAGGGAGACGCACAGTCAGAGTAAGCTTAACAGCTTCCATTGAGTTGGAAGTCTGAAACTGTGGGATTGAGGTCTAGGAAGAAAGAAAATTGACGGACGCAAAAGCAAGGCCATTTGGCCTTAAGGTGGAGAAGTAAGCTTGACAGCTTCCATTGAGTGAGTCTGACGAGACGCACAGTCAGAGTAAGCTTGACAACTTCCATTGAGTGAGTCTGACGAGACGCACAGTCAAAGTAAGCTTAATAGCTTCCATTGAGTTGGAAGTCTCACTCAATGGAAGCTGTCAAGCGTACTCTGATTGTGCGTCTCCCTTTTCTTTAGTTCTCCACCTTAAGGCCAAATGGCCTTGCTTTTGCGTCCGTCAATTTTCTTTCTTCCTAGACACGCTTACATTGTGTTTGGTTGGGGTGATTTTAGAGGGATGGAAAACATAGAGTGAAAAACTGAGTGGAAAACAGTATTTTCCACTGTTTGGGAAAGAGAGAAAAATAGGGAGAGAGCAAAACCCGGGAGAAAATTTTCTCTCCTGGGCCCACAAATTTCGTCTCCCCAAATCAGGAGGAAAAGCCTGAGTGGAAAACTGATGAAGAGCAATTTTACACAAATGCCCTCTCGTTCCCAACGGTCACAGCAACTCAGCAAAGAAGAAAATCAACTCAAAATCACCACCGCAACCCAAAAATAACTCAAAATCAACCCAAAACAACTTAAAATCAACTCAAAATCAAACCCTTATGTTTCAATCATCATCATCTTCTTCATCATCATCATCATCTTCTCTCTTCCTTGTAGCTTTCGAACTGTCAAAAAAAAAAAAGATGCAGAGACTTGAGGGATGAGAGAGTTGTAGCTTTGAAACTGTCCAAAAAAAAAAAAAAAAAAGAGATGCAGAGAAGAAAAGAAAAAAGAAAAAAGAAAAGTGAAAAGAGCACCAGTGGAGTTGACGAAAAAAAAAAGTGAAGAGAGCACCAGTGGAGTAGACGAAGAGAAGAAAAGAAAAAAAAAAAGGAAAAGTGGAGAGCACCAGTGGAGTAGACGAAGAGAAGGAGTAGATGAAGAGAAGAAGAGAAGAAAAGAAAAAAAAAAAAAGGAAAAGTGGAGAGCACCAATGGAGTAGATGAAGAGAATAAGAGAAGAAAAAAAAAAAGAAAAAAAAAAAAGGAAAAGTGGAGAGCACCAGACGAAGAGAAGAGAAGAAAAGAAAAATAGTAAAGTGAAGATAGCATAGACCAAGTGCCAGAGAACAAAAGAAAAAAAGAAAAGTGAAGATAGAGATAAGGGAAAGGTGTGGAGGAGAAAAAAAGAAGAAGAAAAGAAACGTGTGGGTAAAAAAAAAAGATAAATGGAAAAAATAAAATAAAGAAGAAGAAATTAAAATTGAGAAATGTCACTACAATATATTTATAATATTTTTACAATAAATTTTAAGTGGTGAGTTGTTACTAACTAATACTGATAAAAAATATATCTAAGTGATGTATTCAAATTAAAATTAATAATAACTTATCACATATTATTTATTGTGAAAATATTGTAAAATGTTAAGGACGTAACACTTTTTTTTTCTTTTTTTTTTCAACATGATCTGATCAAGTTGTACATTATTATAATTTTTACATTATAATAATAAAAATAATAATATAAATTTATTTATATATATAATGTAATAAATTTTATATTATGTAATGAGGACAAATAAATCTATTTCTTATATATTATGTAACAAGGGTATAATAGTCAATTTATATAAATTACATTTTTCATCTTTTCATTTTTCTCTCCAACCAAACAAAAAAGTTTTTCACCCTCCCACTTTTCTACCCCTCCAACCAAACACAGAAGAGGAAAAACTAAATATTTTTCATCCTTCTATTTTTTCATCTTTTCATAATTTTTCGTCCTCCGACTTTTTCACTCCCCCATCTAAACGGACTCTTAATGTCAAGTCTAATTAAGAGCTCCGACTTTTTCACTCCCCCATCTAAACGGACTCTTAATGTCAAGTCTAATTAAGAGAGGGGTGAGCTTGTCTCTATAGTCTTCACGGTGGAGTGAGCTATTCCATCAAGTGTGGCCACACACCCAGCATTATTCTCAAGACATTTCAAGCGATAAAAGTCGCTGCTTGAGAGAGAGAGAGAGAGAGAGAGAGAGAGAGGCAGAGGAAGTAAGAAACACCATCAGGTACTTTTTCTTTCATTTTTTGATCTTCTGTATATATATATATATATATATATATATATATTTTGTAATTCTTTTGATTTCACCTGAAAATGTTCTTTTGTTTTATCGCTAATGGCAGAGAAGTGTCGATTGAGAGAGATCGTTGAGAGCCAAGAAGATTAAAATCTAGCAGTTGAAGCCGTAGACACCATGGAAAGTAGAAGTAGTTATGAAGAAGAGAGTGGTGAAAGCTCCCACGAGCTGGTTAGTCCCATTTCCCCATTTTCACTCTCAAATTTGTTTTGTTTTGCTTTGCTTTTATAAGTGCACTGTGGATGGCTGTGTACATCTGGTTGGTTAAAAAGCACAAATATATTAACTACGAAGTGCCCCTAATCTGAAACTTTTGTTTTCTTCTACACTACACATCTCACTATCTCTGTCTTCTCTGCAAATTTGTGAAGCATCAAGTATCATTGGCAGGCTGGCAGCGCTCAAGGATTTTGGTTATATACTTATAATAGCTTGTAATTATTTTTTTTTCTCATACACCCAGACCCAGTGACAATTTTTGGTTTTTCTAAAGGTGTTAGCGTTGTTTAAGTACTAGATAGTTTGTATGCTAATCTTGTGTTTTGGTTTGTTACCTTCAGCAAAAGGTGGATGCTGGAAAAGATGACGGAAAAGCATTTTTGAGCAATCCCGAAGTCACAGAATATTATTGTCAGTTGTGCATGGAAAGAGTCGAAAAATACGAAATGATGGACAAACCAGAGGGGTTATTTTATGTTACAGATGAATTAAATAAGAAATATCGATCGAGGCTTACGGTCCATGATGTTATTGATAAATATATGGAACTCCTTTCTAATTGGAAAATCTGGATAAAATTGATCAAGGATGAGGAGGAGTTGGTCACTCTAGATTGGGTTAATGGTAAAATTACTACGGCAGACAACTCCTAGTGGGAAAGAAAGTTAAAAGTTAGTTTTCATTTCTGTTCTTGTTGTTACGTCAAATTGCTTGAAAAAATTTAGGAAAAAAGCACCTTGACAAAGTTATTACTAGTAATGTAGCACATTTTTTTGAAATTCGAGTTCCAAGCAATATGGGCTCCACCTCCACTGCTGCTGTGCCACGCGAGTTGCTTGACACAGCAGCAATGGATGTGCTACATTACATAACTAAATAGCTTTATTAGGATGCCTTTTTCCTAAAATTTTTCTTAAATTGTGCTATGTGGCAAATTTGGTCTCAAATTGGAATCATCTCTAATTTGTGGATCCATTAATTGAAGTTTGTAATCCATGCTCATGCAGGAGTTCCCTGAGGCGGCTTTTATACGTGAAGTAGGTCTGCCAAATGTAAGTATTTTAGACATCATATTCACAAGCTGCACAACGGTGGTACCGAAGGGCTTAGGAATAGAGGCGGCTGAGGACTCGGACTCGGAGGCTAGTACTGCGGGTTCAGACACGGTTGAGCTGATGAAGAAAGTAAAAAGGAGGTTAGCCAAAATTCCTGAATTGAAGTCAGATGAGGCCCTCGCTATGTTCTGTAAAGAACTGTTTGTTGATGTATCTAAAAGAGTCATGTTTTGTGCAATCCAACCGAACCGGCGGTTGCTTTGGCTCCAAGATGAATTCAAAGCGTTTAACAGGAGGCAGCAGGAGAGTTCAAGCAGTAGTCCAAGCAGCAGCCCAAGCTCTTCGATTTAATGTGAAATATTACCATGTTCCTCCAAAACTTCAAGCACAAATACTCTTTACCTTAAGCCCAGGTTGCCATGTTCTCTTTATTGTAACTCGTGTCAGTTTGATGAAACCTTTTGGACCTCATCGAGTCTGGTGTAGATGAGTTCAATGTTGTTGTTGCATGGGATGCAAAGACGTAAGTTGTGAGATTTTTGTAGCTTAATTGTTTGGTACTTTTTTGTGTGTCTATGACATCTAGGGATCAAATCCCAATTTTCCGTTGTAACAATCAAATTATCAAAAAATGAAAAACTTGGGTGTTGATGAATTCCAATACTGTTGCGTGGAATGCAAAGACGTAAGTAAGTTTTGAGGTTCTTGTACCTTTGACTGCTAGCCAATAAAGTCTTCATTTGTTTTTTAAAACATCAAGTAGACCTAACAAAACAAAGTCGATCTCTTGTCCTGTTCGGCGAAAGTGGAAGCTATATGGATCAGTACCCGATCATTTTCCTCATTCTCAAACTCAAACAATTTTCTCAACGAACCTGCAGTTTGTTGCTTCCACTCCACAAATGGCGACCGAGGCCCACCACAACCCCTTGTTGGAGGACTTCGTTTTTCCTCCTTTTGATATTATCGAGCCCCACCATGTTGGTCCGGCCATTCGGTCCCTCTTGAAACAACTTGTATGTCAACACTCCCTCCATTTCTGTTACTTTCTATTCTGGTTGCTAAAGACAAAGAGAACCATGTTTTGTCTTGTCGATTTTCTTTGCAATATTTGTATTCAAGAACTGATCGTGTGAGTTTGAAAGCAAAAAAGAAAAAGCTGATTGAATTAATGGGTCTATTCTATTTTCTAGGATGATTAAACACACCCTTATGAATTTTCTCAGCAACCAAGTAGAGTACTAGCGATTGCACGTATGGTAAATTATTTTCTAGTAGATGATTTGGATGAACTGATCATGTGAGTTCAAAAGAAAAAAAAAAAAAACTGATTGAATTAATGGGTCTATTCTATTTTCTAGGATGATCAAACACACCCCAATGAATTTTCTCAGCAACCAAGTAGAGTACTACTGATTGCACTGTGTAATAAATTCTTTAGTAGTAGATTATTTGGATATGGGCAAATCTTAGCTAGAGTTTTTTACATGTTGTACCTTAGACCACGCGGTTGCATTGACTAATGCAGCATAAAAGGTGTTATCTTTAAAATTTAACTATGTGGCTCACTGGTTAATACAATCATATTGTTGAATTTAATTGGAGAACCTAAGCTACAGTATCTGAGATTTTTTACCTAAATTTTATCTTTTGTGGATATAATCAATGGTGTTGCAGGAGAGGGATTTGGTTGAATTGGAAGCTACAGTGGAACCAACATGGCCAAAGTTGGTTGAACCGTTGGAGAAGATCATAGATAGATTATCTGTTGTTT
The DNA here is from genome assembly GCA_032727855.1 of Quercus ilex subsp. ballota. Lineage (NCBI taxonomy): Eukaryota > Viridiplantae > Streptophyta > Magnoliopsida > Fagales > Fagaceae > Quercus > Quercus ilex. Next base: position 16,633,739 of record CM064908.1, on the reverse strand, counting down.
GGGGAATTGTGAACCATCTCAATGCTGTAAAGGACTCTCCTGAACTCCGTTATGCTATTGAAGAAGTTCAGGTGTATTTCGTTTTGTGTACCTTTAAGAAAGATTAGATTCATTAGAGTAAATGCTTTATTAGTTATTATTTATTTTAATTTTTGGCAGCCAGAGAAGGTACAATTTCAACTTAGGTTGAGCCAAAGCAAACCCATATTTTATGCTTTTAAAGCTATCCGAGAATCTTCCAGTTGGGAAAGTTTAAGTGATGCACAAAAACGTATAGTTGAAGGTTAGAAAATACTTGTTTGTGGTATGAATAAATTTGCATTTACTTGATTGAGTTAAGTGGGTTTTTTTCTAGTTTTGATTTTTGAATTGAATAAAGGTCAATGGTGTGGGAAGAATTATGCTTTTTTCACTCTCAGATGGTAATTACATACTAGGCAATGACAACCACTAGGTCTACACTCTACACGCATAACATCTATTTATCTTAGTGGAACCATGCAATAATGTGAGGACCTTCTAGAGATGTAAGAGCTTAATAACCACCCATAAAACTTTTGCAAAACAAAATGCCTTACAAGTATTAAACTTAAGAGATTTCCTGTGGGGAGGTTTAGGTGAGGACTTCAAATTTCACTTAGTCAATTGGAGGGTTTGTTGTGCCTCAATTAGCAATGGTAGATTGGGTATCAAGAATTGGTTGCTTTTTAATCAAGCTCTGCTGGGAAAGTGGTTGTGGTGGTATGGGATGGAACATAATTTGCCGTGGAGGAAGGTGATAGATATGAAGGATGGCACACTTGGGAAAGTTGGTGCTCAACTAAGGTTAAGGGGCTGTATGGGGTGTGCTTGTGGAAGAATATTTGTCGAGGCTGGGACAGATTCTCTCATTAGATCAGATGTGATGTTAGAGACGGTCTTAAAACTCTTATTGGGCTTTATTTGTGGACCGGTGAGTCTATTCTTCACGAGAGGTATCCCAATCCAAATAGCTCAAGACAGGGATGCTAAAATGGCCAATTATTTAGAATGCATAAATGCCTGATGTTCTTGGAGTCCTCTCTTCATTTGAGAGGTGAATGTTTGGGAGCTAGAATCTATGACACAGCTGGTAAATACTTAAATGCTGCAAAGATTAGGCATGGGGTGGCAGATAAATTAATATTTGATCAGGATTCCTTCTAGAAGCAAAAGATTCCAAGTGAAAAGCTACTACAAGGTTTTATTTGCTGTGGGTAGTTATTTTCCATGGAAAAGTTTCTGCACCACCAAGGGTATCTTTCTTCTCGTGGTTTGTGACATTAGGCAAGACCTTGATTATAAATAATTTGTGGAAAAGAGATATCGTCATTATGGACTGTTGTTTTAGGTGTAAAAGACATGGTGAGAGTGTGCCTTGCCTATTTCTTCATTGTGTGGTGGCTCATGAATTGTGGCCATTGATTTTGTGTGTGTTTGGGGTATGCCTTCTTCTGTCATGGAGCTGCTGACTTGTTGGGAGGGATCTTCTGGTAAACATGTTAATGGGAGGATTCGGAAGGTGGTTCCTTTATGCATAATCTGGTGTCTTTAGAGGGAGAGAAATGGCCGTTGCTTTGATGGAGAAAAACAAGACTTAACTAAGTTGAAGTTTTTATTGCTGAAGACCCTTTATGAATGGACTTCTGCCTCCAGCCAATTTCCAATGAAAATTGTTCAGATTTTTTGGATTTTTTTCACTTTAGATATCTGTTTTTGGTGTTCTGTATGTTTCACTTTAGATTTCACACACACACACACACGCATTAAAATTACTAGTTGGATGGAAACTACGAGTTAGTCAGTGGCCGTGCTTGCCCTTGCAGGTGATTTAAATATACTTGCATTATGAAGGGTACCTACAACTCTACAAGTCCCATAGGTGATGGAAGTCATTTCCCCAAACTAAATTTGACTTGCCTAAGAGCTGCTCATAGTTATCAAGCATCACATTTATGTGACACCACTGAATTGAGATTTCTAACTTCCTGTGGTCCTCCTTCTTGATGTGCCATTGCCCATATCAGTTTAAACCCAATCCAACTACATGACTAATTAATTAATTAAAAATATTGCAATGGAATTACGGTTCTCATTCTTTCACGATTTTTAGTTTATATAGGCTGAAATTCAGGAGTCAGGGACTGACCTAACCTTAGATAACTTGATCCTCACCCCTTGCCCGTGTAAGTGTTTATGTGTTTTAGTCAGAGGCAAATTGGGTGTGGCCCCACTGGCAGTAAGGAAGATGAACCTTCCATTGCAAGTGCATCTTACATATGATCAAGTTTAGTGGCTCTAGTGGTTTAGCCCATGGAAGATGAACATTGCATGTTAAAACATGGCCATCTATCAACCATGCTATTGCTGTTTTCATTTTTACTGTCATATCTTTAGTGACATTGGCTTATGGGAATTTTATATATGTGATGCACAATTTATGTTTTGTGCAGCTCAAATAAGAGATGCAGTCCTCAATGGTATTTCCCTTGAAGATGATAAAAGACAACAGTTCAATGAAATTGAACAGGTGAGTTTTCCATCTGAATCATAACCTTAAGGAATAAAAGAATTGAAAAGAAAAGGATTTTAATAAAACTAAAGAAAGGTAAGCATTTAAGTTTGTCCATACTGTTTGAGTTCAAAGTTCAGACGGTGGATATACTAAATGCTGGTTTCTTCTTTTTAACTCCACGGCTAACAATGCCTAGCCCACAGAGAAAAGGTATGGCTCCTTCAAATCAAATAATGACATAAAACTATTATTTCCAGTAGCAAATATGCTGGTACGACTAAATTTACTTTCATTACTGCTCTGACGTAGATTTATAGCATTCTTTTCTAAGCAATCTGATATATAAAAAAGAAAAATCACCCCCATGATAGTCATTTATTTTCTTCTTCTTTTGATACTTTTAAAAATCTGCTATAGAGGGATACTAAGAATCCTTCTTCTCGTGCCCAGTCACCACTAGCAAAACTCATCCCACTTTTTTTTCCACCTTTGGGCCAGTTCGCTTATTCTTCTTCCCGTTGTCTTCTGGGTCTATTCTATGAAATATTTCTCGACTTCAGTAGGGTTTGTTTTATTCCTATGCAACTCATCTTGGCAACCAAAACTTCATAGAGAAGGCAACCTTTTGTCTTGTCCTAATCATTGATGTTTGGTTTCTTGCTCATATAGTAGTCATAGTAATAATAATAGAGATTTTTTTACTTATTTAAAAAAAGGAGATATTTATTTACACTCAATATGGAAAGAGGATTTTGAAACTTGTTTCTAATTAATCTAATGTATGAAACTAAATGAGAAATTATCAATATATCTCTATAATAGCACAAGATATGAAAATCAAACCAATTAACTTTCATTATTTCAAAATAAAGTCACATGAAAGTGTATATTCCTTTCACTAATAAAAATGAATTGAAAACTTACTGGTTTTCTAGAGAATATTCATAATTAAAGCTGTTGATGATGCAATAACTATATAAATTTTTGGGCTGGTGATTCTTGCCAATCATTGTGAGTTATTTGTAGGAGTTAGAAAAGTTAGCACAGAAATTTGAAGAGAATGTTCTAGATGCCACAAAGAAATATGAAAAATTGGTTATTGATAAGAAGGACATTGAAGGAATGCCTACTACTGCACTTGCCATGGCTGCACAAAAGGCAATTTCCAAGGTATGTTATGTACAGTCCTAGTAACTAGTAAGCAATATTAATGGTCTTTACTTACTGATCAGGAAACAAAAAAAACTGCTGTGAAGAGGCAATTTTTACTGTGTTACAGTTTCTTTCATTTCTGATATATGCATCCTCCTAACATTAGGGATATGAAAATGCTACCGTTGAAAATGGGCCCTGGGTTATTACTTTGGATGGTCCAAGCTATCGTTCTGTCATGCAACATGCTCGGAACCGATTTTTGCGTGAGGAAATATACCGTGCTTATATCACCCGGGCTTCAAGTGGAGACCTCAACAATACACCAATTATTGACCAAATTTTGAAGCTTAGGTTGGAGAAAGCAAATCTTCTTGGCTATGATAACTATGCTGAGGTATGATGTTTTATGTATTAGCAAATGTCTTCTTTCAGAAACTTACTTATTTTGAATATAGTTAAGCATGGAAAAGAAAATGGCTACTGTCAGTAAAGCAGAGGAGCTTATAGAGGAACTTCGTAGTGCTTCGTGGAGTTCTGCAATTCAAGGTAATGTGCTGTTAAGTTGATTTTTGAAAAATTTCATGGAATTTGGGTACATGATTGTATAGGGTTTTTTTCCCCCTTCCTTGAAGAGGATAAGTGAATTATCATCGTCTTTATATATGTTTTAAGTATCCAGAAAAAGAGTACATTTGTAAATAATTGTTATATGTAATCCTAGGCCTTACATATAAAGGTGAAGAAAGGATGGAAAGAAAGGGGGAGCTAACATTCTAGGCAACACATTAGGGTAAAACCATTTTGAGTTTTTCAATGAAGCATTTATTATTTATTAAAAAAATCCTAGGCAACACATAATGGGTACTCCTTTGTGGATGCTTAATTATATGTTATAAGATAATTGTTCAAGATGGGATAATTGTCTTTTTTATAAGTAGATGTGTGGTATGTTTTCCATGTCTCTTGGAGTTTTAGAACTTTAATGATACTTTCCTTAATTTTGTGAAGGATTGTCCTGGGTTTATCCGCACTTACTATAGTATAGCTTTTCTACAGATTAATAATTACTGATAAATGAAGAGAATATGGATTGTGGGTGCAAAGTTAAACTGCCCCCAACCTAAAACCTATTTTAGCAGGTTTTGGGTGGCCATAGATGTATGGAATTGCTTTTGAGACATAGACGAGAAAAAACAAATCTCATTTTCTTTTTCATTTCCAATCAAATGTCATTTGTCTTGATGTTTTTGTGGGCTCACTATCTTTATTTTTCTTTGTAGACATGGAGGACATTAAAATTTTTGCTAAAGGTCAAAATGCAACAGAAGCTGATGAATTGAATCTCTGGGACATTAAATTCTGGAGTGAGAGATTGCGTGAGTCCAGTTATCACATAAATGAGGTAGGCCTCTCTCTCTCTCTCTCTATCTGCATGCATCTGCGCATGCGTGTGTGAAAAAATTAAGCAAATGTTGATGGATACGCTTGTGATGAATTTTTATTAGCTTTAGAAAATGCATAATATATGACCTAGATATTTTGCTTAAGACACTATTAGATTTTTTGGGCCCATCCAACATGGTGAGATTTTCTTCTCAGCGGTGCCTCAAATCACTTTCTGTCCTGGGGTTTGGAAATGGCCCACTTAATTGGTATGTTTTCACCCAGAAGCTCTACAGGATCCCTCCAACATTGCAAGAATGGTCAGACGTCGACATGAAACAGGGGAAGTTTATCTCCTAGTTATCAATGTGTTCTTGAGTGTTCAAATATCCATGAAGTTGTGCTTGATAGGCTGCATCTCCCAGTCTTAAATCCTAGAGAAGGTTTTTGTGAGAAAGTTGGACAATTTGTCTGTGCATGCTCTTAGTATACGTTTTTATCTGTGGTCTGCGATGGACTGATAGTCATGATACTATATTAGCCCTTGGAGGGTCATACAACATGAGAAAAACATCAGAAATGACTGAGTGATTGCCCTATGTAATTTTCAAACTATGGACATTAACTTAATCAAGGAGACTACTAATTTGAAAGTGAAATGATTACTTTGGCTACATGACTTTTGGTTGACTCATTGTTAAGTTGGCTGCACATGGCTACATGACTTTTCTTCCCCCTTCTTACTATTTGAGAGTGATCTAAATTTTTATTTTTGTTAAAAGCTATTATTTGTGACATCTGTCTTTGGGCACATGCCAAGTATTCTTCAATGGACTTGTCTTTATTTAATCTTCTATCAAGATTTGACTTACAGTTCTATTTACATAAGCTTTAGTGCTACTTCACTTGATTTTAAACTTACAGGAAGAGTTGCGTCCCTTTTTATCACTGCCAAAGGTTATAGATGGCCTCTTTAGCCTTGCAAAGATGCTCTTTGCAATTGATATTGACCCAGCGGATGGCCTAGCTCCGGTAATCTATTTTATTTACTTCATTCACTTGCTCTCTTTGATTTAAACATTAAAAGTTTCATTTGTCACGTTGGAAGTTACTCTTCAGGTATGGAATGAGGATGTCAAATTGTACTGTATCAAAGATTCCTATGGTGCTCCCATGGCATACTTCTATTTTGACCCATATTCTCGTCCCTCTGAAAAACGTGGTGGGGCATGGGTCTCTGTGGTTGTTGGTCGTAGTCGTGCACTTTCACGAGATGGTACATCATCTAGGTTGCCCATTGTACACATAGTGTGCAATCAAACACCACCATTAGCTGGCAAGCCAAGCCTTATGACCTTCCGTGAGGTATGGCACATCACACATTGCATATAAGGTGAAATCATTTTAATTCTGGCCCTTATAGTGTAACTTAAAATCACAAGTAAATATCACCTTGAACAATTTTGTGATGATTTAGTCTTATAGTTTACTTATCAAAAGAGAAAAAGGTTTTTGCTATGTTTTTTTAGTTTCCTTTTTCTGCCCTCTTCCGGTGTTGTGTTTATCAGGGGTTTATTTGTTTTACCTAAAAAGGCCAACTTATTTTCATCATCAGCTGCTTATGTACAGCCTTTTACAGCCTTGATTTTCTATATATAACTGTACTTTCACACATATTTTAATTTTAGAACAAAGTAAACCGATGAAAATAAACTCACTCAAAATTCTTTAATTTATAAGAAACCGATTCTTGTTTTCCAGTGATTTTCTGGAATTTGGATACTTCATTAATTTCTGAGTAGGGGCAATGGCATGTTACAACTACTGTGTTGCTCACTGAGTGCATTGTTTCAAGAACAAATATTCTGATGTTGATTGAAGCCATTATAACCAGGTTGAGGCTGTCTTCCATGAGTTTGGCCATGCCCTTCAGCATATGCTAACCAAGCAAGATGAGGGACTTGTTTCTGGTAATCGAGGGATAGAATGGGATGCTGTTGAATTACCTTCTACGTTCATGGAAAATTGGTGTTATCAAAGGTAATGATGTTTAATATCTATAGCGAAATATACTATATTTTATCAGACTCCATGGCTTCACAACTCACATGTTTATATCTTTTAATTTGACAGAAAGAAAAAAAAAAAGAAAAAAAAAAAAGAAAAAAAAAAGAAAAAGAAAAAGAAAAGTGATTTTTTTGATTCAGTTTGAAATGGAGCAGCATGTGAAGTTGGTTGTACATCACTAGTTCATATACAGAATATCAAAGAGAGTTTATGTTGATAGAAAGTGCCCAAGGAAGTTAGAGGCGAGACATGAGTTTTACCTCACTTCCTTTGTTGGGATCTTAAGATAGGTGGTCGTTAGGGACTTTAAGGATATATATTTTGATCTTGTTTTTATTGTAGAGTGCTTTACTTTAAGATCTTATACTCCTTTAGTAAGTACCAAGGTGCAAATAAAACCCTCCAAAGCAGTCGTCAAGATTTTTTTTCCCCTTATCTAGCTATTAAAATTTGGTTGTTGATTCATTTCAAGGTTATGTTTCCAATTTAAATGTGGTTATCAGAATTGTTAATGAAAATTTCCATTCCAACCAAAAAAAAAAAAAGATGGAAAAATCCCCATCTTTTTGCCTTCTGACTTCTATTGAAGAATCAAAGATGAAGGAAAACTAAAGGTTGAAAAGCAAAATGTACTAAAGTCGTTTAGAAAGCTAATCAAATTTGGTTAAAATTTTGTCAGACATACATACATACTTGTACTATAACATTAAACAGAAAAAAAAGGGACTAAAATAATAGGTGGGAAAACCCATTTCATCCACACATCTAAATGTTTGCAAGGATTTTTTTAGATGTCTGAAGAGAGCTCTAGGTGGCAATCTGACAAGTGAGCTCTGGGGCACTTTGAAGTGACTCATCCAGTAATTTCAAGCAAACATTAAAATTTGAGGAAATTCTATGATTTCCTTTGTACAATACCAAAAAAAAAAAAAAAAAAAACTATAGGTCTGAATCTCAAGCACTTGATTGTTTTGTATAGTTATTCTAGATTTTGCATCTCTGGCATTCTATTTGAACATTCTCCTTTTGCAGGGATACTTTAAGGAGCATTGCCAAGCACTATGAAACTGGTGAGAGTCTCCCTGAAGAAGTATGCTTGAAACTTCGTTCAGCAAGGACTTTTCGTGCAGGTTCAGAGCTTCTTCGTCAGGTTGATTAAAGCCTTGAACTTTTTTTTTTGATAAGTTGAACTTAATTTTGCAAATTTCTTTGTTTCAAATATTAATAAGGCTTCTTTCTGTTGTCTTCTTGTTTTTATTTTTTGCATTCCAAGGTCCAACCATATTCTACTTCAGGCAATAGCTCGTTTCTTTTTTTTTTCCTAAGATAATTTATCTAAGAGATTAGCAGTAGTGCTAGGAGTTTAAAAGTTAACAAATCTTTAAACAATGCTAATTAATATAAGTAAAAAGTAAATAAAAAATTAAACAAAATTTGAATCGTAATGCAAAATATAATATAAATGTGAACTAATTTATTTTTTTCATGTGATTGTTAACTTACCTAGCTGCATTGACGATTTATCATAATTTGAAATTGTTGCATTTTTCATTGATTGGATTCTTGCTTTTGAAGATTACTTTTATTATTTGGGAGATCTTTGAAGAGGAAAAAGTTAAACTTGTGTCAAATAATTTAGAAAGTTATGCGGCAGAATGGTGGGTTGATACTTGAGATAAAAGATGTTAGAATATATCAACGTAAACATGAAATTCATTCTTGGCAAGAATTTAAAAAGATGATGGTTGATAATTTTTTCCTTGTGATTATTATGAAATATTTCGTTATACGAGTGACGAAAATAAACAAGAAAATTCTTGCATAGAGATAAATAATATGGGCTCTATCTTCCAAACACCAAAGAAGAATATTAATTTAAAGGTTGGAGATTCAAAGCCACATTTCAAGATCAAAGAAGTCCCACAACAAGAAAGTGGAAAATTTTCTTTGGAGAATCTGACCAAGAGGCACCGGTTGAAAAATCATGTGTTGAAGAGAAGATTCTACTTGCAGATAACACAGTAGTCAAACAAGAAAATATGGAGATTCTCAAGGAGATTAATGAAGATCCTGTTATAGAGAAAAATCACAAGGAGATTGATCTCGTGTTGAAGAGAATATCCCAATTGAAGATTACACAAAAGTCAAATTAGATTTTGAGTCCATCACATACAAGTAGTGCCACAAGATATATATATTTTTTGGGGTAATAATTTTATATTTTTTTCATTAATCTGCTCTTGATTAGTGTTGCAAATCAATTAAAGATTGAGGTGAAGAAATTTTGGGTCACATTTTTTATGGACAATAGATTTGTGAAGAACTTGAATATTGCAAAATATTCAAAACATCTTTTCCTGTAGAATGGAAGATTTCATCTGAAATTGAAAAGTGAAAACTCAATGATGAGTTCTTTCCAGGTGAAAGGGGTCTGACGTAAGACGTTCTTGTCATAGATTTTATTAAGTCGTATGGTATGTTTAAAAATATTTTGATTGGAAATTAGTTTTTTTTTTAAGCCTGTTAACTTGGCCCCTAGAGTGTAAAACAAAATTAATATGTCTTCTATCAGTAAAATTTCAGTCTTTCATCTCTATTTTTTCCTGTATATTCCAAATCTCTACCTTATAAATTCAAGGTTTTCCAGGGGCCTAGTTGTGCATTAATCCTTCTCTTTCTATAACATTGTGTTAGGTTTACTTTAGCCCCGTTCTTGGGGGTGAGGTTTCAAGGGGACAATTTCCCTTCTCAACCCCCCTTGGGCCCTGCCCTTGTGAAATGGTATTTTTATTCAGTTCCACTGCTAGTCACCTCTTCAGAATGAATTACCAATTATGGCAGCAAAATCTTCAATGGCTGTAGATCTTATTCAGTTCACATATTTAACAGTTGATAAACTTTGGCTTAGGAAAAATGGTTCAAACAACTGGATCTGCCCGTACAAACTCGTCATAAAGTGAGACTGAAAATAGAGAATAGCTTGTTTCCGCAGTGACTATAATTTGTACTTTAGATTTAAGAATGGACTGGTAATTGAAGTCAGGAGTTCAAACTAATGTGAAAGTTCATCGATACCAATAACTCATCTTGGAAAGAAATGGAAACAAATTCTATCATGCTTGCCGGCTTTCTTGATGTTCTTTAATTGCCTAATGATTATCAAATGTTTTAATAAAAAGAAAATAAGAATTACTCATTTTATCACTTTAATAGAATGTAATGTTTTGTGTAACTGTTTAATATATTATCATGTCATTGTAGCTACGATTTGCGAGTGTAGATATGGAACTCCATACAAAGTATGTTCCTGGTGGTTCAGAATCCGTCTTTGACATTGATCATAGAGTGGGTCAAAAGACTCATTTGATCCCATTGCTTCCAGAGGACAGGTTCCTCTGTAGTTTCAGCCATATATTTGCAGGTTTGTGTTACAGATTATTTTACTATTTCATTTTACCTTATTGTATGATGTGTAATTACAAAGCTGAAGGAACAACTTCGCTTCAAAAGGTTTGAAACCACCATGTATCCTGCTTAGTTAAAATAACAATAATTACTAAAACAATAATAATAAGAATAAATTTTCTACCTTTTTTAATATTTGCAATCACAAATGTCTTGTTTTTGTGGAACATTAGATGATTATGCAGCTGGATACTACAGCTACCAGGTACTTTTTGGTCCCTCTTGTATACATAATATTCCTTTTAGTGTTCTTGCTTTCTTCAGCTTGCTCTTATGTAATATGAACCTCAATTCTCACATTTTTCCAACAAGCTGCTTCTTTATTTTTCAAGTTTCATTTTAGATTATTATATTAACTTTTTTATACAGTATCTTTCTGACCTTAGAAGTCCAATTTTTCAGTGGGCAGAGGTGTTAGCTTTTGATGCCTTTTCAGCATTTGAGGAGGCTGGCTTGGATAATGACAAGGTATGTCTTTGAACTTGGACTTGACTCCAAAGAAGTTGGCCTACAAACCTTTCATGTGTCATATAAATTCCCTCATATTAAGGTAGATTGAGTCATGTAATGCTTCTTGTTTTCACCTTAATGGCTACTAATTTAGATTATCTTTTGACCTCTTAATCTCACTGATTTAGTCTATTCATTGTCTAATAGTTTGGACTTCATTAGTCTTGAAAAAACCCTCTCACACTAGGTCTGGCATGTAAAAATCTTCCAACTGTTTATGGGGATCACCATGTGTAAGAAATCAAGTGTGGGTTCAAGATAAACAGAAGTTAATCTTTTCCCCATCTTACCACAGCTAGTGAAATGAAAGGAGCTTAAAATACCAATATCGTCTAGTAGGTTGGCAAAAAAGTAATCAGCAACCATGACATGACTATTCAGATTGTTATAAAATCATGCAGTCATAAACAAACAATTGACTGCCCCTGAACCTCATATTAGGGGTCACACTATTGACCCGAGCCAGCAATTCTTGAATGCATCATAGATTTGAGGAAGCCTGCAGTCCTTTTAGCTGGGTCATGTGGATTCTGTCTGTTCCTGGTATAAATTGGCGTTGCTAGCATTATTTCATAGCATGCTTTTGGTTACCAATGCAGTATATCATATTCCTTGCTATTTCACATGCTTAATTTATATTTGAAATAAAAAGTTGTGCTAGATTATTAGTGTTTTTGGCAGTTATTGGTGTCAGTATCTTTGATCTATTAAAGATTTCTTCATATTGCTGGTTTCATCTCAGAATCTTATTCAGATTTGTGCATATATGATTCATTTCAAGCTCAAATTACTGAAAATTTGATGGAGATTCTGCAATTCCACTTGTGAGAGTAATATACTCCTGTTCCATTTATGGTGGGAAGTTTCTTATTGGTGGTGGTTAAAAAATATTAAATTACACTGAGAAACAATTTCTCAGTGATATTTACCTGTGCAAGTATCACAGATGCTTCCCTTTTTGCACATTGCATCGAAAAAACACATCCTTGTGAGAGTTTTCTTTTAAAAATTATAATGGGCATACATACATGTGTGCACACACAGATATATTCCTACATACACAGCGCATGCACCCGCACTGACACACATGAAAAATATATAGAAGGAAGAACCTGTTAGCTGCTACCGAAGTTTTGAAAACTCATCCTGTTTAGAAACTTACACACACATACACACACACACACACACACACACTTGGGTAACCTGCTACCCAAGTTTTGAAAACTCATTGTGTTGGGTGCTTTTGATATGATTGTAAGGTTGGTAGGTTGATTTTTAAAATTAGCAGTTGTAGCTTACTTTTCCATTCAACTTTTGATTATTTGCTCAAAATGGTCACTTAATTTAAGTTTGATGTAATAAACATAACAGCATGAGTCTAGGAATACTTTTTGAGAAAAGATCCAACTCTTATTTAACTAGCTGTTGTTATTTTACATAAGAATTTTAGAATTTCAATATCATAGATTTGTAGATTGAATGCTGATAGGATTTGAATGTAGCCATAATTGATCAAAAACTGATGTAAACTTAGAGGAGGAGCCGTCCATCCCATTAGGTGGTCTTGGTTGTTGCATAAAGTAAATATCATTTAAAATTTTTGTTTTTCTTGCAAGGAACTAAGTAGGGGATCATTTTATTTTGAAGGTTTAATTTTCAGTGCAACAGTTTCAGACACCAATTATTTTTCTAATTTAGAACTTAATGATCATTTAATTATTCTAAATATGTTTGTTATTCGGGTGACAATATTGATATATCACTATCACAAGTTCATAATCAATTCTTAACCACCTTATTCCACCTTTTTCAAGTGAACTGCGCAAATATTCTGTTTTCCCTATATATCTTATTCCCTTGTGGTTCATATCTACTGTAATTCATCTACAAGCTTACTTCATGAAATCTCTTGGATGAACTGGTTATTTCGTGTCATGATAAGTTCATTACACTGGTCTTCTGTCATTAGTTTATTGATCAATCTGTCTTGCAACAGGCTATTAAAGAAATGGGTCTGAAGTTTCGAGAAACCATACTTGCTCTTGGTGGTGGACAATCACCCCTCGAGGTTATACACAATTAACATACAATTGTTTTTTAGTTTGTAAATTGAAAAATCTCACCATGAAAGTGCCGCGGGCTCATGGTTTTGGTTATAGTCACCATTTGAAATAAAACTTTGCCATTCCTAATTGTATAGAGATAATTCTTTCAGGTTTTCATTGAGTTCCGAGGGCGTGAACCTTTGCCAGAGGCGATGCTCAGGTACAATGGCTTATTGCCTTGATTCGCATGCAAGGGCTAGCAGAATAATAAAGCCAGCAATCGACTTGTAAAGTCCTTGTTATCATGAGCATGTAATCTCAATCAAAACATGTCCTCAACTTCTCCATCAAAGTAATATCAATACGTTTGGCACTTGTATAAAGCACTATATGATTGTGAAGATGCTTAAATTATTGCAAATTGTAAGATATTACATCCAAGTGTAGCTGCTTTTTGAGGAAACTATTCTCTCCTCACTTAGTGCAGCAATAGCCAACCTTCATCATCTCTAACACAATCACTATCCTGGATGCATTTACGTGATCAAAAAGGAATCCATCTGCATTAACTTTCAGTGCCATTTTTGGGTGGCTTCTGTGTCCTGAGTGTGTTGTGTTACTTGTGTATTACCGTTTTGTCTCTCCGTGGCTCTTATATAAATCCTGGTTGCTTTTTATTTGGGTGGGGTACTAAAATTAAAATGGAACGTTTTAGGAATTACTTTGCTTTGAAAACTAAAGAAAACTCTATGAAACAACAATTGATGTTATACGGTAAACTCCACCATTATTTGGCTAAAAGACCCATTTTGAATGCTCATGAAGACCTCTAAATCCCAGGATTTTTATGCCATTTAACTCGATTTTCTTAACAATTTTGTTAGTTAGCATGTTTCTAAAATTATTTAGGAAACTAGCCTCTCGAGTCTTTTGAGACTCAAGTTAAAAAAACTCGAGTCTCAAAAACTCGAGTTCTGTGAGGTGACAAAGCTGATATGGAACTGGAGTCTCTAAGACTCAAGTCCCACAAAAGAAAAAAATTCTCCAGGGCTAAGAAAAGAAGAGAAAGTCCATGCTGTGTGACCGTGTCCCACCAATTTTTAAAAAAGAGAAGGGGATCTCCCGTTAAAACAAACTCAGCATAGCAACAATGAAGAGAAGCCATGCTTCCCATTCACGTGTCCTGCCAATTTGATGTCCCATCAAAACAAACTGGGCAGAGCAACAACAAATCAATAGCTAGCCAAATGAAATGATTTACTTTTATCTTTTTCTAGATGACAAGTGATAATACATGCTTCCTACTTCAGCTTTCCTGGTCCACCGTCCACCATCCCAACCATTAAATTTGAAGAGGATCAGTTTTTTTATTTCTTATTTTAGTTTTCTTTTGAGGAAGAGACTCGAGTTTCACGTAAATTTTTTTTCCACATCAACTTTACCACTTCATGGAACTCGAGTCATACTTGAGATGCTAGTTTTTTAAATAGTTTCAAAAACATGCTAATCAACGAAATTGTTAGCAAAATGCTATTAATTTGCAAAAAAATCCCTGAATCCCATGCCCTTGTAACTTTTACATATATACCATCTTTCGACTTAGCTATTGAAGCCTTCTCTCATTTCTTGTTTGTCCAGCCCGAGACTACTTATCATTGAGTTAAAATTTTCACATAGGTTAATTGGAAACTTGAAGCAACTCATGACATATATAGAACTGGCTTTGGCATTGAAAACAACCTTAATATATATATATATATATATATATAATAGGTAAGAACAAATTTATTAAAAGAAGACTACTGCATGTAAAAGAACATGAGATAACCAAGAAAGTATAGTAAATAGTCAAAACTATGTACACAAATGAAGGGAATCTATAAGCATCAAAAGAAAATCACTAAATGTGAGTTAGTGGCGAAGCTAGACTATTTTCTTAGGGGGCCAATGTGTAAAAGTTAGTGTGTGTATATATATATATATATATTTCATAGAAATTGTGAGGAAGGGGTTTTTTTTTTGTGTGGGTCTCCAAACCCGAGACCAATCAAATAAAGTCCATGTAAATGATGCAATTAGCAACTCCTTCAAGCTCTCCACATCTTCAAAAGTATACTTATTCCCCTCCCTCTAAATACATCGTATCAAACATAATAATGTTAAATTTCATTTGTTAAACTAGTGTTTTCCCCAACCAATCTCTCCAATCTTGCAAGAGATCAATCACTTTCACCGTAACTACGCATGCAACCCAGAAGATTTAAAAACAGAATTTTTTTCACATAGTATTCTTTTTCAAAACACTAAATCGACAATTTTTTGTATAAAAAATAAAATAAAATAAGATAAATAAACGATTTGGAATACATGAAGAAAACATTGTATTTTGTAGTCACATGCTCTAATCTTCTGAGCTACAAGTCCCACCTATTTCCTAGAGCAATTAAAAAGCTCGTCTAGGTTAAACGGGTTACAAAGAATCTACCGAATTTGATAAATTCATTCGCTTAAACCATCTAATTAAAGACTTAGATAAGTCTAAAATCTATATATCCCTCTTGTGTTTTTTAATATAAATAAATAAAAAATAACGTAGCTTATTTTTACCTACAATTAAAAAAAAAAACAATACAAATAATTTTATACCGTAATTATTTCAGGGGAAATATATATACGTGTAAAGTCCGGGAAAAAAAAGTTGTTTTCTCTTGGCTTTTCGTGAACTGGTCTCGTTTTGTTTTCCCCCCAACCTGGAATTTGAGAAAGTAGAGGAAGAGCCTCCAGAAATTTTGAAAATACAATAGTTGGTGGGTAAGGGTAACTTGTTATTCAGCTTAATCGAAGATATACTATGTCGGTGGACTCAGAACCAGCCCATTTAGAACAAGAAGAAGAAGTCGAAGTTGAAGAAGTCGAAGAAGTGGTTGATGCACCGGCACATCACCCTTATGCTCCGCCTGATGAGGTTACTATTACATTCCATCAATGCCTCTTTTTTTCATTTGCTTTCTTATTAGCTTAGTTTTGTACTGCTTTACCATATATATATATATGGAAAACTCATACTCAAATAAAACTAGATAAATAGGATTTCATTGCTCGATTCATCACACTATTTGATAGATTTTTAGTTTGTGGTTTACATTTTCTTGCGAGGCTTAGAATTGGGCTTTACTTGATATATAAAGTACTTGTTAAATATGTTCATTTATTTACACCTTAGGTATATTTACTGGTTCTAATTCAACATGATTTGTAGGTTACAATTAGCTCAACTATTAAAGTCTCTTGATACAAAGGGACTTGGGTTCAGATTTCGCCTACACTTCATACATGTGTTACATACATGTTTGTTAATAAATCAGTTAATTTCTAATGTTGAAACACGATGTTTATTTTTCCTTCTCATTATATTATGCAGTTATTTGACATCTCAACTACAGTCGATCCTAGTTATATAATCTCTCTGATACGGAAGCTTCTACCAACTGATGCCAGTAATAATGGCAATAGTCATGGTCTTGATGCGTGCATTGGTCAAGTAGCAAATACTGATCATGTGGAAGGAAGTGTGGCTTCTGTATCTGGACAAGAAGTTTTGAACTCATCAGACCATAAATCTGAGGGCATGGACATTGTTGAGGATTGTAGTAAACATGCTCGACTAGAAGGAGAGGATGAGGAGTCGTGCCATAGATTTGATCGGCCTAGTGTTTCAGCAGGAGAAGAGGCTTGGGAAGAGTGTGGTTGCATTTTGTGGGATCTTGCTGCAAGTAAAGCTAATGCAGAACTCATGGTAATCAAGTTTCCCCTTTTACTGTTTAATCTTGATGTTTCTTGTCATTTATTTTGATTATGATTACGAGTCAAGTCACCATCCTTCATCCTTGACATGAAGATGGCACTGCAACTCAAATAAACCATTGCCTATCTAGTCTGAACGTAAACCTGTTAATGTCTTGATCCTGCTTGGGATTGTGTAAGATTATTACATTCATTAACAATTTCACGAGCACATGTGATTAATCATGTTGATGTAGGTTTCTCATGTCCCACTGCCCTTCTTTCTGCAAGCACCCGAAAAATTATTAATTTTCATTGAAGTAGGCTTTTGAGCAGTAATTTAATTTGTTATGCTAGAGATGTAACTATAAATTCTTTTATATCACAATCTAATTATCATATGTTTGCAGGGACAAAACCTTATACTTGAAGTACTTTCAGCAAACCTTGTGGTTTCCCAATCTGTGCGAGTTAAGGTAAGCCAAATTTCAGCTTGTTGCATCATCCTTTTTGCAAGATAAAGTAATGTTTGTTCCTTCTCTCTTTTAACTTGCTTTTTGTATATGGATGAACTGGGAACCTAGAGGTTTTGAAGAATTCTTTCATGTGAAAATGATTCAGTTTCGTGCTACAGGAAATTAGCCTTGGAATTATTGGAAACCTTGCCTGCCATGAAGCTCTGTTGAAGCGTATAGTTTCTACAAATGGATTGATTGAGATAGTCGTGGATCAACTATTCTTAGAAGATTCTCAGTGCCTTTGTGAAGCTTGCCGGTAATATATTTTTAGCCACTTGTGATTCCTGCAGTTATTTTATTTTAATTTTTCAGATTTTGGATTTGATATCATATTTGGTATCAACTTATATATTTTGTGCCAGAATGTTTTATTTCATTGTGATATGAAGTAGTAATTATCCTTGCTTTCTACCCTATCAAGTTTAAACTTGTAGCCCAGGTGCATGATAGTCATTATGCCTCTCTTGAAAATTATTGTGCTCTTTGATTTTCTTTTTCTTGGTGTTCATTGTTTCTTCTGGAAAAAAATTGCAAATGGGTGAGGGGGGGGTGGTGAAGGCAATTAGCTCTAGCTCAAATGGAACCTTCTCCCCTTATGAAGTGCAAGGTGGAGGGTGAGGTGGTGGGGTTCAAAATCAATTGGGTGCATTTGTAATTAAAAATAAAAATAGAATTTAAATATTTATTTTTTATGTGTTGAAAGGAAATACTCATTTTCTTGAAATATTTTTTCTTTCTCATCCTCCCCCATGTAAAGTGTCTATGTCTGACTCTCTTCTTGCTTGTTGCATCACTTGTGTCATAGAGAGTTTCATATGTCCAACTACACACATTATACTTCTTTCCATATTGTGAATTCAGTGATGATGCTCAAGTTATTAATCATACCTTGTAATATTGTAGGGCAGTGTCTTATACAGATCTGCATGTAAAATATTCTGTTTGTTTCATACTTCTCCTGTGGTTAATATTTTGATGCAGGTTGTTAACTTTGGGTATTCAAAGTAGTGAATGCATTACATGGGCTGAAGCATTGCAGTCTGAACATGTTATATACCATATTTTATGGATTGTGGAAAATACCCTTAATCTCCAGCTTATTGAAAAGGTAACAAGCTTTCAGCTCAAGGAAATGCCTTTAATTTTTAATGATCAGCTCTCATTTTGATTGGTGCTTGTGGTGATATTTTGTGGTTGTGAGTACCAATCTCAGAGAAAGTGAATAACATTGAGTTGCAGTTGCAGCGATAAGGATATGAAACCAACTATGGAGTTGATAGATCCTTTATCAAACTCATTTTAGGGATTGGGGCTTCATGCTTCCAAAGAGGGCTAATTGGTTGAATAATTTTAGGAATGAAGAAATTTTTTAGTTTTAGGAAGATTTTGGTTATAATAACTATTTAAATGATTTGATATGATTTAAAAAAAAAAAAAAAAAGAAAGATAATCTTTTTAAAAGAGCTTATATAATGGAAGTCTACTAACTTGGCAAGAGGGCTGGCTTATTCAATGGATTGTTGACAAAAGGAATTTAATACTCAGCACTGTTCAACACAACTAAGCTTCGGTTGCAGTGAAATAAACTTTAGGAATGTTGGAAAATCTTTAGTAAAAGTTTTTCTTAAAAGAGATACTTTTACCTTTTAGAAAGTGTTAAATTTATTGTAGTCTTCTTGGCCTAAAATGTTGTCTTGGTATTTTTATTCACCAGTTATTGTTATATTCAAACTCAATAAGCAGTTAGAACCTCCTTGTTTTTTGAAAATGTTTTTGGTAGTATACAATCAGGGTTTATCATATTCTCTGATTTTATTATTTTTAAAATTCTTGAATTCTTGTACCTACGAAAAAAGGAAATTCTTGAATTCTTGTGTCTATTAAAGTTTGTGAGCTTTTTATAAGATTGTCAAAAAGACTTTGATCTTTGGTGTTATAAGCATTTCACTCCATATGATGTCCAATCAAAGATGATTAAAACAATATTACTTGTAAATTACAACAGAGAATTTAAAACTATAATTATAAAACTATAATTTGAGACCTCATATAGACTTTAAATATTCCCTTTTCATTGCTTTTGGAATTAATGCTTTAGAGAGATAAATATTGCTAAGTATACAGTAAGTAAATGTTTTATTACTGAGTTAAAAATACTTCATCTGGAAATCTTAAACTTACTTTTCGTTTGCTGAAGAGGCTTCCCTTTCTGAACAGAGTGTTGGACTATTATTAGCCATCATCGAAAGTCAGCCAGAAGTTTTGCATGTTCTTCTTCCACCTTTGATGAAGCTAGGTTTACCAAGTTTATTGGTTAATCTCTTGACTTTTGAGATGAGCAAATTAATGAGTGAAAGAATACCTGAAAGGTACGGTTTCACTCCGTTTTCAATTAGGTGATGCAATATGAATTTGGTAGACTAATTCACTTCATAAATGCTATAAAATGGAACATTTATGATTTACTATCTTGTTTAGCTATTTCGCATTATATACTAGACTAGTAAAACAAAGTGACAATCATGTGCTACATGAATCAAGTGTACCAAATGGCAGTAATCTTTGGAAGAGGCATATTTCAATGCTAGAGTGATGCTTAATGTGTAAAAGGTGTGGGAAATTGGTGGATCATCTTCTTGTTCATTGTCCTATAGCATATGAGTTGTGGTCTATGGTTTTTTGTTTGTTTGGTATGCATTGGGATATGCCATATAAAGTTAGTGAGTAATTGGCTTCTTGGTAGGGCAAGTTTGGTAGACATCGAAATATAGATTTATGGAGGTTTGTGCCGCATTGTTTGTTTTGGTGCTTATGGTGGGAGTGGAATGCTAGATACTTTGAGAATTGTGAATGATCTATTCTTGACATTAAGTCTTTCTTTTTCTGTACTCTCCTTGATTGGAGTATAGTTTTGCCTTTTTATTCTTGTTTTTCTCACCCCGATCTTATTGATCGTTGTAATATGGGTTCTTGATATCTGCCACTATTGTACACTTCCAGTATACATAGTTGTTTTTTCTAATAAAATCTCTTACGTTACTTATATAAAAAAAAAGTAATACATTTAGTAACATGATTTAAGAGTTATGCATTGGCTGTAACTTATGAGTCAAAGCAAGTTGAATGTATCTTTATAGTTTTCCTTGTCATTGTTTTTTTCCTTAAAGGAATATAGCTGTGGATCTGGAGATCCATAACTTGTAAGGGCACATATCTGAACTAGTGTTGGTAGAAAAAGAAGAAAGAAAAAAAAGAGTGTGGTTGTCCAATTACTAACTTCTAATACCATGTATATAATCAAGTAATTTACCTCAGTTGGCCATTGTTGTTAATAATTTGAATATGCCATGATAGCACATTAGTCAATAAAGATCAATGGGGCTCATGTTAGATGACTTGGTTCTGGCCATTGAATTTCTGGCACATGCTCAACAATTAATGACCTAGAACCTTAATACATAGGTGTTTGGTACTTCTAGTGCGGTAGATATTGTGTAATGCTTTAAAATCTCAGAATATTTACTTGTAATTTTTAACTGAATGTTGTATAATTATCTAATTTAAAAGGGTTAAGTCGTTTGGTCTAGTGGCTGGTATGTGGGTCAGTAAGTATTTTGATGCTTTCATCATTGTTTATTGTATGGTTTTGTGATAGCAAACAAAGATGTTTAACTTTCATCAAGGAGATTCTAATGTCTTATGTGATTTTATAACCCAAGACAGCTGTTAATTATAGCTGCTATTCTCTGAAATTTATGGCTATAAGTGGTTTATATTGCCTCTGATGCTTTAGTGAGATAAATCATGCAGATGACTTGCTGCAAGTATTCTGTTGTTTTCCAGAAGTTATTTTCGTTCTTGTGTTTGATCTTCACTTTCATACAATTTCAGGTACTCAATTCTTGATGTGGTTTTCCGTGCAATTGAAGCTCTTTCTGCTTTAGATGGTCATTCTCAAGAAATCTGTTCAAATAAGGAACTTTTCAAACTAGCTTGTGACATGGTCAAACTCCCTGACAAAGTTGAGGTACATTGTAGGCTTGTAGTGTACCCAGATATATGAAATTATTGGTGGTGCTGTCTCTTTTCATTCTTTCCAGTTAATTTTTTGATAGTTGGTTGCAAATATTTAAATTATCAATCAGTTCTTTTAAACTTTGGAAATTTCTGTCATTAATACTAAAGTAGAAAACTAAATGGCTACTATAAGAAGCATTATATAAATTGAAGTGACTACCTATTACTACTGATTTTTCTTGAAAAAATCTTCAAACATGAAAATTGTAAATCAGTAAGTAGAATTAGAGAATTTTTTTTTGAAGGGCCCTTTGAGTTGATTTATACTTCTTTTGTAGGTTGCCAACTCTTGTGTTACTGCTGCAGTACTAATTGCAAATATTCTTTCTGAAGTAACTGATTTAGCATCGGAGCTATCAGAGGGTAAATTATTTATGTTTGTTATCTAAAAAAAAAAAATTATGTTTGTTATCTGTAATGAATTTTTTTTTCCATAATGTCATCACCTTTTGTGTAATTTTTCTAACTTCTATTATGATTGGAAGTGACACTTTAGTTCCATCCAGATTTTCAATTCTTACAGGGGCTGCTTGATGTGTTTCCTTTTGCCTCGGATGATTTAGAAGCACGGAGTGCACTCTGGAGCATTATTGCAAGGATACTGGTTCAAGTTCAGGAAAATGAGATGAATAGATCAAGTTTATTTCAATATGTTTCAGTTCTTGTAGGCAAATCTGATCTAATTGAAGATGAGCTTCTCGACTGCCAATCAGATGACTTAAGCAAAGGACACGAGGGATTGACCACCTCTTGCACAAAATCAAATGCTAGAACTACAGCTGTATCCTGTTTTGCATTGGTTTTTTCAGTGGCAATGACATATATTTGGATTTAGAAGCTTTATGTACCTTTTGGCTCATTTGGTTTATTTATTTATCTCAACTGCGGTGTCTTGCAATATTTTTGTTTCCCTTGACCTATGTGACAGGTTAGAAGGATAATCAGTATTTTAAATCAATGGACTGCTTCAAAGGATTCTTCTGTAGAGAATAATATGAAGGGAAAACTTCTTGCAGATAATGACAATATCAATAGATTGTTGGATTGCTGTCATAAATATCTGGGTAAGCTGTGTTTCTCTATCTTCATTTGTCAATCTTATTTGTTGCAATGCTTCAAATGGTATAAACAGCTTATATTTCATTCACTACTGATTTGTTTTAGCCAATCGTAAAGCTTGAACAAAGTTTTTGCTTGTTAATTATCTTGTTTGACAGCATATTTCTTTTTTATTTATTCAGTATGTAACATCACTAAATTCATGTAATTTTAGTTAGAAGTTGAAGATACTATGAACACTAGGGGACATGGCACCCATAGACAAAGGGTGATAGGGAGAAAGATCCAAAGCAGTGTCTGGTCCTTGTCAATGTCATTTGAAGAATGAATTAGAAGTTAGCAAGCTTTGAACATCAAGCCCATTTTCTATGTGATTGATCCCCAAGTGGGTAATGTTATTTCACTTGGTAATAAGATTAAAATAAAACAGAAACAAAAGTGGGAAGGGGAATGATCAAGGGGTCAAATTTATTTCCTTTATATGGTTAACATCTTTGGGAGAGGTTTAGATAGGATGGGTTATTTATTATCTAAGAAACAGAAGTTTGATGTGAAATCTTATTATCAGGTTCTTTTTTATGGCAACCAATTTGGAAGACCAAGGTTCCAAAGAAGTAGCCTTTTTGCTTGGACAGTGGTTCATGGCAAAGTTCTAACAGTGGGTAATCTTTGTGCAAGATCATCATTGTTTATTGGTATTGTATGTGCAAAGTGACTGGGGAGTTGATCAATCACCTCTTGATGCATTGCATTATTCTAAGGACTTTGGTCTCTCATTTGGTGCAATGGCAAGTGCCTTCCGCCCATAGCAACTTGTTGCGGGTTTGAGTCTAGGAATCAACCTCTCCAAAAAAAAAAAAATTGGAGGTAAGATGGCCTACCAATCACCTCTCCCAGATCATGCAGAAGCGAGAGCTTTGTGCACTAGGTATGACGATTATATAATAGGGGCTGTTAGAACTATATGGTTAAATGATTAAATTTACCATATCCCAATAGTTTAAGCTTTTGGGACAATTGGTAATTTAACATGGTATTCAAGTAAGATGTTTTAAGTTCGATCCTTGTCTCCTCCACTCTATCTCCCATTAAAATCCCACGTGTTGGGTCTCATTTATTAAAAAGATAGTTTTGGCCCACGCGAGAGGGGGAGTGTTAGAAGTATGTGTTTAAATGATTAAATTTACCATATCCCAATAGCTTAAGCTTTTGAGACAATCGGTAATTTAACAGGGACATATTTGAAAATTTGAATAGAGAATTCTCTTTTGAATAGTATTATAGAAAATAGAGACTTGGTTCCCAAGCAACTATGTGGTTAACCGATTTTGGCTTTTATGGTTGGTTAACAGAGAGCTTAGGCAGTTTAGAAAGAAAAAGATTAAACAATTTCTTGATTTCTTCTACTTCTTTTGATTCTGACCTATTAGGGCTTAATCTTAAATCTAAGCCCCCATAGCTAATTACCTCAGGCCTTGCTTGCTGAAAATTTTGAGAAACTGATCTGAAAAGAGATCTGCCAATTTACAGCCCTGATCCAAGTATTATGGTCATCTATTTGAGTGGTAGGTCTGACACATTAGGAATGTGTTGTCAGTGGTGCTCTAAGCTCTGTCACAGTCATTGAGAAGCTGTAGGCTCTCTATGATGTGCATGAGAAAATAGTAAGCAGAAGATGGTGGCAACAACAATATCACCGTAGAGTATGAAGCTAGGTTTTTGTGTTGCCTTTTTTTTTTTTCCTTCTTGTCTGTGAATGTAAGCAGTATAAAGCTAGTTTCACACCATTTTGCTCTTAGATATCATCTTATCTTTTCATGTTTTATTTATTGGAACTCTTAAAAATGAAGGTCAAACAAAGCGAGAAAACCTGTCACCAGAGGGGCATCTCTAATAATGCAATGTTGGTTCATGAGGAAAGCAATGAACTCAAGAATTTTTGAAAAGCTTCTCTCCCTACAATTCTGTAATGGACTTTAAGCATGATGTAGTCACAGTTCTTGACCGTGTCTTGAGTATTTTGATAACAAGAGTAAACGGTTATCGGATGGAGAAATCTGACCCTGCCCAATAGATGCTTCAATTAAGGGTTCTTTGTTTTCTGGTTTGGAGCAAGGAACTATCTTATCTAGAAGCTGAATTGTAAAGAGGGAATCTTAATGTACCAAAGCTGATTTGTTCCATTTTCATATTATGAGTCAATAAATTGATGGCAGTGTCAATAAGATTGGTTCAACCCCCAATGTGTACATGTGTAGGTGTGTTTTAGAGAGAGAGAGAGGGAGAGAGAGAGAGAATTATGATGATGGACTTGGATCCCTATTTATTAGTTTATTATAACTATTCTTAATGTTCTTGCTGTTGTGTTTGTTGATACTCCTATTAATATCCAGTCCTACCAATTGTGATGGAAATAACTGCTTCTAATATCCTGTATTGACCCTAAAATGCATTGTTTGCCTTTTGCTGTTGCATGTGTGAATACGACATGTTTAATTAACTTTTGCTTGGAAAGAGCTAAAAATTTATGAATGATGTTCATTCACAAATGCTAATATTTAATCTTTTATTACAGATTCTCTGCATCATGCTTTGGGGAATAATCTTTCTTGAAAGTGTCATAATTGTGATCTACTTTTGAGATGTATGTCCCATACAATCACAGCAGACTCCTGCACAGAATATTGCTAGGAGGAACACCATTCTGGATCCTGCAAGGAATGTGGGAATTTCAGCTGTCATTACAACAATGCAAAAATTCAATTTGTGCCTTGTACACCAAAAGGATGATCTGATGAGCCCAGCCAGCTAACATTGCTCGTGCCCCCCTTTAGCAAGGTAGATTTTCCGGTAGAAATCAAGTGGATCTTTGATGTGACCTTGGGGAAATTGCATGTAGATAAATGCATGTCATCAGAAACATTTGCTTGCTTAATGCACTTCACTGGCAAAAGAAAGGGCTTGGGGCGGATGGGTTGCGGTGGTTGGATAAGTGCTGCCCTTCTAGTACTTCTGCTTGAATCAAATCAGAGTTATTTAAGCCTGGTTGAAACATGAATCAATATTACGGCAGGGATGACTTCTGATGGTTGATAATGTGCTGCCCTTCTAGCAGTTCTCCTTGTATCAAAACACTGATAATTTAAGCTTTGTTGTAGCATGATACAACTCTCTAATTCATGGCACACATTAATTGGCAACCACAAAACATTTTGTTAGGACAGAACATTGTAAAAAGAGTGAGCATTAAGTTTTCAATGTTTGAATTGTTTCATTAGGCGACTTAGTGTGAACTGGTTAAAAGAGGCTATAAATTTTGAGAGGCTGGCTGAATTTGGATCACCAAGTGTTGAAATATAGCGCAGAAAACGAAAGTTATGACCTGATATGAATAGAGGCAGCTGTTTGTTAAGCTGCAGATATGAGAATAGAAGAAAAAATAAAATGCACATTTGGGTTTCAATTCTTTTAAACTCTTCAAACTACGAGTTTCGATTCTTCATGTTCAACTTCCACGCAAAAAAGAACAGAGGATAACAAGCATGAAAGAATGTCATTAACCGTCTATAAATTTTGCAAAATCACATTACCAGTACAATTTACTAAAGGGGAGAAATAATTACATGACTCCATCACTAAAGTTCAAATATCTATGTCATTATACTTTTCAAGGAATTGGTGAAAAAGAAGACAAAATCAACTTCATTAGAAGTTTAAAATTTGTAAATCAATGGTGCTAACTGCTAAGTAACAATTTGCCAAAGAGGGAAACCATGAAGGGACTTCTGTGGCAATTTCAATCGGCATCATGGGGCTACAATCTGCATATGGGGTTACTAAGTTCATTATCTCTCCACTATATGATCTGAACAGTAACACACAAGTTCTTCAATTGGGACCATAGAACAGTTTGTATGCCTCAATAACTTCAAGATACCACATTGCCTCTCGATCCGGGAATGCTGAAAGATCAACAATCTTGTGAACCTGATGTTAGGATACAACAGAGACATTCAGGTGACCCCGAAATACTATAATTCCAAATCAACCATGTATGCAATGCCCAAATGTTTGCAATAGTTAAAACAAAAATTGTTCCAAAATAAAAGAAACGGAGCTTTATTATTATTATTTAGAATAGTTTTATTTTTGTGGAGTTTTTATAGAGAGATGATTGGTAAGCGTTAATTCATAGTGTCAGACTTGCAACACGTCACTTTTGGTGAAAAACACTTGCTATCTGTAATTGCCAAGAGGCTCGATTTCTACTATCAATAAACATCAAACTTAAAAAATCGCATTTCTCCTAAATTTTGTAAATACAAGGAAACAATTTCTGAGGGTTTAAGATTCTTACTCCTAATCTAAGGTTCAACAGTACTCACAATGTCTATCTGACATATAAAAGAACAGTGAGGGGTTTTGTTTTGTTTTGTTTTGTGGGTTGTACCTTAATCATGGGGGGCTCACCCGAACTCGCAATGTAACCTCCAACCACCATTACATACATCCCTGTCTTCCAAGGGCGGAGACGGAAGTCGCCGGAGAGGGAGAGGTGGATAACGCCGGTGCCGTCGTCGAGAAGCAAGGGGGCTCCGGCGTCGGAGGTGGAGACCAGAACGCCCTGACCAGTGACCACACAAGACAACAACAGAAGACTTAGTTTGATTTGTTTTGGTTGTGATGGGGGGTATGGTGTGATTAGAAATATAATATTAGGAAGAGTAGAATGGAAGACCTGTAACCAGGCGCGTTGGAAGAGAATGCCACCAAGAGTGAAGGAGTTTTGCGACTGTGTTTCCTTGGCCTCCCTCAGCTGAGCGCACACCAGCTTCAGCGCTGCTAGCCCGAAGTCCATCCCTCTTTCTTTCTCACGTTTTCTTTCGCATTTAGGAAAAAAGGAGGGAATTAGCCTATTACTCTGTTTGGGTGCAGTGAAAAGGGAAAGATGAAAAATTTGGGAGAGAAAATGCCTCTCATAATATTTTTCACACAATTTTGCGCGATTATTGCTAAAAATGTAATTATACAGTCACTATTGCACGATGCACACTTCATATATACTTTATTTTAAAATTGTGTTTTAAAAATACGATTTCAGCCCATATGGCAATGTGTGTACTTTACAATATTACTCTAACTATTGATTGTAAATTCGCAATAAGCTTAAGTGAGAGTGATGTTACTCAGATCATTATAGGTTTGGTTAACATTACTTAAGAAAAAGAAGGGTGATCAAAAGATGGGGTTTGAATGCACGAACTAAGGCCACTTGCTTTGATTCTATGAATATTAGCCAACTTAAGTGAAACCTGAAGGCTTTCTCAGCGCATTCTCATCAAAGAATGCAAATATTTTAGCATTTAACATTTCAAAATCCTATTTTATCTATTTTAGCATATCACTTTACAATATACCCAATATCAAAAGTTTTATATTTTTTACCACTTCATTAAAATATTATTTTTTAATTCTTTTTTATTCTCAATCTATCTCTTCCTCTGTGTATGTCTTCACTCAAACCCACTGCCCACACCCACACCTACTGCCACAACCACCACCGCCCACAACCTCAACCCCCAACCACCAAAATCACAAACAAAAACAAACCCAAAATCAAATCACAAACCTAAACCCAAAACCAAACCATAAAACTCATACCCACCCACCATCAACCACCACCGGTCCACCTTAAAAAACCATCAAACAAATACCCACCACCACTAACTCACCACAAACCATACCCATCCAAAACCAAATCACAAACCACCTAAAATATGCCCAAATCGAAACCCAAGGCATGAGAGAGAGATAATCATAGATCGGCGAATGAGATCGACGACGATAAGACAGATCGGCGATGAAGAGGCAGAGTTCTACAACAACAAGACGGTGATGAAGAGGCAAAGATCAACGATGACGAGGACAGATCGGCGACGAAGAGGCAGAGATCGACGACGACAAGCAAAGATCGGCGACGAGTAGAGGTGATGAACCATGAAAGAGAGAAGAGAGAAGTGAGAGAGAGGAAAGAGAGACAGAAATTTAAAAAAGAGTCGTTGGTGAATATAAAATGATTTTTTTTTTTACAATCCTAGCTATAGTGAGCTGTTATTGATAACAGCTTACTGCAGCTGCGTATCAAAATTTTTGACATTTGAAATCTTTGATGAAGTGACTTTTTTTGTGTGTTGGTGGTAAAATTTAGCATATACTATTTTTAACATCCTTAATGGGAATGCTCTCACATAATACAAGATTTGACTAATAAATAGATTATCTTATCAAAGAAAATGTTAGATAGACCTATAGATGATTTTATTTCTTTCAAATCAATTGGTTATGTACAAATCAGATGTAAATCAAACAAGATATAGCAAAAATATGGAAGCAATAAAACTCCATCTTGTTTTTGTTTTTTTGTTTTTTTTTTTGTGTTTTTTTTTTTTCCCCCAGAAAGTTTGACATTTTGGTCAAATGATCTTGGATTCATGAAGTTAAGAGTCATTGAAAAACTCATGTGACAGGCTTCATTTTTCCACTACAACTTTTTAGATTATATGTTTTCAATCCTCTTAATATGCACACCAAATTTTGTGTTGATCAAATTTTATCTACTATCTAATCTAAAAATTCATGTTTTATGTAAAAAATTTTAAAATAAAAAAGCTTCATATTTAAAACAGTTCAGTTATAGATGAGATAGTTATTAATATCTGATCATCTTGAAATTTTGCCACAATGACTTAGGTTAGAGAATTGATTTGCGCATCATCCCTAGCATGATGGACTATCCATTGTCATCAAAGTTCAAACAGCTGGAGACGTTAAAGTTTCAATGACACCAAAGATCTCTTCAACGATTTGGAGACATATAATCCATTGATTCATTTGCATGCTATCCCAATCAAAATAATGTGCAAAGCCTTCCTAATCACACCAAAAGTCTTTATCATGTTATGGTTCAACAAATTGAAACTTAGATCAAGTTCATTCACCCATCTACGTAAGTCATTTACTCATTTATGAGACATTTTATTGGAGGCCAAAGACAGAGGAGGCCTACTACTTACCTCTTAAATACTAAACAAAGTAGGATTAATATATAATTAGCCTAAGACTAACTAGTGTATATACCCTACGTTGGATCATTGTAACATAACAAATCTCAATAGCACAAAAACGTAGCCATCACAAGCTTTTTGTCAGGGACTTAGACAGTTAGACCATCAAGTCGAACCATATTAATTATATATTCCACTTTCTCTCTCTTCTCTCAATTACCCAACAATAATTTTAACAAGTATATTTGTGACACAAATTTAAAGTAAAAGATAAGACAGTTGTAGTCTTTATTTTATTTCTTGTCAGAACATACAAAAGCAATTAACTTATATAGAAATCTGAATATACAACTCACAAATCCTGCTGTTTTTTTACTTTCACCCAAGTAGAACCACAAATGACAAAACAAGAGACACTAATAACCAAACTTGAAACAGCATCAATCAAAGACTAAAGCAGAATAATGTTGATGTAGATGCAAGTGTTTGACTAGCCGATGAGGGAGATGCCATTTATGAGCAAATTATCGGCTAAAATTTTGTTTGCAGCCTCTGATGGATGGAAACCGTCCCAGAATACATACTCCGATGCATTGGCACATGTGCCAACTGATTTTGGATTGCATAGTATTGATGTTTCTAGCAACCCTGTTCCACAGCAACCCCTTCTTGCCTCAAAAAACCCTGTAATCACACAGATTATAGTGTAATTAGTCAATTAATGTCAATGTCCAATGAGTTTGTTCTATTAATAGAGGCTCACACTGAGCTGGGCCATGCTCAAATTTGTAGGATTTATTTTATTTTTAATATGGGTGACTGAGCAAAATTGTTTAATAAAAAATTTATTCTGAAATTAAAAAAAAAATAAAAAGGAAAATAAGAAGAGAGATACGTGATTGGGTTGATTTGGGCTTTCCCTGGGTCAATTGGTCAAACCCATCATGCGCTATTGGGTTTGAGTGGCCCAAAATGGTCTGACCTTATTGGCAGAACTAGCCCATGTAAAAGCCTTTTTAACGCTTAGGGTCTAACCTGAGCTTAATGATTGTTTAGTCTGTTCTTTTGAAAATGGGGGTTATTTGAAAAGGACAAAGTTTAGTTTTAAACAAATTTGGAGTTATTTATTGATTGAGACTATTTTTTTTTTTTCCTTTATGAAAAAACTATACTTTAAAACATTAAATAAATATTTTAGTTTAGAAAAGTTATACTTTGAAAAAGTGTAATTTGAAGCGGCTTTACCAAATGAGTACTTTGTCTATTTTTGAACCAATTAGAGAAAAAATGAATGAATAATTTCTCTAATTTCTAACACTATTATGATTAATTAGACTAATGTTATTAATCAGTAACTAATAAGTTTTGTTTCTCAAAAAAAGAGTAACTAATAAGTTTTAAACAAAATGATAGTGTTTAAGGAGTTGGGCTTGCGATGTTGCACACAAGCCCAAGATTCAAAGGAGTAATCCACGTACCATTATCTGTAGGTTTAGTGACAAGATCGAAGAGAGTTTGGTAGATGTCAAAGACAACCAAATTGAGGCCAGAAAGCTTTTTTTGCAACCTCAGAGATGTGGCATTGAGCTTTGTATTGAAGGAAACTGCATCATGGTTTAACCTAGCCACACACTTGTTGCTATCCGACCCAAATATTGTGATGGCTGCTGGCAGGCATCCAATTGGTGGCAGTGTTGTCACTCCAATTTTCCTAGCTCCCAAATCATATAGGTTCTGTCACAAAATGTTGTTTAGCAATATGAAATTGGACTTTTTTTTTAAGTTGCATATAACTCACAATCATTCATATAAACACTTTAATACCGTGTCTTGTATTTTTGTAGAGGTTTTTTTTTTTTTTTTTTTGGGATAAATAGGATATAATTTAAATTTATAGCATGCACTCTACAATGATTGCTCTTATCATCAAATTAAGATACTAGTTAGTTTTTGGTATAGGATGTGTTTGAATCACAAATCTCTTATTTGACAACAAAAAACTTTATCAGTTGAACTAATTGGAATTTAGTTTCAATCCAATTGGTGAAAAATATGAACATTAAAAGTGAAAAGATTCAACAAATTTCTGGTGAGTCTAAAATGACTAGTCTCACTGTTGAACTAGCTGACTAGAACATGTAGGAAGAACATATATTGGGGGCACTTATGACTTATCAATGTGGAAAGTATATGAGTGTTTCCGTGATTAGTGGGTGATAATAAGTGTAGCAGTAGTGATACAAATTTTTTTTTCCTCAATTATTGATTTAAACTTTTGTGATTAGTGCGTGATAAAGTGGTGTCGATGACTTACCATCAAAACAAATGAAAAAATATTGTGATTTTTTTTTTCTGGGGCAAAGTACACTACGGTTACTTTCTATCTTATACATTAAAGAATGACTAAAGTAACCTCCATTGATGGTTTATACGAGGGACCTGAATAAAATCTGTATAGGATTGAATGAGAATGTCTGAGAACTGATCAGGAGTATAGGCCTCGTAAAGAAGAGGATCAATGTAATAGTTCTGAACAAAGTCACTGCTCCCAGCACTAATAAGATGGATTGCACCAGATATTATTGATGACGCATTTGACCTCCCAGCAATTTCCACCAACTTAGTCTTGTACTCCTTGTAGTACTCCAGCTGCTGCTCTAATGGGATCGCATTCTACACCATCAAAATCCCCAGCAACATATTATATCATGTCATTGTGCATATAATATATGAACAATAATGCTGCAATAATATAGATACAACCAATTTTATAACTTTTTTTCATAATTTATTAATATAGGATAAATTGTGATTAGTGTAGCATCACTTTCAAATAAAACCATCACTGACAATACTTTTGTTGTATATTGATCACAATTTGTTAGCTTAAATGCAAATGTTATGTTATTAGCTTCATCATTATAAGAATAAGAGTGAGAAGATATTATGATTTTAGTAATGTTAGGAACACAATTTTTTCACGACAAAATTTATAATTGCTAAAGTTATTGACAAGTGGTGGACACAATTGACACTCATGGACTCCACCACTAGAGTTGACCTCTCAACCGAAATTTGTACCGAAAAATGTTGTGTCTATAACATTATTTTGCTTTTAGTGTCTTTACATATAGTTTGGCTGTAGCATCAAAGTAACCAGAAGCAGCTGAGGCAAAGTTGGCACCACCCAAGAGGTTCTTTCCTTTGGCTCTTTTGCTAAGATAGGCTGGTGGATAAGAAGTGAAGCCTAAGTTTTCAGCTGTAATTGAAGAAAAAACAAAAATGCAAACTTCATTAGCAAACAAGTAAAAGACATTGACATAAGAGAGTGAGAGTTTTTTGTGAATCAATCATATGTACCAGTGAAGTCCGAGGCAAGCTTTCCATTGCAGAACCTTCCGGTTGGTTTGTGTTTCACAAAGTCTCTTCCATAAGGAAGAAAATTTGATTTTATAATGGTCTCGAGGTCGTTGTTGTTACCCACATCAACAACAGAGTCCCCAAATATGATCAATGCAGGAACAAGAGGCTGCCCATTTGCCACAAAGAGCAATAGAACCAGAAAAAGAAAGGAAGCCAAGAAAGAACTTAAGAGGCTCATTATTATAATCTGTTCTCAGCAGTGATTTTCTTGCTGAGAGAGAGAGAGAGAGAGAGAGGAGGTTCTGAACATGGATTACTAGGGAAGTGGGAATTTAAGGAGTGCATGGAAGTGGAGGCTTGAAGTTCAATAACTAGTCTGAGCTACAGGTACACGTTTCTCCAAAAAAGAAACAGTCTTGAGTTACAGGTACCCTATCTATTTTCCTTCCTTCACCAACATTTTGAGCCTTCTTAATCTTAGAATAGTGAAACACACGACTAATCACCAAGCCAAAAAAACGTCCATTGGAGGGTCACACAATAAACATGACCAATTTTTTATGCGAAAATACAAAGATAAGGTTTAAAAACTGCGGTAACAAAAAATGTGATTGGTTAATTTAATAAATATATATTTGAATTACTTTCTTGTTATTAGTGAGATTAATTTAAAAACTTATGTAGTAAAATTTGCAATATTTTAGTATCTATTATTATAACAATAATGCTATAGACATGATCATCCAAAAAAAAAAAAAAAAGCTATAGAGATAACATATTATACAACTTGTTGAGGTGACAAATTGTAATTAAAGCAGCATCACTTTCATTGAGATCACGAGTGACTTTACTTTTATTGTCCACGGATAACATTCAGTCACCTCAACAATTATTAAAAAATGTTGTGTCATTATATTTATTATTTTTATAAATGGTTAAATTTTGAGTGAGCCCAATCTAGATTATCCTTCCCTATCTACATATGAAATGGTTGCAATCCTTTGTATAAGAAACAGAAACTTCGTAAAAGATATGGGATTATGTGTGTTACAAATTAAAAAAATACAAGAGGATATGTGTCTAACTAAATTCAATTGAAGTGTCGTGAGGAAGTATGTTTTAGCTGTCCTGGCTTCTATGACAGCCTCCCTTATTAAATGTATTTAGCTCAAATATAAGAGGATTGGCTTAAATTCAATGACTGTATTTAGCCATTTAGTCATATATGGCTGCAAACTTTAGTTTCGTACCCTTGTATTTTCTTTGTTGTGTCATTTACTTCTAGCAGCTCTCCAATCACTATCACAACCTTTGTACATAAAATTCTCAAGTCTGAAGTCTGAAACATAGCCAGTTGGCCACAGACATGGAAAGCCCTTAAATATTTCATGCTTGAGCAATTTCAATCTAGTTAAAGGGCAGTGGAAATCCAACTACATGCATAATCAACCTTTTCGATGTGGGACAATGATGTCCTTTTGCTACATGGGGCTTCTCTTTTATTGCCCTTGATTTCTTTTCTTAGGGGTTATGGTATAATGCTGTATTACTGTGATTTCGTGTTCATTTATACTATTAATCCTATGTGGGATTTGGTGGGTATTAATTGATGTTACCTTCCCTCCTAACTGGTGTTGAACCTTTCTCTTTTTGGGGAAAAAAGGTACATTTAACTATTATTTTAGGTGAGTATGACCAGAGTATATGCTAATGCTAAAGGCTGAGATTTTCTACCATGCTATGGTTAGTTCGATTATGGCATGTGGCCAAAGGCAGAATTTCATATTTTATAAAAAATTTAGGCTAGCTATGTTAAATGACTCCAAAGTCCTGTTTGGTGTGGTCAAAGAAGTAGATCCACACGAAAGGCCCAACTACAATGTACCATCTTTTGTTATAAGCAACTAAAAGTTGATGTTAGTGACATTGTTCACCTCAGACTACTTTGTATGTTCATTATACATGAATTTTAGTTTAATATTCCTACTTTGTAATGTTCATTATACATGAATTTTGGTGAAGTGGTTTTACACACCAAAGTAAAAAGTGTCAAATATATCTATAATGGCATAAAAGTCAAATAACATATTCTCCTTTCTCCGAGTGGAAGATGTATTCCACTCTTTTTTCCCCACACCCACACGCACAGGGAAAATAGTTTTCTTCTCTTTTCTTTCCCTTTCTCTTATAAGCCTTGACAATCCTATAAGTTCATTATTACTCCAATGAAGCGATCAATTAGAGAAACTTTATTGAAAGTATGAATCAATATATGGTGCTCCTTTAAGTTTATATTATAAGCCTTGACTATCCTTCATCAATAGGTTGCATGGTTAACAAAGGTAATAAAAATCAAACATAGGAGATGACTTTGGAAATCTGACGTGCAATGATCTGATGGAAGTACAAACAATTGGGAAGAGCAATAAGTTAGCTGTAGCATTCATTACATTTGGAGTAAAGTTCACAACCATTAACCTCCAGCTCAGTTAATTATGCTTCAAGTTAAATGCATAATTACATACAAGACTAGACCAGACAACAAGAGGCAGGATAAGATTCCCTCCCATTTAAAAATCTCTGATTCCCTCCAATTTATGTGAGACAGGTGATAGTTATTTGATTTTTATGTGGTTTACATGAGTTAATTTAAGACCATTGGATTTTTTTAACATTATGCGTCTTAAATCTCGATTAAAATGGGAGGAATTTGGAGGTTTAAATAGAAGGGGGATCCATTCCAGGGCCGGCCCTAAGCCTAGGCCACTTAGGCCACCGCCTAGGGCCCCTTACTAGAGGAAGGCCCCAAATTTTGGGGCAAAAATTGATATATTAAAAAAAAAAAAAAAAAAAACAGTTTTATAATTTTTCTCTACTTTTAAGAAGTCTCAAAGTATTGAATAATGTTAGAGATAATATAATTTTAGATACATGAGTCTTACAAATAGAGTAATGCTATAGTTTTACAAGCTATTTTACAACATTTTTACAAATTGTTGTTGTGGTCAACTTCTTACTGATTCTCATTTGGGCCCATCGATAACATCACTTTTTTATTTATCTATAATCATTCACCACATCATTAGTTTGTAAAAATTTTTGTAAAAGAATTTGTATCTTTAGTATTTTTCCTTATAAAAATATGTGTCATTAATTCCAAGAAATAATTCAGATAGGAAAATGCTAAAAATATTATTAATTTTACTTGAAAAATTTACAAATTGATGTGACAATTAATATGATATGTGGACGTCAATAACCTATTAAATGCATTTTTGAATTATTTTTTGTAATTAATGATACATCTTTATAAGCTTCATGTTATAAAATTTATAATATCCCTAACATCATTCATCCAAATATTTGTTTATTATCTTCTTGAAGTGTTACTAATCGCATTCATTTATACATCGTTTGAAATTTTTTTTAGTAAAATTTGTTATAGCTTTAGCATTTTTCCAAAAAAAAAAAAAAAAGCATATTACAAAATAAAAGGAATAGATTTTTGTTATAAAGAAATTATGATATTAAATACTAGTTAAATATTATTTAAATGATAACAAAAAGGCCCATTTAAATATATCGCCTAAGACCTCCAAATTTGTTGGGCCGCCCCTGATCCTTTCCTGCTCAAGACACCAACTTTAGTTTGTTGTTCCTTTTTTGTTTTTTTTTTTCCTGATAATTTCATTCGTTAGCTCCTTACTTCCCTTTGTATAAACAGCTTAGATATAATCAGCACACATACAGTGTCATCCACTAATGCAACTGAAGTTGCAAAGCTTTATTGCTAGTTTCAAATGCATAATCACATCCTACAGTGTCAGCCAAAGCCTTAAATTCATCCATCTCTGAGCTTACAACTTGGAGACCCATCAATACATTTCCACCACTCTCACCCTGGAAACGAGGACAACACATATTTTAGCGACGAGAAGCAATATCTAAATGAACAAATCAGTTTAATGAAAATTATCAAAATAAATTGAGCTTTTGCATAATTGAGAGACCAATGTGCTAGAAGAATATTAAGCACAACCTGTCCTTGGTAGTGGAACAAGTTCATAGTCCAACGGCCATTGAAGGCATTCAGTAATTTCATCAGAACACCTGGCCTGTCTGGGATTACAAATCGACAGAGAATCTCATTTTCTATACTTGATTGATCACAAGCCTGAAAGATATCCAAGAGTTGGAATCAGAACTAGTACCGATGTGATAACAAACTGAATATGAACAATTTCATAAATATTTCTCTTAGTATATTTCTAACACTTGCTTATTGCATTACATAGGAAAGTCATTAAAAATTATAAATAAATAATAATAAAAAGCTCTGGAATCTTATTATAAGATATCGATCTTAACAGAGCTATGATCAAAGTATTAAAATTTTAATTCTTCTCATATATAACTTGTAAGCAACTAAACTGAGAGTAAATTAAAAAAAGATGAGTATCAAGAGTCTAATTAAAATTACTTGGACCAATAAACTATCTTGCTATGTAAACAATCTACAAACCATGAACTTCAGATCTGGGAGCCATTACAAGTTCAATCAGGTATCCACAAATTTGCAGGGTAAATCTCAACAAAGTGGAGGTTGGCACTCCCAGAGTAAAAAGACAAAATAATGAAAGACAGTAATACGATTTCCAAAAAAAAGAGTAAAGGTAATCAGATAATTATGGTAGCTAACAAAAAATGTAAATCATTCTTGACCAAGTCATTATTTGTGAGGTTGAGTTTTATTTTTTATTTTTTAAAGTTGGAAGTATATAACATTTGTCTGAGCTCAGAAACTGTATGGAATTTGACACAGCTAATAAGATGAGCAACAAGCAGTGAAAATGTGGACCAACATTTAACTTGTTTTTCTTTCAACATAAATTTCAGCAAAATGAGTATATTTTATTTTACTGCCTTGGTTTCTATTATTTAGTTGGCAACTTTTTGGAACAAAATTACTTTAAAAATGCATACAAAAAACTGCAGGTTTTTTTTTTTTTTGGTGCATAAAAAATTCATTGAAAAACAAACATCAACATGCAGAGATATTCTTTCCTAATGGAAATGATCAGCCCCAAAGGAAAGACCTCAGGCAAGAGACAACCAGAAACAAATGAAGAGCAAGCCCATTTTGTTAGAAAGTGGGCAGTAGAATTCTGGCCCCACACCCAAAATCTGCGGGTAATTAACATTTTGCTTGAGGGTGATAGTTATCAAGAACAAAATGTTGCTCTTAGGTGCAGAAAATTCAATGAAACAAAAAGATAGAAAATAAATGGCTTATTGGACATGATAAAATGTAGTTTGTTGCCATACCAGTCCGGAAAACTGTTCCAAATTTTCCCTCTTCTGTGGAACAATTGTCGAGAAGACAGCCTCAGGCTCATGCTGCCTACCAACATCAGCAAGTTTGGATACCAACCTAAGTTTATTGAAGTTCATGTTTGCTCCACTGGTTACTGCTACAACATTTTCTCCCTGCAGTCCATAATATTTGCAATATGCTTTTGCTCCAGCAATGGCAAGGGCCCCCGCTGGTTCAAGTATGCTTCTTTTTTCATCGAACATGTCCTGCAGCAAAAATTCCAATCATAATTCGTAGTACTCAAAATAATAAAATTTCATTGCCACAATTCCTTCAAAAATATGTGCACGCTTAATTAATAACTCTTTTTTTTTTTCCTTTTTCTTCTTTCTTTCTTTCCATCTTTATTTTGAGCTGTGCAAGCAAGAAATGACTACTTAACCCAACTAGAATGTAAGGGTTATCAATTTTCTTAATGAAATGCTCTTTCAAGATGCATCTGAGAAGGCTCTTTTGCCTTCCTAAATGAATCAGATATTGTTAAACTAGCAGTGTACATTTACATTTTTATGTTTTCTCTTTCCTTACTGAAGAGGTGACTTCAAGAAAAATAAAAAGAATATTCTTTAATTCATTCTGTGGGAATCAAGTTGTCCACTTCATTATTTGTGAAACAGATATTTGAGAATCAGGTGCAAAAATTGCACAGAAATAACCTATAAACATAAGCTATGAAATGGAATGCCCATCTAAGGCTTATGAAAAAGCCTAAAGGCTAAGCTGCATTTTATTAAATTTAAAAAGGAAACAACAGACTATTCCATGTAGTGTAAAATCAAGGGTCCTCTGTGATGCAAAGCTTGTGGGCTAAAAGTAGGAAGAATGACTAACCTTTATTGATGCACAGATAGCATCATGGCTAACAAGAACTACCCCATCAATCAGTTCTCTGCACAGCCGGAATGTCTCTTCCCCAACCTCTTCAATAGCTACCCCTTCTGCAAAATTTCCCATTTTATCTAGCACGATTCTCTGCCCATGATAGAGTGTTAGTGCCATTGAATTTGCATCATATGGCTCCACTCCAATGATTTTGACCTACATTAGAGATATCAAATGTAGTGCTAATTATGGTTTTATTCACATGGAACTAGAAAATCTACACACAGTGACTAAAATAAATGTGAGATGCAAATTAAGCATCACATAGCAGGTGGGACAAACAATTGACCATATGCATCGATGAATTCCAAGAATTTGGATGTTGATATATCATTAAATTTGGGGTTAAGGCTTAGTTGTCGTTGTTATATTTAAGATTGATAAATAAACAGATAAAAATCTTTTCATGTCTAACCCCAAATTCGTAGGGCATAGCAGATATTTACCTTGAGCAGTCTGTAAGTTAAATTCTAGGAGTCTATACTTTTCTTCTTTTCAGCCTTTAGATGTCTTTGCATATATAGGGTATCCTAAAGATTCCACACCCCACCCCCCATCCCCCCCCCCCCCCCCCCCCCCCCAACACATAAGGTTACATATCTTATTTGAAATGTTACATAAGGAACTGCCCCTGGCCTTAATTGTCATGTTTCAACACAGCTTTAACAACATCCATACCCTCAAAACAATGTGCTCATAATTAACTTGAAGTATAATTTTAGTGACTTGAATTCAAAAAACTGTTGTACCTTTAACTTTGTATACTTTCTCCATCGCGCCATTGAAGTCATTGCCTAAGTGCATTGCTTAGTTTAAGTTTTAAGAAAACAATGTCACATACCTCAGGACAAACTGACTTCACATAGGCAGCAATTCCAGCTATTAGGCCACCACCACCAACAGGCACAAAGATGGCATGCAATGGAGCACGTAATTGACGAACAATCTCCATTCCTACAGTCCCTTGCCCTGCTATGATATCTGGATGATCAAAACCAGGTACAAACGTTCGACCTTCTTCTTTGGCCTGACGTTTTGCATATTCTTGTGCTTCAGCATAGCTCTCACCAACAAGTACAACTGTAGCACCTAATCTCTCTACTGTCTTCAGCTGAACAAATTGGATGTAATACCAAATGCTTGAGGTTCTAAAATTTTACAACATAATCAGACACAAGACACAACAAAAGCTTTTACTACTAATTGGGGCAAATTGCATTTT
Organism: Quercus ilex subsp. ballota; assembly: GCA_032727855.1. Classification (NCBI taxonomy): domain Eukaryota; kingdom Viridiplantae; phylum Streptophyta; class Magnoliopsida; order Fagales; family Fagaceae; genus Quercus; species Quercus ilex. The sequence goes on along the minus strand of CM064908.1, from coordinate 16,593,239 downwards.
TCTTGTAAGTATAGGACAGTTACAAGGTTTTATAAAAATGTATTGAAAGTTAAAACCTAACGATGTTCCCTTTTAAATAAAATAATTTTATTTTGTTTTTTAAAATGTGCTTGACCCACATTTTAATATCCTTAATTACTTTCCAATATCACACATATGTAACATCACATGCACAATTTGAGGAGTCATCATTGTGCATGTGACATCAGCTATCATGTCAGACATTATGTGTTTGTTAAATGAGGATATTAAGATTATTAACATGTGAGTCTGGGCACATTTTTTTTAATATATATATATATATTTATTTATTTTACGAAAGTTTGATAGAGAATATTTAGTTGGGGGGATTGCTTTGTTTTAAACTTAAAGGGGAATTGCAACTGTCCTATACTTTTAGAGGAAAGTACAATTTACCCTAATAATTGTGACATATATATATGTAAGGGGAAGAGGCTATCAACTTTGATTTCAGGAGTTGTGGTAGGCATGGCGACCACTGCATCAACACCTAGTTTTTGTGCAGATAATGCAACTCCTTGGGCATGGTTCCCTGCTGAACAGCAAATAACTCCCTTACGCAACTGTTCCCTTGAAAGCTTGGCCATCATATTATATTATAAGCTCCCCGTAGCTTGAAGGAGAACACCTAGCAGTTTGAAAAGCATTAACTGTGTTAGCGCTTATAGAGTATTAATTAGACAATCGATTTCTGTTCGTGAAACGTTGAAGACACAAAAAAGAATTAGGAGGGCAATTTCAAAAAAGCATTTCCTAGAGCACTAGCATCATGTATGTTAAATGTTAAATTTTTAATATTTAACACATCAAGCACAAAAAATCACCTTCATGAAATGTGTCAAAGGCCAAATTTGACATTTGCTACATACCGGCAGATGTGCTATGTGTTTTTTTATTAAATTGTATTCAAACTTTCTCACTATTTCATACAAGATAATGAAATATCTTTCACTATTCCATACAAAATATCTTTCTTAATTAAAAAAAATAAAGAAAGAATATTTAAATAAAATAGTAAAAGAATAAAAATATGCGATCGATGTAGATTGTATTTTAAGTGGTTTGTTAAAAACTTAAAATAGATAAAGTAACATTTTGATACGTTAAAGTAGTAGTATGTTTTTAGAACATTTGATGATAGCCCACCCCCCCCCCCCCCCCAATTTGTCCTTAAGTGAATTAGGAGGGCTATTAACGCTAACTTTATTGATTATTTTAAGCATTCACAACCTACCACATCAACAAATATTTAAAAAAAAATGTTACATTCTTTGATTTATTTATTTTTTAGTTCAAAGCCAACTTAATTATACAGGAGATAACACAAACTATATTATAAATTTTTTTACAAACAGTTGATGTGGTAAGTAGTTATTAATAAATAAACAAGTGATATTAGTGGTAGACAAATTACCAAAAAAAAAAGATATTAGTGGTAGACCCAATAATTTGTCATGTCAATAGTTTGTAAAAATGTTATAAAATAAATTGTGACTTTAGCATTGCTCAATTGAGCTAATAATAAGTCTAGAGTCACAATATATTTCACAACAACCTATATGATAACTTGACAATGGTGGATGATAAAATGGTGTCAATAATGAGCCAATATGATAAACAATAATAACTTATCAACTAAGTTAGTTGTTTTGAAATTTATATGAAAATTTTTGGTTAAAAGTATTTTTTGTTGTTGATAATTTGATAGTTATGTTGGGAGGATGATTTCAATTTTCAACCTTTACGTCGCTTGAAAACATTAAAAGATGTGATAATGAACCTCAATACTCTTGACTTTCGTATGTACCATTACCAAGGGAATCTTCAAAAAAAAATAATAATAAACAAAACAAAAAAAACCCCAAAATATTTTTCATTAAACAAAAGCAAAACCAGAAGTACTTACTCCGGGTTGAAGGTCTACTCTCTTGAACCAAATATGAACATCAAGCTTCTCAGAGAGCTTTGAAGCATATTCCAATGGCGTCTCGACCGCAACATCATAAACCTTAGATAACAATATCTCATTCAAGTAATTGATGTCCTTGTGGTTTTGACTGTGACTCTCTTCCGCCAACTTTTTTGGCACAACTCCTAGAAAGCCACTCTCATAAACTAACGACTCAGCAGGAACTCTCATCAACTGGGGGATATGTGAGGGCTTAGGCAGCTTCGTCTTTTTATGAGAATTCAGATGTGAGGCCCTGTGGAATATCTCAACCTTTTGGTTTGTCAACGTTGCAGTAATATTGGACAGTTGGTTTTTGTGAGACTTCTCGGCTTTGTTTATGGTTAAGGTTTTGGTTTTTTGGAACATTGAGTGGCACGTTGTGGTGCCAAATAGAGGAGTGGGTGAATATTTGAAACAGAGAGCCTCCATTGCAGAGAGAGAGAGAGAGCTTAGTGGTTGCAGAGATTAGTACAACTACAAAGCTGTGTAAGAGTAAGCGTTGGAAAGAATGACCTACACGAACATTGCCATATAGACAGGGGTTGTCGGAAACTCTCACAATTGTTTTATAGAAGAAAAGTTCGTTGTTTTTTGTGGGGGGTAAAATTTAGAAACGTATAAAACGTAAGTTGATTCGTTATTTTATTAGCGTTATTTCTTGCGAAAAAGATGTCCATTATTTATCAAATAAGGTAGTATTAAGATTTTTGATATCCACCAAAAATAGGATTTCAACATTTTACCAATTGAATTAAGAAAAATGTGACTTCTGTATTTGTATTTTTGGTTTAAAAAATAATAATTTGGGACATAAATTTCAAGAATAATACTAGAGATACAAATTATTTTACAAAGTACTTACGTGGTGAGTGATTATTAGTAAATAAAAATGTGATAATAATGATGGGCCTAAATAAAAACTAATAATAAATTGGCCACATCAACATTTTATAAAAATGTTGTAAAATAGTTTGTGACTATTGGCCTCTCAGATTTTGTAAAAATGTTGTAAAATAATTTATGTTTGTAGTATTACTCTTTCTAAAAACATGTAGTGCTTTTATATAGTTGACTAAGTCATTAATTCCCTCTAATTAATGTATACCATAACTAATTTAATTATAACAAATTTTAGCTACAAAACTGGTTGTAGCCTCAACCTTACTAAATAAAATAAATATTACTACATATTTTAAAAATCTAACTGTTAAATTGCATATTCTTTACACTCTTAATACATGTGTCAAATTTTGTGTTAATTGGATATTATTTACTATATGATCTATAAGCTTATATTTTATGCATAATTTTAAACTATTTATTGATAACATAACCATTGATCTTTAATTTTCTAGAAATTTTTCTAGTATGAAAAATGTAATAAGAAGAAGTAATCTAATAATGGTTTTGTCAAAATTCATCTCCAATAAAAAGATATTGAATAAAGTTGTAGCCTTAGGCTACAACCAATTTTGTAACTAAACTTTCTCCATTTAATTATATTTTATTTTTATTTAGACATGTCAAGAGTTACTCTTTTTTTCTTTTTTCTTTTTTTGCAAAGATGTATATAAAGATTTATTATTTGATGAAAAATATTTTTGTTTATGTAATAAAATGTCATATGTTAAATCAAAATTACAAACAATCCATGTATAAGCAATAAAAAAATATTATATATGTGTGTGTGTTATTCTTTGGATTTAATTTTTTTATTATTATTATATATTTAGTTTGCCCTTCCCTAATTTATTTTTAAACTCTGCCACTAATTAGGGCCAAACCACGTTAATTGTTGTTTCTTTTATTTTAATGTTAAGTATGGAAAACTAGTCTTAATTAAGGGCACGTTTGGTACACTGTAATGATTAAGTTGGAATATAATAAGTATTACTATTCATTAGTTTAGTGACCATTCAAGAATAGAATCTTAATTATGCATCCATAATTTAGTACAGTATAAAAAGAAGGTGTAATTAAATCATTTTTAAGTCAAATTTCCTAAAATACACTTATTTTAGAATGTTCAAAATAGAGCTAATAATTAATAAGAAGGAAAATTTATTTTCTTTCCTTTTAAAGATGTAGCAACTAATGGCTTTTTAAGAAAAAAATTTAAAAAGTTATTACATAAGGTGAAGGAATAGATATTCAGTACTTTTGATAATGAATAATTATTCCTCATTTTGAAGAATAGCTATTCATAAGGAATAACTATTGTAGGGTCTGCTTTTGTTGCCCAAGCCCAAGGGATATGGGTCAAAGGCCCAACGAATCCAAAACAATGAATTTGTAGAGAGTGGATCGAAGGTTTAGGCGCTGGCCGGCGCTCACGAAGCATGAACTCCTTTCTCTTTTATTGAAGAAATACTCAGAACGGTTTACAACTGGGGGATGTTCCTCGGCCATGGGCCGAGAAGGCTTTTCTTCCCTTTTACTCCCCTCCCCTTTCTCAGGAGGGATTCCCTTATATTATATACCTTTTACCCAATCAATCCTAACCCTACACTTGTAGAGGGATTAGGCCATCACTCGAGTGCCTGTCCCATTATCCACCTTCCCATTCTCTCTATGGATGGCAGCAACCAATGTGGCACTGTTGAGGCGTCCCCTCCTCATTAATGTGGCCAGGACGTTAGTTGAGGTCATTTAATATGGAGGTGACAGTTCATCTGGGACTTGCTCCTCCACCATACTTCCATGTCCGGTATTTGGTATTTGCTGTTTGCTCCTTGGATGCTCGGGGAGGTTTCCTTTGATGGCGTGCTACTTGTCCGTTTTCGGATCTCGGAATTCCGAGGACGTTATCATCCTCGGCACTGTTTCATGGGTAGCTAGGCATTACACTTCAGTCCTCGGACCTTGGGCGCGTCCTCGGCATAGGCATTGGGCCTGGTTCGAAGTGGGCCGGGGTTGCTGACTATTTTTGGCCCCACAACTATTTATTGTAATAAAAATATAACCAAACAACTGAATAATTATGCCATATGAATATCTATTACATTATAGTGTCTATTACAGTCTATCAAACGTGCCCTAAGGGTACGCACGTTTGGTACACTGAATGGAGATTACGACAGGAATTGTAATCTTTATTACTATGAATAAAATGTGTTATAATGTAATAACTGTCAGGGACGTTTTGCGACAATGGCCAAAAATGCGAGAATGACCCAAATCTCCCATTGGGTTCTTTAGAGGTGTTTATTATGAAGAATCAAGCCCAAAATTCCAAATGTATAATGAACAAAAGGCTAATGGTGTTTTGACAAGAGAAAATCAAAATGCTTATAACAAAAGTGCAGAAAACTATAAAAAACATAACAGGTCTGAAACTTCGACCCGCAGTCACACGGAAGTGGGAATTGAGAGAGGTTGTGAGAAAGAGAGGAAATGTTCCCCTGTACCCATATTTCCACCACCAAACTTCGGAATTGTGAGATTGTTGACTGACTGAATGGGATTTTGCTCTGAAATTTTAGGTATATCAATAGAACGTGGCTACCCCATTTTGAATCTGATTGGGGCCTTTTGTATTGAACTTGGGGTGCTCTAAATGACTAGTTTTTGAGTAGTGGAATAAGCTTTTATCCCTTATGATACTATTTTGGTGTTTTGGATTGGGTTGCTTTTGTTTAGGGAAGAGTTTGGTATGCTTTTAGTATGATTTTGGAAATAAAGTGGGTTTTCTTTAATTGGTTGCCTTTGGTCAGAAATTTCAGACCATTGGGAGGGTCACCTAAGTGAGGACTAACAGATAGAGTTGGCCAATGGGAGCCAACTATGTTTAAAGGAAAAAAATGGTTTGGGCAGAAACTTTGGGCCACAGTCACACAGAGTATAAAAGTTGTTTTAGGGTGGAAATTTTGGATACAAGACTTCTTCCATGAGCCTGAGGTGCTACCAGTGTCCCTTACCCACTTGGTAGCATGCCTGGGCTGGGCTCATGCAAAAGGTCCGAAAGGAACCGACCCATACCTCCAAACCACACTTCCTCAATTTCCCCCATAAATCGCATGAGCTTGGATCATGCTTAAAAGAATAAAATATAATATAATACATGAATTGAGCTCGCAAGGAAGTCGGACTTGTTTGAATCGGGCTTGTATGAAATGTGTCGCGAAAATGGGTATCAATAATAACTAAACATATTCATTAGTTTGGTTGTGAGTTATAATATTAGAATGAAACTTACTATTTATTTTAGGAAATTTCTTATTCATACAATTATATCTCCTTAAAAATTGTTATTTTTAAATTTAAGAAAGATATGTGTTATTTTTTATGGTTTTTTATTTTTATAATTGTTAGATGTATATGGAAAGTTTGTTTATTTGGAAATATATTAAGTTTTGAAATTATTGCACTTAGTAAGGAATAGCTAATACAACATTTTAAAGATGAATAATTATTCCTCATTTTGAAGAATAGCTATTCACAATGAATGATTATTTCTTGTAATAAAAACATAACCAAACTAAAGAATAACTAAATCATATAAATAACTATCACATTATAGCGCCTATTACAGTCTACCAAACATACCCTAAGTGTAGATTTTTTTGATTGGGTCTCTCTAACTCATGGTTTAGCGTTTTTTTTAAAATAAAATAAAATAAGTTCGGCACGTAACATATCATTGTGATATATAAACAATGACTATAGTCTATATATGTCACAATTTTTAAAAATGGGAATAAGCCAGCCACCTTGGAATGGATGCACTATCAATGCAACGTCAATCTGAATATACTAATGTGAGTAATGTCAATCTGAATACTTGATCTTAGCCAAAAAGCCTAGAGAGTTTTGGACGTCAATCTGAATATTATACTAATGTGAGTAATGTCTAATAGTACTCTAGTCGAATATATCCAGCACCAATTTATATTCCCCTAGATTCATCCTCATCCCCATTTTGTTTTTCTATTGATCAATTATAACCCAGCATTCATTTATATGTATGCATGGTATCAATCTTGTTATTCCCATTTTTTTACTTTACAAACGGTCTGTACGAGAATTTTCTTATATTATTATTGCTAAGTTTTTTTTTTTTTTTTTTTTTTAGTTTCAATCTATGGCGTCCGCTCCTGATAATAGCTCTTTATCATCAGATCAAGACACTAATCCGTTTTTTATGTAGGCAGGAATTGAACCTCAGATATTTTATTCAACCATCAAAGACTCTATCACTGTGAATCTGTGATTGATTATTGCAATAATTTGTAGAGACAGTTTTTAACCCGCCACAATTACAAATTCTTGACATTTTGACCGTGCTCTTGACAACATTAAAATTTTAAATTGAGATCATTCATACCATGTTTGGTTGTGCATAGTTGGATATGATTAGAATACCTTATCTTGTGGAATTTTAGAATTTTAATTTTTCAAGTAATATTTCTTTGTGGGATTGGGTGTAAAATGGAAATAAAGACATAGAAATTGGGTCTTCAAATCTGGAAAATGGAACCTAAAATGATTTGAAATGCCAAGAGAAAATTGCTTAATGTAATTAATCACCTGTGCATGTTGTATTGGTTTAGTTCGGTTCTTAAAAATATGAATAAGATGAACTGTATTTAATTATGTAACTAAAGTTAGGTGCATTAGCATTTTTGTATTTATCAAGTTGAAGAATGCTTCAAACCATGACTGTCCTTTTCTTCTTCTTCTTCTTCTTCTTCTTCTTCTTCCTCTTCTTTTTTTTTTTTTTTTTTTTTTTGAGTTAAAAGATAGAACTTATATTAAAAAATAAACAAATTAAAGTTGTATACAAAGTGGTCCGGCAAACCCGTTGCACACCATGACTGTCCTTTTCTTGATGGTTCTTGAGATTGGCCATTGTGGTTTCTATTCATGCAGGGTTTGACGGTGATTTCACAAAAGTAGAATGCAGATTTAAGGGAAGCTTATGACAAGCTTAAGTACATGCCACTCGATTTGCATCGATGTTAATTTATTAAGGGAAAAGTTAATAAATGCCTTAAAAGTATTGTTTTAAAAACTATTTTTAGAAATATTTTATGAGAAAATGATAAAGAAATTAATTTTTTTTTTGATGGTTTTTATATTTCCTATTAAAATGATGTCATAACTTTTCTAAAATAGTTTATTAACTATTGTCCTAAGATCATCTGTTAACATGACCCATTTATTAACAATATTTGTTGTCTCTCTTATATGATGCTTTGTTGTGTAATGATAGAAATATATAAAACAAAGTAAGAAGAAACAAGAAATATATATTGATAAACTCTTGTATTCAAGTGATCATCCACAATTCTTTTGATCTCTCTTAGATGCGTACAATAACAGTAAAGAAATCTCACATATATATATAGGACCTTAGAATGCTTGTAGAGTTTATGGGATAAGGTTGTAATAATGAGTACACTTGTAGATATACATCTCCTCTATAGACACTTATGGATATGCATCTCCCCTTTACACAATCCAAATAACATTTTCATTGCTCAAAGTTTACACATTCCAGTCAGACTTTATTTCTAACACTCCCCCTTGGATGACCACTTTCTAAGAATATGTCTCGTTAAAACCTTGCCAAATAAAAACCCTGTGGGAAAATAATTTTGGCTAAGAAAAAAGAGTACAATATTCTTGTATAACTTCTAGTGCCTTAGGATTGCCTCATTAAAACTTTGCAAAGGAAAACGCAGTGGGAAAAAACCTTAGTAAAGGAAAAAGAGTACAATTAGTACACATCCTTTAGAAAATTTACTTCCCCTCATGAGTACATAAAATTTCCATTGGTCATGATAAAAATATCCTTAAGTCAATGCATACCAATGTTGTGCACCATCTTCTTAAAATTTGTAGTTGGTAATGGCTTAGTGAACATATCGGCCAAATTATCACATGATCGTATCTACTTAACATCAATATCGCCACTCTTCTGGAGCTCATGTGTATACAAAAATTTTGGTGCAATATGCTTGTTTCTATAACCCTTGATATAGCCTCCCCTAATTTGAGTGATACAAGCGGCATTATCTTGTCTTTAATGCAAAAAACTTGTCTTTCGTAGGTTTCTGAAACCCTAGCTGCGTGCGCAGGTCCATGCCTGCGTACGCATGCATCAAACCTACGTGCGTAGGTCCTTGCCTGCGTACGTAGGCCGAGGGCTTCCTTGGCCTTTTATTTTTCAAAAAAAGATTTATTTGCTCATAAAAAGTTATATTTTCCATTTTAACACCTCTCAAGTTAATTTGTACTTTGATTGGGCCTTAAACCAACCTTAGGCCCTATAATTTCGACATCATTGGAGAATAGGGGCCCGAATCGTAAGGGATACAAAATACGGTGTCTACAAACACGTGTAAAAAAAATAACTATTTATAACAGGCAAGTCTCAAGTTTAAATATAATACTCAATTTCAAAAGAATAACACCACTCTCCACTAAAAACTTGCTTATACATAGATAATATCATTCTCATGTAATATTTGGTTCCTTAAGAGATTCTCTCATAGTTTATAGGTTTAAAAGGTACTCATGGTTGGAAGTATTTCCTTTCCTTGTAATCTTTTTACTCTATTTAATCTTGTTTAAACAAATTTAATTTAGTTTGATTTAGTTCATAGTTGTTAGTTTTGTTTGATCTATAATTAATGCCTTATCTTCGATCTGGTTTGATGTTTAGAAATTATTTTTTTTGAGAGTCAGATGTTTAGAAATTAGAATGCTTACTTAGGCTATGATATGTTCACTATCCTATACTTTTTAACCTTTGATATATTAACTATTTAGATTGATTATGCTTCAAACTGCTCAATTTGCAATTGGACTTAGTGTGAATTTGAATAACTTAATTGCTTGGAATCCAATGGCATCTTATTTTACTTAAAAGTTAGTCTTAATACTGGGAAACTTTTTAGAATTTAAATTATTTGCTTTCCATAGTTCGTTGTTACTTGCATTTCCTCCTTAATTGAGGTAATACTGAACCACATCCCTTTAAATACAAAGTCAAATCATCCATCATAACTTATAATCAATCAATTTGAAGCTTGACAGAAGGCATCCAACCACCTTTAATCACTTTAAATACTCTCAAATAAATCCATTGATTATGCTATGAATTACTTACAATATGACAAGGTTGAGATCTTCGCACAATAGTGAAGTCCACATGTCTATCATGTGCCTTACACATAACTCACATTTTACTTTTTGCCAAATGGGATGGAATCACAAAGTATATATCTAACATTAATAGTTTATTGATCAAATTGAATATTGAAGGTTGAGGGACTACTTGGATAATATTAATAGTTTATTGATCAAATTGAATATTGCCCAATATTAGATCTAATAAGATCTCTATCTCTATCTCACAATATGTTAGATAAACTCACAAATATGGAACCCAGTGGCAATATAATGTAATAGCCAATAAATAGGTACGACCCTAGCAAAAGAAAAGGAGCCCCCACTTGTTGGGCTTGGCCCTAAATAAGATCTTACGTCTGGGCTTTAAGGCCTTTTAAATATCCCTAAGATGTAGCCTAATTTAGGATTAGCCCAACAAGACCAAAATCTTGCCATGATCCAATGTATTAGTCCATGTTTGATATGATAAGTGATATTTTAATATTTTTAATCCGATAAATTATATAATATTTTCTGTGATCTCGAATTCAATTAATTAAAAATTGTTTATAAAATAAAATATATTTTACAAATATTCTTAATAATTAGTGAATCACTTGAAATATTTTAATAAAATTTCACCTTGGTTAAATTGACTATCATAATACCTACATATGTTAAGCCAAATAGTGTAAGTTTTACTATATAAGCATTGATAGATTGATCAAAATAAATATTAAATTTATTGAAATTTTTGGTAATAAATTTTAAATTTATTGAATTTAAGGTAATATATTTTGGATAAAGTTGGCTACAAATTTAGTTGTAGCTAATGGCTACAACTTTACTCAATAACTTTTTATCGGATTTGAATTTTGACAAATCTACCATTAGATAACATTTTCTTTTAATATCTTACATGCCTGCAAAATTTCCAAAAGACTAAAGATCAATAGCTATGTCATCAATTAAATGTTTAAATTTCAAATTTTTATAATAAAAAATTATGAATAAAAATAATTTTATGGATCAAATAGTAAATAATATCCAATTGACATAAAATTTGACAAACATGTTAAGAATATAAAGAATATACAATACAACGGTTAAAATTTTAAAATATATAACCATGTTAATTTTTTAATAGGAATTATAGCTATTAGCTACGACAAAGTTTGTAGCGTACTTTTACTAATGTATAACAAATGTACAAGGATCAAATTGTAACTTGGCCAAAAGAGTTTTCAAGAATTTTTTTATGGGAACTTGATTTAAATAGTCAAATTACATATCATTATAAATTTAAAAAAGGCAAATATTGCTAGTATCATCACACAAATATATTTCATGCCTTAAATATTACAAGCTACGTCCTACCAAGTTATATTTATCTTTGTAATCTATTTATTTATTTACTTATTATTACAACAAGTTAGGAGGGGAATTCAAATCCTAATTCTCTTTATAAAGGAAACCAAGGAATGTCACTGAGTTACAAGGTTCTTGGCCTCTCTCTCCCTTTGTCTTTAGGTTGAAAATTGTAAAAATGTTTTTTTTTAAATAATAATAAGGTTGAGCCGAATTTGTAATATTTTATCCAATCAAGTAAAATAGCTGCAACAGACTTTTGATTCAAATTTCAAACCTCTTATTTGAGGACAATAAATTTTACCGATTAAGCTAATTAGAGCATACTTCATCAATTTATTGCTTAAGAAGCATTTTGTAGCCAAAGTAAAAGATGTACACTTTTGAAAAAATATGCAATACATCAATGAAACCATCAATAATGAATAGATAATGTAAGTACTAAGTATTAATGATTAAAAAAGATTGCAACAAACTGATTTTGACTAAAATATATCTTTGAACAAATTGACAGAGAGAAGGAAAAAATAAATATAATAATAAAGCGAATACTTTCATGAATAGATTAAAAAGTATATATTTGAATAAAAAAAATTAAAAAGTATATATTGGTTGATATTTTCTCCATCTTTTACCGTATCTCATCCATATTTATGATACTTTAATTAATTAATTTTTTTTATGGATACTTTGGTTGAGATATTTCTTAGTATTTTTTTTTAATATTTTACATCATTAACAGAAACAAAAAGGCAAAAAACCAGCTTGGTTCAAGCAATCGCCGCTCAATCAAAACTCCGCGTAAATCATCAAATTCACACTGTAGACTCCACAAGACAGCTATTACTCGGCTAGCTTAGTCAATTAATTGAGGATGATTTTGTCGGTACCTCACTTAATTGTGCTAGAAAAGAATTCGTACACAGCATGTCAACCACGCTTCGGAATTTGAACATGATCCTCACGCGCTGAATAATTGCGTGGTGCTTGCTTGATAGATTTTTTGTCGGTGGTCCTTGGTATTGCTATATGCAGTAATTTGGTGTGGGTCACAGGCTCACAGTAACCTACTGTATTTCTTCGTACGTGAAAAAGCTTGCTTGTAAGGGTTTGTCTTGAGTGGCTAGTGGTTACTGTACATGTTAAGACACGTGTTTATATCATAACGTAATCGCAACGTGTTCAATAGTACTAATTACTAGATACGAGCTTCTCCCTTCACGTAAATTGAAGCCCTCACTGGATATGTTATTTTTAAATTTACTATATTTCCTTAGAAAAAAAAGAAAATATATATTTTCAAAAATATAATTAAAATTTGTTAAGAAGACATTATTATGTATACAATACATATATTTAATCTCTCAATAAGTAATAAAAAATTAATTTGTATCACAAAAAATCACCCATTATAAATACTAGTGTATAACTCCGTGAATATATACAAATACAATTAAAAATAATCGCAATTATTTGGTTCAAATTATAAAGAGTATTAGCTTACACTTTTTTTTAAACCATATATTTTTAAAATATGTAATGATTTTTCATTTTATATATATAATTGATTTTAAACTCTTCGATTTTTACACTCAATAATTTACTTGTCACAAAAATTAAAAACTTAGATGACCACGTGACGAAAAATTGGACTTTAATTGAAATCCAATTTAGAATCTAATTGGATTTGGACTCTTTAATTTTTATCACTCTTTAATTTTTACCTTCAATAATTCACTTGGCACAAAATTAAAAATTAAATAGGACAAGTGGTGCAAAATTGACAATCCAATTAAAATATAATTGAATTTTTTTGTAAACTTTGGATATTAATATGTGTGTGTGTGTGTGAGAGAATAAAATAAATCAATTGTCATAAATCTAAGGGGAAATTTAATCAATCGAGTTCAAAGCCTTAGGAATCTTTAGAACTAATAAGGGTATATCTTAGAATTGCACTGTTTGTAAAATTTGCATTCTCATTGTTATATTTTCAATTTGTGCCAAGTGCCAAAATGGATATATATATATATATATATATATATATATATTACAAAATGAAATGGATAATATATATACATAGGATGCATTTGTTTGCTACTGATGCAGTCCCTCTCATAAGATTGATTGGGGCCAACGTAGCTTATTTGAATTAAAATGTGAGAGATGTGAATGAACAATTAGTAACTTGGCAGAAATATAGTTAGTTCCAGAAAAAAGGAAAATAGTAGGAATATAGCAAAATGGCCCAGCTTCTCCTGTTTCATCCTATTTCACATAGATTTTTCGTGCTTTAAGAAAGGGGACAAGACAAGGTGAGGCCATAGGTGCTCCAACCCCACCCGTCACTTCTTCTCTGTTGGGAAAGCCCACACAGCATTTTCTCAACCTCAATTATTTGGCTTTGTCACTGATGAGATAGAGATGAAAAAGAAAATGAATGGACAACGTGGCGAGGAGAGATATAATTAATAGGGAGTAGTAAGCCCCATCCTCTCTTCAAAGGGGAAAAAACACATGAATGTTATATTTAATCTTTTATATTTGTTCTATATATCAATTTCTTGATACACTAGTCTCTCTCTTTATCAAAATAATAATAATAACGCACTAACAATTATATAGAAAGAAACTTAAGTCCTACTTGATTTTTTTAGAGAGAGCGAAATCTCATTCTAATTCATGCACGGACAAATCAAGTCTCAAATCAACCAAACAATTTAGCTATCAAAATTTATATGCTTGCTATTAACTTTTGGATCATATTTAGTCGTTTATCACAAATTCTAGCCTAACTTTTGGTTTAATTAGAGAGACTCAATTTTATTTTTTACGTTTTGGATGAAGAGAGACTCAAGTTGAGCACCATAAGGTGCCCATTAACACACCACTTTATATCAAAATTTGTGTCCGTCATTCAGTTTTATGTCAGTATTTTGTCAGTTTTATAAGCTTTAAGGTCAACTATATACAATTTTTTTCTACTTATTCAATTTTTTAATTAAATGAAACTCATATTATTTTAACCTTAACAAATGCAGCACAGTGTTATTTAACATTTGTCTGAACAAAAACATATTCATCATGAATAGCACGTGGTTGATGCTCTTACAAGAATCTTATCCAAAGTGGTAAATAAAAACAACAAATTAAACTATTAAAGATAACAAAATAGAAAGGTGATAAAGATAGGCACAGTGCTCGTTAACATTTGCCTGGACAAAAACAGATTCATCATGAATAGCACGTGGTTGATGCTCTTACAATAATCTTATCCAAAGTGGTAAATAAAAGCAACAAATTAAAGATAACAAAATAGAAAGCTGACAAAGATATGCACGATGCTAGTTAACATTTGCCTGAACAAAAACAAATTCATCATGAATAGCACATGATTGATGCTCTTACAATAATCTTATCCAAAGTGGTAAATAAAAACAACAAATTAAAAATAATAAAATAAAAAGTTGATAAGTATATGCACGGTGCTCGTTAACATTTGCCTAAATAAAAACAGATTCATTATGAATCACACGTGGTTAATGCTGTTACAATAATCTTATCCAAAGTGGTAAATAAAAACAACAAATTAAACTATTAAAGATAACAAAATAGAAAGCTGATAAAGATAGGTTTGGTTGCTTCTGGCAAAAGAGATAAAGGATTCCTTTGAAATTGGTCGCTAAGCGTAAGAAAAGCGCGTGCAGTAATAATCAGAGACCCAATTAGCAGTGGCAAGCCTCAAAGCACAAACAGAGAAATATGACCCACGTGAGCATGAATATATACAGCTCATTGGAACAAGGCGAGTCACATGTCTCGATTGGACAATTGCGATCTGAGAAAAAAGAAAAAACGTCACGACTTTCCCTACTGGTTGACATCGTTGATCAGAGCAACATTACGCGCTGCTATCTACGGAAACTTCCTAGCTTTATCGCGATTAATTTATTTGCAGTACTGATAACTTGACAAGATATTACTATTTTTATTTTGCTCAAAAAGATATTACTATTTTTATTGTTTACTATACTATAATAATAGGATTTTATTAAAGTGTGCCCTTAGGGCACACATTAATTTTTATTTTTAGAAAAAAAATTTTCGAGAATTGAAAAAGTAACGACAGTTTTTTTAATTTTCGAAAAAATATTTCCAAAAATAGAAAGTTTAATGTGTGCTCTTAGGGCACATATTAACCGGATCCATAATAATATTAGGGTTTGCCAAAAAAAAATTTAATATTAGTACTGTGTACCGTGTACGTAGACTTTTTGGGAAATCTATTATGCTACTTACCCAAAAGGGAAATTTTAATTTTTTTAATATAAATGTAAGGGCATGTATCAGTAAACCATTTTAAAAAAAAAAATTATGGAAAAATGAAAAAGTAATTAACTGTTTTGACAGTTTTTTCAATTTTTCATCAAAACTTTTTCAAAATAGATGGTTAATATGTGCCTATAAGGCAATTATAATAGAATTTTAATGTATGATCTTCACTCTATGATGATTGTTTTTATCGTCATATAAAAACAATAATCAATACAATAATAAGAAATTACTAATACTATCTATACTATTTATGATAGAATTTATTTCTTTAGATTGGACTTTTCTCGAGTGCTAAAATACCCTCATACTTAAAAAAATGATATCTTGCAAAAGTTTAAGATCATAGAGTCAAAAAGGATAAATTACAAATTTTAAATCCTCCAAATTTAAGATAACTCTATAAATCTGTTTTTTGTAAGTTACTAGCTATTTGAACTCCCATGAAAAAAAAAAAAACCCTCTCCCAAATTTGGTGGTGTTTACATTTTCAAATTTGGGAAAATTACATTTCATCACTCTAAACTATTCACCATATTAAAGTTTGCAACCTAAACTATGACATTTGTCATACTTTGTACTCCTGCCGTTAAGTTTGTTGTTGACTTGGATGAAATTAAATTTAAAATTTATGATGCAAAGTGTAATCATGAGTATAATTTAGGATGGTAAAATGTAATTTATCTTTTATTTTAAAGGATTAAGAATAGAGGCAATTAGGTCTTCATGTGTGATGCCATATTTTTTCCGTCCAAGTTAATAGCAAACTTAATGTCGGTGTACAAAGTATAACAATGATCATATTTTAATGTGCAAAACATTCATTCAAAAAATTTAGAACTCAAAATGTAATTTGGGATATAGTTTAGGATGGTAAAATGTAAATTTTCCTTAAAATTGATATCGCTTTCTATCTTCAAAGTAAACCAAAACCGCCTCCTCACTTATCTTCTTCCATTTCATCACCTTCCCAACAAATACAAGCTAGTCAACTCCAAAACCCGCCCACTACAACATGCTACGGTACTAGCCGTTGCTGAACATGTTATGCTTTTGACTTTTTGAGTCACAAATGGAGCAATGTACCACTACAACACGCTGTTGTACTAGCCATTGCTAAACATGTTTTGCTTTTGACTCTTTTGAGTCACAAATAGAGCAATGCATGTGTACGTGGGCGTGAATGTGTGTCAAGAAAGGTGGCCTCACATTTTTTTTGTTGTTGCATTTTTTGATTTTTTACATCGCCTTTGATTGATTGAGTGCAGATGGATCGCATGTATGATAAAAAGGGGCTAATTTTTCTCTTCGTTGATGCTTTAGAATTTTCATGGTAGATTTAGACTTATTTTTCACTAGTCTATTTTGTATTTTAAGCATTCTTTGAACTTATTAGTTTACATTTTTTCTTTTCCCATTAATAATAGTAGAATTTTCCTTCTGATTTCCATTCATTTTTCTATACATGCACATGAATATCTTACATTTGGTGTGGTGATATTTTGATAAAGAGGTATATCCTAAACATTTCCACATTTTATGGGATAGAAGATCCAACAACAAAATATTGTCTGATAGTTTTGCACAGTAACCCAAGATAACTAGATCCTTGGTTTCTTAAAATATTGTACGTCCAAATGATAGTTTGCATTGCCATTTACAATTCATTGCATTGTCATATACAATTTCCCATCATTTACCACACACACAAAAAAAAAAGCATCTCTTTTGTTTTTAATCTTTCATTTTCAATTTCAAAAAAGAGAAGGGAACCAATTTGGAAGAAAATAATAGGCTGGGACATCGAAACCCACTCTTGGTTTTCTTCCAAAATGGTTTTTTTTTTTTTTTTTTATCATCCTCTGTATTAAATTTTTTTTTATTTATTTTTTATTTTTGGGTTTTATAGTTCAAAGGTTTTAGAGCTTTTAATATTTCAAAAGACAACCGCACACCTTTGGTGTGATGATTACTCCACAAGTATAAGTGTTTACAAGTTTTCAGGAGAGAGTTTCACACACATATTTACTTAGATTAAGCTAGAGTATAATTTATATTTTGTATAAAAATAAAAAATAAAAAAGATTTCAAAAGTCTCTGTACATGCCGACTGTGAATAACTGTAATAAATATGTTTTGTCAAACTTTTAAAATAATGGAGGTGATGATATGTTGTTTCGATTGAGGATGATTCTTCAAGCATCATCCGCAGCAAGATTGTTTGTGGGCCAAATCATGGAATAAGGTTAAAAGAGAATTCTTATGCCTTTATTCATTTTTCCATACATGTTTTTAATAGTTATGATTAATAAAATTTTACATTTGTCCTTATTCCTTTCTTCATGAATTGTGATTATTTTGTTGTTTTCTTGCATTGGAAGTCTAGTTGTGGAGAAGCATGAGACAATATAATTTGTCCACATTAATGATGTCTCTTTTAGGAGAAAAACAAATGGAGCTAGAATAAAGACATGAAACCTCATATATGATCGTTAATTATGTATAGAGTGATGTAATTTTTTGTTAACGATTTGGTAGCTGGGTAAGGGCCATTTAAACTCTGAATGTCAGCACTGTAAACAATAAACAATGTTAACTGAAAAATAAGGCTTTTAGCAATAGAATAAAAACATTTCCAACTTTTCATACATTTTATCATTAGTAAACATATAGAGTGATGTATTTAGGTGAACAAGCCTAATAAATATTATTTGTAAGCTATTTACATGGGGCTCAAACTGATCACTTCGTATTTCAAAAATCATTAATTTTGGTACATGTTTCTACCCTAATTATTTTGAACTTTTCTCAAAACTCTTAACCTTAAACACGGGTGTTCAGAGGCAGTTTTTCTTTCTTTTCTCTTTTTTTAAATCATCCACATCGAAGATGTATTCATTTGTCCGCATTTGTATAATCAATTAGATAATTTTTTTTTGTTTGTATTTTAATGGTCAATGTAATCAATAGATAACTTAATATACACACCCAAGTTTTCTCCTACTAAAACAATAGAGGAAAAGCTTGCAACTATATTATAAAGGAAAGAACTCTATTTATGCCTTTTGAAATTAGTAACTTATAAAAATAAACGTGTGTATTTTCAAAGTTTTTATGGGGGAGGGGAGGCATATACTTTCTTGATAAAAGATTAGAATGGAGACATACACTTAACATGGATAAGGAGGTGAGGTGTTAAAAAGGATCTCTTAGAAATTTTATAGGCAACCATAAGATGGTAACAAATAATCAGCAAAATAAAAATAATAAAAAGATAATCCATTATATCTCCAAGTTGTATAAATTAGAAAAGTGTAAAAAAAAGACACACACATGGGAGAACTTAATTAAGGATCCCACTCACTTATCATGTGTTTGAATTTAATCAAAAATAATATATATATATTATATGTAACTAAATATATGTTAATTTTTTTTTTAAATAAAATAAAATAAAAAGCTTAAGAGAATGACAAAATTTTGTCATTCTCTTATTATTATTTTTTTAATTTATATATATATATATATACACACACTATGACCCAAGGACCATATATTGATAACAATTAAAATAAAAATAAATAAATAAAACCCATAGCAAACTGCCTTTTTCCTTATTTCTTTATATATACCAGCCTTTTTGAATTTTGAACTTTTTCTTCAAAAAAAAAAAAGTTTACATTTTCCATTTATTCCAATAAGAGATTTTTATTTTTATAAAAATATGTTGAAATTTTCTATTCATCTCAATTTAGGGCTTTGCAATTTTTAATTATTAAAAATAGACATAAACATGACAAGACTCATCCCCAAAAAAGAACAGTCACACTCACAGTCACATTCATCCTCGATGACTTCAATGTTATTGACTTGTTTCAATATTCATTTTTTAGGTAGGTCTTAATATCACACTCTGTCTTTTTTCAATGATTAAATAAAGCAAAACCCTAAATTGAGATGAATAGAAAATTTCAACATTTTATAATATAATAAAAAAATTAAAAAAGCCTCTTATTGCGAAAATTTTCAACATCCGCAAATTTGACTAATGAAATGGATTAATTTCTTCTCCCATTCTTTGTCAAACTAGCTCTTACTATAGTAACTATACCCTGAAAAATGTTATTTAAAAAAAAAAAAAAAAGTTATACCCTCAAAAAAGATACACACACTCATCCATGAAATAATGATTTCAATACTATTAACTTATTTCAATATTCATTTTCACACTTTTATCTATATTCAGTGATTAAATAATGCAAAACCCTAAATTGAGATGAATAGAAAATTTCAAGATTTTCTAAAAATTGAAAAGCCTCTTATCGCAAGAGGAAAAAATTCAACATGTGCAAATTTGACCGAAGAAAATGGAATAATTTCTTCTTCTATTCTTTATCAAACTAGCTCTTACTATAGTAACTATGCCCTCAAAGACACACTCACACTCATCCATGAACTAATAACTTCAATATTACTGACTTATTTCAGGATTCATTTTTGTGGGTAGGTTTTATCACACTTTTATCTATATTAAGTCATTGAATAATGCATAATTCTAAATTGAGATGAATAGAAAATTTCAACATTTTCAAAAAATTGAAAAGCCTGTTATTACAAAAAATTTTAACATACACAAATTTGACTGATGAAAGGGAATAATTTCTTCTCCCATTCTTTGTCAAACTAGCTCTTACTATAGTAATTCTCAACCAAAAAAAAAAAAAAACACTCACAGTCATCCACAAAATAATGACTTCAATATTATTGAATTATTTCAGTATTCATTTTTTTGGTAGGTTTTATCACACTTCTATCTATATTAACTAATTAAATAATGCAAAATCCTAAATAGAGAGGAATAGAAAATTTCAACATACACAAATTTGACTTAAGAAAAGGAATAACTTCTTCTCTAATTCTTAGTCAAACTAGTTTTTACTATAGTCATTATACAATCAGCCGATTATTTTTTTATAAATAAAATAAATAATCCATATCTAAATCAGACTTTATTATTTAATATTTTTATAACAAATCTTACATAGTAAGTTATTATTTATTTTTATTTAATCGGTAAAAAAGTAATTTCAATAATAAATTTAAACTAAAAATATTTAACAATATACTAACTAAGATTTGTTGTGCGAAAAAAAAAAAAAAAAAAAAAAACACTTGAGCGTGGCCAGAAATAGCGCGAGTACCCAGATCATTGACACGCGCGAGAGTGTTCCAAAAAAAAAAATCCAATCCCCAATAAATTTAGGCTGAGAGAGAAGTGAAGAGGAGTCACGTCCACTCAGAGAAACACATCCTCCCTCCCTTTCCGCTCTCTCTTCCCCCTTCAAATAAATAACTCTTTCACCTCTCTTCTCCTCACATCATTTCCTTCCAATCCAAATTCCTCTCTCTCTCTCTCTCTCTCTCTCTCTCTCACAAACTCAACTCTCTCAGTGCACAAAAGGCAAAGAAAACAACAACAAAGAAAAGCTTCAAACAGAGAAAAATGGCGGCGAGGGTAGATCTGGACGGGAAACCAATCAAGCCTCTGACGATATGCATGATCGGAGCTGGTGGTTTCATTGGCTCCCACCTCTGCGAAAAGCTCATGGCGGAGACGCCGCACAAGGTGTTGGGTCTCGATGTCTACAGCGACAAGATCAAGCACCTTCTCGAGCCCGCGGGGGCTCACCCTTGGTCCGATCGCATCCAGTTCCACCGCCTCAACATCAAGAACGACTCTCGCCTCGAAGGCCTCATCAAGATGTCAGATCTGGTTAGTTCCACTCCTCTCTCTACACATTACCATTTCAGATTCTCTCAATTTCTTCGTTCTTTTTTTGAAACTGTTCTTGAATTTTTGTCCTAGACGATAAACCTGGCGGCGATTTGTACTCCGGCGGACTACAACACGCGTCCACTCGATACGATTTACAGCAATTTCATCGATGCGCTCCCAGTGGTAAGCATTGATTCTTGTTGCATTTGGAATCAATTGGAATTTGATTTCATTGATTGGAACTTTTATTTATTTTATGTTCGCTTTACAAAGATTTGGTTGTTATTTGATTGACGGTGATGTGTATGATTGTGATTTTTGATTTTGATTAGGTTAAGTACTGCTCAGAGAACAATAAGCGTCTCATTCACTTCTCTACTTGTGAGGTGTACGGGAAAACGATCGGGAGCTTTCTTCCTAAAGACAGTCCTCTTCGTAAGGTAATCCTTCGCTTTCTTCATTTTTTTTTTTAACTTGTTGGCAATTCTTGATATAGTTCAGATCTGTGATTTTCTTGCTACCTTTTTTGTGATTAATTTGACGGTTGCGTAATTCAGATAGTTTGTGGCTCAGCATTTGCTGTTTTGATGTAAATATGTTTTGGATGTATAATGTGGATCAAGATTTGAAATGATATGTGTAGGAATGATTGATTATTAATGTTAACAGTAATAAATAATACTAGTAATTTGAACTGCCGTGAATGACTGTATAGATTGAAGATCTTTGTACAAAAGCACGGGTAATTCATTTATTATAGAAATTATTGATTTTCAAGAGCTCTCTTTTAGGTAGCCATCTTCTTTACATTATGAGTTTAAAGCCGTTTTCAGACAATGCGGGTTGTTTGTAGAGAATTTTATTTATTTTTTATATATTTTTGTTTCATTGATGATGGCCTTACTAATGCCGTGGTTATTCGTTTATTTATTTTTATGTTTTCATCTAAAAGTAGTTATTCTTGTGTGTTTATTTTAGATATTGG
Organism: Quercus ilex subsp. ballota; assembly: GCA_032727855.1. NCBI lineage: Eukaryota > Viridiplantae > Streptophyta > Magnoliopsida > Fagales > Fagaceae > Quercus > Quercus ilex. Next base: position 16,570,691 of record CM064908.1, on the reverse strand, counting down.
TTTTTCACACCTCCCTTATGTGGGCCTGTGGCTGGTTGGTTGTTTTTGTTGTTGTCATACATCGCTGACTGAGTTGTAGCATTCAATAAAATAATTTGATAATTTCTGTAGCCTATAACCATATGCATATATTTGTTGAGAATTCTAGTCTTCTAGAAGTTGATGAAAGTTTTGGATGACGTAAATCTCAGTAATTTTATTTATTCCTGTCATTAGGTGTTTTTGAATGACGAGAGAATTTACTTTTTTTTTTTTTAATTTAAAAAGAGAGAGAGAGAGATGGTTAGAGTGCATTTCGGAAGTGGAAAGATTCTAGAATTACATTAGTATTTTTTTTTTTTTAATACACGCAACCCACCTGTGGGTCTAGAACACACGACCTCACTCAACATCCCATTATTATGGGAGTTGTAAGTGCCAGTTGAGCTATAGCTCAGTGCCCTTCTTTTAAAAGAAAAAAGTAACATGAATTGGATCAGGCTAATGTTACAATTTTATCATATGAGAGAGAGATAGAGGGGTTGGTTATGAGGTGTGTTTGCTTATGTGAGTTACAAGGTTGGTTAATTTTTTCAGGGTCAACAGGTTTCTTAAGGTTTATATGAGCTTGGTTATGAGACCTGTGTTTTATGAGGGGTAGCTTTTGTGGGTGTTTGTGTGCGTTTTTATATGAGGTTGGCTGGCAGTTTCTCTTTGTTCTGAGTACTTATTTGGAGTAATAACCATGCTCTCTATACACTGAGGTGTAAAACTGCTTTTCTTATGATAGAATTATAATTCACTTTTGACATTGTGAGTTAATGGTTGCCCTGACATTTTTGGTTGGGTCAGACTGACATTTCATAGTTTAATGCAAGTTTCGAATAAGCAATCCCTTTTCTCTTCTTATTATTGCTTTAAGTTTATCTGCAGATATTAGATTAATATGAATATGTTACATTACTTTCAAGTCAATGTGGTTTGTTTCATACCTTACTTTCTATGAGCTGACTCATTCTATTTGCTATTTTGTTCCAGGAGCCTGAATATTTCGTTCTTAAAGAAGATGAGTCCCCATGCATTTTTGGCCCTATTGAGAAGCAGCGATGGTCCTATGCATGTGCAAAGCAGTTGATTGAGAGGCTGATTTATGGTTTGCTACCTTTTCCATTGGCTTGGCTGTTTCTTAATTGGTATTTTGTAATGAATATTTCTGACTTCTTGTCTTATTACAGCTGAAGGTGCAGAGAATGGTCTGGAGTTCACAATTGTGAGACCTTTTAACTGGATTGGACCCAGAATGGATTTCATTCCTGGCATTGATGGTCCAAGTGAGGGCGTTCCCAGAGTTCTGGCATGCTTTAGCAATGTATGATCAGTTTTTTTGCATCTTTAGTGTATGTAGATATTTTAGAGTATTTCTCTTTTGTTTTGTATATTTGTTTTAATCATGTCCTTCCTGTATCAGAATCTACTGCGTCATGAGCCACTCAAGCTTGTGGATGGTGGTGTTTCCCAGAGAACATTCGTTTATATAAAGGATGCAATTGAAGCTGTTATGTTGATGATCGTGCGTTCTGATATACTGCCTTTTTCTTTCATTTTAAATTTATGTTTGACATGACAGTGGCTGAGTACTGTGATCCTTTTCTTTTCATTTTTCAGGAAAATCCCGCTAGAGCCAATGGCCATATTTTTAATGTGGGCAACCCTAACAATGAAGTTACAGTTAGGCAGCTTGCTGAAATGATGACTGATGTGAGTTGAAGGATTGTTTTATGTGTGTTTGGTTGGGAAAATACTGGCTTAATTATTGCCTTTTTTTATGCTTTTTTGGGATTTGAGAATTAATGTTCTTCCACTATACAGGTTTATTCAAAAGTAAGTGGTGAACCTTCTCTGGAAGAACCTACAGTTGATGTGAGCTCCCAAGAATTTTACGGTGTGGGATATGACGATAGTGACAAGAGAATTCCTGACATGACCATAATCAATAAACAACTTGGTACGATTCTTTTCTACTCTACTTTTATCTCGTAAAGCCTCGAGATTTAGAAACAATTTGACAGAAATTTATGGGTTATCCAGGCTGGGACCCCAAGACATCGCTCTGGGATTTGCTTGAATCAACACTCACCTATCAACACAGGACATATGCCGAGGCTATGAAGCAGGCCATTGCAAAGCCAGCTGCCAACTAAAGCAAGTTGGTGTTCGGTGACACTTACGAGAAGGGGGATTCTTGCTTAGGTTGCTGTTGTCTACAATTCTTTTTACGGAAGTCCTATAATATATGTTAATCTTTGATACATACCCTATTTTTTATTTTATTTTTTTTTTTGGTTTTTTTTCTACTTTCCGGTGTCACTAGTCTTACAGCTGAAGTAGCTCAGGAATATGTTCCGGATATCTCTGGAGAAGACCATAGATTCTGTTACTGAACTCTATCGTATTACTGTAATTGTCAGTTGAGCTTGGCTACGACATGTTGGGGGCCATTATACAAGGAAAGCCTGCTTTATGTTCTCACCTTCTCATGGGGTAATGGTTGTCATTTCCCTATTTTGTCACTCTCCGGGCGTGTTGTTTGAGTTGCAATGTGTCATATATCCTAAATTATTATTTATTAATCTCAGGCAATTCTTTTGGTTGCTGGGTTCTACTTCTATGTAAGTAGTGTGAGGAGAGTCATTGAATAAAAAAATGGTTTGTTCAAGAAAGGGAAGAGCTTTTAACTCTATTCTCAGTCGTTACTTCTAACCAAAATTTCAGCAGTAGCAGTTCTAGTAATGTTTGACGTGCTTGCTTATTATACACACGTACATGTAGTCATGTATATATCTTGTGGAACAACCTTGTTCTCAATATTTAGCTATAATGGCTTTGGGTCAAAGATTGGTTTACTATGATCGCTTTGGGTCAAAGATAGGTAAGCCATGGAATATGTTTAATGCGTTTCCTTTTCTTACAATATAGTTTAAGTGAATGATTTCTACTTTTCCTCCATTTCTGCAACCACCACCAGACCCAAAAGTCAGAAAAATGAAATTGCAAATTATACCATTTTTAGTGTAATTTTGATTTACACTAAGGGCCTGTTTGGATTGAAGGGGAGTGGAAAGGAATATAGTAGAGTTAGCTGAAAATATAAAAATTTTGAGTTATTTATGCTCTACTCCTTAATGAAAACGGAGCATAAAAGTTTATGTTACATAGTATTTGGATTTGGTTGCTACCATTAATATTTGTTGTTGATGTGGCTGTTAAAAACTTAAAAATATCACATGGCATTGACGGTGGTGACTTGGTGGATCTCTTATTTCTGGGAACCAATATTGTAATTTTGATATTAAAAATTGTGAGAAATTGGAGACTTAAAAGTGTCACTTTGAAGTTGTCAATTAAAAGTTAAATAATTTTTTTAATTAAATAAAATCTAAAGGTTTTCATATCATATATATAATTCATATGTTGAATCTTAATATGTTGAGATTAAATTTATGATACCCATTCGTCATCGTTGGTGTCAATCAAAAATGTTGTTAGCTCAAAATATATTGGAATGAATACAATATATCAGTATCAACAAAACCCAAAAGTAACATTCTAATCAAACCATGGGCTGTTCTCAAAAACCCAAAACCCTCCAAATGGCTTCCTCCTCCTCTAGGCTGGGTCAAGATCAATTTTGAAGTATCAATCAGGCCCAACAACTCCATGGTTGCTGCTGTTTGCAGGAAAGACAGTGATGATATCCTATTTGCTCACTCACTTCTTCCTCCATCGGATCCTCTTCTTGCTGAGTTATTGTAGCTCTTTTAGCCTTGAAATTGTCTGCCTTGCTCAACCTCTCTTTTGTTCGATTTAAAGTTGATTCAAGCACAGTTATTGAGGCTCTTCAGACTTCAGCTTCCCCTCCTGATTTCCCCGTCTATGTTATGTCAAATGTAGATGCCTCTTTAAGATCCCTCTCTTGTTGGGAATTTTTCTATGTTCCTAGGAACTTAAAACTTTTTAGCCCATAACATTGCTTCTTGGGCAGCATTTTGTAATTGGGATGGACCCATAACAATCTCTAATCTTCTAGATTGGATCTTCTATATAGAAGGTAGAGATGGGTCTGGACCCGTTTCCCCCCTTTTCTCTTAATACATTTACTCTTAAAAATAAATAAATAAATAAATCTAGTCAAACATTTCTCGCACGCAGAGATATAAGTCAAATAAATGGAAAATTATTTTGAAGCATTCTACAGAACAAGAGTAGAAACAATGGCATACCTAAGGTTTGCAATTTGTCTAACAGTAATGCTATGAAACAAAACAAAAGAAATAGATATGAAAGAAATATTTCGAATAAATTTTTGTTTGGCAAAAGAATTTCGAAGAAATAGATATGAAGAGATGGTAATTTTAAAGCTCGAAAATATATTTGAATGATCAGAAAACAAAAGGAATAAGATTTGAGGCCTTCGTGAGAGGCCCAGAAGGCAGTAAGCCGACAGTTATGGAATTGTTCACAGGTAGCCCAGCCCGAAATGAAAAAGAAGATCACGCCCGGTGGGACTCGAACCCACAATCGCCTGATTAGAAGTCAGACGCCTTATCCATTAGGCCACGGGCGCTTTGCTTGACATGTGATCTACAACAATAATATTAATAATATAAATAAGTTGCCTGATTAGAAATCGAATGGCTAATTTCTTTTGGTAAAAGGGGGATTCAATAAAAAAAAAAAACACGCTACACTAGGCTTTGATGGACCTACTTAATAAAACAAATAATTAAAGTGATGAGTATTTTATATTTTGGTGATTAATTACTAAAGTGGAGTGTGTGAAAATTGGAAATGATAGATCGAATTCGAGGTTAGTTTAGACTTCTAAAGAGGGGCAGATTAGAGGGAAATGAGTAAGAAAAGAAATGAACTTGGTATTATTCAACTTGATTCCTAATTACAAGTGCTCTCTCTCCCCTTTTTATAAAAAGGTTGTATCAAAAATGGCAATAACTAAACTTTAACTAAATAAATGGTAGTAAAATTCACATTATTGTGCTTATTACTAAAACTTATCGACATTGATGACTTATCACTAAGTACTAATTTACTTTTATAGCACTAGTAATGGGGATGCAAAAAAATACATATTTTACATCCTCAAACACTATTTTATTTATTATACTAACCCATCCAACAATACACCCAACATCATAGTTTTAATTTTTACATACAACCCAATAAAATAATATAAATTAACCTATCAACTCATTCTCTCTCTTCTCTCCCATCTCTTTCTTTCATTTTTTTTGTACTTTCATGTACTTTATAGTTACTTTTATATTTAGCAACCATGAATAGTAGGTTGTATATATACAACCTTAGAGTACAACCTTAGAGCATTAGCATCCGGGGATGCAAAAAAAAAACCTATTTTGCATCCTCAAACATTATTTTATCTATTTTACCAACCTATTTTACAGCTCACCTTACATCTCAGTTTTTATTTTTTACATACAACCTAATAAAATAATAAAATGTATTATTCTCTCTCTTTTTCCCCACTCACTTTTTCTCTTCACACACAACCACATATTAAATTTTTTTTTTTTTTTACAACCTATGAATAGTAAGGTTGCATATATGCAACCTCACTATTCATAGATTGCAAATTTTTTAAGTTTACAAACTCGAATGGAGTGGGTTTTGAGTGGTTTAGGTTGTAAAAAAATAGTAACTGGGGGGTGTTTACAGCCCCAATACTAGTGCTCTTACTATTCATGGTTGCTAAATATTTTTAGCAACCCACCCTGGGATGAAGCTCAATTTAAGTGGTTGGGTTGCTAAAATAGCAACTTGGGGGTTTTTACACCCCCAATGCTAATGCTCTTAGTTGTTTGTTATTGGGTTGTGCATAAAATTTGCTAGTAGTTATGTTTTTTTTTGGAGAAGTTTGGTGATAAAGAATTGTAATATTTAACCCAAAAAGCTTTCACTAATCATGGTTATGGCTTGGTCAAGTTAATATTTTTAAAATTTGGAATATTTTGTTATTGTTATTAACCGAATGACTATATTGATTTTCTTCAAAACTTGAAGGGATAAAAAAGTCATTTCGTTTAAAGAGATTTTTGTAATTTACTCTTTTAAATTTGTAACACTGTTTGCCATTATGTTCTAAACATGGAAATCTTCAGATCCTTTATTATTTTTTAATCTTCTAGTACATATTATTTTAGGTAGAAGTTGTTCTACATGATCTTTGATTAAGCTGCCCTTTGATTTCTCCGCCAAAGAAAGCTCATCCATGGTAATGATGGGTCCATGGTCTTGGGTAGGTTTTTTTTTTTTTTGGTGCTAAATTCTTAGGTAGATTTTATTTTGACATGCAGGATGCAGCTATGCCACAATTATAAATTAGTCTAGTCATTCAATTCACAGAATTAAATATAATTAATCAAATCAATAAATGAATAGAATAATGACTTGAAAATAATTGGAGTCCCATGCTATAAGTGGTTGATGTATGGGACTGCTTTATTTATTTTTGAGGTCGCCTAGGCTGCCCAAGTCAATATTCTAATTGATCTTTTGTGTAGGTAGATTCTTTTTTGTTTGCGCGGGATATTAACTTGTAATCAGCCCTACATAGGTGTGAACTTATAAAATAGTAACAATCATTATGTGACAGGTATTGTCATACAAGCAAAAATGAAGAGAAGTGTTGTCATACAAAATAAATTGCCAAAAGATTTTTGCAAATATTATTTGGTTTAAAATATTGTTAAATTGGAGGGACACTTGGCATAAAATCATAATAGATTATTTTAATTTTAATTCTTTGTTCAGTTTCAATTTCAACTATATTATAATCAATGGCGGAGCCAAGGTGGGGGCGAGAGGGAGCAATTGCCCCCCTTGACTCCTTTAAAAAATGCATTGATACCTATTCTGTGATATGCATTTAACTAGTTTGCCCCCTGTAAGTGGGATAAATAGAAAAATCACTCCCATTGTTAAGAAACAGCCCTGACACCGAAAAGAAAGAATGGGAAAAAAAAGCTTCTCAATTCTCTCACACAATCACACTTTCACCTATTTTACTATTCTTAAATAGTATTTATTTCAAGTAATTTTGATCTTGTCCCATCCATTACACTGCTTACAGTACTTTTCTTCCCTATTCTAATTTTTCTTTTCTTTTCTTATTATAATTCTAATACTATAGACATAACATTTTTCACAATAAATTTTACAATTGTGAAAATAGTTAACTATGAAAGATGAACAACTTACATTGATGGAGCCACCACTTTATTTCCTTCACAACTCACAGCCCACTATTTTAACAATTGTAAAATTTATTGTGAAAAAATTGTGTTTGTATGACAATTCAATTAGTAGGTTCTATAGTTAACTTTTGTAGGTTGATTTATTTATTTTAAGCAATCAAATTATGTCTAAATTTTATGTATTTTAATTTCTCACTTTGGTTGTTAGTAACTATGATTGATTATTTTTGTTTCTTTGTTTTAATAATATTAGATATACTTGTAGTTACAATTGTCTATTTATTTTGTTATTATTATTGATCAATTAATATTTTTAGATTAATTTTGTTTTTAGTATTATTTTTCAATCTTGCCCCCCCCTAAACTGAAATCTTGACTCCGTCACTGATTATAATATAGAGATAAATCTAAAAGGGTTGAGGATTTTGGTGCTGTTTGAGTCACCAGTCCGAAAAAGAAACAATACTGTTGAATAAAACATGGGTACGTACGCATAAAAAAAGAAAAAGAAAAAACATGGGTACGTTGACATTTGACAATATATTAGGAATTTAGGCAAAAAGTTTCCTATTCATATACTTTAAACAATGTAATAACTGATAGCATTATGTGATAAAATTTCAATGCTACACGTAGACTGTAGAGCAAAAGCAGATGCTGACACTTGTACAAAACTTTACGTTTTTTCATACAACTAAAATTATCTAATGGCTCTATCAAAAAAATAAAATTTGTATAATGGCATTTTGCATATTGTGTTATTCTGGTGCTCCCAGAAGCACAATATCATATGTCTTTATCACAAAAATTGACCTATAACTACTTTGGATTTTCATATTGGCAGTTGCCTGGCCTGTTGAAATTAGAGGCTACCTATGTCACATGAAATTGACAATCAATTTGCTGCCCTTCTTTTTTATATGAAAAATTCTCCCAGCTGGGAAATATATTAGTAATCTTTATGAAGATTCTGGGTGCTGACTGTTTTGGAAATGTTAGAAACCAGAAGATAATCCCTTTTATGTTTTGAGGTGTTATATAATCAGTTTACTATGAATTACATTTTGACTTACAGATAATTATAGAATATTCAGTAAGTACAATAAATACATACTCATTCTTTTCACATAATAATGAGTTTTACCAAATACATTCATACTGAAATCCACAATTTATATTAAAAGAAAAATATGCATTTATGACACTCCCGAAATATTATTCTATAATTTTCTTTGATTTAGTCACTTTTATAGTTCACTATATTTGGTCTGTTTTTATTTTTGAAGTAATAGGTATTAATTTTTTTTTCGAAGTCCTTTAGCTTACATATGTTTCGAATGTGAGCATCTCGTCCACTTTTGTCAAATGGGCTACCATTAAGTCTTGAAACCGACATAATTTTTTTTTAATTTTTTTTTAATTTCTAAATCCTAAAGAGTAGAGAAATTACATTTTATAATATTATGACTAAATTTTCTTTTTTATTTTGATCCACGTTTGATATTTTTTTATTATTATTTTGATTTGATCTATCAAATTTGATTCCCTTTTTTAAAATGGTCCTTTAGGCACATCACACATGTGGATTTGGGTCAGTGTTCAACTTCAAGGCACGCGTGTTTAGCACAAATGCGTTTAATTGATTTCTTTTTTCTTTTTTTTAATAATTTAACCACCCCTAAACTCTAACGTTGAAAATAAAGTTTATCTTATACGTTTTTATGGTAATAACTACTAGTCTTAATTTTTCACCAAAAAAAAAAAAACTACTAGTCTTAATTTTTTTTATCATTGTTTCATCCTTTTGCCTACAATATAGATCTATAATATAGAAGTGATAAATTTACTTGTTATTTTCTTTTTCATTAATAAGTATGTTATGGTTTAACAAAAAGATCAAAGTATAAAAGATTTTAAAGAAGTTTGCAGTTCACTTGTTTGGTTGTTTGTAAATAGAATTTTTTGGATTTGTGATTTTTAATTAGCTTAACTTTTTTTTGAGAAGGTTTAATTAGCTTAACTGATTTAGTATTTTGTCATTGAATAAGAGATTTAGAGTTCAAATCCCGTTTTCACTAAAAACTAAATGATGTCTTAGCCTGATAATAAAAAGCAATCATCATAAAACAGATACCATAGTTTGAAATTCTATTGTATCTATAAAATAAAATTAAAAAAAAAAATTCTAGAACTAATTTTGATGTGTATCTTCTTCCAAATTTCCTAATAATACTTCAAGCTGATTAGAGAAAATCTGATCAATATATAATCAATTTTATTTAAGTGCTAGTTGGATTAAGTTTTAGATAAATTTTGTCTTCCCATTTGCCTAAAAACACTTACAAAATATAGAATGGATTGTGGGGACATGTCCAATTAAAAGGTATCTCATGCTACCACTCTTTCACAAAATGTAAGATTAGATATGAAATTTTAGAGTACAAAATGTTTTAAGAACTACTCTTAACTTCTTTCCCGTCCTGCCCATTCCCGCTTCAATGGTTTCGAATTCTTCTAGTGTTTACTATAAAAAGGGAGGGGGGAAAAAACACATTCATTCATGTGATCAAAAGTTGCGTAATGATAACAATAAACTCAAAAGAAAAGAGAAGAAAAAAGGATTATGGGCCAACATTCGTAATGATTTCTCTTGAATCTAGTCAAGCAGAATTGACTAATTGTCCATTGCTTGAATTGAATGTGTCCATTACTATGGGCTATGGCTGGGATGGAGTTAATTAATGCTTTTAATGACTGAAGTGACACATTTTTCATCCCTTTGTGTGGGTAATCTTTTTGTTTCTTGATGGACTGCTTACAATAAATACCATATTGAAACATTGTATTTGACCCATCTCATTAATTAAGGGAGTTTATCTCCTACATTCAGTTCCAGTATATATAAATCTCCCTCATAATATGGGAGTTTCATAGAGTTATGAAACTCACATTCTATGAGTAGGATGCTACATAGTATATATACCAAAATAATTATTACACCACTAAAGAGCATTTGAGATGTATTATTGTATTGGGTAAGACGTAGATACAGTACTTAGGTACTGTTCCTTAGATTCTCTTATTAAAATTCTTTCATGTGGATTTTTTCACATAGGATGAGAGTGTATTTTTTAGTTAAGTAGTTACATGGCTAAATGTTAAAATGGAAACCTAGAAACAGTACCTAAGATATTGTACCTAAGGTACTGTACCTAAGTTTTATCCTATTGTATTTCTGATTACAGCAATGTATGATTATGTTTTTTTTTTTTTTTTTTGAAGAGAAAGAATGTATTCTTTAATCTCTCTTTATTACTTTGTTGTTTTTCAATAGTTGGTGGGTGTTATTTTAGGTTATTTTAATGGATGTTGTGTTAAAATAAAAGATGAGATATAAGATGTAATGTTAAATACTATGCTAAAATAAGTAAAGTAACTTTTTTTAGTGTTAAAATATAATTTTTTTAGAATATCAGATGCTAATACTTTTATAACTATACTTAGTCTAAGATTCGGCCTTCTATAAATACCCTGCTATGGGTGCATTGTAAATTTGTAATACATAAAGTTCATAGTAAAGATATACCTATAATTATAAAATGATATCCTCTATACACATAGGTTTTTAGGTTGAATTATGTAATTTTCCTGTCTTTTTTCTCTTGCTGTTTTTAGGTTGAATTATGTAATTTTCCTGTCTTTTTTCTCTTGCTTTTGTTTTCTTTCTCTCTCTTTATATTATATTATATTATAAAAATTAGGGCTTTTTATGGACGTAAACTGTTATTTAAACCAAACTGAGTGAATTCCCTTTATATTTTTTCTCTTGCTTCCACTTTGTCTCTCTCTAAATTGTTTTATTTTCTTGCTTTTACTTTTTACATTGTGTCAGAACTACGTTCTAGACTTCTAGTACTACCGCTTCTAATCCAGAAGTTCTGTCCAATTCCCTCTTTATTTTCCTTTTGTTTTATTAGGCAGCCTTACATAATTTGCCAATCAAGATTGCTTCCATCGATCTCCTTCAGGTCTTGTTGTCCCATGTCACAGCTTTGTGATAATAATAATACAAGTTGCCTTGCCGGGCTTTTGAGTATATCACAAGTATATAATTTCTGATAACGAGACATTATTTCGACTCTCTTTCTTCCATTATTTTAGAAAGACAGTCCTAATAATCATATCACAACCACTATATACTACTAGTTATCATAATCCATAATCTCTCAGCTTCACTCCCCTCGCCTGATGATCTGATCTATTTTGCAAGCAAAGCATGTGTCTTCTACTTATTCTCTAGGACAAGGGTTGTTGCTTTGGGACCAGCCTAATGAGTTGTCAGCTTCAAGTGATCAAATCATCATCTTATTTGGGTGGAGAACGCCTGAGAGCTATGGTTTTGTCAATTTGTCAAGAAAAACTAGGCATCTTATTGTTAGGGGTAACATAAATTTGTCAAGAAAACTAGCAAATGTCCCAAAAAGAAAAAAAAAATCAATAATGATGCTTGCTCCTTATCTACTGTGAGGTGAGACTTTTTAGTTTTTACTAAGTTGAATCCATAAATTTTAGTAACATTTTTTAATTATTAAATGATTGATTCCCGTTAAGATAATTTGAACAAGTGTATTCATTTGGAAACAACTTATTTAACTTTTTGCTGAAATATTTTTTGCTAAAAATGTGCTTAAAAAAACTCAACCCTTCCCCAATCTTTCAAAATCACCAGGGAAATAAAAATCATATGAAAAATAAAAACACTCACATAAAATTTTAAGTTTTCTTTCCACTCCCTTCACTTGGGCTCCACCATGTAAAAAATGGTGCGTGATTTTTTTGGTGATTTATTACGTGTTCAGAGACTTCTCTAAACAATTTTTTATTTAATAAACATTACACAAAAGTGTTTTTTTTTTAAGAGAAAGATTAGATAAAAAGGTTGAAAAGACTAGCATGTGATATAATTTTTAACATAATTATGATAATTAGATCTGGAAGAGAATCTGATAATGACAATGCTTTATATGTTTTGATAACTCAGCTGTTACAATAAGTGAGAGAGAGAGAGAGAGATATTTTATCTTATTTTTTCAATAAAATAGTTTATATAATGTTACAATGTCACATGATTGTTTTTTATTATAAGGTGAATATGCCTCTTTTGAAAGAAAAAAAAAGACAAACAAATGGCAATAGAAACCCACAAGGGCCACAACCGGTGGCAGAGCCTTAAAATTATTTGGGAGTACTAAATATATGAAAAAAAATTAAATCCAATGAATAACCTATTATGTACATACATACATAAAGTATGCATGTAACATGATTTTAAAATATGTTATTTTCTTATATATAACAAAAATATTTACATTAAGGTAGTCTTTACATAATTTAATATGTTAATAACTTAATTTTTTTTTTCTAGTTAGTTTGTAAATTGTGAACTACCTTTTAAATCACAATAGTTTCAATTACTTTTTTTAATGAATATTTGATATCAAGACTTTTAATTACAAAATTTAGAAGTTGCACAAATATAGTATATGCTAATTGTAAGGACCAGGTTTGAGATCCCAGCCCACTATGTGGATGGACTTAGTCCCAAAAAGCCCAAAACAATGAATTTGTAGAGAATGAGTTGGAAAACTGGGTTTCGGTTGATCAAACAAACATTGGAATAGATTAAGATAATCAGAGAATGAAAAGAAATAGGATTATATTGAAGAAAAATAGCCCTCGGTAAGGTCCGAGGTGCACTGTTCTTGTTTATTATTCTTAAATTGGGTTACAAGTTTGGCTCCTGAATGATATAGTGTGTCTTCTTCTGATTCTCCATCCCCCTTCTTATTGCCTCCTTTTCCTTTTATATCATCTTGTCTTCTCATTCCCACTTCGCACGTGTATACCGGTGGGTTGGTGTTGATACTTGTCCCATCAGCCTATCTTCTAAGTCACGATGTAGTAGCTGTAAGGCTGAAACGCACTGTTCAGGCATCACCTCCACATTAATGCGGCCAAAAAGTTAGGTGCAGTACATTTAATGTGGAGGCAGCAGCTTTCCTTGGAGATACTACATGATTATGTTTTGTCCTATTCACCTATAGTACTTATCTTCTCATATGGAATAATATGGAAGGTTGTCTTTATCGATAAAACAATCTTTCGTACCTCGGCCTTGGTTAATCAAAGATGGGTTCGTCCTCGACGTAGTTTCCTGGACCGTTACGATCAACACTGTCTTTTTCGCCTACAAATGTAGGCTTCTATGACATCTCGTGTTTGTCCTCGAACATATACTCGTCCTCGGTTTGGGCCTCGAGCCCAATACATATGTGGATGAGTACCTTAGGACCCTTTGGCCCCACACTAATTTTTTAAAATTTATTAAACATATAAAAATTTAATCAAATTGAAATAATTTATGTTGTAGGGACACGTTTTGTAGCTCAAGCCCAAGATGTATGGGATCTTGGCCTAGTGAGCCCAGTACAATAAATTTGTAGAGAGTGAGTTGGAGAATTAGACCCTAATGAATTTGACAACGGCTAGTATGAATTCAAAAGATGATCAAGCAAGAACAAAGGAAATAGAGCTGAATCTCTTCACTGTCCGAGGAGCTATTTTTTATATAAATCAACAATAATGGGTACAAATGCAATTTAGACTGCTACAGTATTCTTTCTCTGTTTTCCCGATCCCCTTTCCTTCAGGGGTCTCTTACATTATATATCTCATTCCTGATCTTGGCGCTCTATTTGTCAATCATTCAAGCCATTACTCGAGTGCCTATCTCATCAGACACCCCTTTGGCTTTCTGTGAGTTGCGGTAGTCAAGGAAGCACTGTTCAGGGGTTTTCTCCACATAAATGTGATCAGAAAAGTTGCTATAATGCATTTAATGCGGAGGTAGCCGTTTTTCTTTAGATATTTTTGGGTTCCCTTTTTTCTCGTGTGTTCATGAGACACGCTTCTAACACTGGAGCTTCTATGGAGGTCATTTTCGTTGCTGGAATACGCATCTGAGCTATATTTGTCATGGTCATGAGACTCTAAACTAGAATCCCTTATAACTATTTGTCCTTCCTTGGACGTGCCAACATCCTCGGATAAGGCCCAAGACCCAATATATAATTTTGGGCCCTTATCCCTACATATGTAATGCTCGTCTATTCACATGCATAAATATATATACAACATAATTTTAAAAAACTATAAATATTTTTTTTTTTTCATAAATGATAAATGCAATGAGGATCTTACAAAATCAACAATTGTCCTTTCTTCTATTTTTTTAATTATAAAAAAAAAATAATGTCCATAGCTCTAATTTTATAAATGATAAAAAAAAAGGGTTTTTTTTTTTTTTTGGAAAAAAGAGAACATCTCTTACAAAGATCTAGTGCTCTCTTTTTAGTCTTCTCAAAACAAAAAGAAAGAATATATATATTTTTTAGGAACGAATATATTAAATATGTTTTGGATTAATGATTTTTTTTTTTATATTAAAAAATTAGTTTAAGCCAAAGACAAAGACCTTCAATTCCATGCTATTAACATGCGAAAGACCTATTTACATCGTCATCACATTAAGTACTATTTATAATTTGATTAAATGTGATTATGACTGAATTATGATAAGATTCAATCTTTTAACTTTCTATTCATCTTCATCATTTCTTACTATTTATATTAAAAGTGAAAATTATAATTATAAAAAAAAGTGAGAAGTATAACAAAATTATCTTTAATATTCTAAATAATTTATGTTGTGATTCACGTATAATAAGGTGTTGAAAAACGTAAAAGTAATGTTACTCCAATCATCTTCTACAAAAAAATATGTTACTCCAATAAAAACAAACTAAAATAACCATTATGAAAGTTTATGTATCCCTAACATTATTCCATAAAAATATTTAAGAAGTCAACTAAAAGAAGGGAAATGCTAACAAATGCTCTTAGGGCACTGGTTAATAATTCATTTAAAGAAAGTTTTTATGGGAAATGAAAAAAAAAATTAATTAATATTTTGACAGCTTTTTTCATTTCCCATACAAATAGTATCAAAATTTTCCTAAAATAGATTATTAATGAGTGCCCTAAGGGCACTCGTTAGCATGACCCCTAAAAGAAATAAGGACTAGCCATGCCGAATAGGAATAAGTAATATTACACCAATCAAAACTGACTATAATAAATGTAATAAAAAATTGTGTATAGCCAACATCATTCCAAACAAATATTTAAAAGGACAACTAAAAAGGAAGGTTGGCCATGCAACATAGGAATAAGTAATTGTATTCCAAATTTCCAATCAAAACTGACCGTTATGAAAAACATATGCATCCCTAACATTATCTACACAAATATTTAAGAGGATAACAACTAGACAGGATAAGGACTAGCCCTACAAACTACTGAAACTATTGTCATTGACGCCTTGTTGAAATAGCAAGTTGTAAGTGGTGAAAAATAAAAATAGCATAAATGATAGGCAGCACGGCCCATGTAAAAGGAGTATTTACAGCTCAAAAATTGCCACCATAGCCAGTTGAAAAATAAATTGTGTTCATAATGTTCTTCTACAACCACAACACTTGTCACAACTTGAATAAAGTGATTGAGAGGTAGACAATCACATTCATATAAACCTCTAATTTTTTCTCCACCATGGCCAATTTGGCACTAAACTTGCCATACAAAACAATGTCGTTCACGCCTTGTTAAAATAGCAGGTTGTAAGTGGTGAAAAATAAAAATGGCATAAATAATAGGCAGCATGGACCCATGTAAAAGCAAGTATCCTCCACTCATAAATTGCCGCCATAGCATGTTGTAAAATAAATTGTGTTCATAATATTCTTCTACAACCACAACATTTGTTGCAACTTGAATAAAATAGTTGAGGGGTAGCCAATCACATTCATATAAACCTATTATTTTTTTTCTCCACCATGCCAATTTGGCACTAAACTTGCCTCCATAGACTCTATCTTCACTATTGTATTAGTAAAACACTAATATAACCCACTTAACAATGGTTTGAGCAGTTACAAATACATGTGTACATCCCACATAACGTTCTTCTACAACTATAACATTTGTCACAACTTAAATAAAGTGATTGAGAGGTAGACAATCACCATATAAACCTCTTATTTTTTATCCATCATGACCAATTTGGCACTAAACTTGCCATACAAACCAATGTCGTTCACGCCTTGGAAAAATAACAGGTTGTCAGTGTGAAAAATAAAAATGACATAAACAATAGGCAGCATAGACCCATGTAAAAGAGAGTATCCTCCACTCATAAATTGCCATCATAGCAAGTTGTAAAATAAATTGTGTTCATAATATTATTCTACAACCACAACATTTGTCGCAACTTGAATGAAATAGTTGATGGGTAGCTAATCACATTCATATATACTTATTAGTGCCAAATTGGCATGGTGGAGAAAAAAATAATAAGTTTATATGAATGTGATTGGCTACCCTCAACTATTTTCACTATTGTATTCTTGACCCATTTGGTAGAAGAGTTTGAGTAACATTGTTTATATTTTTTTGAAATATGTAAAATGCGTGTAATGTTATTTAAATACTGAAAACATGTTTTTAAAATGCTTTACCAAACGGATAACTAAAATAACCCACTTAACAATGGACTGAGCAGTTACAAATACATGCGTACATCCCAATCCTCTTCAGACTTTCCTTTCCCCCAATACACACTAATAACACACACACAGTGCTGGGAGAATACACACACAGTGCTGGGCTTCTCCAACCAAACAAGAACAACGCACGCTTCAAAAACCATGATTGGCGTTGATTGTTGCAGGCTTGCAGCCAAGATGTTCGGCAAAAAGTATGAGACAAACATCATTCAACCTCGGCCGGTTTCATATAATTACCTATCATTCCTCGGCCGGCTATGACCCCTACAACCTTTCCTCTGACCTTGTCTCTCACACCCACTTCCCTGTTTTTTAAAATTATATTAAAAAAAGAAAAAAGAAAAAAAAAGAAGCTTTACCCTTTCATAGTTTCATTGTTCTGTGCTTAAAAAGTTGAAAAAAAACTGACACCACCAACGTTAAACACACTTTTTGCTTGGTCGTGATCTATAAAATTCTTATTTTTTTTTCACAAAATCCCAAAGTGATTGCTTTTGTTTGGTTTTATTATCTTTGGTGGGCACGCAAGCACGGACATTTCCTAGCTGTAAAGGCCCACTGTTGCCGACACGACCCCAGTTGACTCAGTGGGACTCCGATTCTTGCTCTCAGCTCTGTTTGTTTTCCTTGTTGGGTATCTTTGTTTTCTTTCTTTCTTTCTCTCTCTCTCTTTTTTTTAAATCGCCACTCATAGTTTCATTGTTCTCGTTAGCATTTCCCTTTTATTTTTATTAGAGAGAACTAATATTTGGGTCTCCAACGGAAAATGAAGAAGTGGACTTGGTAGAAGAGAGAAAGAGAAAGAGACAGAAGGGCCTTTCCTTTCTCTCGCTTGGCCATGGCTCCAGCTGGGAAGGTCTCTGGGTTTCGTCGAGAAGGCAATGACTGGTACTCATTCACACAAACCCCCCTTCTCATATGCTTTGGTTTCATAATATTTTGTTTAAATTTTTCTGTTTAGTTCATTTAAAAAAAAAGAAAAAAAAGTAGTGTTATAGAATTTGAACCTGTGGCGTCCACTGATCGCACTTTATTATCAGCCCAAAACTGGTTTAGCTGAAATTTGAACTCAGGCTCCTTTTACTAATTGAGCTTGTTTAGTTCTGATTCTTGTTTATCTTCTTTTATTATTTATTGGGTCCTAGAATAAATAGGCCTTTAAAAGCTCAAAGGCCTAAGGCTTATTACAATGGAAATTGATTATAGCTTTAAAACTCTGTTGGAGGTAGTTATGTGAATAATTTTGGTGGATTTTATGGGTTTGACAGGTTCTGCAATGCTGGATTGCCGAGTGATATTACAGTTGTGGTGGATGGCATTAACTTCCATCTTCACAAGGTATTTCTACCCATTTTCTGTTGTGGGTATTCATCATAAGAACTTGATTTATCTTCTTTTCTCTTTTGTGTGTACATATCTATTCAATGGTTTCTCAATTCTTTGATTTGTTTTGTATTATCTGTTAAAGTTTTAGTCTATGATTAACTTAATATACATGTTGATGACATGTTAAAAGACACTTGTTTTTAGACACATAGGTTCTGGGGGAGTTAAAAATGGAGAGAATTAGATGTTCAAGTTGAGGTTTTATACATAATCCTATTTTATGGAGAATTTATTCTCTAATATAGATTACAAAAGTGAAAAAAAATTAAAATTATCAAAAAACAATGACAAAACCCCAAAGGCTATATTCTCTTCCTCGATTTTCTTAACAGCCAAACCCCACCAGAAAAAGGACACCAACCGCACTCACCACAAAGCCCCTCTTCTTCTCCTTCTCTCTCTTTTTCATTGCACATTGCTTCTGCTAAATCACATAAATTTGAAACATCATGACCCCAAGAATTAAGGGACTTCTAGAAATCCATTTCTACGATCCATTGAATACTCACACTGCCTCTATCAATGTCATTGCCAAGCCAAGCTTTACAACAATTAGATTTAGCCCATCAAGGATCTCACACTGCTTACATAAATACCAAAATCCCAAGTTGTTATTCCAAGTTTTTGAGTTTGCACCAACAGTTGTCCCAAACCAAGAGTAAGAGAGGGGAATGGGGAGGCAAGAAGGAGAGCTAGTCCACAAGTTAATTTCATATGGTTGATCATGAGGACAAACTTCATGAATATGTTTAAAATCATTGAAAATTTTTACATAAAGGGAGCTTCTTGGTGTACCTGAATGAGTGGCGATTTTGCTTGTTCTCCACATGTTTTATATATAACTGGTCTGCCATATTATGTACATCGCTATCAAAATTTCCAATAGATTTAGCATAAAAAACAAGTAGCCATTTTTAGATGTGTTCCCCTTATTACCATGCACTGTTAATTCTTTGAAATCTGTATCTTGCTGATAACTTTCATTGATTAGCATGTTATATATCTTAGGTCCCTTCCCCTTGTGGCCAAAACTCACTTTTCCAAAAAAAAAACAGAAGGCATGCTATACTTCTTGGGCATATTGTTTGCAGTTAGTTTGGTCTTCATATGTTATTGTATTTGAAATAAAATTGAATGTCATAATTCATAGAAAACTGCTGCAGTTGGAGCTGTAAGTTTTATTCTTTATGTATTGTACTGCATTAATATTAAATAAGATTATAATTTATTACAATGGATGACTCTCCAGTTTCCTCTCATATCAAAATGTGGGAAGATAGCAAGAGTATATGAAGAATCCCAAAGTAATCATGAGAAGATTTTCACTGCAGTGCTGGAAGAGTTCCCCGGTGGCCCTGACACTTTCTTGATCGCAGTTAAATTCTGCTACGGTGTCCGGGTCGAACTGACCCCAAGAAACATAGTAGTGGTGTACTGTGCGGCAGACTACCTTGAAATGACAGATGAGTATGGAGAAGGAAATTTAATCTCTAAGTCAGAGGGTTTCTTCCATAAGAATATACTTCGCAACTGGAAAGATTGTATTTTGGCTCTTCAAAGTTCTGAGCCTGTCATGTCAAGGGCTGAAAAGCTGCAGATATTGAGCAAATGTTTTAATGCTCTATCTATGATGGTTTGTACGGATCCTAGTTTGTTTGGTTGGCCCATGATGATGTATGGCAGTTTACAGAGCCCCGGTGGAAGCATCTTATGGAATGGAATTAACACAGGGGCCAGAATTCGAAGCTCTGAATCTGATTGGTGGTTTGAAGACATCTCATATCTTAGTGTGAGTTTGTTTGAGAAACTCTTGAAGACAATGGAAGCAAAAGGTATTAGACCTGAAAACCTAGCTGGTGCAACAATGTACTATGCCAGAAAGTACCTACCGGGTCTAGGACGATGGCAGGGTGGACAAAGTGGCAAAACCAGAACAGTTGCAAGTTTTAGCTTGACACCTGCTACTGTGGATCAAAGAGTTCTATTGGAAAGCATTGCGAAGCTCCTGCCAGAGAAAAAGGGGAAATCCTTTTGCCGCTTCTTACTAGGACTTCTTCGTGTTGCATTGATATTGGGCGTCTCTCATGCATGCAAGGACTCTTTGGAGAGGAGGATAGGAATGCAACTAGAACTGGCAACCCTAGATAGTCTTCTGATTCCTACTTATTCAGATTCTGATACATTATATAATACTGACTGTGTTGAAAGGATCATTCATTATTTTATGTCTTCAGAGTCGGGGATAACATCATTTTCTCCATCATCATTTGACCTGGAAACATCGCCATCATCCGGACCATTAAGAAAAGTTGCAAAGTTGATAGATGGCTATATAGCAGAGGTAGCTTCTGATATGAATTTGAAACCAGGAAAGATTCGCGCACTTGCAGTGGCCCTCCCAGAATCTTCAAGACCTTTGCACGATGGGCTATACAGAGCTGTGGATATATATTTCAAGGTCTGAGTTTGCTTAACCTACTATAAAAGTGAAAGCATCTTTTGGTTTTGAGGTTTATAATTGATAATAGCATTGTACTTACAAGGGAAAAAATGGTATTTTGCAGGCACACCCTTGGCTTTCAGAGAAGGATAAGGAAGAACTCTGCAACGTCATTGACTACCAGAAGCTATCAATTGATGCTTGTGCCCATGCATCCCAAAATGATAGGTTGCCACTTAGAGTTGTTCTCCAAGTTCTGTTCTTCGAGCAGATGCAGTTAAGGACAGCACTAGCTGGCTGTCTCCATGTATTGGATGCTGAAAGTGCCCCTGCAGGTCCTTTGACTGTCCCAGGTGACATGGCAGGTCAGATTGTACAGAGGGATGGGTGGGTGACAGTAGTACGTGAAAACCAGGTTCTAAAGGTGGATATGGAAAGGATGAGGTCTAGAGTTGGGGAACTTGAGGAAGAATTTAGTAAAATAAAGCAAGAAATGAAAAAGGTGACGAAATCACATAGTACCCTTAGTTCTCCTCGTTTGGTTGCAAAGAAACTTGGATTCAAGCTTATTCCACGATCCTCAGATGCTCAACCAGATACTGGTGAAAGCACTGGACCTACTCCAAGAGCATCAGTTGAGCAGGCATGTCCTCCCTGTCATTCCAGACACAGGAAAAGTTTCTCTTTGTTTTGAGGGTTAGTACAAGAAAACTGAGGATGGCATTTTCGTACATAGACTCTTTGGTTCAGAATGTGTGAAGGAAAGGAAAGGAAAATGTTACAATTTGCCTCCTATTTTTGGCTTTTTTTTCAACAATCGAGCATTTTCCTCTTCTTTCCTTTGTTTGAATCTGGCATTATCGGAAGGCAGTCGAAAAAGAGCCATAGTTTTGCTCCTCAGAATTGTTTTTGGAGTGTCTGGAAGGAGAATGGCTGCCTATTTGTTTTTCTTTGGGGCTTGTAGGGTAGGGGTTGGTAGGCATCAAAGAATTAACCAGAAAATCAGAAAGTAATGATTTGTCATTGAAGATGGAGCATTGATCCCATCTGAAATTTGGACTCACAGCTTTGTTTTCCACAATCTCTGTGGTGGAGTCTATACAAGTGAATACATCAAGTTACAGTTATATATTGTTAATACTTTTCATTTCTGTAGTTATTTCTTCTTTGGTGCTTATACATGTACAGCACAGTGAATCAAGTTATAAGTTTGTCAAACATTGGAAAGATGAGAAAAGGTTTATGTTTCCTGTGTCTGAACTTCTAAATGAACTGAGTTCTGGTTATTTTGTTTAGCCTTTTGTGAATCTCCATATTAAGGTTTGAAGTGCACAAAGATGAAATGAATATTGGGATAATGTGAAGGCTTTTCATAGGAAATGCCGCAATGGGAATGATGGTCTTGTTAAAAGGCACGATTTTGTAAGCTTTTCGCTTCTGATCCATATCCTTCATCTAGGATACTTAAAATTTCACAAGTAGATTGCAGCTCTTGTTCTTGTAACCTACTCATGAAATTAGACAGCATCTGCATTTTTCACGATTCAATATATGTGGAGAATATTTTAAGTTACAAAGAAGAACACCTCAACTCTGTTGTCTGCACATTGCAGCCAAGTGTGTGTGATTTTGTTTTTCTTTTTGTTTTTATGCAAATGATTTATATGTTTGGCAATATGCTTTGGCAGAATTTGTTATATGAGACCCAAAGTTAGGAGGTGTTATTTTGTATCACGGGGATATACAACACTCCACTCACAAAGGGGTGGATGTGATACAAAATAAAAATTCCAAAGAGATTTGGGACTTGGTTATTTGGGTTTTGCTTCTTGCCAATCTCATGTAGTATCGTTCCATCTAAAGGATTTGTTTGTGTGCTTTAAAAAAAAAATAAAAAATTACTTCGGAAATCTAATTAGTGCTTTAGTTGGAATGATATTGTCCAGATTGTGAGAATGAATTTCATGATTTAAAAGAATGTCAAGTTCTATTCTGAGATGATTAAGTTTAAATACATTGAGTAAATACTATCGATGTCAGTCTTATTACTCGTGTATTTATTTAGTTTGTAATCTTCTTCTTTTTTTTCGATTAGTGTTTGTAATCTTAATATATATTTTACTCTTGAATGGCAAAAAAAAATTCAGTTTATGCTTTGATCCCCTATCATGAAATCAAGGTTCCTTTTCTAATGCTATCCACAAAACTAGCATTACTATTCATTTATTCACAATGGTTTAGTATGCCAGGTGTTTATCAAAAAAATGGTATAGCTAAGTAATTGTTGTTACTTGTGATAATTTCACATACAACTTCCAAATTTTTATACCCTTTAAATCAACATGAATGACATTGCTTTTGACTGAAATATATGATTATATGTGGTAGGTAATCGCTAGGAAGTACTAATTTAAACAAAGCATTTGCAATTAATTAGGTTCATGATTTGCTTGTGCCAAGAGAAAGGATTGCATATATCACGACGCCAAACCGGCCAAGCAAAGAGTGTGTTACTGTGTTTAACGTTGGTGATGTAAACTGTAAAGCATAGTTTCAAAATCAATAAGCACATGGCATTATTAGGCTTTAAAAATTAGAATAATTAAAAAAAAAAAATTTCTTAGTTTACAACTTACATTATAAACTTTTATTAGTCACACAAAATTTGTACAATATTTTACACATTAAATAACAGTTTTCAATGTTTAAACACAATACGTATTTTCAAAACACTTTTTACTCACATACAGAAGTACAGTTGATACAAAATAAGATTATATTAGAAGTACAGTTGATACAAAATTAGAAACCTATTAAAGTCAAAAAAGGAAAAGAAAAATAAAGTGGATGCGTCAGATACAGTGTCAGAGGAAAGGATTGTGACTTGTGAGGTTGTAACTTGTAAGAGTTTTAGCCGGCCGAGAAATGAATTTGTCTCAGGCTTTTTGTCAATAATTTTGGCCGCTGTCATGGTTAGAACAAGGATGGGTTTGGTTGGAGTTTCCACTTTCCACATTGTCAATTGTTTCGACCTGAACAATTGATTTCTTCCTTGAATATTATGTTTTTATGTCGATTTAGTCCATGAGAACATTTTGACATTGTAAGTTAAGTTCCTTATAAGTGACATCATTCATTACATTATTTTCTTTCATTTTTCTCATTTGTATCATGTGATTTACTTATATGGTAGCCTACTTTAATTATTTAATCATCGTCAAATTTAAGCCTGGCCCTGGAGTTGTAGGCCACCTTCTTTAAAATATAAATACATAATTAGTTCAAAGGGTTTAATAAATTATAATCCTATCATTTAAGAAATATCAAGGACATAGTAAAATCACGTCTTATATAATTAGATTAATTCTTTTAAGGGAAATGTTATGTTTATAACATTCTCACAACAAATTCTAAGTGATAAGTTGTTATTGATTGTTAAGAGTGGGCAAATGAATTTAAGTTGTTTTTCTCCACCAAAAAAAAAAAGTAATTTAAGTTGTACATTTAAATTATAACCAATAACAACTTATCACCTATGATTTGTCGTAAAAATATTGTGAACATAACACTATTTTTATTTATACAATTAAAGGAAAATATATTGAAAAATATTCTATTTGTCGCAATTCTAGTAATATAAAAGGATTAATGATGGTCTGCTAAGAGCATTGTAATTTATTTATTATTTATTTGATAGAATTTCAACTTATGACGTCCGTTTTTAATGATACTCTTTGTAATAAAAGCAAAATATCAATTAGTTTTTGGTTTTGATGAGAATCAAACCTTAGGTCATTTGTTCGACCATAAGCAATTTATCATTTGAGCCAATTAAAATTCACGCCTTTGTAACTTAATATGTTGGTACCTTTATTGTTTCCAACGGAAAGATTCAATTACCGAGTTCAAAACCCTCTCCTCCATTGTATTTATAGAATTATAATAATAATAATAATAATAATATAATAAGAAGATTAATGGGTAAGATTTGTAAAAGAACGTATCTGTATGGAAACATATCAACACCTGACATCAACCGTCGCTTTGGCCGAGTGGTTAAGGCGTGTGCCTGCTAAGTACATGGGGTTTCCCCGCGAGAGTTCGAATCTCTCAGGCGACGCAATAATTTTTTGTTTTTTTCAAAAATTTCAATTTTCTTTTGCCAAAATTTCATTGGTTCAGCTCCCTGGACCTGACCACATTTAATCCCAACGACCCATTTGTCTCTCTCTAATCTCTCCTTCACTGCACAAAACCTTAAAAACCCTCTTCAGTCTTCCCCCTTTCTTTTTTGTATTGAACTATGCGATTGCTCATATCGTAAACTGTCACCCCCGAGCTTTTTTCAACGTTCTCCGCCGCCACCATTTTTTCATTTCCCAATTCCTTCAACGACATGTCGTTTTGTTCCCCGAGCTTCCAGCTCTCTCATTTACACAACCCCTTCAACGACACCACCACCACCAATCCGACGCCGCAATGTACTCACAAACACAATTTCACCGTCCACTTCAAGCTTTCACGATTCGACGACACGGCCACCAAGTACTCTCCACCAAAGTTAATAGCTTCTTCTTCTCATTCATCACAACGCCACTACTCGCCTCTCAAGAGCCACCACCACCACTCCTTCAAACTCAACTGTGCCATCGAGTCGTCGTCGTCGTCGTCGGAGGCCAACGCGATCACGGTGCCGGAAGATGAAGTTAGGGTTTTGGAGGGAAATCATGAGGAAAAACCCGATTTTGGCGGCAATGGCGGAGACGACGATGATCGTAGTGGTAATGGTAATGGTGGCGGCGGCGACGGAGAAGAGAATGGTGAGGAAAAGGAGTTCGGGCCGATATTGAAGTTAGAGGAAGTGATGAGGAAAACGAAGGATCGCGGTGTTGAGCTTCCTAAAGATATGTTGGAGGCTGCTAAGATCACTGGGATTCGCCAAGTGTTTCTTGAGCGATACTTGGATTTGCAGGTAATGTGCTTTGCATGTTAATAAATCCAATTGAGTTTTCCATATAGTTTTTTTTTTTAGAGCTGAATAGAAAAGTTAATATTTGATTGCAGGGGTCAGGTTGGCCACTAGGATTTTTGATGAAGTACTGTTCCATGCTTCGAAATCGAATGCTGGCTGATCCTTCTTTTCTCTTTAAAGTTGGAACCGAGGTTTTGTTTTCAGTGTTTTTTTTTTTTAATGGAAAAAACAATTTTTATGTTTGCATGTTTAATTAATAGTATTTAATTAATAAAAAAGTGTCAAATTAGAGAATTTATAGGGAAAAAAACTTACCTAATTTATTAGAATTTGGTTAGAGAAGATCAAACATAATTTTAATTTTAATTTGTTTATTGTTGCGAGGGTTGCTCTATCTAAGAAGATGATGAGTTCTAGTTAGTTAAAAATAATAATAATTTAGGACTATTTGTAACTCTAAAAGCCAAATTATGATGTGAAAAAATATTGTCTTTTGGCAACCTATATATATATATATATAGAGAGAGAGAGAGAGAGAGAGAGGTTCAACACTCAATAATATTTTAATGGATGTGTATTTTGATAACTTATCATACCCTTCATGTTTGCAAATTTAATTTTGATACAATTAGAGATCAATAGCTATCTCATCTATATAATTTTAAAATTTCAAGCTTTTTGTACTTAAAATTTACTAATAAAAATGAGTTTATGGATCGAATAGTAAACAACACCTAACTGATACAAAATTTGGCACGTGTAACCCAATGTTGGGATTTTCAAAATGGTAATTCAATAAAATGTTATTAGATGGTGTAAAATTAAGAAAAAGTTAGACGTCGTGTAACTTGATCCTAACTCTCTCTCTCTCTCTATATAGATATATATATATATATATATATATTGAAACTAAATAATCATTGCAGCTTTTGGTTATTAAGTGTGTAGTTCAGACTGAATGAGTCCATATTACAGGTTTCTCAGAGCTGGTGCCATGTATCTAATGTTAATGTAATAATGAAATTCTTGCTTTTGATTTGGTGTTATGCAGATAGTCATAGATTCTTGTTGTGCAACATTTGCGGAAGTTCAGAAAAGAGGCAAGGATTTTTGGGCTGAGTTTGAGTTGTACGCTGCTGATCTTTTAGTTGGTGTAGTGGTAGACATTGCTTTGGTTGGTTTACTAGCACCTTATGCTCGATTTGGTCAGCCATCCCTGCCAAGAGGTTTATTTGGAAGCTTTAACCGGGCTTGTGCAGCTCTTCCTAGCAGGTTTGTTGCAAACTGACACTATGATTTTTTTTTTTTTTTATATAATTTATAGGATCCATCTAAAACTATAATTCTGTAGTCAGTGTTTTTTTTCCTATGCTGTATGCACCTTGCTGCTTTGAGCTGGATATGTATTTTATACTAGATCAGTGACTGTTTAGATATAAAGTGTTTTAGTTTGCTTTAGTTTGGATTTCAAATGAAAGGCCTAGGGAGACAGATTTGAATCTGGTTGACAGGTGGACAGTTTATTTTGTTGGTAAATAGGTGGATGATTTATTTACAGAAAAGAATGGTGGTAATGGTGCTGAAAAAGAAATCTGGCTATTTAGAAGTTACTGTATAGAGTTTATGGAAGAATGATTAATGGATTTAGGAAGAATGTAAGCATAAGTGCTACAATATAGTCTAACGTATTGGTAGTGTTAGGCTTGGAGTAGTGTCTTGTGCATTAAACTAGTGAACTGGTCCTGCTAGTAAAACAGTACTGTCCTAGGGTCTTGGATCATGATCATAACCAAAATGGTTCAGAAAATGTTAATAGTATTGATTAAAATCCTTAGAAACTAGCAATATTGAAGGGAGATAGAATCTTGTTGACTAATTGTGGACCCATAGATAGTAGATACCTTGCAGGGGCCTCATAAATATCCTCCTCAATGTCCTTTGAGTAAACTTTTTAAGGACTTCACATCCTTTTTGCACAAAGCTTTAGATGATTGGGGAGTGCTTCATTCATAGAAAAATATTTCTCTAATGCAGTGTTTTTGAAGCGGAAAGGCCAGGATGTAGATTCTCAGCAAAGCAGCGGATTGCCACATACTTCTATAAGGTACCATATGTAATTGAACTTTATAAGTAACCGATAACTGTTCACTTGCCTTCTGGACAATGAATATTGTGGATAATGCTCCTGCAATGGGAAGGGTGGGATGGAGTTCTTGGCTTCATCCTTGGTTTTCATTGTGATATCTTGTTTAATGTTCCCTTTAAAAAAGGATTTTAATACCAGTTTCTTGCTAAATCCTGACTTCTCTATATGCCCAAAGATGGGTTCAAGTGTTAGTATATATTTATCTCCTATGTTTAATTCATTTGGTTGATATATTCTGGATCCAGGGTGTCTTATACGGATCAGTTGGCTTTGGATGTGGTCTAATTGGCCAAGGCATTGCAAATATGATCATGAATGCCAAACGGTATGCTTCTATTATGATAATTATCCTACTTATATATCCAATAAAAAAAAAATTATCCTACATGTTTCTGTTTCTTTGTTTGTTTGTTTTTGTTTTTCTTTCCCTTTTTATAATTTTTTTTTTGATAAGTAAGTTTTGGCCCCAAGGGGAGGATGAATAGGAGACTCAAACTTGTGACCTATGCTTCATGAGGCATGGTCCCTAGCCAATTGTGCTTCCCCTTGAATTTTCTTTGTTTCTTTGGCATTACATTGTTGCTTGGTTTGTGCTTTATGTAAATATGTCAATTGGATTCTATGAATAAATTTATCAATGAAAATGTGACAAGAAAAAGTCTACTTTGTGCTAAGTGTTTTCAGGATTGAATTACTGAAATACTGATGAATAATAGACAAATTGATTTGGCTACAGGGCATTGACCCCTAATTCCATTAATCAATAAACTATGATATTATTTTAGATTGACCAACAAACATTAGCCAACAGCCTTGTGGCTTAATGGTACTGCCTGAATGGGGGGGAGAACCTGGGTCTAACTCCCTCATTTCCCACATTTTTGTAAGCAAAAACAATAAATGATAAAAGATTAAAAAATGTTAATTTCAAATATATAGTATCCATTTTTCGCCCTATATTTATTAGTCGTAAATGTTATACTAAAGAAAGACTACATACATATAGACACCAGTTAGGGAAATGATATTCATGTGTAGACTGTTGTTGCCATTACCTTCTTTTGCTCCCATCTTTTGAAGGAAACACTAACATACCACCTGTAATTGAATGTATGATCAGGAGTTTAAACAAATCAGACGAGGACATACCTGTGCCGCCTCTTGTACAAAGTGCTGCTCTTTGGGGTAAGCATTACCCTGTCATTCATATTCTAATATCTTGACTTATAGTTTTGTACTAGCATGACCAAGCCCTTTACAACTATTTTCAATAGTCTCTGTGCTCTTCTGAATGGCTTTCTGTTTTAGTTGCTCCTGAGTACAAAAGTACAGGGTACTAGCATAATAATTTTTTTTACCTATTTTTGTATTAGCATGAACAAGTCCCTTACAACTACTTTCAATAGTCTCTGTACTTTTCTGAACGGCTTTTTGATTTAGTTGCTTCCGAATATTA
This sequence comes from Quercus ilex subsp. ballota, assembly GCA_032727855.1. NCBI lineage: Eukaryota > Viridiplantae > Streptophyta > Magnoliopsida > Fagales > Fagaceae > Quercus > Quercus ilex. The sequence continues at coordinate 16,541,340 of CM064908.1, read as the reverse complement.
AATCACAGTGCTAAGGTGTTCACCGAAAGAAGGTTCACTTTTTTTGGCTTTAGCCTTTCATATATATTAGCTTTTTATGTCAAAAAAGAAGTTCTCTTTTCTTTTTTAGCTATGATCTTCCTAATGTATACAAGATACAAGGTTTCAAAGTGCAAAGAAAATTATTAACAATTTCAATTGAATCATCATCACTTATAAAAAAAATAAAAAATTTATAATAAAAGTGGATAAATATGGATTAACACTGGCCATTGGGACTTATGTACATATGCTTGTCAATTAATCTTTGTTGGCTTACATCTGTTGTTTTTCAAATTTAATTAATTTGAATTTACTTTGAACATCTTTGGCTAGTAATAAATTACCACTACATGAATCATTGTAATACACATAACTGAACCAAAACATGGTAGAAGACTTACCTGACTGTGTGGATATGTGAATTTTTTATACAGTTTTTTTCCTCAGAACATAGTAGCATTTGATAAGATAGGTTTAAGCGAAAATCTTCATAATTATAGCTACTTCCCACAAAACTTCATGTTACTTAAAAACTATATGTTACTAGCCAAACTACACTTTGGTCCTCCAAGTTTGTGGGCAGTTTCAATTCGAGATCTATACATTTAATGTTGTGTCAATTTCATCACTCAACTTTGAAAATTAAATCAAACTTAAAAGGTGACTTGATTCTGAAAGTTGAGGGATGAAATTGATACAAATAATAGTTGAGAGACCTTGATATTGAAAGCTGAATAACGAAATTGAAACAATTAAATGTACAGGGGATGAAATTGAAACTGCTACAAATGCATAGGGGACCAAAATTGTAGTTTGGCCTATATTGCCTTTGAAGAAGGGACTGATAAGAGGGATAATTAGAGGGGACACTTCGTATCACTGAAATTAGTTTATTTGAATGGTGTAACATGTTTTGGATTGAGCAGCATGGATAACGGTTTGTTAGAATGGTGATGAACCACGGAAGCCCTTTTCTGGAAATATATGCATTTTTAGCTTTTTCGTGATCTCCTAGGTTGGGGGCTTGTTATTCTGGTTTTTTTGTTTTGTTTTTCTTTTAAAAGATGTCGTGCCATATCTCTTCTCCCATGGCCCCTCCTATAATTATTTTTTCTCTAAAGGAAAATAAAAAAAGAAAAGATTAAACTATTTAGGAATTTTAATTAAGTTCTGTTTTGATTTGGACAAACTGTACGTGTTGCTATAGCCTATAGTTGTCAGTACTTTAAGAAAATGATGCATGTGGACAACTTTGGTTTTTTGTTATTGCTAGCTAAGGTGAACATTAGAGTTATTCATATTGCTTTGATTTTTTTAATACATTATTTCCAATCTTGATATCTGCAGTTCTGGCATTTATGTTTGGTATTTATAGAATGTTCATTCTAGGGATGTTATTCCTTTCTTATGTAACATGGAAATGAGCATGCCTCTGATTCTGACCTCTGCAACTTATAAAAATGAGATGTGTCGTGTTGTATAATATACGCTCTTAAGTGTGAACCCATTCTAGTCTGAGTATAAAAGCTTTATTAGTTGTGAGAGATTAAATTGTTTTCTTTTATTTTATTTTTTTCCTTTAGGGCCTATTCCGTCGAGGAGAAGAATTTAGAATCTCGAAAATTATAAATTCTTAGGAGTTTAAACTCTCAAATTAAATTACTAAAAGTTGACATTTATTTGTTCGGATATACTTTGAATTTGAATTTATATCATACTATAAAAATAGTAAATTTAATAATATAAATTTTAATTGTTTAAACTAGTCATACATATTATTTTAGTAACTAAAGAATTAATAATTGTCCATTTTGGATAATAGTTTTAAATGATAAAAATACACTTAGATATTAATAAAAATCTTGCTCCGATGAAAATTTAAATAATTTTCTTCTAAAATGAACTTTATTTGGTTAGTTTTAAGAAAGAAGAAGTGAAAAGTCAGATTGAAGTAAAATTAGTGTATTTCTCACAAATACAAGATGCATGAGAATTGATATTTCTTACCTGAAAAGGTGGAATTTAGAATTCTTGAGTTTCGTGGGAATTGAGATGTTTATGGCTATTGTAATTCTCGAGAACTTGTCACGTGAACAACTAAAATTTTACTAATTATCAAAAATTAACATTTCCTGCCCTAGATTGAGTTTCGTGGGAATTGAGATGTTTATGGCTATTGTAATTCTCGAGAACTTGTCACGTGAACAACTAAAATTTTACTAATTATCAAAAATTAACATTTCCTGCCCTAGATTCCTATGTAACGAACCCATGGGACGGGAAGGTAACTTTCTTCCATCTGATGCTGTTGGAGTTACTTATCGTATGCTTTCTCTTTCAGGTGTTTTTCTTGCTGTGTCTTCCAATACCAGATACCAAATCATAAATGGCCTGGAGCAACTGGTTGAAGCATCTCCATTGGCAAAGCGGCTACCGCCTGTTGCAATGGCTTTCACAGTTGGCGTGAGATTTGCCAACAATATTTATGGTGGTATGCAGTTTGTAGACTGGGCTAAGTTGAGTGGGGTACAATAGCAATATAAACTCATCTCTATTGTAGAAGCTGCTTTTCAACTCTCAACTTAAAAGGATAGGTTCTTCAAGTTTTGGCGTTAGATCTGGCTAGAAGCCTCCTCATTTAGTTTGGCTTCCTATATTACAACTTACAGGGATGCGAGATTGTGCTTATATCATCAAGCAATAAATCAAAATCAAGCTTCTTTTTTTGGCCATCTTTTTGGTTTATTAAAACTTTGTTATAAGTATTTTTCACCTCTTTCTGTTTTACTCTGACCTATCAATATAATTGTATCCAATAAATCTTAGCTAAAACTTTGTGAATTGGCTCACCAACGTAAGAAATTAATTTGAATTATAACAAACAGATGTTGGTAGTTGGTACTTAAGTCTGCCATGCTTTACTGCAGGGGCCAGTACTAACAAAAATTACAATAATTTTTAAAAAATATTTCTGATGTGACAAGGGTTTAATGTAAATGTAAAGTGATATTGGTAATAGGTTTAGATAAATCTAATAAAAAATTATAAACTTTTTTTTTATTTTTTATAAATAAATATAAAAAAAATTATAAACTTCTCTGTTGTGTATCTACTGTCTAGACACCTATCACTTAAGCACATGTGAAAGAAATGACGTCGATTACAGGGCCACCAAAGTTTACACAATTATAGTTAATAATAATATACAAAATAATAATATATAAGATGAACTAGGATAAAATACTATTTTAGTACGTTACTAAAAGTTTGTTTTTCATCTTTAAACTTATAATTTTTTTTTTCATTCTTAAACTTTGTAAAGAGTTCTTTTTATAAATATTTTAAAGGCAAAAATAGAGATGATTTAAAAAAAAAAATTAAGGACAAAAATATTTTCAATAATTTAAGGATGAAAGATGAATTTTTTAATATTTTAGGAATAAAAATGAATTTTTTAAAGTTTAGGGATGAAAATAGTATTTTTACCAAATATATATAATATAGAAGATGCTGCCATTTATTTAGGGGGGAAAAAGAATATGCACTCATTTTGTTCGGTTCAAAATTTAAAAGGAAAAAAAAAACATAAAAAGTTATTGACTGATAATTAACATAAACAAAAATGGTAGGTTTTAGTTAGCTTAACTGATAAAATCTTTAATAGTTGAATAAAAGATCTAGGCTTCAGTCATTGCCTATGTCAAAAAACCGATTAATATTTTGGTCTGATAATAAAAAGACAAAACAAAACCAAACAAAAAAGTCAAATAAACGTATGTAATAAATATGCAAAATAGCTAGTAGACAAAATATACAAAATAATTAAATTGAAAATTGTTTAGAAGGGATAGAATATAGACTTTCAAAGCTTACATGGTAACAAAGGAGAGGCAACCAAAAAGTCACCCAAAAAAAAATCACTTTATATATATATATATATATATAAAAGATGCACCGTAATTAAATTATATATATTTTTTGTTTTAAAAGAACATCAAATATAATATAAATAAGGTTTAAAAAAAAATTCCATGTGAGAAGTATATATAAGTTTTTCCTGAAAAGGATAGGTATACATAAATTGGATTAAAATTATATATATGATATAAATTTAAGTAATGTTTATACTATATATGTTTTGACAAATCGACTATTAAATCATATTTTCTTTTTATACCATACATACTCAGAAAATTTCAAGATCAATAATGATCTTATTTATAAAATATCTAAATTTAAACTTTTAATTAATTTATTGCAAGTATAGTAAATAATATTCGATTAGCACAAAATTTAATACGTGTTATAAGAAAATATTTTTTTCTTTGTCTAATGTCATAATTTTCCTTTAAATTTTCTTTTTTTGATAAGTTTGTTTTGAAAACATGGATTAGTAGGAAAGTGTTCTATTTTGTAGGCATTTTAAGTGAAGTTGAAGATCTATTCTTACTATGTAAAAATCTAGTCTAAATAGAAGAATCTTTTTATAGATAGTACAGATAAAATAGAATATATAATTCAACAGTGATATTTTGAACTATTAATCCAATAAAAGCTTATTTGGTAGTGTAGACTAATAAAAAGTTTGACTACCATATGCAATTCGATTTTCAAATCCGTCGGCCTCTCAAAGGGATAAAAGCTGCTAGCATCACATTGTGCTGTCATGGTGCAACTTGCTTTTGAAAGCATGGAAACCTTAAATAATAAAAATAATAAATAAATAAAAACTAAAAAACAAAAAGAATATAAAGGGGGATGGTCATGTACCCTTTTTAGGGTCCATTTAATCATGATTCATAACTTTAAAAAGTATGTTTTTCTGCAATTAAAAACGTGGGGTAACTTCATAGTGATTAGCAATTTCACTTTGAAGGACTTGTGGCTTGCAACTGTTCAGTCTCTCTCATAAAAAAAGGACTTTACATTGGAATTCCTCCTCTTTTTTTTTTTTTTTTTTTTTTTTTTTTTTTTTTTGAGGAAAATTGAAATTCCCCTTAATTGTTGTAAACAAGTAACAATTTCTGAAATATGTCACGAGATATCTAGAATTTAAATCATTTCTATCAATTATTAGTGTATAAAAAACAAGTATGGCGATGCACACCTCGACCACAATACCAGCATTGGCTGCAACCATCATGCCCAACATGACGCCAACAACATTTGCTGTTTTCCACCACCTCAACTATAGACCTTCATCAAAAAAACACAAATGTCATGTCTGTTACTATCACCTCCATTACCAACAGAACCACCACTAACATTTTCACTCTCAACTGGAAAAGCAAGCTCCATCAGGACCATTTTCTCGTTGCCAAATCCAATGGACAATACCATGGGGTCATGGACATCTCTAGATTTTCTACAACCTGCATGATATTTCTAAAACCGACAAAAAGTGGATGATAGCCCTACCAATACCATATCACATGACCCAACCCTTTCTCACTACAACCAGCATTTCTTCCGTAACCAAATCACGAGGTATATCTAGTGAGATCATCTCAAAAAACAAAATAAAATTACTTGTTATCAAGTAAGAAATTTGGAATTCGAACCCTCTCTAGACCTATACCTAAAATCGATTAGTGTATTAGTTTAGAAAAAAAAAAAAAAAAATCACTATGAATCTATCATATCTAAACTCATAAATTTTGTTTCTTCTAATCCTTGGTTCATTATATATACTTTGCAAGAAATTTGGGAGTTTCTAAATCATTAATAAGATAGAAACAGTCTGTTCTTTGTTAATTAATAAATAAAACTAAAAAATGGTTGTTTCTTGTAATCGTTTGAACAAAAAAAGGTGAGGTTTAAACAAATCAAGAAAGAAGAACTAACCTGAGCTTAAATTTTTCCATGATTTTGTAAGACACATACAAAAAAGTATCGTTTCAATTTTATCCGATGTTGCCGAAGGGATCACGTAGAAGAAAGTAAAAATATGAGCTTTGATGATTCAAAACCAATAAAAATTCATTGTGGAATCTATAAACCATCTGGGTTTTGTTCGTCTTACATTAGAATGTCTTTTCAAATGATAAGCATGCATGAAACGTAGACAAAAATAAACTGAAAGGTGTATAATCTTAAATTTCAATCCTGGCAGAGGTTGGGTGTGCACTTGATATTTAAAGCCCCATCTTAAATTTTACTACTTTCTTTGTTCATATTTTAGTTTTACTAATATAGATATCCTAATATTTGCAATTTCCTCATGCTTTAAAAAGAAAAAAAAAATTCAAAACCAGCTGTCCCTTTAAATTCACGAGTAGAATTAAATTTGAGAGCATTGATGAATCAATAACCTAATCTACAATCAATCTTATTGACCAAGTTAATAAATTTTTACCTTCTATATAAGTTTTACTAATATAGACAAAAAAATTATTTATTTTTTTAACTGTCTTAATATTTTACCCTTTGGAAACCTTCACTTCACGGGTAAACAGAATTTTAAAGGACACAAATAGCACGACATATTTCTCAATCCCTAAATGAAATACAAAGTTAGAAACACAAAAAATAGGGGAAAAAAATAAAGAAGATAATCAGAATACCGGATTTGAAGGACTTGCCGAAAAATTGGAACTCCCAAGTTTCATTCATAAAATTTCCAAATGGCTTATACCATAAATAACACGAGATTAAAACATTATTTTCTTCTAAAAAAATAGAACACTATTTACTTATAAAAAATAAAAAATAAAAAAACTTTGGCAATATATTGGATGGACAAAATTTAGTTATAAAATTAGTTGTAAGCTTAGATTACAAACTTACTCAATATTTTTTTATTAAAGATGAATTTTGACAAATTCATCATTGGATTATATCTTCTTCTTATATTTTTCATGTTTGCGAAATTTCTAAAAAATTAAAGATTAATAGCTATATCATTAATAAATTATTTAAATTGTAAGTTTTTGTAATATAAAATTATACAAAAAATATAAACTTATAGATTATATAGTAAATAATATTCGATTAATACAAAATTTGATATTTATATTAAGAGTGTAAAGAACATAAAATTCAACTGTTAAAATTTTAAAATATATAATAATATTTATTTTATTAAAAAAATTATAATTTTAAGATATAACTAATTTTGTAACTGAATTTTTGTTTCATATTGGGTTAAAGTTTAAACAAAAACGGATAAAAGATCAGATGAAAGTAATAAATAAAATAATACAAGAAAAAAAGAAAAGAAAAGAAAGAAGACTAAAAAGAGAGATAAATGATGGGTCAGAGAGAAAAACAGAAAGTATTAGGTGGAAAATGAAAGGAAATGATACAATTGGGGCATAGTAAGTAAAAGTCGTCTCCCCCCCTTTACTCCGCGACGGCTTCACCAATTTTCCACAGTCTATCTTCTCTCTCTCTCTAGAAACAAAAACAATTGTTTTCTCTCTCTCTCTGCAATCTTTCAGATCAAATCCCCTTCTCTCCCTCTCTCTACGCATTTTTGTTTTTTTGAAATTTTTTTTTTGGAGCTGATCTTCTCCAAGATTGCTATATATAGCCTTTTAGATCCAAAACGCTGAGGCGATCTGAAATTCGCGAGCTCAGAGAGGAACGATTACGGTTACGCTCTCTCTCTCTCTCTCTCTCTTTCTCTCTGTGCGTGTGAGAGTGTGGATCTGAGCGGCGATGGCGTTGTCAGGGATGCGAGGCCTCTCGGTGTTCATCAGCGACATACGCAATTGCCAGAACAAAGAGCAAGAGCGCCTCCGCGTCGATAAGGAGCTCGGAAATGTCCGTACACGCTTCAAGAACGAGAAGGTTAGGTTCTCCATTTTTCATTTCCATCTCTATCGTACACATGCATTTGATTAATTTTGCTTGGATTTTGATTCGGCTTCGTCTACTTGCTCATCATTTCGATTGATTGGATTTTGATTCGGCTTCGTCTACTTGCTCATCATTTCGATTGATTGGATTATGATTCGAAGCAATTTGTGTGTTTCGTTAGCTGAAAATGTCGTAAACGGAAGGGATTTTGAATTATTGGACATACTACTAGGCATAGTTGAATTGAGCATGTGAAATTCTAGGTTTGAATTTGAATTATTTTCTTTAGTTTAGTGAGCTACTGAACGTAGAGATTTGATTGATGGTGACTTCTGTGATTCATTCTCCTAGTTGTATATGCTGGCATTGGCATATGCATTTTATAATTTTGCTTGAATTTTAATTCAGCTTCGTTTACTTGCTCATCATTTCAATTGATGAGATTAGGATTCGAAGCAATTTGTGTGTTTTGTAGCTGAAAATGTCAGAAACGGAAGGAATTTTGAATTCTTAGACATACTACAAGGCATAGTTGAATTGAACATGTAAAATTCTAGGTCTGAATTTGAATTATCTTTGCTTTAGTTTAGTGAGGTACTGAACATAGAGACTTGATTGATGGTGCCTTCTATGATTCATTCTTCAAATTGGATATGTTGGCATTGGCATGAGAGAGGCCTTTGGTTTTTCAAGCTTGTTTTAAACTATCTTTGGAATAGCTTGCTAGGCATTAGGAACTTAGTACCAAATGGAGGAAATTATATGTCATAAGATTTAGTATTAATAGCTCAATGGGACTTGTTAACTGTGACCAATTAATTTTCTATCCCAGGATTTTGGTTATAATAACTAGTTCTTATTCCTTGAATTGTTCGGAGCTATAATATCAGAAGATAAGCATGATTCTGAAAAAGTGAATATGGCTCAATCTGCAAAAGTGAACTTCAGATTTAATTTGCTTGTTTATGTTTTCCCACAGCTCTTGTAGGATTAGATCTGGTATGTTAATGAAATCAAATAAGACCGGAAAATGCTTCTAGTTTTGGATCTCATATGGGGTAAGCATTGCACCCAAGCCCCTAATATGGCTCAAAGATATTGTTTCATTAATCATTATACTGAAAAGTTTGAAGATGTAATTTAGGACTGATCATCTGTTTTGGATAAAGTTCAAGTGGTCATATTCAAGGGGAAGCTGATAAATTTAGGACTTTTATAGATACTACTTAAGGGTCAATTTCTTTTGTGTTTAATAGAGATTGCGAAGTACCTAGACTCTCTGCTGTTAATCCCCTAACATTTGTTCTTGGTTTCTTGTTTTTTTGTAAGTGTTGGTCTCTACTTAGCGGCTTTCCTGGCGTTATGTCAAATTTAATTTAGAAATTAAAGTATAAGAAGCTAATTTTTTCCCCATGGATTTTTATGAAGGGAGTGTAAAATTATATTAGCAGAAACCATTGAGATTGAATTTCACAATACTAGTTTATAGTTTAGACATCTTGTAGGGGCAGCTAACAAAAGTGAGACATACTGGTTTTGTCAGTATATAGTTGGTAGGGTGGCGAACAAAAATAACACTTACTCTGGTCATTCTGTATTTGCTGTTCTTGTTGTTGCGATTTTTTTTTACTGCAATAAATTCTGGACAAAGATATAAGTTTGGATGAAATAAGGCACTATAAGACACTGGATATTCTCAACATCCTTGGTGAAGGTGACTTGTCAATGTCCAGACCAGCTAGTGAGACTGATTGTTAGCTCACCCTTAGTTTTAGAATTTTTGTGCAGAAAGTCCTTTTCGCTAAAAACATTTATACAGACACACATTGAGAACTTCTTGAGTCTCTATTTTGCAATTTATGTTTGTGTTTGTGTGGTAGTTCACTGGCCTGGTGATTGAACCCGCTGTTCAAATCAGTGTCATTATATCAATTTTTAAGGAATTTCGTCACAAAGAAAATGTCCATCTATATCTATTGCTTGGTTGAATTGCAAATTTTCCTGGCCACTTCAAGTGATGCTCAGGAATTAATCCTTGGTCAAAAAACATGCTTGAATGTCAGCTTGGGCTGTTAGACTATTATTTTGCCACTAATTCAGTGTTCTACTTCTATCCTGTCTGGGTGTGTGAGTTGTATTTACCTACAAAGAAAAGATTCTGCCAAGAGCCTTGTAGCTCAACTGGCACCCCTAGTGTTTCCAATGGAGACATCTAGGGTTCAAATCCCTCCTCCCCATTGTACTATTGGATTATCAAAGAAAAAAAAAAAATTCCTTTTGCGCAACTGCTTTAGATTGGGTTCCCATGAATTACTGTGTCATACATGTTTTGTTTGTTTAGTTGTTATTTATTTTCTATTTTTAATTATAGTTTCCTGTATTATTTTGGTTGTTTGCTACTTTGAGAATCTCTGTTTTTATATTTCCCTTGTTGGCAACAACCATTGCTTATTCTACAGAACATTGGCAATATCTAATCTAGACAAGTGAGCTATTGATTATTGAATTTTTTTGTTCTTTCAATAGGGTTTATCCCCGTATGAGAAGAAGAAATATGTTTGGAAAATGCTCTACATTTATATGCTGGGTTATGATGTGGATTTTGGTCACATGGAAGCTGTTTCTCTAATATCTGCGCCAAAGTATCCAGAAAAGCAGGTAAGTATCATCTTGCATGTCAATTTGAGCCAATGAGCTCTGGCTCAAGACTTCCTCTTCCTAAAAGTATGGATTGAGGGTTCAAAAACACATTGGGTGTATATGTAGCATATCAATAAAATAATATTAATGATTTAACAACATGGGTTGTGTTGTATTTTGTGGTCTAACCTGAATAACTTAAATTAAGCTTAGTGTCTGTGTTATGTGCCCCAATTCTTTAAAATAATTATAGATCTGAATTTAAAGAAATATTAGAAGAACTTGGCAAAATCCAAAGTTCATTCTTAACTGCTAAAGACCAGGAATTTTTTTACTATGGCTTCATGGCTTTGTTATTATCAAACTTGGGGTCCTCAAAAGACGTGTTTCTCGTCTCATATTTGTTTTAATGCTCAAAGCTAGTCATATATTGGCTCGTCCTCTATGTCAGAAATACTTTCACTCTCAACTGTCAGATTGATTTTTATTGTCCTAAAAATGGGTGCAGGTTGGTTACATTGTGACAGCATGTTTGCTAAATGAGAACCATGATTTTTTGAGACTGGCGATAAATACTGTGCGCAATGATATCATTGGTCGCAACGAGACTTTCCAGTGTTTGGCATTGACTATGGTATGACAATACGATTGCTGTTAACATTTTAAGAGCTTACTATTTAATCTGCCAAAATTATACTTCCTGTTTGACTTTACCAAGTGCTTCTGGAATATTTAGCCTGCACTGTAATTCATATTTTGATCCTTCACTTGTCATGATCGCAAATATGACCTGTACTTTCTGTATTTGAAGGGCTGTTATGTGGTGATGCTTTACAAGCAACGTTACTGTTTTTCCTTTTGTGTAGTTTTTTTCTCTTACCTTATTCCAAGATATATGGTGTACAATTTCAGATATACAATGTTTTATGTTGGAAGCAGTTATGTTGAAGGATGTTCTGTAGTATATGCTTATTTGGATAAGACTGACTCTAGACTGATTATTTTAAAAAAATGAGCATGATTCTGTGTATTTAAATATCAGAGACTGTATTTGGATGAGCATATTTTCATTGGCTTAGAGTGCGTTTGGATGAGCTTCTTTTTACTTGTTTATTTTGTTTAAAAAATAAATTTTGTAAATGTGCAACTGTACTTAGAAAAGGTGAGGTTTTAAAAAATTATACATAAGCTAGTGGTGAAAATAGGTTGATTGGTCTAGGTGTTGGGGCTTCTCAGATTGTTCCACTATCTTCGAGTTTATTTCTTCTCTTAGTATTGCACTTTAAGTTTTTTCTTGTTGTTTGTTGCTGTTTGTTTGTTTGTTGCATTTCCTTGTGTTCACCATCATGAAAACCTTGTATTTGTTTTCTTCTGTTTTTCAGTTTGTTCAATAATACTCTTATTACCTATCAAAAAAAAGAAAATAGGTTGACATTACATAAAATAAATATATCCTTAATTTGTTTAAAAAATAAGTTGTGTAAAAGTACAGCTATACCTAGAAAAAATCTGAGGCTTTATAAACCTATACATAAGATTGTGGTGAAAATAAACTGGCATTTTAAGCTAAATCAAACAGATGTAAAAGCGTGTTAGAATTTTTAATTATTTATCACAAGGAAACAGTTAGATCATGCTTTGATCACCTACATGGTTTTCTTCAGGAGTAAATTACATCAACCTCTCTTGAGGTTTTGCTGAAATGACATTATCCCAAACATTTTATAAAATGATACTCCCCTTCTTAAGACTAACAGAATATTCCATTTAAAAAAAAAACTCCTATTAACCATACATACCTCAAGGGGGGAGTATCATTTATTGACAACCCTCATGTAATGAGGGTGTCATTTCATCCATAGTTTGGATAAGAGTCTTTTTAAAAAATTGAATATTCTGTCATATCACAGTTTCAGAGGGCATGGACCTAACTGTTATATTTATTCAAACCTCAAGAGGGGAGTGTCATTTATACAAACTTGGGGGGGGGGGGGGGGTGTCATTGCAATAAACCTCAAGGGAAGGTGATTTATTTTACCCTTTTATTTTCATATTCTACATTTTCCACTTCAGTAATCACGGGAGACTAAATCCTGGCAGCTTGTGGAATTTTGATTTTGGAAGGATCCTTTACAAGAAAAAGACTAAATAATTTCTCATGCAAGTGCACAATTTTTTCTACTCAACAAAGCCACATTTTTTACTTTACAATTTGGTCATATTTTCTTATATAAGTTTCCCCATTCTCTTTTAAGTAGGGTCTTATTTATTCCTGAGCATAACATCAAGAATGACTTGGTTCATGGATCCTCTCTTTTTTTTTTTCTTTTTCTTTTTTATAATATTTTTTTTTAACTTGGTTCATAAAAGGTTTGATCAACTGTTTTCCTCTCACTATAATTAAAACAAGCATCCTTTCTCCTGGTTTATGACTGCCTGTAAGAAAGTCTAAAGCTGTGACAGTGGATCCTTCCCTTCATTATACACCCTTTCTTTTCTCTTTCGTAATATTTGGTTACTTTAGTCTGTACCTAGATTCTCACATACTTTCTATGATGGTACAATGATTTCATTTTTCTGAAAGACTTCGGAAGTTTTTCATTTTTCACTAATTGAAAAAACTTAGCAAGTTTTCATTTTTCCAATGTTACATGTAATAGCACATGCAATGTGCAATCACTTGTATGTGAAATTTTGTTCTCAAAAAAAAAAAAAAAAAAAAAAAAAAATTGTATGTGGAATTTTGTTTTAAGGCATTCCATTGTTTAACTATAGTATTGCGATGACTATTTGGTTTCATTCTTCTGAAGTTTAGTCTTTTAGATTATTGATTTATCAACTTGTCACTGACGCAATGTCTTCCTTCTTGTTCCTCTTGCATATCATTTCTTGTGCTATACTATGTATTCAAAATTGTACCTCTGTCATGACCTCATGTGCCCCTCCATTGTTTGTCTTCATTTATGTAGGTTGGCAACATTGGTGGGAGAGACTTTGCTGAGTCGTTAGCACCTGATGTCCAGAAGTTACTTGTAAGAGACCACAAATTTTTATTTTTTGGAGACCAGAAATTTTTTTAATTTTAATTATTGATTTAACCCAAGTCTTTTGATTTAGATCTCTAGCAGTGCCAGACCACTTGTGAGAAAGAAGGCTGCATTGTGTTTGCTGCGCTTGTATAGGAAAAATCCTGATGTTGTCAATGTAGATGGCTGGTATGTTTGAATGTTCCATTTTTGACAAAAGGTTGTTTTCCTGAAATAGATTTTCTCGTGCTTATTTTGTTAGTCCTTTTTGCCATATGTCTTAGGGCGGATCGGATGGCACAGCTATTAGATGAACGTGATCTTGGTGTTTTGACATCTTCTATGAGCCTTCTTGTTGCCTTAGTATCAAATAACCATGAAGCATATTGGAGTTGTCTTCCAAAGTGTGTTAAAACCTTAGAGCGGCTTGCCAGGAACCAGGATGTTCCACAAGAATACACTTACTATGGTATCCCATCTCCCTGGCTTCAGGTTTGTGTTCTTTTTTCCTCCTGCTTTGTATGTAATGGATGCCAAATTGATGCCCAATTTAGCCAGCATTCCTGCAATTGCTTGTGATGCAATCAGATTGGTGGTCCCTTGTAGACTGACTGATAGACAAAGAAATTTTTATCTAATAATCAGCACATCCTTGTTTATCTGGAAGAATTTGAATTTCCTTGTTAATATTATGCATACACGTTCATATTCATAAAACATAGGGTAAATTATATTTTTGATCCCTGATATTTGAGGTAAATTCGATTTTAGTCCCTCAAATTAAAAAAGTTGGTCCTTTAAATATTCAAATTTTAACAATTTAGTCCTTCCGTTTTATTTTCCATTCACTTTTTGCATACATGGCAGTACATTAAGAAAACTAAAATTATTTGTTTTTAGGACACCTCAGCCCATTCACATGCTTTTGTTCTCATCCCCCCATGGCCCCTTCACCCCGGCCTAAATACCCTAGCAACCAAACCCAAAATAACAACTCCCACTTAGATATCCCATGCCATGAAAAAATCTGAAGCACGAAAGAATTGAAAATTGGTTTTTATTGGGGAGGGGAGAGAGAAGAGACATGGATGGACTGGGTGCGTCGGTACTCCAGGTTGGAGTTTGATCTTCTGACATAATCAACAATGGTCCATGTGACTCCATTCAAGCAGCCAAACATGACATCGGATCTCTAGAAGCTTCCGAGAATGAAAACCACCATTTTCAAGGCTGTTGGTTTGGTGGATGTACTCGAAATCTTACTGGGTTCTCAATCTATGAGTGGGAAAGTTGAAATTGGAGGTAGAAAAATAATGTGTGTATTAGATTGCTTGTTATTTTTTATTACATAAGTTACCTCATGCTTTTCTTTTTCTTTTTCTTTTTTTTTATATATTTTTTTTTATCCTTGGTAGCTTAAAGTGGAGAAATTCTGAGAGGAAGATAATCTTCGTGAATGACTAATTGGTTGTTTTGGGTTTAGGCTCTTAGCTTGTGGGTGTGTTGCTGGAGTCTTTCGCTATGGGTAGGTCCATGAGGGCTGGGTCTTGGTTGCCACTGGTATGGGGTGTGTGATGGTGTTTTCGTTTGGACTTTGGAGGCATTCTAAGGCAGTTGTGATGAGAAATGGTGGAGCAGGCTCACGTAGTGGCTGGAAACTGGAGAAAGAAAAAGAGGGAAAAATAAGAGAGAGAGAGAGAGAATGAAAATTTTAAGGACTAAGAGTATAATTTACCCTAAAATATATGTATGTATATTCTGGAAATCCACTGTCAAAGAGGCCATGAAAGAATAAATGTATTCTGTGCTTAAGTTACGACGATCCATCTCACTTTTCTGGTGGCTCATTCTTGATGGTCAATCCATAAAACTGGAGTAATTCATTTTATGTAACATCTAAATGTCCTTAAATGT
Organism: Quercus ilex subsp. ballota; assembly: GCA_032727855.1. Classification (NCBI taxonomy): domain Eukaryota; kingdom Viridiplantae; phylum Streptophyta; class Magnoliopsida; order Fagales; family Fagaceae; genus Quercus; species Quercus ilex. Next base: position 16,525,939 of record CM064908.1, on the reverse strand, counting down.
TTTAGTAATGGATATGATCTAAATTTTAGTTGGAGATATATTAACTATAAGTAGGAATTGACAGTTTTTATTAAAGAGACTGCTTCTTAATACTTTTTGCCATAGTGCGTACAGTTCACTGTGGTTTATTCTAAAACATTTTTTCTTTCGTATGGCTAGAAATCCCTGAAATCCTATTTATTGTTAGCCTAGAATGGGAACTTTCTTAGTTGTTGATATTTTAGATGTATGATACAGAATTATGCTACCCGTAATTAGTTTCAGTCAATTTCCATTCTTAAGAAATAACCCAGTGTGGGTGATTGATTGTTGCGGGTTTGTAATAGGTCAATGTATTAACAGGTTCATATTAATGCTTGTTAGCACTTGGTTAATGCAGGTTAAGACAATGAGGGCTCTTCAGTATTTTCCAACTATTGAAGATCCAAATACCAGAAGATCATTGTTTGAGGTTCTGCTTTTGTTAAAAGACTCTTTTTTTGTGGTCATGTTTCTTTGATTATATTAAAATTTGATTTTGGAATTTCAGGTCTTACAACGGATATTAATGGGGACTGATGTTGTGAAAAATGTAAATAAGAACAATGCATCACATGCTGTTCTCTTTGAAGCCCTTGCTCTAGTAAGTTTGTGGCCCAAAAAATCTTTTTAGCATATGGTATTTGTTATTTAAAATGGCTTATGATTGTTTAATGGTTTAATGGTTTTTTATTGTTAACAGCTCTTATGCACATTCATAGTTCGTGCATACATACAATGATGTATTTATGTACACATGCACAAATGCATATGATTGTGTAGACAATGTTATTGTGATGTGAACTTGCTAAAACTAACCAAAGGATGAAAGCTTTTGGAACTCTAGTATTTTCAACTGGATTTTGTGGGAACAAATTACTATATACATTGAAGGATTAAGTGTTGTTTCTTGACACTTTCATTCCTTGCAATATACTCATGTTCTGATTGGCCTTTTCTTAGGTCATGCATCTTGATGCTGAAAAAGAGATGATGTCTCAGTGCGTTGCCCTTCTTGGAAAATTTATTGCTGTGCGTGAACCAAATATTCGGTATCTTGGCTTGGTAAGTTTTAGAAACGCTACAGTTTATCCGTCTTTATGATTGGTAGCATATTGAGACTTACTATATCAAAATCTGGAAGGGTAAATTTAATTGCTACATTGTAACTGCTTGATTTGATGTTACATTGTTCTGGTGCAGGAGAATATGACTCGGATGTTGTTGGTAACAGATGTGCAAGATATCATCAAAAGGCATCAGGCTCAGATCATAACCTCATTGAAGGATCCTGACATCAGGTTAAGTTTGCTATCATGCAGTGTTTTCGTTACATTCTGAAAATGTTAGAACTCTTGATAATGCCACTAATTCATTTGCAATAGCTTTCTTTTTTGTGCGGCACATGTTCTAGCACTGAAAATTATTTATTATTTAATTGATCATGTTAATTAAAAGATAAATATTATGTTCTACTCTGGAGGATGCTAGCCTCCATGTATGTGTGCGCACAGGCGTGCTTATAATTCCTTCTGCTTAATGAAATCATTTTGTGTTCTCAGTATTCGTAGACGTGCTCTTGATTTGCTTTATGGTATGTGTGATGTTACAAATGCAAAGGACATAGTTGAAGAAATACTGCAGGTATGCCAATGCTGGTTGTGGACTATTTATTTTGTGTAGGCAGTCTTATTTGGATTATATATATTTTTCTAATATTAGCTTGCTGAGATAGTTTCCATTTCAATCACAAAATGAGTAAGCCATTTTCTGTTCTTTTCAGTATCTCAGTACAGCAGAATTTGCAATGCGTGAGGAATTGTCACTTAAAGCTGCTATTCTTGCAGAGAAGTTTGCCCCTGATCTGTCATGGTAAGCATGGCACTTGTGTGCAACTTCTTAGGATCAGACAAAACTCTAATGAAAGCATGATATCCAGATTCACGTATAAGTTAGAAGGAAATTAACAAGGGCTTGTGTTTCTATTTTTATTATGCCACCATGATTGCATCAATTTAACTAAATATGACAAATAATAGTTGATGTTAAAACTACACACATTTAGCTTCACTTACGAAAGTATATCTCTGCGGGAGTGGATGCCAAAATTATTTATAATATTTCACTTTGGTCAATTGATGCGTTTTTCAGCATTCAATGTTATGCAAGTAACTCAAATGATATGCCAATCGATGTTATACATAGAATTTTTTTTGATTAGTAAAGAAAATTTTATTCAAAGTCATAAAAAGAGTCACCCAAGTATACAAGAAGTATACAGCAGGGACCAAAACAATCAAATACATGAATTACAAGCATCCATCAAATTGTAGACCGAAAAAATAGAATGACTTCCTATGATAGACATCCAATCCGATAGAGTTTTAAAAAAAGAAAAGTTTTAAGTCGGCTATAGTCCTTTTAGAATCTTCAAAACACCGGTTGTTTCTCTCCCACCAAATGCACCACATCAAACAATGAGGGACAGCCATCCAGATAACACCATTATGAAGATAGAATTAATTGTTTCTTAAAGACTTAAAACATATTTTTTGGAGGATGTGAGAAGATTAATAGATGTAATTGTTGTGGTCTAATGTAGATTGTTCATTTGCTCGTGATCTGTGGTCTTTTGTGTTTTTTGTTTTTGGGGTTCATTGGGTGATGCCAAGGAAGGTAATAGCTGTGTACTCTTGCTATAAGGGTTTGTATCATTTGGAATGTGACTCCACATTGTTGTGGACAATTGGAGATTGAAATAATTGAACCTTTTAAGGCATGGAGAGATCTATCGTTGAGATTAAGTCTTTTTTTTGTGTATATATATATATATATATATATTTTTTTTTTTGGGGGGGGGGGGGGGGGGGGGCGCTTATCTAGTAATTTCATGGACCATTTGGATTTACGATTGTAATTCTTTAGGTTTTTTCCCCCCTTAAATTTTTAATTTTTAAAAAGAGAGGCTTTATTTTATGAGCCTTTATCTTTTCTTTTTATTTTTTTATTTTATTTTAAGTTTCTGGGAATTTTGTTCTGTTCTATCTTAGGCCTTCAATTTGAATTTCAATTAAATGTTAGCTGTTAATGTGTCAGCACATGCATTCTGAGTGTTTTGTTCAAATGATATCATTCTGTTTTAATATGACACAGGTACGTGGATGTGATTCTTCAATTGATTGACAAGGCTGGGGATTTTGTTAGCGATGACATATGGTTTCGTGTTGTGCAGTTTGTTACAAACAATGAAGACCTACAGGTAATCAAAATGGTCTAACATATACTTTGTGCTTCCTCTATCTTTTCTTCATTTTTTTTTTCCCCTTTTTTGGATGCGGATGAATTACCTGTTTCTAAGACAAATGTTTATATTTATATTATTTAACTGAGAGTTTGTGTATCTGATCAGCCTTATGCAGCAGCAAAAGCCAGAGAGTATCTTGACAAGCCTGCTATACATGAGACTATGGTGAAGGTTTGTATATTGTATACTGTGTCTCCTTTGTTTTGGTTTCATGATAATAATTTTAAACTATATATATAATTATATATATTTGAGAAGAACTAGAGATATATTTTGGTTTTGCTTTGTTTTGTCTTTCACTCTATATTGCATGGCTCGTTGCCAGTGTGCTGTTGCTGAATGATGCTTTACAAGGATTTTCATAATAGGTTATTGCTAATTCTAGATTAGAAATGCAAAATTTTGGTTTCAAAAAAAAAAACTCCTTTTGAGCATGAGTCTAATAGGCTTAATGGGGATTTGCAGAGCTTTACCAAAATACTCATCATTGACTCATAGTTGCATGCTGTCTTTGTTTATGTTCATGTGCCAAGCTTAACCAAATATTGGTTTATCCAGATCAGCCATTTGGAGCTTCATTAAACGTATGATAATATATCAAACAAGCATTTTAATTCGGTCAAGTGTCTTAAGTTCATTTGTGAATTGGCATAAATGCAACAGGTCAGTGCATATCTCATTGGAGAATTTGGACACCTTTTGGCCAGACGACCTGGGTGTAGTCCAAAGGAATTATTCAGCATCATACATGAGAAGCTTCCTACCGTATCGTAATGGCCCTTAACCCTTGTTTACTAATTTCTGGCTTTCATTCCTTCTAGTATGTATATAAATATCTTAAGAGTCCTTTATTTATTTACAGGTCTTCTACCATTCCTATTCTTCTTTCAACATATGCTAAAATTTTAATGCACGCTCAACCCCCAGAACCAGAACTACAGAATCTGATTTGGGCAATATTTAACAAGTGAGATTTTTACCTTTGCACCCTGTATATTGATTTAGTTTGTCACAAATTGATGTAGGTTTCTATTACACATTTTTTTAATTCATGTAGATACGAGAGTTGCATTGATGCTGAGATACAACAACGAGCTGTAGAATATTTTGCCTTGAGTAGGAAAGGTGCAGCTCTAATGGATATATTGGCTGAAATGCCCAAATTCCCTGAGCGGCAGGTGCATTTTAGTGCAGTTTTTCTGTGGAAATTTACTTTCTTGTTTTGTAGGATGAGTCTCTTAATACTTAATAGATGGTTTTATTTGGAGTGAAACTGAAGGTTTTTGGCACTAACTTTAATCTCTCTCTATCGTTTAGTCCTCATTAATCAAGAAGGCTGAAGATATTGAAGTTGATACTGCGGAACAAAGTGCTATCAAGTTGCGGGCACTGCAGCAAACATCAAATGCTCTGGTTGTAACTGACCAGCGGCCTGCGAATGGGACACCTCCTGTCACCCAGCTTAGTCTGGTAAAGGTGCCCAGCATGAGCAGTAATGTGGTTAGTGGTTGATTTTTATTTTTCTTTCTTTCTTTTTTCCGAAATTCTTTTTTGTGTGTTTTTTTTTTTCCTGAACCTACCATTGTTGGTGTAATTTCCCTCATTAATTTTGAAATCTTAGGTTGAATAGTTTGTTTGTTTATGTTATTAATTGGAAACTGATGTATGCATGATAATCTTGACAGGATCATCATGTAGCAGATCAAGGATTGTCCCAGGAGAATGGAACCTTGACTACAGTAGATCCCCAACCTCCGTCAGCCGATCTCCTTGGTGATCTCTTGGGTCCACTGGCTATTGAAGGCCCTCCTAGTGCTGATGTCCAGCCTCAACAAAATATAGTCTCTGGAGTGGAAGGTGTTCCAAATGCAGTGGAAGCCACAGCCATAGTACCTGTTGGAGAGCAGACAAATTCTGTTCAGGTACCATTGACCTTTTTCATGATACATTGTATTGCTTGTTTGAAGAGGTGGGCAAAATGAAAAGATGTTATGCAGTGAACTCTGGCGTAATTAGGAATATTCACCTTGTTTACACTCAAACAGGGTTATTTTTTACTTATAGAAATTTTAACTTAATAAAAAAAAAATCTGGTTTGATTGTAAACAAGGTGAGTATTACATTGCTCATGCTCGACTCGTTCTTGAGTGATCTCAACTCTTGAGCAAGCCTTTAATAAGCAAATCTCAGTTGAGCTTGGGTAGCTTGAACTTTTAGGAGACAAAAATGAAGTCAAGCTTAAATACAAGGTTGCTCAAAATTGGCTCATTTGCATTATGAAAGCTAGAGGCTTCTTGATTAGGACTAGATTGTCTCAATCATGAGCTAAGCTCAAGCAGCTGAGCTCATTTTGCTTCCCTATTAATCTGCAGTCCCAATAAAAATTTTCACATTTTTTCCAATCCTTCCCCAAAAAACTTTATTCCTTGCAAGATGGAGAGCTTCTGCAATAGACTTTGCAGCATATCCTTGTTTATTGGGTTTCACATCTGGTTTTATCAACAGCAGAAAAACATGGTCTAAGTCTCAACTGCTATGTGCTTTAAGATAGTGACCAGGTTTGGTTGTGATTAATTTAACTTTTAACTCGCTAATCCCATTGTTCATCTTTGCAGCCAATAGGAAGTATTGCTGAAAGGTTTCAAGCACTGTGCGTGAAGGATAGTGGTGTTCTATACGAGGATCCTTATATCCAGGTTTTTTTTCTCTTTCTGCAGAAGTTCTTTCATCATCTGTGACATATTTATACTCAACTGTATGCAGTTTATTATAGGATAACCTCCCTTTGTAGTATTTCCTGTTGGCCTTTAATTGTTTAAAAAGTTAATGCTTCAACTTGGTGTTGTGGTAATTTTGTTGTTTGTTACCCCAGATTGGCATTAAAGCAGAATGGCGAGCACATCAGGGGCGTCTTGTTCTTTTCTTGGGAAACAAGAATACTAATCCACTACTTTCAGTTCAGGCTACAATATTGCCTCCATCCCATTTGAAGTTGGAGCTCTCATTAGTCCCAGAAACTATTCCTCCCAGGGCACAGGTGAAGACTATTTGCTATTCACATAGTAGATCACTGATTGTTGGTGTATCTAGTAGCCACTCATCTTTTGTCCCTATTCAGTTGCTTCTTCTTCTTTTTTATTTTTTATTTTTTAATCTTTGGTTGTTTAGGTGCAATGCCCACTTGAAATTGTTAATCTCCGCCCTAGTAGGGATGTAGCAGTTCTTGATTTCTCCTACAAGTTTGGTAACGATATGGTACTTATATCTGTAACTTATGTGTTTTTTTGCTGGCAATCAACACAAAGCTAGGTAATATCCATGGCTTCATCTATCTTACTTGTCCCTATCATAGGTCAACTGCAAACTCCGTCTTCCTGCTGTATTGAGTAAATTTCTTCAGCCTATACCAGTGTCTGCTGAAGAGTTTTTCCCTCAATGGAGATCACTTTCAGGACCACCTTTGAAGCTTCAAGAAGTGGTATGTACCTTTTGCCTTCTCTATAGCATTAGAGTAAAATTTTCTCCCCATTAAAAATCTGCTATTTGATAATATGTTCATGTTTTCCTGTGAACAGGTTAGAGGTGTAAAACCAATGCCTCTCCTGGAGATGGCAAATTTATTTAACGGTTTCCGGTTGATGGTTAGTCCAGGGCTTGTAAGTATTCTCAAAAGAAATTTTAAAACAATGTTGAATTTTCCTTGGACTCCTATTAGTTGTATGAAGGTGTTCATTTTTTAATTCTCTTGTATAGGACCCAAATCCAAACAATCTTGTAGCAAGTACAACATTCTATTCAGAAAGTACAAGGGCCATGCTCTGTTTGGTGAGTGATGTCCATCCATTTTCAGCATATAACTTCTATGATTTGATGTGTTGCTATCGTTTTCATTATTTAACCTGACCTAGTATGTAAGACTTAAAGTTTAACTTAACTGAATTTTAAAACTTTTGGTCTACATTTGGGTAAATGATTCCACATTTAAGTAAATGATCACGGGTGCATATGTGACTTGCCAATTAAAAAAAGTTATTAAGGAAGGCTTTCTTTAAAAAAAAATAAGGGAGAAGAAATGGGAGGTGGGCAATTGAGAGGAGAGAGTCAGTTGGGAATAGTAGCACTGCTGATTACAATTTTATCATTTTTATTATAATTTTTTATTTTTTGGACAATGTTGAAGGACCTTTTGGGAATATAATTGGCAGAAGATGCAAATTGAAAACTTCCTCGGTGTAGATAATGCTTTTGTATTGTGATTTTTAGAATATAAGATTAATGATGTAATAGCATTGTATGAGGTTGCTGTTTTGACTGTTTTTCTTTTATGATACTCCAGGCTAGAATTGAAACAGATCCAGCAGACCGAACCCAATTGCGTTTGACAGTTGCTTCAGGGGACCCTACATTGACATTTGAGTACGTTTTTAAAATTTTCTTGTCGCATACTGCTAACCTAAGTTTAATACCTTTGGCAGATTTTTCTGACTGTTGATGTACAGGTTGAAGGAGTTTATCAAGGAGCAATTAGTTAGTATTCCTACAGCCTCCCGTGCTCCTGCACCGGCGCCACCAGCACCTCAACCAACCAGTCCACCAGCAGCAGCATTAACAGATGATCCTGGGGCTTTGCTGGCTGGTTTACTGTGACAAAGTGGAATTTTGAAGATTTGTTCATTATACACGTGTAAACCTGATTTATACAGCGGGGCCACCCATGTCCCTCAAGTTAAAGATGTGGATAAAGAAAATCAAGATGCAAGGGCTGGCGGCATTAAAGGGTGAGCTAATTTAGTAGTCGGCTTAGTGTTATGAGTGGGGATTTCTAAAGGGGGGGTTGGTTGCGATTTTGAGATTCTTTATGCACAATGTAATTGTGCCTTGGTGAGATTTTTTTCTCTTTTGGGGTGAGGGTTTTTCATTGTTATTCATTTTTTTCCCCTTCCCATTTCACTGGATTGGCTTCTGTACCATGATTATTTGACCGCATGTAAGATATACTGCACGAAGTAGAACCAGTTGTAACAGTTTGCATCATTTGTTTTTGTTTGTTAATCCATTGTAATATTTTCAATAAGAGTAATTATTGGATGATTGAGCAGAAATATGTTTCCTAGTTATGTCATAAAACGATGAAAATACAACCCAAAAAAAAAAAAAAAAAAAGCCTTCTAACGCACAGGGGAGAGAGAACCTCAAACTACTAAAAGCCATTGGGTAACATAAGTGCATTGATGGCAACAGAAACTCTCCAGCAAACAGAGACAACTTCCATAACAGCATTCAAGTAATTAAACCCCATCTGATTGCAAAAAATTTGTGGTAGTTCTTTTTCTTCATACTTTTTTTTTCTTTTTTTTAAATACAAGAAATTCAAAGAGATAAGCACAAAAAACCTGCTTATCTTCCAAGATCATAGAAAGTCTGTAGCTTGAAAAATGATGGCCTTACCTATATAACTGATAAAGAAATAAATTTTCCATTTTTATATAATATTTGCAACCTCCTAGCATCATCAATTAAATCCATCAACCCTACAAAGAGTAAAGCCAATCTTTCCAAACTTCCCAATGAGAAACTGAATCCATCAGAATGGGAGCCACTTGTCAGGCAGCTGCAACTATCTCCCTCAAAATCAGCAGCGGTTGACACTGCTTGGCCTATTAAACATCAACCATAGCATTTACAAAATTTTCTCCGCAGTTCCAACAGCATTGGAGAATGAACTTTCCCATTCTGATCCATTCAGATCAATAAAATTTTCAATTGTAGACAAAACCCAAAGCCTCAAAAAGGGACAACTAGATTAGCTATCGCCACTCACGGCAATTACCACACCTCCAATGGCCTTCCTCAAATGATGTTTCAACCCAAGGTGAGCAGTGACTATGTATTTGCAACCCACAATTCTGGCAAAAAAGATCAGGAACTGGTTCTGCATGTGAACACCTCCCACAGTGAATGATGTTAACCGTAGGCTCTACAGAATTTGCAGGTTCTTCCTGATCAGTATAATTACCCACTATTCCATACTGTTCAGGGAACTCATCTTGTGAAATTGTACAAGAAGCATTTCCCATGTACCCCGACCAATCCCCAGATGTGTCAACTCCATTATATGGGGCACCATCATCAGATGCCAGCAACTCTGTAACAGAGAAGTAGGTCTGGGGTTCAAATTCCATATCTTCACAATTAAAACCATCATATTCTAACATCATCTCGCTCTGAACATCCCATTCCACCATAGGAGATAATGCTTTTTCCTCATGATTCAAGACTCTGTCTGTTTCAGGGTGTGCCGATAATTCAGCATGAGAAAGATTACTCCCAAATAAACCATCTACATCCTCTTCACGCTTCACTTGCCTTCTGACTGGAAGTTTCTGCGGCCCTGGCACAGAAGCAGTACTCCATTCAATGTCCAGTTCTGAAGTATGCTCTGTGATTAGCTCAACTTTGGAAAGAGGTAAAAGAGGATCATGTTCTTGTTTTGACACTTCTGCCATGGGAAACGCTGGAGTAACAGTTTTAAACTCTTTAAATTCTTGGTCCAAACCTTCATCCACATTCCATACTGGAGTAGCTGGTTCACAGTCTATATATTCTTGTTTTGGAACTTCTGCTATTGGATACACAGGAGTAGCAGGTTCACATTCTCTAGATTCAGAAATTATTCCAGAATCAGAGTCCACTCTTACATTTCCTTGTTTTGTATCCCTTGTGCGTGTCTTATTGACCTCGGGCAGCTTGTCTTTACGGTCTGAGTAAGGACACACTGGTGACCTTATCCTACGACACCTGCAACACTTGTAGCCTGCCACTTCAAAAATTCTTGACTCCTCAAGTTCAACAGCTTCAGCATGGAACCATTCTGCCAATTATCACAAACACAAGGCATCAAAAAATAATAGTAATAAAAAACACAGAGAGAGAGAGAGAGTAGGCATCTTTAGTCAAAAAACATGTGGCATCTATATCTAGAGCAAACTTACTATTGCATGTCTCACAGCAAATGTACATAAGATCAGATCTATAGGACTTCTGGCACAAGTGACAAACAGGTTCCAAGCGACGTACATCCAAACTGCCCTTCAAAAGAATGTTTTTAAGCCTGAAATCGATGCCTGTATCTTCACTGTTCTTCTTCTTCCATATAATACCCCAAGAACACAGCTTGCGACGGCTTTTGTTTGCCAAGCTAGAATCAGAAGTAGCTTGTTTCAGCTCAGAACGAATATCTCGAGTAGCTTGTTTTAGCTCAGAACGAGTATCTCGAGTTCTCACAGATGCTAATGATTGATTATTAGCTTTAGGCCTTCCACCCTTATTGACTGTCATTAAGTTAGGATATTCTTGCCTTTGCAATGGCAAGGGACTGGTAGGAGATTCATTACAGCTTTTATTTTGCACAAGGGCCTTTGCATGGTAACACTGTTTGCAGGTAATCAAGAACTCAATTTCATCATTCATGGAAATTGTTGAACTTCTGGCACATGCTTCATGACAATAACCTGCCCACATTATGGCAAATAATACAATGGTTCAGAAATTTCATGTAATAAATAAATACATAAATATGTATCTGTGTGTGTGTGTGTGTGTTACTTGATATAGGCATGATGGCTCAGTTTATATACCTTGGCATGCACTGCACTTGACTGCCTTTCTGAAAATCACAACAGAGAATATTAATGAACTTGGACAAAGTTGTAGAATGTAAAGAACTAATTAAAAAGAAAAAACGAATACAATATATATATAAGAAACATACAATATTATTGAACAATTGGGGAAAAAACACAATATTATAAAATAATTACCCAAGAGAAACATCCAGCTGACATGAGGAACAAGAGCACACGTCCAATTTATCTCTCTTGCACGTAAGATAGAAAAAAATATCTCTACGGGAAGCTTTCAACCGCCTTTGAGACTTTAAGGTTACATTCAAGGGCTCCTCAATAGATTGCAAGAGTACTTTATTAACACTTTCTTCGTACTCTTTGATCAAATATAAAGGAATGCGAGATTCAGAAAACCAATACTTGTCTTTTCCATCTTGACTTTGCTCTATTTCAATGATATTCTTCATGACGCGCGAAGGAAGATGCTTTTGGTTCCCAAAAGCAACTGCATATCTAATCCTTTTTTCCACAATTTTTTTATCACAAACGACAGCATTTCTAAAGGCAGAAGCTTCTGTCTCTGGACCTTTTCCATCCTGGAGGTTCTGCTCAGGACGAAGAAGATCACTCCATCTCAAATGAAAGTCTAAGTATCTGACCTGATGCAAATTCCAATTGCATATTTAAAAAGTCATACAACTACAATCTTCAAAAGATAGTTCAATTTGCTGTAAGACCTATAGAATTTTCTGAGAGAGAGAGAGAGAGAGAGCAACAAAATTATAATAAAAATGAGAACGAACCTGAAGCGCAAGATGAGATGCATTCCTACTCATTTCGACTGCAGTTCTCCATACTGACTGTCGGCTTCTTTTAGGAATATCAGAAGAATAATCAACACCAGAAATCCGCCTCCAACCACCTGACAAGCCAGAATACTATCAGTACATTTTCCCCTTATTTTCAGTAATGCAACTATCTTTAATCTAAAGACTAAAGATGCTTACAATAGTGATGGAATGTTTACCATTTGACGTTAAAAACTGATTGGGGGAGGAGGGGGTGGGGGAAGGATGCTTACAATAAGGGGAGAAGTTGTACGATTATTTTTCAGAAAATGAAAGGCTAGGGCATCATAGTTACCTTGGCGAGCTGCTTTTCTAACTAATAAGCGAGGCAAAATTGCACTCTGGAATATAATTTTTGACAGCTTCCCACCTCGCCACCACTCAAAACTCTGGTCACGGCAACCATCAGCTGTCACTTCAGACACAGCAGACTGTTTCCTGTTTCGCCTTCCACTAAGTCCACGTTTCTGTGTTGTTCTAATTGTGCATGTAGAACTTTGAATCATAAGAGATTCATCTAACATACCATCCACCAGCTTAACCCAGTCCACAGAAAGAGCAATGATGCGGATGTGTTCCTCAAGCTGCAAATCAAAACTGAGCTAATCAACCAAAATATAGAAGGCATGCGCACAAAAATGCCTACATAAAAAATTGCACTAAATAGAATTTATTTTCTTCCCATAAACAAGGGGAGGATGGTTAAGTCATGGGTTGAGTTTTGCATGTTTTTGTGAGTTATGTTTGCCTATAAGAAAGAAATATATAAATTAAACATATATAAACATGTGACACCAAGTCAAGATCAGACAATTTGAATACTCAAAGCCCCGCTGATTGCTGCTGAAAGTGGCCAATTTATTTTTAGTGCCACTCATTCATTCAAACATTTGTAATACAAAAAGTTTGCAAATCCAAATTATACAAGAAGATAATCTTATGAAAATATTGCATTTGCATTTTGTTGATTAAAAGGCATAAGCCAATGGATAAAAACTTTCATCCATTAGATGTAAAACTCAGAATTGGCAACCAAGGTCTGAAAATTACAAATTTGATATGAAAATTTTGTTTGTGTATTTTGTCTTTCCGTGAACAGAGCATTTTTTCATCTTTAATAAACTACTATTACTTATTAAAAAAAAATTGACATGAAAAGAGTTTCTGACTATCTAAACCAGATCCACACTTATTTAACAATTAGGATGCACTGAATCTAAAAAGGGAAATTAGAACTTCTGACACATTTCCTTTAATAGCTCCAACAGAAATTTGTCACAAGACCATTCAACATACCTTTTTTATGTTCTATTTCACAATCAATCATAATAGGTACCTACTAAAGCAGACAACAAAGTCTTTTTTTTTTTCCAAAATGCTTTTCACATATAGCACATTATAAACTACACATTACAAGTTCAAAGGAACAACAATCTGCACTATAGTGTTCATGCAATTTTTATTAACAAAAAGTACAGCTTTCGAATTTGGCTACAAACATCAGAAGCTTTAAGAAGTTCAGAAAGCAAAACAAACACACACATACACATATTTATCTCAAACATATTATTGGAGCTTTCTGGGCCCTAATTCAATTTCAATTCTTATAGAACCATTTGGGGTGTCACTTGAGATCAAACTCAAGAAACGTTTTCCATTAAAAAACCAGCAATAATTTTTTTTTTTTTTTTAAATTGAAAGTGGAACATTTAACTGTCAGTATAACATTAAACATCTGATTAAACAGAGAAAACTAATGCATTACTAGGCCAAACAATACCTAACATTAATACATAGACTGATTAATATATACACCAAATAACCAAATAAACCAGGTAAAATAAACCAGGTAACAAAAGAACTTACTTCAAGCAATAGAGCCTTTATTGTACTGCAAGTATAAGCCTGTTCTACTCGCTTACGCCATTGCTTTCTGTAAATAGCATTCAAAAAGGGGCCAACTATCAGACCACATAAACTCTCCTCCAAATACAAAATGTATGTTGCAATGCTCGCAAGACTCCCTTCTCCATTCTTTTTGAGACGAAGGTTGGCAAGGATCTTCGTGGCAACTTTTGTGGCACACAAGCAAGCATGGTTTAACATGCATCCTCTCTTGCTTGAAACAGGAGCCTTACAAGACAGACACCAACCACACCTCTCTCTTGGGACCTCCACAAGCTTCTTTTCAGTACTTGGCCAGAAGAAACGAGAGGCTGTTAGTGAGAACGCTTTTGCTTGCAAAAGATTGTTAGAAGATGCAACTTTCCTTGGATCTGAAGCATGAGCCTCTGAAACCCGAGCTTCCTCTGATGAAAGAACAGCCAGTCTAGCAGCAGCAGATGCAGCAAAATCTCCATGCATATAGTTATTTATGTATGCCTGAGGTTTAAGGGATGACCCCAAGTACAAAAAATCATCAACTGAATTGCTGTCACCCTTTCCATACACTGATCTATTACCTTCTTTGCTTTGAGAGGGAAAATTCACAGGAAAACACATACCACTGCCATGCCCAGTATAACTGCCATTGTTGTTTCTGGAGGTGCACATAGTAAGTTCTATTGCACTTGATCGGCCAACCAAACTTTGGTGTGTCAAGTCAGATTGATCAGCTTGCTGACTAACTGAGTCACCAGAAATGGCACAGTCCTTTTTTATCCCCTCAGTTAGTTTCATATCCATAAGTTGACAATCCTGTTGTCTTGTACCACCATTGCTATGAAGACTGCAATGGTCAGTGTGAATAGTTGTATCCAAGGAGGCTTTGCTTTCATTATTCCCATAGTTCTCAGCCTCAGGCATATGAAGAACTTTCTGGTCTTCCTTGCCAGAAGGGAATGACATTGAAAGGGTTCCATAATCCTTTATGTTTGCTAAATTCATATGTACTGGAAGAGAGAAGACACTTTCTGGAATAGACCAATATTGTAAAATTGCCTTACACAGCCCCAAGTATAAAGCTGTATGTTGCACAGATGAACAAAGAACTTGCAGCACTTTAGGGATGTCATTCCGATTGAAATATCTGAAACATGGTTCTGAATCTACAAAAGCCTTAAGCCTACAATCATGAATATCATAATATTATAAATGGGTTGAAGAAAATTTCAAAAATTAAGAAAATTAAAGCAGCACAGACAGAATTGAAGAACAAGTCTGAGATAAGGTGAGGGATCAAAGACTAAAGTTCAGGTTTCACAAAGCTAGGTTCATCAAACATTCAGAATAATGTAATTAACAATAAGGGAGATGAAACAAAAGGGTTGAAAACATACACTAGTAAGTGGTCACAAGAACCCAAGAAAATCCGTCCATACAAATCGATGCCGAATATTTCTGCTCCTTTAAGTGATGTTCCCATTGTAATGGCAGGCCCAATCTTATCAATAGTGCACTCTGGACAGTACCATGGCCCATCAGGTATAAACATTTTCATCACACCTATACACCTTGAATGGTATGCTGACGGGCACCCATCACAGCAAAGCAAGGTCCCATCCATGCCACAGAGCCGGCATTCATCACCATTGCTATCAACATCAACATCAGCAGCATCCATATCCTGTTTGGTACCTTTATAACCTGAAGAATTTATGTTTCCTGATGCCTTCATCTCACGCGTTTCTGCAATAATCTCCATAGCTTCTCTGTCCTTGCAAGCAGAAGTTTTAGAATATCTGGGGTGGACCCTTCTAGGCCCGTTTTCAGAAGGATTGGATGCTTCTGTACCATAATCTAATCCAACTTCTGATTCTTCACGCATGTCAATCTCAGATCTGATCTCAGCAGACTCTAAGACATCATCACACAGGATTTGCAAAACCATTAACTTCCTAACTGCAGGTAAGGAATAATACTCTCTATCCAAAACCACATCATAAAATTCTCTCCACTCAGGTCCCTTTGCATATCCCATAACTGTTAAATAGTTGACCAAGTAAACAGGCCACGTCAATGAATCAAGGAGGCTCCAATCAATGCACCTGACAGGAAACAAAAAAATATTTTTTTTAAAAAAAAAGGGGGTGGGGAAACCAACTTTTTAACACGGTAAACTGGAAATAGAATCATGTTTCAAATGTAATTTATCATAAAAAATAATTATGCATAATGGCATGAAGAAATATATCTCTTATCTTATAATATCAGAGGTAGAGGTTAGCAGAGAAATAAAGGACATCTTATAATCAATCACTTCAGATATATTTTTTTTTTGATAAGTAAGAATGCAATCACTTCAGATATATGGGGAATCAAAATCACCATTCCAACATCTATTTTAACAAAAGATCAATAAAATCCATCTAAGGCTTCACTGTTGCTGCTGTTGTTGCTCAATTGATAGCCAATGGAAAAGAAAGTGATAGCGCATTATTATCTTATTAGATTAGTACTTCTAGCTTTAAAAGAAAAATATAAACAACTCACTTAAATGAAATAGTCAGTGGTATCATGAACAGTGAAGTAAATAATAGTATGTTGAAAAACATAGCCCATTTCCACCTTTATTTCTGCAGTTTGCAACCAAACATAACAGCATGAAAAAAAATACTTTCAACATCTACTACACAAGAAAAACTAGTGACTAGTTAATTCCATCAAAACATCATTCCCACAATGCTTATACAACAACTTGGCAGTAATTAAGTTTAAATTTCAGGATGTTGGGTTTTATCAACCAAAGACATAAAGAGATGGAAAAAAAAAATACCTCAAGCATTTTGAAGCAAGCTCCAAGCCATCCGATGAGAGTGTTTCAAGATGACGCCTCAATGCACGCATCAATGCAACATGAATAGCATCCAACAAGGTGTTTGCAACACAACAATTAAGCGACCCAACAAAATCATCCAAAGTAAATGGGCTCAAAAACAAGCAGATACTAAACGACCGCAAGAAGCCATAAACGGATAAAAGATGTGAAACACACTGCTCCAGCACACCTATGGTTCCCGAAGAAGGTGGCAACTCAAGTGGCGGGATAGGTGGGGTCTCTGTATCGAACCCTGAATCCCTATCCATCCCATACTCACACGAATCACTCGATGAATCAGCATCAGCATCAGCATCACCTTCAACCTCTTCCCCATCCTTTTCAATTGTCAATCCACCACTCACCTCACTCAAAGTAGACACTTCAACCTTATCCCCTTCATTTGTCAAGGCACGTGCTTTCTTCTCCAATTCAATCCTTCTCTTTTCACTAATCTTCAATGCCAATTCATCTAATTTTATCTTCCTTCTATCCAAATCTTCGTCGAAATCATTATCCCTCAAAATAAGCAAGCGAAGCTCGCCACTCTCCAAGTCCTCACTATCACCATCCTCATAATTGACCCTATACAATCCCTCCTCATAATGTACAACTTTCCCAAGAAAAATCCCACTGCCATCGAATTCCTTCAGCACATAGCGCCCAACCAAAGCCAACGATCTCGTCTCCACCGGCTGCTTCTTCGCGTCCGGTCCCGGAGTGTTCTCAGCATCTTTTCGCCTCCGTTTCCTCGGCCGACCCCTCGATCTGGCCACCGGAGGCTCCATTGTACCGATCTAGAGTGCAAGAATCGGATCGGACCCTAAAATCCGAATTCCGAATCCAATCGAAAGCGATTTCTAGGGTTTCAAGTAACCTCTATCTCGCTCTAATCAACCAAAAACAATAGGAAAAAAAAAATTCCTCACATGAAAAATACTGGTTTAAATTAGGGTTTATGTAGATCCTACAAAAACAGAGCAAAAACTAAATCGATCAGAATACAATTTTACAGTATAATTATACTTTTTGCACAAAAAAAAAAAATGAAGTTTCGGAATGATATAGATTGGGAATTTCAAAAGTTTCGATGAAAAAGCGAAAAATTACCTGATTGATAATCACCATTGACGAAGTGCACGCGGCTTTTGAGAGAGAGAGAAGTAAAGCCCTAATAGGAGAGAACAACAACAACGGCCTCTCTCCACACTCTTCTACCAAGTTCTATTATAGCGGCTCGCGTGGTGCTTATACTTGACTCGGAACTCGCTTGCTCACTCCGAGTTGGCTCTGAGTCACGGGTTTTGGTTATTTATTATTTGAGATCTTTTTGTGCTATTTAAAATTAATAAATAACAATTGTACGATGAGGGCGTCCTCATGTCACTACTGTGAGTCCTCCTCCCGTATGGTTAATATAATATATGGCCCACTTCTTCTTCTTTTTTTGAGGGAAAAAAAAAAAAAAAAAGTCTCTCGTGGACATAAATTCCTAATACTAGTACAAAATTTATTTTTCCCTATTTGATAACAATAAATTTTACAATTATTTTTTTCATTATTGTTGAACTTCTCCACTTCATCCAAGTTACTCTTATATTATCACTATGATTTACATAATTTTTAATCTCTCAATTTTTAAAAATTATTGAACAAAGATATTTAAAAAAAAACCTCTCGCACTTTAACATCTATTGACTAATGAAGTCATACACTCTTTTTTATTCCTACTTAATCAGAATCCTTTAAATTCTAGAACACCTTGTCCAATTTGAAATTAAATGTATAAAAAAATGTAGCAAAAAAAAGAGCAGCATAGCCTATGATGAGAGATCTAATAACTAATATTTGGGACTTAGTTGAAGCTATTACACATTAAGAGACATAAATATTATATAGTCCAATATTTTCATTTATTAACTAATAATTGGGGTCTTCTTCCACTTGAATGACCTTAAATCGTTGATTAAATGGCTTAAAGAAAGAGCCAACTGAGTCCAAGTTATATATACATCATGTACATAAGAAAAATGCTTGACAATTTGAAAGAAATTTGATTTCTCTTTTTTTGCACTTGATAATGTTTGAATTTATAACTCCAAATGGTTTTTCTAATGGTTCTTAAAATAAGATCCATCGGCTCCTATGTTCAAAAACTTCAATAAACATCTTAGAGTCACTCCAAAATGAATTCTCCTTATAATTGTTTAGTGTGTGTAATATTCGGAAAGAAAGTGAATTACGTCCAGTGTATCTAGTGTACTAGACTCATAAATATGGTGACACGTATCACAATAGCAGCGGGTCCATTATCACTGAACACTAGACGTAACCCGCTCTCATTAGAGAATACACACATTCAATGAATAATTAGGTGCTTAAGACCTATAAACACTTAAATTTTAAAAAATTAAAAAAAAAAAAAAAGGAAAAGATAATTTATGAATTTATTATGATTTTCGTGGACATGGTATTTGTACTATGTACAAAACCGCATGGTACGTTTCAAGCTAACTAAAACCATATGATGTGGGGTCCATAACTTTTGACACATCAAAAGTCAAACCAGTTGCACAAAAGCAAAGGCAATACTATTTCCACGGGATTTTGCTTCCCTAAGCCCACCGCCTCAAACATGAATAATACAATACAATCAATAATAATATGAAAAAGTGGGAAATAAATAAATTTTATAAAACCCGCTAGTATGGTTGACTCTGAAAAAAGCGAGTCGACTCAGAATTTAACCCGATCCCATGAATTTTTTCCAAAAAAAAATGCCAAATAGTTAAAGACTTTAAAAAATTGCTGCGTGTCTCACCACGAATAGTTGCATTTGCTTAAAGCCATGAAGGGACAAATTAGATCAAAATGGCGGGAAGTATGTCCTATTTAATGGAATTTCCCGCCCAACTTTTTTCCAAGTTCAAAAACTTTGTCTACATTGTAGATTTAATTTGTAACGGTCACTGTCCTAGTCCAACGGTTAATTTTAGTTCGGACTGGTCCTTGTAAAATTGGGAACAAGAGTTGATAGTTGCACAATTTGGACCCTAGATATTATATGATATATAATTCTCAAAAAAAAAAAAAATGATATGATATGATATGATAAATCATTTAAGCAAAAGTTATTGATGGTGTAATGAAAAAATCCACAAGTCATGTCTCGTCCATAAATGTCGTCCAAATAAAAGGAAGGAAGTTACCCCGTGCTCGTCCATAGCGACCTCATCCGTCCGTCCTTAAGGGACGGACGAGGTTGTTGTGTCCTGAGCACCTTGAGCCTTAGACGAGCATATTTTCACTAGGCGTGAGAAAAATCGAACCATTGTAAGCCAAATCCAACCGTGGTGGAATGCATGTCCAAATAATGTAACTTCCATGGCAGTTATGGAAGTTACCTTCGAATCTTTCGTGCTACTCAGCAACAGGAACGGTTATCAAATAAGTAACCATTGCCCACATGCTATATAAACGATCGCCAACGAGAGGGTAGGACATTCAGACACTCATCCACAAAAAAAATACTTCCTCTTCATTTGAAATTATAAATCCACTGACTTCATCATCGGAGGGTTCTTGGCCGGCCTCCACCGGTCTCCTCTGATTTCGTGTTTGTTTTCTCAGGACTCAGTCGCAAAATCATCAATGTTCGAGACTTTTAGCCCACTGATATAACCGAATTCATCAGTTGGCGCCGTCTGTGGGAAGGAAATTTGTCGCCCTTGAACTTAATTTGTTGAGTTCTGCGATTTCTTTCTCCGACAAAGGGTTGAAATAGTTCGGACAAGATCTAGGGCTACTAGTCCAGGCCCTTAACAGAGCAGGGACACCTCTAGTAACCCTTATCGCTACCGTCAATCAACGCCCACCATGCAACCATCTTCAGTCCAACACATGCAATCCATGGCCGCTGCTATGGCGGAGTTAACCCGCCAGAACCAGGAGTTGGTCAGACAACTTGATTTAAGGAGGCAGCGTCACGAATGGAACACCGAAGGACAGGACTAGAGTCAAGAAGAGGGAAGGAATGTTGAACCTGAAAGCCAATCCAGGGGTATCGCTTCACAGAGGGTACCTCATTTGGAAAGGGAAATGGACTAAATGAGAAGGGTTATGGATGAGATGAGGAAGAAAATATGAGGAAAACGAACCCTGTAGAAGATTTGGTTCACAGGACTGATTCCCCCTTCGTGGCTTCCATCAATGCTCACCCTTTGCCACCCAAGTTCAAGATGCCTTCATTAGATTCGTATGATAGGACGCGGGATCCTTTTGATCATATTGCCACCTTCAAAACTACCATGCACCTTCAAGGGGTTCTGGATGAAATAATGTGCAGAGCTTTCCCTACTACCCTCAAAGGACCAGCATGAGTGTGGTTTAGCAAAATACCTCCTAACACAGTGACATCCTTCGAGGAGTTAAGCAAGTTGTTCGTTAATAATTTTATCGGAGGGCAGAGGCACAAACGTTCCTCGTCTAGCTTGCTAACCATAGAGCAAGGAGAGAATGAAAGTTTGCGGTCCTTCATCACGCGGTTCAACAGGGACACCTTGGCAATGGACGAGGTAGATGATAAGCTCCTTTTGGCGGCATTCCATAATGGAGTTCATTATGACTTGTTCATCCACAAGTTATATGAACAAGAGCCACAGACCATGGCTGAACTAGTCCATTCAGCCCAGAACTTTATGAATGCGGAGGATGCTATCATAGCCAAGAAGAGGAAGCGAGCTGAAAAAATGGAAGCCAACCCAATGCGTCATTCGGAACAAGACCCTCGTCCTAAGAAAGGACGAACAAAAGATAGGAAAGATCGAGACAAGAAGGCAGGTCCTTCAGCGCGGAATCAACAGTACACACCATTAAACATGCTGCTTGAACAGGTCCTCATGCAAAGCAAGGATGACCCTACTTTGAAGTGGCCAGAGAAACTAAAGGGAGATCCTAACAAGCGCAACAGGAACAAGTATTGTCGCTTCCATAGAGATGATGGGCATGACACAGATGAATGTTTTGATTTAAAGCAGCATATTAAGAATCTCATAAGACAAGGGAAGCTGAAAAAATTCCTTGGACGAGACCACAAGGATGAGAAATTGAAAGGGAAGGTAGAGGAATCATCACGACCACCATTAGGCAAGATAAGAGTTATCATAGGGGGAAGTTTGGCAGGACAGTCGTCCAAGTTAAAGAAGGCGTACTTGAAAGTAGTGCACATCGTCCAACTTTCTGGACAATCACCGAAAGCAAGGACCATGGACGAGCAAGCAATCACTTTCACGGACGAAGATGCCAAAGGAATTCACCACCCTCACGATGATGCTATTGTCATCACCTTAGTTATTGCTGACTACACAACTAGAAGAGTATTGATAGATAATGGGAGCTCGGTGGACATCCTGTATTATCCAGCTTTTCAGCAAATGAGGGTTGAACGAGACCAGCTTCGTCCAGTACACTCGCCTCTAGTGGGCTTCGGAGGAATGAAGGTACAGCCTGTTGGCACTGTTACACTGCTAGTAGTTATGGGGGCATATCCGCAGCAGGTAACCAAAAATGTAAACTTCCTTATGGTAGATTACTCGTCCTCTTACAATGCTATAATTGGAAGACCAACTCTAAATAGTTGGAAGGCAGTTACATCCACTTACCACCTGTCAGTTAAGTTCCCTACGGAGCATGGGGTAGGACAAGTGCAAGGAGACCAACTAGCAGCAAGGGAGTGTTATTTGGCCATGCTGGCCATGGACGAGCAAATTTAGGCAATGAATATTGAAGAAAAGAGAGTTGTGGCAGAACCTATTGAAGCGTTGGAAGATGTTTCCCTAGATGAGTATAACCCTGAAAGGTGTACCAGGGTTAGAGCAGACCTGAGAGATGAGGTTAAGAAGGACCTCGTCTATTTTTTGAAGAAAAATATTGATGCGTTTGCTTGGAGTAATGAAGACATGCCGGGTATAGATCCTAGTGTCATTACCCACTGTTTGAATGTAGGTCCTTCCTCTAAACCAGTGCGACAAAAGAAAATGGTGTTCGCCCCTGAGAAAGACAATGCTATTAAAGACGAAGTTCAAAAGTTGATGGCCACGAAATTTATACGAGAAGTATACTACCCAGAATGGTTGGTCAATGTAGTAATGGTGAAAAAGGCGAGCGGCAAGTGGAGGATGTGTGTGGATTTTACTGATTTAAACAAGGCTTACCCCAAGGACAGCTATCCACTGCCACGCATTGACCAACTGGTGGATTCTACTGCGGGCCACAAATTACTTAGTTTTATGGATGCTTTCTCAGGATACAACCAAATAAGGATGGACGAAGCAGACCAAGAGAAGACATCCTTTGTTACTAGTCAAGGATTATTCTGTTACGAAGTAATGCCCTTTGGTTTGAAAAATGCTGGAGCAACATACCAACGACTAGTTAACCACATGTTTCGTCCACAGATCGGGCGAAATGTGGAAGTCTATGTTGATGACATATTGGTGAAAAGTCAGGACGAGGGAGGACATCTGGACGACCTAAAGGAGATGTTTGACACACTAAGGCAGTACCACATGAAGTTGAATCCTAGCAAATGTGCTTTTGGAGTATCATCAGGAAAATTCCTTGGATTTATGGTTTCCCACAGAGGGATCGAGGCGAACCCTGATAAAATTCGAGCAATATTGGACATGAATCCTCTGTGCAATGTTAAAGAAGTCCAGTCCCTCACCGGGCGAATTGCTGCCCTCAACAGGTTTGTTTCTAAAGCTACTGACAAATGTTTACCATTTTTCAAGGTTCTAAAGAAAGCATTTGAGTGGACGGACGAGTGTCAAAGAGCCTTTCAAGACTTGAAAACGTACCTCGTTACAGCTCCGTTGCTGAGTCCGTCCGTGACAGGAGAAGAGCTGTTTTTATACTTGGCAGTAACCCCGCATGCTGTGAGCTCAACATTGATAAGAGAGGGAGGAAGAGTACAAAAGCCAGTGTACTATACAAGTAAAGCACTGAGGGGAGCGGAAGGACGATATCCACTAATGGAAAAGCTGGCTTTCACACTTATAACAGCCTCCAGGACACTAAGACATTACTTCCAAGGTCATGTCATCAACGTCATGACGGATCATCCGCTCAAGAAGGCAATGAACAAGTTTGAAACTGCAGGACGATTGATTCAATGGGCTGTCAAGCTTAGTGAGTTCGACATAAAGTACCAACCAAGGCATGCGATAAAAGCTCAAGCACTAGCAGACTTCATTGCAGAGTTTACCCCAACCCATGACGATATAGGAGAGATGGAAGACAAGAAATGGGTCATCCATGTGGATGGTTCATCTACATAGTATGCAGGGGGGATAGGTGTGGTTCTACAATCTCCAGAAGGGGATAAACTAAAACACAGGGTTCGCTTGCAGTACCAAGCTACTACTAATGAAGTCGAATATGAAGCTCTCCTCAAAGGTTTGGAATTGGCTAAGTCTGTGGAAGCGAAGTCCATAGTTGTCTTGGGAGATTCTCAGTTAGTCATAGGCCAAGTGAGAGGGATGTATGAGGCTAAGGAAGGAGGGATGTATGAGGCTAAGGAAGAACGAATGAAGAAGTACCTTAGTAAGGTGATGCGCCTTATGAGAAAATTTGAGGAAGCTAACTTCGTTCAAATCCTAAGGGAGGAGAAAATGGAAGTTGTTGCCTTGGCGAAGGAAGTCTCAACGAATGAAGCTGTGGACAAGTTTGATGAGATTCAGTATATGTCAAGTATAGACATCCCAGAAGTACAGCAAGTGGAGAGCAGAGGAAATTGGATGACTCCAATTATATCATACTTAAAAGACGGACAACTTCCAGAAAAGAAAGACGAAGCTAGAAAGTTAAGAGTGAGGTCGGCCAGGTACGTACTTATGGACGAGGTGTTGTATAAAAGAGGCTTTTCACAGCCTTATCTTAGGTGTTTGGCTCACGACGAAGCAAACTACATATTGAGAGAAATCCATGAAGAGGCGTGTGGCAATCATTCGGGAGCCAGATCACTCGTTCACAAAGTCGTTCGTGCAGGATACTACTGGCCAAATGTGCAAGCAGATGCAAAAGCTTATGTTAAGGTCTACAATCAATGCCAACGATTTAGCAATATCCCTAGGCAACCATTGGAGTATCTAACCCCAATGACGGCCCCATGGCCCTTTGCGCAATGGGGACTAGACATCCTGGGTCCTTTTCCACTAGGTGTAAGGCAAATGAAGTTCCTCATGGTTGGTATTGATTGTTTCACCAAGTGGGTAGAAGCAGAACCCTTAGCTAATATCACACAACAAAATGTCAAGAATTTCGTATGGAAGAACATTGTATGCAGGTTTGGAGTGCCCAGAGTGCTGATATCCGACAATGGACGACAATTTGACAATGCACTCTTTAAAGATTTTTGCATGCACTTCGGTATTCAGAATCACTACTCCTCCCCAGCCCATCCACAAGCAAATGGACAGGTTGAAGTAACAAACCGATCCTTGTTAAAAATAATCAAGACTCGGCTTGAAGGGGCAAAGGGAGTATGGCTAGATGAGTTACCAGGTGTTCTGTTGGCATATAGGACGACAGTAAGAACTCTGACAGGAGAAACTCCTTTCAAGCTAGCCTATGGAACTGAAGCAGTCATACCCGCAGAAGTGCACATGGTCAATCATAGGGTGACAACCTATCATGACAAAGATAATGAAGAGCAACTCCGTTTGAACCTCAATCTAATAGACGAGGTGAGGATGAATGCTGAACAAGGGATGACAAGGTACAAAAACCTTATGGCTAGGCAATATGATACAATGGTGAAGCCAAGACGATTCAACATAGGAGACCTCGTCCTGAAAAAGGTATCTTTGGTAACAAAGAACCCAGCTCATGGGAAACTAGGTCCTAATTGGGAAGGTCCCTACAAAGTTGTTAATTGTAAAAGGCAAGGATCCTACTACTTGGAAACCTTAGATGAGAGAAAATTGGAGCATCCTTGGAATGTTGAGCACCTGAGGAGGTACTACCAATAAAAATGACAGCCTGGACAAACATGAAGACCATTTATATACTTATCTACATAAGTTTATTTACCTGTCTTTAGTGTTGCTTTGTTATTATTATATTAAAGTTATGGACGAAGTTATGGTTTAGTTTGTATTTATTTTCCTAAAAAAGCATGAACTTCTAAATGTATGCCTCGTTTGTGAACAATATTTATGCAATGTACATAATGTTGTGTGAATCACTGGCATATTACTTCTGTACAAATCAACCCATGAGAAGACAAAAAGCTCAAAGACGAAAAAATTCTCTGGACGCAGAGATGTAACGTCTAAGCTTGCCTAAATAAAATCAAGGTGTGCTCGTCCAAAGTAAAGGACGAGGTAAAACACTACCTTAAGCAAACCTCAATGCCCAAGGCATACTCGCCCATATGATAGACAAAGTAAGATGTTCAAATCCAGACCATGGACGAGGAAATGTATAGACGAGTATTTACAACTTGTTAATGCGCCAAAAATATTCCAGCGCATGGACGAGGAAAACGTAAAGTCTTACCATCATTAAACGTGAGAATTAGCCAAGTCTAAGGACGGGTAACGCTAATAGTTATCATTTCACCTGGATAAACTACACTTAGTAAAATTCCAATAAATATGGTTCAAGTATATATATGAAATGTAGACGAGCTAAACAAGGAATCCTGTATATGAAAATAAAGACTCTCGTCCATGCATATATAAGAGAAACAGCTTTCATTCAATTGTTTCAAGGGCGGACGAGAAACGTCCAAACACCCTTACAAAATTAACTGTTTTATAAAAACTCGTCCTTAAACATGGACGAGCCTAATGTGCTTGGATTATATATTAAAAAAAAAATGGAATGAGAACATAAAACATTGAAATATTTTCTAAACTGCAGCATCGACATTAGGGTCATCCTGAGGCAGGGTCGTGGCGTCGTCCTCTATATTGGCGTCCTCAGAGCCGGTGTGAAGGAGAGAACTAGTGGTAGCAGCATTCAGATTAAGTACAATGGAGCTAAAGTCTACACTAGGAAACTTTTCCATAGCCTCCATTCTGAAATCTTCAAACCCTGCTGCATAATTAGTGTCTAAAACATCAGTATATTGTTTGGACACTTTGAATTCAACCACTGCGTCTTCCTTCGCCTTGGAGAGAAGAATACTATGCTCATCACTCTTTTTCTGCAGGTCCTCAAGATGAGTATCTTTCTCCGCAGCATTGGCCTTCAACTCCTCAACCAAAGTTTTCAACTCCTTCACCTCGTCCATGGTTTTGGCAGCCACTTCAGCCCATTGCTTAGCCTTATCCTTCAACTCCTGAATCCTCGTCTCTAACAAGATCCTCATCTTGTCTAGCCCTGTAGCCTTTCTAGACGCTGCTATAAACTTTGACATGCCCTATTAAAAAAAAAAAAAAAAAAACAACAACAACAACAACAACAAATAAAAGTTAAAAAAAAAAAGAGAAGGAGAATGAAAATTTTTAGTCAAGACGGAGTATAGATGTTACCTTGAAAAGGTCATGAACACCAGAGTGTTCAAAATCTTTTAGGGACATGTCATAGCAAACGTTTATATCTTCGTCAGAAACAGCGTTCTTGAAACGTTCCCAGGCCAGGTCTTCATTTTCAATAATATTTGAAGGGACCTTTCGGGAAGGTTGAGACAAGGTTGACATAGTTGTTTTAGACGGAGGAGTCTTGGACGGAGTGGTCTCAACAAGAATGGACGAGTTAACATCAAACACTTTGGCATGCTGGCGGGACGACGGGAGATTGGGTTTGACTACTTAGGATGAGTCATGCCTGGTTTTCTTGCCACGTCTACTAGGAAGATTTTCCAAATCTAAGTTTTTTGATAAAGTCTTCCTCTTATCTCCAGCCGACGGACGAGCTTGAAACTCAGGCTCAAGACGAGTCCCCTCACCACTTACTTCTTTTCCTTTGTTTCCTCTCATGGTTGCCATTCCTATAAAGAAAAAAGGGGAAGAAGGTTTTCTTTGACACAAATGAAAATAAAAATAAAAGGTGCAAGGAATGTTTGGAGTTTGAAACTTACTTTTTCTCACGGTAATTTCGTGTGCAAGTGCTATTTCAGACGGGTTAGGGCCTAACCCCAACTTGGCAATTCGTCTAAGATTAACCAAGGAATGAAAATCTCTGTCTGTGTGTAGACGAGCCCTGTGGACGCAGTCTCGATGCAGCTTGCTCAAGGAAGGTTGTTCAACTGCTATAATGAAACAAGGAGAGGTTAAATAATAATAATAATAATAAACAAAAAAAGGAGAGGGGGAAAGCTAAGGGACTTACCCTCAGAACGAAGGTTCCCTAGGTCCCCAGTAAAACGACTAAATGTATCCAGGCCAACGTCTACAGGATTCCCAGCCCAGAAGCCAGAGACGAAGAAAAACTCCGTCTTCCACTTTCTGTCAGACAAGGCCAAGGATTTCACCAATCTACAATCTTTACCTCTGGCCGTGAATTGATAAAAGCCAAGGGATTGATGAATTTCTAAGAGTTTATAACAGTAGAGGAACTCGTCCACAGTAATAGGACGGTCCCCTCCAAACACTTCCCTCCACAAAATTTGCATAGAGATAATCAATCTTCATGCATTTGGGTTAAATTGACATACTCCTAAACCTAGTCTAATTAACAACTCTCTAGTAAAAGCATTTAAAGGAAACCTAAGACCCCCTAGAAGGTAAGCCTCATATACACCTATCCCAAAATGAGGATTACAACACCACTCTCTGCGGACGGGTAATCTAGGATTAAACTTGTCCGGAATTTGGTACCATTCCCTAAGATTGTTTAGTCTTTCCTCGTCCGTCTTGGAAGGAATATTTACAGCACAACTATACACAGTTATCTCCGTCTCGTCCAAAGGACTAGATGGAGGGATGAAGGACGAGGTGCCTGCCTGGGACCCTGAAGTTTTTCTAAGTTGTTCTTGCACTACTTCTAAGGGAAGCCCAAGGACCCCTGAGACATATTCCTCGTCCGTGGTGTTTCCCCCACTACTATTACTGGTGTCACTAGAGCTATCACTACTCTCGTCATAATACTCGTCTATAGCTTTCTCTGCACTATTGCTAGACGAGGAGATAGTTATTTCTGAAATTTTTCAAAAAAGAAAATTTTGGAAACCTAAAAGACGAGAAAAGAGGGAATACCTAGCTCTAGGACGAATAGAAACTATGGACGCTAGGAAACTCCTAGACGAGACTCTAGACGATGAATGTCAAAGAAGAAAAATCTCAGAAGTGTGGAGGGCAGTTGAGGCATTCCACTATTTATAGATGGCTGACCTAAGCATATGAAACGACACAACCAATCAAATGATGACACGTGGTCTTCGTTTCGAAAAATGAATCGATGAGATTGGCCACCATTGAAATGGTGACACGTGGCACATCAACACATTAACACTAGTTAGACTCACCCAAGTAACGCAAGGTTACCTCTTTCCCCTTAGGCGACCCATATGGACGAGGGGGCAACTGATGGTGTAATAAAAAAATCCATAAGTCATGTCTCGTCCATAAATGTCGTCCAAATAAAAGGAAGGAAGTTACCCTGTGCTCGTCCATAGCGACCTAGTCCGTCTGTCCTTAAGGGACGGACGAGGTTGTTGTGTCCTGAGCACCTTGAGCCTTAGACTAGCATATTTTCACTAGGCGTGAGAAAAATCGAACCATTGTAAGCCAAATCCAACCGTGGTGGAATGCATGTCCAAATAATGTAACTTCCATGGCAGTTATGGAAGTTACCTCCGAATCTTTCGTACTACTCAGCAACAGGAACAGTTATCAAATAAGTAACCGTTGCCCACATGCTATATAAACGATCGCCAACGAGAGGGTAGGACATTCAGACACTCATCCACAAAAAAAATACTTCCTCTTCATTTGGAATTATAAATCCACTGACTTCATCATCGGAGGGTTCTTGGCCGGCCTCCACCGGTCTCCTTTGACTTCGTGTTTGTTTTCTCAGGACTCAGTCACAAAATCATCAACGTTCGAGACTTTCAGCCCACTGATATAACCGAATTCATCAGTTATCATCTATTTCATTGAATCCCAAATTTGCAATCCAAATTTTCATGGGTTTTGAGGGTATGAGATAGTTTTATAAAAGAGGAAGGCTATAAACTGTAATTTTCACGATTGTTGACCTAACATGTTATAATTAGAGTAACATCATTTTCAACATTGTTCACATATAACACCACTTCTTTAACATATTGTTTATAAAATTAAAGCGCTGATTATTATAAACAATGTCTACGGAGTGTGTGTGCCACATCAGCTGAAATCGTGTGTTCAAAACACGATTTCAATTAAATTATGAAATCATGTTTTCAAGACACAATTTCAAAATTATAACTAAGATCATTCTCAAAAAGCTATGCCATCATGTTTTCAATGGTAAGAACAATTTTCTTTTTATTGATATGCATAGGAAAAGAAAAAAAAAAAAAAAAAAAACACAAACAAAACAAAACATTGTTTGGAAAGGAGTAAACAATTTTTTTTTTTTGGGTTACCTAAAGTTGGGGGTATAGTCCAAAGGGTAAATTTAGTAGGAATGTCAAAATGTGCCAACTAAACCAAGTGTGTTTGAGAACAAAACTTAAATTTTTGTTTGGTAACACAATTCTCATCTACTTGTCCGTTGCTACACCCACAACCTAAAACTCACAATCCAAAACACTCAATTAGCCAGTGTTTCTAATAATGAGATAATCCCAAAAACTATCAAATTGTGCCTTAAATTTCACCCTTGTCGAACGATCTTGGAAATCCAAAGCCGTTACTATTAGTAAGCAACTACGACCACATGCAGACATCTTATTTTGCACTGCCCAACAACTTAGGTCTTTACCCTTAATGGCAAAGCAATAATTATTTCAAGATGAAAACTTAACCACAATTCCCCAAGCATTAAGGCCTTGAATGACTAGGAAGTTAAGGTTCCATAAGAACCATGTGATGGATACACTTGGTTAGTGCATGTGTACACATTCAACACCCCAAAACCCTAAAACCACTTTTCAAAATTGATAGTAATCATCCAATCCTATGGGTGGGCATAGGTTCAAGGGTATTTTTTGGAGTTTTAGGCACTACACCAACCCCAAAACATACATACACACACACACACACATATATATATATATAACCCTTTAAGCCACGAGGCAAGGTATCCTTTATGATCAGCATGTTTTCTTCTATTCTCCCTTCAATTTCTTTAAAATTAAAATTCTATTAAAGTTTCTAAACCTCGAATACCCTCAAGAATCAAGATCCATGATTTATGAAATATGAAAATTTTCAGTTAAGATATGCTAATATGTTATGAAATATGTTTTATTTTTTTAATAGTTAAGATATGCTAATATATAATATATAAAATATTGTTTTTTTTTTTTTGAAAACCAATCTCCCAAAAATCCAAGAGTTCATATCTATGGCTAGCGCAGTCCCTTTCCAAAACAAAAATAATTTTTATTATGCTCATTATTACGGTGGGAGAGTCAATATTATGTGAAATGAAGGAGCACACATTTATTGTGCACCCGAAACACTAAATAATAACTCCTCACTCAATAAGGAGTGTTCAAATATACAACACACTGCCAAGCTTAAGACATAATTTAAACGGAGCTTTAAATAAACTAAGCTAAAGTAGATGAATTGGCTCAAAAGATAATTTATAATTATCCATCACGTTGATTGACATTGATGAACAAAGTTTGAACAATCCACTACAAGGCTTGATCAAAATCATTTTACAACCCACCTCCAACACTAAGCCTTGTTTCTCTTATATTTCACCATTTTCCAATAAATGAAAAAGCCTGTAGTACTCTTCTGGATCCCTACGCTCCTCAAGGGAGGGGGGAGGGGGGTATTGAGGTCTGGAGAGAGTAGTGTTTTTCCTGTCGTCAGTTAAAATATTTCTCTACTGATTCCTTCTAATTGGGCCTCTCAGTTTGTCATTATACCCCGAGAGGTAAAAAGAATTACAATCCCCATCACACCTAAAATTCAAAGAGTTCGTTGATAACTAGAAATATTACTGAATGAAAAAGAATATTGAATCCACTCCAAATCATGTAAAGGATGCTACTAAAGATACTTGGCCACTAAAAGTTTAAGATGAAATTAGACACAAAACCATACTTTGACTATTCACGAACACAATTGTCATTACGATTAACTACAATATGCTAACCCTGATGCGACTATCTCCATCTTAACACGTTAAAATACTCTCTTATGATATACATTAGGCCGTGCGGCCGTACAATTTCGATTGAGAAGTGCTAAGTCCACAAAATTTTCACGAGTCCTAAGTAGCAAATTATTATTGATTTTAATTTGAACCTGCCACTGATTATTTTTTTACCCACCAATAACAACAAATAACAACCTATCACCTAAGATTTGTTGTGAAAGTGTTGTGGACATAACATTTCTCATTTCGATTCATTGCCTTTGAAGACTTGACCTAACTTAAAACGTTCGTCTAGTAAATCAAATCAAATTGAATTCATTCTGTATCCATCAAATTACAAAAATTGACCACCGCTTTAAAACCCATGGTGGAAATACATGAGCATGCAAGAAAATTTCATAGCAAAAACTCTTGCCGCCCCGATCTGCCTCCGCAAGAAGTATAGCATGTTGGCTTAAATAAATAGCCCCAAGTCAACTTCCTTCAAGCCCTAGTGCCGCATCAGAAGCCGCTCATTTTACCAGGTCATAAACATCTTGATCTCATGCGCTCTTAGAGCAAAAGAGCATTCTCATCAAAGGACATCATGTGAAGGAACAACTATTATATTTCTGTAGTGGTCTAAGTAAAGAGCATTTTCAATTCCTCAATTCGTGCAGTTCTGACTTCTTGATCAGTTAAAGCTCCAGAAATCATCCGCTGCTTACGTGCTTGCACTGCTTCCATTCTTTCCTCTACAGTTCCCTGCCATCCAAAGCATTTAAACGAGCGTACACAGTTGCATCAGAGAGATATGACATAATTGGTAATAGTGCTTATTGCAGAGTCCAAGACAAAATGTTCGCAACATATCTCCCAGCTTTACCCATGTAAAGCAAAAGGTCCTCCGAGCCTTGCGTTAATTATTATTATTGTTTTCTTTTGGTAGAAAGGGACAAGTTGCAATTCCGTTGGAAAATTCTAAACCCTATTTATATTACCACTGAAGAAATGTTGAGTCAGCGACTCAGTGCAGTTACTAAGTTCAACTCTGTACTGCCAGTGTCACTATAAAACTGAAAGAATAAAACTAGAATTTCTGGCCACATAGGCCAAGGATTCAAAAGAGAGAGAGAGAGAGAGAACCTTCACAATGAACCGTTTGATCATCACACTCTTAGTTTGTCCAATCCGATGAATGCGCATGACAGCTTGCTCCTCTACCGCTGGATTCCACCATGGATCCTACAAAAATGTCGATCAGATCATAAACACCAAATTCACCAAAGCAAAAATCACTTGCCCAAAAGAGTATTGGACATGGAAACTGAAGAACAAAAGCGGGAAGAAAACATTAAAGCAGAATAGCTTATATAAAACATATATGCAAGTTATTTGTAAAGGCATTATCTATCTCGTCTAGTAATTTAAAAAAAAAAAAAAAAACCAGATGCATAATTACACAATTTCACAAGCACCACCCGTTTTCAGCATAAAAAAGCTGATACTCCTAAATAATAATGATCTGGCTAAATTGCCACCTAAGTCGGACATTATGAAGGTGCAAAAACCCCAGTAACCTTAACAAAGATTCATTTATATTTTATAACTGCTGACAACCAAAAACAAGAAGTTAGTGCTTATAGAGTGAGATATACCAATGCCAATTCCTTGTGCTATTTTTCATACAAGGAAGACAGCATATCACAATAAAAAGTGGAAAGTTCAATCTCCATTGCATACCAAGACAAAGGCATTGGAAGCTGCTGTTAGATTTATTCCAACTCCACCAGCCTTCAGTGACATCAGCAATACCTAATGAAATAACCAAGCTCCAATTATTAAACCCAAACCATTTGTTAGACTACTTTTCTTTACCCAAAGTACAAAAGAAGGAAAATTACTGCATATTTTTTTTGATAAACAGGAAAATTACTGCATAAATTAGTCAAATACCAGAATGTTGCTATCTTCTGAAAACTGCTTTAACACTTTTTCCCGCTGCTGCAGATTTAGAGTCCCATCCAGACGAACAAAG
Organism: Quercus ilex subsp. ballota; assembly: GCA_032727855.1. Taxonomy (NCBI): domain Eukaryota; kingdom Viridiplantae; phylum Streptophyta; class Magnoliopsida; order Fagales; family Fagaceae; genus Quercus; species Quercus ilex. Next base: position 16,492,098 of record CM064908.1, on the reverse strand, counting down.
GAAATGTTATTCCTGGACAAAAAGGAAACTACTGAAATACTGATTGATGTGACAAATTACAAAGAACTGAATCTGATGGAAAAGTAAAATGCTTATATGAATTCACTCAGATCTCCTATAAAAGATATTCCAAAAGGAGAACAGCATGGTTCTCTAAGCTATCACAACCAAATGAGTTCCCCTTCTCTAAGCAGCTATGAATTTTTACCAGGAGGAATCTTCTGCTATTCCGAAGAGTGTATACTCATTCAGCTCTTCTATAAAAGATATACTAAGAGGAGAACCTACATCGTGCCCAATTTCTATGACACAACCAAATGAGTTCTTCATCTTTTCTAAGGAGGTATGAATTTTTACCGAGAAAGAGGAATCTGCAGGAGGTCAAGAAAGGCAGTCCACTGGCTGAAGACAATGCTCTTAGAGCCTGAAAAGCGAAGATTTTCAAGTTCATGCAGGAGAGAAACAACTTTGGATGACTCCACCCAATTTTTCTCAATATCAATCTGGAAGCGACTCTTGGTTGGGGCTGTTATAAGATCTAGCTTACTAATGATCTTCCTGTAGAAGGAAATAATATTCAGAAATTGCATAATTGGAAAATTCACATCAAAATGACTTCAAGGAAAAGAATATACAAATCCTGTAAAAGAACATACAAAAATGAAATCCATATTTAAAACATTATGACAACTGACAACTTGAAGATACCTACAAACAGGACATAAACCAGAAGTAGGATTTCGCCAACTTGCCAATAGACATTCCCGACATAAGCGGTGAGCACAAGGTGTCAATACTGCATCTTCGAATGCTTCAAGACATATTGGACACTCTCCTTTCTCCCCTTTACGCAGCTCTTCCACAACCTCTTGAACATAAGCTCGTGAAGGCACATCTTTAGCTTCCCCTTCCTGGGCATTGTGGCTGCCTTTAAGGAAACGTTTAGCTAGCTTATTCAGATCAGAAAATTCTTGCGTATCTCCTCGACTGTCCAAATCAAAGCCACCCTTAAGCAATCATAATTGTAGGATTTTTTTTCTTTAAACAAGATATAAGGACATTTTTACGGTTATAATCAACAGTAACATTTAACTATCATATGAACAATTATTATGGTCAATCTCTTCATGCAACTAGATATTTGGGAATAAGAATTCCTTGCACCAATCATTCAAAATAAAGTGCATTGATAATTGGCCTAAAGATCACCTCTATACCTTACCAGACCTCCATAGTACCATCATCATTGTAGCAAGGCATGAATATAATAACAACAAAGCTTGGGGGGTGGGCGGCGCTGAAGGTATACATACCTCATCACAAGAAATGGATGATCACAACATTGGCGAAGACGTAAAAGTAACTCCAATATGGAAGCATAGTTATGAAGAACCCGTCCTTGCTCAACAAATTGATCAAACTTCACCTGAAGGGATTTCACATCAACATATTACTCTTAGTTTTATACCCCCTCCCTAGGTCATCGACATATTGTTCAAAAGGTACCACAGAATATAACCTTAAAACAACAACACAGTATATAAAGCAATGACGAAAACGAGAACCTTTGATCTTCTAAAAAGGGCATCATAAAAGTCTTTTTCAACTTCCGTGAGTTCGCAATAGATAATCTGAATATCAGCTGGTGGAAGAACAATAATTGGCCTGCAACAAACAATAATTTTTAGAGGAAAACATACAAAAAAGTGGAGATAAGATGACATTACTCACCTTCCTTCTCGATCAGTGCTAGATTTTGTTCTCCTTAACATGATTGGCTTTAGAATGGACTGAACCAACTTTAACCCTCTCTCATCACCCTCCTCAAATGGTTTTTGAACAAGTTTGTTCCACCTAGAATATATAAGATAGACCAATCAAACAAGGGACATCTACATCAACTCACTTCATGGAAATAATAGGAAATTAGAAAGAGTGTTTGCTTAAACATATATGACACCCAAACCAACCCACACACACACACAAGAATGCCAGGAATGAATGGCATCCACTGTAGAGGCTCCCTACCTTATCACTTCACTGAAGCTGTTATGTGCGACTCGGGGACATAGTGCTTTATATGACTAAATTCACATATAAACTATAATTTTTCATAGGGCCAATGTCCTGAAAATGGTTTTTGGAGTGCTTTTCTGGGTTGCAAACAAATTGCTGAAAATAAGCAATTTTCCTTGAAAATATTTTACATCAAAACAAATGGATTCTAATACTGGCAAAGGTGCAGCCATTAAACAAAACTTAAAAGAGGCCCTGTTTAAAGTATTGCCAAAATTTCTCATCAGAAAGATTAGTTTCTTATGTATCTCTTGTAATCATTAAATTTTTTTAATTTTAAAAAGCATCCTTTATTTCGCAAACTACAAAAAAGCATCTTCTATGAATTCTCAAAGGCTTCTCAGTACATTTGATGTACAAAAATTGATAATAGCTGAGCAAAGGAAAATATTGCCTTCACATGCACAATAATTTTTAAACAAAAATAGAGAAAAAATCCTAGATATAAGAAACCTCAGCAGAAATTATACAGAATTAAAAATAGCCATAACCAATTTTAGGAACTCCAAAGATCACAATATGTTTATTCTACACTTAAAACGGCAGCAAAACTTACCATGCCCAAGTTCCCCATGGTTCCACCTTCAAAAATCTAAGAAGACTGTAAATGTCCTCTAGGTTGTTCTGTGATGGAAAAATTAAATGTCAGGAAGCATAACAATGAAGTAAAATAACCACACCACACAAGTAACCAAAGTCACTATCTGCAAGATAAGCATCTGGCCTGCTCAATATAGCTTCGTAGACATGGGACTTGATGTCCTACCAAAACAAATAGCAGACTCAAAAACAAGATCTATATCTAAGAGAAACTAACCATGTCACATAAGCAAGCCTAAATTCATAACAAGTGCATGTGCAGATGTAACACTGCAAAATAGTGAATAAAACCACATAAAGTTGTTGCAGTGCTTAAGCTTAACAGCATATGCACAGGTATATCAGAAGCTGAAGCTCTCGTATCCAGCTTCTGATATCAACATTTATCTCCCTTTAGATTTGGTATTACATATACTAGAGAAAAGTTTTACTTAGTTCTTACAGAGCTTAATCAAGTTAATAAATGTCCATGGCATCCTTATTTCAGCAGATAAACTGAACGGTGCTTGCAAGAGAAAGGTCAAAAGGTACCACATGAAGATAACTTCATGCTTCAAGCATGACATCAGATGTGAAAAATTTGCAAAGCACATAAATATGCAATAGACCTTAAAGATCCAATATCATTTAAAACATGGATATTATATAATAATGAAAAGATGGAAAGTATTCTAATAATATGCCATCCGTGATCCATCACATGATATAAGTATCAAAAGGAAGTTTTGGCCTAAAGGTCCCAAGTACCTTCCCATCATGGAAAAAGATCTATTAGATGTCAACTGTCAAGTCAACCATCCTGTTAGAAGCTTAACAAAAGGGGTTGGGTGGGAGCTCAGCTATGAAATAGACTTGAGGGAGAGAGCAAATACTGACTAAAAAAGACATCTAGAAGAAATAGTGGACAAGTTTGAAGGAACCTTTTTTCTTCAGATTTAGTAAAGTTGTTCATTTGGTTGCTAAAAAGATTGCACAGAAGTACCAGAGAGAGAGAGAGGACACCCAACAAGTAGTAACTTCATTCACAAGAACCCTTTTTGGTTTACAATAATTTCCAAAGAAACTTGACCAGTTTACAACAAGTTCCATAAAAACTTGACCTGGATGGGGGTGCCAGTAAGACACCAGCGACGATCAGCAACTAGAGCCGCAGCAGCCATAGAAATTTGGCTTTTAGAGGATTTTATGGTATGTGCCTCATCAAGAATCACTCTAAACCATCTAACTGTGTAAAGTCCACCATTGTCTTCAGCATTCTACATAGATAAACAGATACAACAAGAAAAATGCATTTGTTGATCTCATGCAAAGAAAGGCAGCAAATTATACTCAGACAATTTCCATGATAAAGAACGAGCGTTTAAATTTTTTGATACGTAACAAGAATGTTTAAATTACCTCTGCTGAGAACTCTGAGGCTAACACTCCATATGTGGTAATTACAACATCACTCTGAGCTAGAGTTCTTGCATCCTTTGGTCTACTTTGTCCATAATGAACATATAGAGACAAAACCCCTGGTTGTGCATGAGTCTCAATCTCTGCCTGACAATTCACTGAATCATTCAGACTGACTCTCATAAACAGAAAAGCATGTGAGCATGCATATGCTTTGCTACTTATAGTACCAACTTTCAATGAAGCACTTGATACAATTATGCAGAATAACAAACAGTAAATAAGGATTCCAATACTAATACCTTCCACTGGCCTAGAAGTGTCATAGGACATACAATCAAATTTCCACCATTAATAAGGATGTTCTTTTGCTTCATCAACTTATCAAAACCTGAAATTTTTGTTGTCTTCTTTCTTGGATCTTGGCAGTGGTCCAACATACCACTGAGTTCACTATCTTCACTTGACGGGTGACTCATGTACTGACTACTTGATGATCCACCACTTACTGAATGAGCAAGGAGGAGGGATATGGTCATAATGGTCTTCCCAAGACCCATTGCATCTGCCAGAATCTTTAATTGCAAAATAAAGTCAATATACTGAGTTATAACAATGATGAATGGGAATTAAAATCAAAATTAGGTATGAGCCATCTCAGAACATACTCCTCCTCTGGCCATTTGCAGTGTGCTTGGAAATTCTGTTGTAGCATCACCTGAAAATGCATTCAAATAGACAACCAGCTCCCTCCTGGATAGACAAACACTCCCATGAATACAGTCTCTCAAGATTAGAGAGGATCAGATAACATAATGATCTAACGTACTTGTCTGCAAGACGGTATGCCTCCCAACATGGATGAAGCGTTGTTGCCGCCTCATCCAGGCATTGTCCCTTCTCCAGCTGAATCATCCAATGAAGAGCCTGCTTTTGGTAGGGTCGAAGTTCACATTGAAGAGTACCAGGGGGATCCATTTCCTATAACACAACACACTTTTGAGTAATTTCACCTTCTATAGGCATAAGCAAGCCCCACTGAAGTTCAACATCATCTAAGAAATGACAGTACCTCTAACTCAGAGCAATTTCCAACGCCAACAATGTTGTCGAGATCAGCATCCGAAATGGACTCCTCATTTTCCACTTCATTTTCATTTCGAGAAGGATTCGTAGACTTGTTAACATGTAACAATGAGGCCCGAAGACCAGAACTATCCTGTTAAAGCAAGATTAAGCTCTAAACTCCACCGTGAACACAGCTAGAAAGAGAAAGCTTTTAATGTTTCCCTACCTCTGGGTTTAAAGGCCGCTTCCTTGTGTACAAGTCACTAGGAGTGAATTCTGCCTAATTATAACCAATCAATAAAGTAAATAAAAATTCAGTTACAACTTCTATGTAAAAGCTCAGCAGGATACAATATATGATAACAAAGAGATGCTAACTACATCATATATCAGCAGCACAAGCTTCATCTATGATCAGATTAAAGGAATAAACTTGAAGGAGAAAGATGAAACAAGTAAAATAACAAATTATCACCTTCTTAGAAGGGATTAGTCCGAGCAACCGGAACAAATTTGGGAGAGGATGAACAACTGATTCCTCAGTGGCATTGCTGGCTGCCTTGAGCGAGGTCTGGTGATGCTTATGGAACATAGAACTATTGAGGTATACACTAGATTGAAGACAATATGTAAATTCATCAACCACTGTATACAACAACCAGATACAACATTATACAATTCAAAACAAAATCATATGCAACACTATCTTAACCATGCTACACCCTCGTCATCAATTTCTCGACGCCAACCTAGTTATGAGGTGAAATTAACCAAAACATCTTCAAAAACTTACAAGTCTATCATAAAGATAACGTAATTACATGAAATCAAAAGCAGATTATCATCATTAAGTTAAAACCTACATTTACCTTATCGACAAAAGAATCGTATCCATTATGCCCAAAACATCAGGAGCAGATTTACAACAACCTTCAACCTTAACCTTCTTATCTCTCACAAGCGGCAAGAGACACCGTGCCCATTCATTCGGTATTCTACCAATCTGCCACGTCGCCAATCAATTCAAACACAACATATCAGACTCAAATTGATCAATCACATGCACAATCAGTCAGTGATTCTCAAATTACTATTTTCCACATTACCTCGCCGGATTCTATAGTCGAAAACCTCACAATCTCTGAACAAGCTGCCGCAGAGTGCTGTCGTCCCTTCCCGAAAACCTTTCCCGGCGACGGAGAACGAGAAGAACTGCTCTTCAGCGGGAACGTGAACACCACTTCATCACCAGGCTTCACTCTCCTCCCTTTACTCGTGGACAGCCCGGAAACTTCACTGCAACCTACGAACCACCACTCGTCACCAAGCGAACTTTCTCGGCTCACGTCTTCTTCTTCGACGAAACCCTCACCGGAGTCACTAACGCTGCAATCAGTAGCATTCGCTTCGCGCACTGTGGAATTCGAATTCGAATTTGAATTCGAATTCTGGTTCTCGAAGCCGTTTCGCTTCGAAGAATTCGAAGCAACGGTGCGAGAAACTCTAGGGGTTTTGGGAATGGCTGGTAATTCTTTTGATTTGAAATTGGGCGTGTCGAAGATTATGTTGATCGCGGCGGTGGCGTCGTTTTTGGCCAAGTGTAGGGCTCTGATTATGTCCATGTCGGAGTATTCCGAGCCGACGATGGATCGGACGGTGGATAAGAGCTCGTCCGTGATCTTATTCCCCATCTGAACAAAACCCTAAATTTGAACCCTAATTTCCACGTGTACAGTTTGGGATTGCGAAGTTTTGGAAGGACTGTGAGACCCAGGGTGAGTGGTGAGACTGGGGACGGTGAAGGCAAAGAAAGACAGGGACGGTGGTGCTAAAATGCGCAGCGGTGCAAGATAGCGATGGTTTTGAAAAGTAGAGAAATGAAAAGTAGAGAGGGCGGGTCTGGGTTTAGAAATGGCGGGGAAAGTTGGAGAGTTAATGCGTGTGACATGCACGTGACGCCGTTCTATTTCCCGCCATTTCTATATATGCGAAGTGAAAGTAAAATTGTAGTAAATGGCAAGGTTGGTTGAGGGCACCTGCGCACTAGACTGTTGTGTTGTGCACTGAACTGGTAGAAATGTAAATACGTGACAACGGATCCAGTGTTCTGTGCACTGGATTTAAGCCAGCTCCTTAAATGCATTTGTGATTGGCTGATTGCTGGTGAAACATGATATTGTCTCGATCTTGAAAATAGGGGTTTCTGGGTTTTATTTTTTTAAACAAAAATCATTAAGCGATTTTTTAAATATTTTTTATTGAGAAATTAAGCAAAATATTAGAAAGCAAAGAGATCCATGTGATATTGGGTGATTATCAAAATACGTACTAGTTCTTGATCCATGCTTTGCAAAAGAAAAAGGAAAATTGTGTTGAATTTATAATGATGTTGTTAATGTGTAAAGGGTTGTGGGCCTAAGCCCACTTTGTTTACTTGTATAGTACACATACTTATACTACACACTATGCCTCCTATATAAGGCAGTCATGTATATTTTATTACTATGAGAAATACAATACATTAATTCAGTATTTCTAACATGGTATCAGAGCCATTACTCTAATTTTCTTGCATCTTGCAGTCTTGTCTCTGTTAGTATTTTTCGCTACCTCAACTTCTCTGGTTAGTAAACATTTTCAATGCCCTCTCTTGACTGCTCAACTGCCATCAGAGGTTCTCAAGGTTGAATCTCCACTGTCAGAAGTTCGCTCACCACCGCCAAGACCACTGCCACCGTCAGATCTCTCACATCAGACCTCCGATTAGCACATAAGAAATATCATCGTGTAGATTTTCAACCGCTCTACACAACGCCACCGGAACCATCACCATCTGACCATCCACGCATCGCCACGCACCGGTCAAAATTTCGGCAAAATTCTTCCACACGCCTCAGGCGCCATAAGGGTTGCTCCGATTCAGTCGCCGTCGTCACTATTGAAATCGTCTTCCTCTGATCTACATCATCGTGAAAGAACCGACCTCATTGGACGCCACACGCGCCGCCCTAGTTTTCTGCAGCATCATCTATGCGGCTTACGCGCCTCCTCTGCACCCGCTGCCGTCATACTACCACGTCACCCCTAGCTGACGTCATCTGCTTACGTCAGTGCCATATCAACCGTTGACATCATCTGCTTACGTCAACGCCACATCGCCATTGACTTCATCACGCTTATGTCATCTGTTGACTTTGACCAGCGCTGACCGTTGACTTTTTGCAGTCCAGGTGCTCCTTATCCAGTTTTTTGCGTATATTTCATTTTTGCAATCCATTTTTGCATATTTTGCTTCTAAATGAAGAATAAGGACAAGTCTTCTTCTTATTGCAACAATCATCGCCAACAATCCAACAAACATTTTTGTAATTTTTGCAAACATCTTGGGTATAATATTGAGACTTACTATCAACGCAACAAATTAGCTATTTCCATTTTTGCTGCTACTGTTGCTAACACTAAGAGTATCCAACCATGGCTCCCGTCTCCGCAAAGTCCAAGTCTTCTGGATCCACTATCACCATTTCCACAGTTGACCTACAAAACATCATCACTAATACCATTCGTATGGTTGGTAATGTATCTTATTCCTCTTCTCTTTCAGTTTCATCTGGTATGTCTCATTCCTCTTGGCTTATGGATTCTGCTTGTTGCAACCATATGACACCTTACTCATCCTTATTTTCTCAACTTGAACCTACACCACACCCTCTTAATATTCACACAGCTGGTTCCACAATGTTTGTTCATAATATAGGTTCTATCTCAACCTCTAACCTCTTGGTTTCTGGGGTTTTTAATGTTCCTAATCTTTCTTACAATTTATTTTCTATGAGACAATTAGCTGAGTTGGGTTATCGCATTACTTTTGATTATTTTGGGTGTATTGTGCAAGATCCGAGAACAGGATAGGAGCTTGGGACCAGTCCCAGAGTTGGGCGTATGTTTCTTGTGAACAACCTTCATCTTTAACCTGTTGCTCCTGTTTCTATTGCTGTTGCAGTTTTTTCTATTCCTTCCCTTGCACTTTGGCATGCCCGACTTGGTCACGCATCTTCCTCTTGGGTACAACACTTGGCTTCTAGAGGTTTGTTAGGTTTAGTGTCCACATAAAATTTTGATTGTATTTCATGTCAGTTAGGAAAACAACCAGCTTTGCCTCTCAATACTAGTAAATCAATGTCCACTTATATCTTTGACCTTATTCATTCTAATGTTTGGGGACTTCCTCTGTCTCTAGTATTGGTGGATCTCGATATTTTGTTGTCTTTGTTGATGATTATTCTCGCTATAACTGGATTTTTCATATGAAACATCGTTCTGAATTATTGCAAGTATATTCTAATTTTGCAAAAATGATTGAAACTCAATTTTCCAAACGTATCAAAATTTTTCGATCTGATAATGCTATTGAATACACTCAATATGCTTTTTAAACTGTTTTGCATTCCTATGACACAGTTCATCAACTAACTTGTCCAAGTACCTCTTAGCAAAATGGTAGAGCTGAACGAAAATTCGTCATATTTTTGATACTATTCGTGCTCTCCTTCTTTTTGCCAAAATTCCTGCCTCTTTTTCGGGTGAAGCTGCTCTTCATGCTGTTTATACTATTAATTACATTCCCAGTCCTATCATCCAAAATCAAACTCCATATGAGCCTTTTTTTAGGTCACCTCCAGATCACCTTTGCTCTTTCGGTTCTGCCTGTTTCGTTCTTCTTCAACCACATGAGCATAACAAACTTAAGCCTTTATCTAGACTTTGTTGTTTTCTTGGCTATGGTGAAACTCAAAAGGGGTATCGGTGTTATGATTCTGTCTCTCATCGTCTTCGTATCTCCTGCAATGTTGTCTTTTGGGAATATCGTTTATTTATCGAGCTCTCTTACTTCCGTGCCTCCCTATCTACCTCCGCTGTCTTAGATCTTTTTTCAGATGAGTCACATATTCCTTTTATAGTTACTCTTGATCCTCTTATAGACTTCTCTGTCCAACCACCAGATATTTTTTATGCCTTTCCTGGATCATCCTTTAATGAACAGGTAGAAGATGAACAGGTCGAAGATGAGCCGACCAACCCTAAACTTGGGTCCCCTGCTCCTGCTTCACCTGAAGATTTTGCACAAGACATTCCACCTCGTCACTCAACTCGGGTGAGATCTATTCTTGCATATTTACTTGACTATCATTATTATACTGCCCTTGCTATACTGCACAAGCTTCACACCTATCATGAGGCCTCTATTGACCCTTTATGGCAAACTGCAATGAAAGAGAAACTTGATGCATTATCTAAAAATCATACTTGAGATTTGGTGACTCTCACTCCTGAGAAATCTGTGGTTGATTGTAAGTGGATCTACAAGATCAAGAGTCGCTCTGATGGGTCCATTGAGCGATATAAAGCTCGGCTTATTGCAAAAGGTTTTACACAGAAATATGGGATTGATTATGAAGAGACCTTTGCTTCGATTGCTCGAATCTTATCTGTTCATACCCTCTTAGTTGTTGCCGCTGCTAATAAATGGGACATTTTTCAGATGGATGTCAAAAATGTCTTCCTTAATCGGAATTTAAGTAAAGAAGTTTATATGCAACCTACTCCTAGTCTCTCTATTAAACCGAACAAGGTTTGTCACCTTCAACGTGCACTTTATGGCCTTAAACAAGCTCCACGAGCTTGGTTTGCCAAGTTCAGCTCTACCATATCTCGCTTAGGTTACATTGCCAATCATTATGATTTTGCCTTATTTCTTCGTTGCACCAACAAAGGCACCATTTTGCGTCTCCTATATGTGGATGATATGATCATAACTGGTGATGACCTTAGTGGCATTTAAGAACTCAAAGATTTTCTCAGTCAGCAATTTGAGATGAAAGATCTTGGACATTTAAGCTACTTCTTGGGTCTTGAAATCACTAATTCCATAGATGATCTTTATATTACTTAGGCCAAGTATGCTTTTGAACTTTTGTCTCGAGCTGAACTCACTGATAGCAAGACTGTTGACACTCCAGTTGAACTTAGTTTGCATCTGACTCCCTCGGGGGGGAAACCATTGTCTAGCCCCTCTCTTTATAGACGATTGGTTAACAGCCTAGTTTATTTCACTATCACTCGTCTAGACATTTCCTATACTGTTTACCAGGTGAGCTAGTATCTGTCTGCTCCACGATCGACTCACTATGCTGCTGTTTTGCGCATTCTTCGATACTTGAAAGACACTCTCTTTCATGGCATTTTCTACTATGCTCAGTCTTCTCTTGTTCTCCATGCATTCTCTAATACTGATTGGGCAGAGATCTCACTGATCTCAGGTCCACTATTGGTTATTGCTTTCTTCTTGGCTTTTCTATGATTTCCTGGCGAAGTAAAAAACAAACCCTTGTGGCCCACTCCAGTATTGAAGTAGAATATCGTGCCCTTGCTGATACCACATCTGAGCTCCTTTGGCTACGATGGCTTCTTAAGGACTTAGGTGTGTCCACATCCTCTGCTACTCCTCTTTATTGTGACAACTAGAGTGCCATTCATATTGCTCACAATGATGTCTTACATGAATGGACTAAACACATCGAGATCGATTGTCATTTAATCCATTATCATATTGTCCATGGTGCTCTCAAGCTGTTCTCGGTCTTCTCTAAATATCAACTTGCAGATATCTTCATTAAGTCACATCCTAAGGGACGCCTTCGTGCTTTGGTTGACAACCTCAAGTTGGTCTCACACGCACCTTGAGTTTGAGGGGGGTTGTTAATGTGTAATAGATTGTGGGCTTTAGGCCCACATTGTTTACTTGTATAACACACATACTTGTACTACACGCTCTACCTCCTATATAAGGCACTCGTTGTAGGGAATTAACCCGAAATTCCCAAACCTGTGAGAAACAAAAAATAGAGAAACACACGCCAAAGAAAAATAATTACACGAACAAGACAATATTTACGTGGTTCGGCAATTTACCTACGTTTACGAAGTTACAAAGATTTCACTATTATCAGGAAAAAATACAAAGTGCGGAAGTACAATTTTTCTCTCTCTATAAAAAACTATAACTATAAAACCCTAATCATCAAAACAATGGTTTCTATATCATTAGCACAGGATTCACAATGGACTACAAAACGGGCCAAAAATGAGTGCTACGGCTTGGGCCAATAGGCCCAAGCCTTCGCTCCATAGACTAAGCCTTAAAAAATCTCTCATTAAAAATTACGCAACATTATTTCGGGTCGAGTCAGGTCGTCAACTGAATTAAACACAACTAGGCTCCATAAAGCCCAATATTCATGAATATTTTATTATTAGGAGAAATAAAGTACATTGATTCAGTATTTATAACCGATGTGATTGCCCCTTTGCATTAATGCCAATCTGGGATAACATTAAACAATAAAATTATCACAAAGCCTACTTGAAGCATCGACTCTTTAAAGAATTATAAGGCCAACAAGAAATGCTAGAAAGGGAGTTTATTTATTCTATAATAAACTGCATACAGTTAAGTATGCCACAGATGATGAAAGAACATTTGTGTTAAGGACATATTTTATGTAAATTGGCAAATCCTTTTGACAAAACGCACTCTACTTGTAATTGGGTAGTTCTAGGTGTTTTTAATACTTCAAGAAACAATGTTTCAAGGTCAAGTGTTGAAGTCATCAAGTCTGTCCAAGAAAAAGCAAGCTGAAGTGCAAAGTTTTTAAATCTCGACACCTCTCGATAGCTACCTCAACACCTGGCTATCTGTCGAGATCTTCAGCTGATTCTTATCGCAATCTCGATAGCTTCTCGATAGCTGGTCGATTGATCGAGAGAGAAAGTTTCTGTCCCCTCGACACCTTCTCGACACCTTCTCGATAGCTGCTATCTGTAGAGATTCATTAAACCTCGACACCTCCCGACACCTCTCGATCGATCGAGGTTACGGGAGATCAGAATTTTCAGCTTTTTGATTTTTGGGCCAGGCTTTTGTATTTGTGTAGGGTTTCTTTTCTCACAACCCTAGACCTATATAAGGCTTATTTTAAAGGCCGTCACATAAGAGAATAAGAGAATACAAGAAGAACACATTCAAAAGATTATTCTCTCTAAAAGAAGCTACTGCGTCTTTGCGCCTTAGGGTTTTGTAACCAAGTGCTTCTTGATCTTCATTGTTGATGAAGTGAAGAACTTTGCATCCAACATTCTTCTTCCTCAAGTTGGTGAGTGAGTCACGTATTGGGATTCGTGCAAAGGAGTAAGTCGCGTACTGGGATCCGCGCAATTGGTTAGTCACGTACTGGGATTCGTGCATCAAAGGGTGGCGTTCATATATTGAAGAGTTCAGAGGTTCTGAAGCGGTAGAAGGTTTCTGCTGTGAGTTCATCTACGGGGATTGTAGAGTCTAGGGACAAAGGTTTTGTACTAGATCTGAAACTTCTCTTTACTATAGTGAATTGCTTTTCGGGAAGGTTTCCCCCCAAGTTTTTTACTGTGAAACTGGTTGGTTTCATTGGTTTTCCTGGGTCATCATATTTTGTCTTATTTACTTTTCCGCTGCATTCATTATTGACATGATATTGATGTTTGTTTGTTTTAACAAGTTTATTCATAATAAATCTAATTAACAACTTGGGTTTAAAACTTGTTAATTCTATCAACCGGGGTCTAAATTTCCCAACAAGTGGTATCAGAGCGGGTTCACTCTGATTGGATTAATTTCCTGAGTGTGATCCATTGACCCCTGTTGTCATGGAAACTCTTGATTGTTTTGATTTACATGATCCTATGTTGAATGATGATGATGATATTCAAGATGCCTATTGCAAGCTTTATAATTTTTGTATGAAATCTCTTGAATATTCTACAAAATTAAAAGCTAAATTTAAAAAGGTCAAGCTTGAAAAAGATGATTTGATTGCAAAATTGGATGAAGCCAATAATTTGAATGAAAATTTTAAAAATCAAATTACATCTCAGGTGGACAAAATTAAGAGTTTGGAAGAGCAACTAATTGAATTTAAAACTGAAGTTGAAAAATTAACTAGTGCCAAACTTGTTGTTAAGCCTAACTCAAAAGAAAAAGATTTTTATATTCCTCCATTTAAAAGGAATAATGAAGAGTTGAAGGCTAATATTGCTAGGATAGACAAAGGTAAAAATTCTGATGTTAACACTGAAGTTTCTAAACCTATGTCTAAAACTCCTCCTAGGTTGAATAAAAATTCTGAATTTGTCCCCACTTGTCATCATTGTCATATTGTTGGTCATATTAGGCCAAATTGTCCTAAGTTGTCAACCTCTAAGGTTAGACCTCCTTCTAGGAAGCCAAGTAGCTCTAAAACTACTCATGTTTGTCACCATTGTGGTGGTTCTGGTCACACTCGCCCTAATTGTTTCAAGTTGTTTCCCCATAAGCGAGTGTCAAATAGGTCTCATCCTTTGTTTAAAGGCTCTGTACCTATTCATGGTGAGTTATTAAAAGTTTTGAGCTTTTTGACTCAATTTCAGGGGAATTCTAATTCTTCTACGTCCTTTAGTAATCATTCTAGGACACGTGCCTTTTCATCTTCATGGCCAAAGACTCGTGCTATGTGGGTGATAAAGGATCCTAAGACTTAATTGTCTTTTCTGTTTGTCCTCTGCTTTAATTCTTTCTATCTAAAGTAGGACTCTCTTTGCTTGATTTCTTATCTGCTTTTGGAATCATGTTTTCATGCATCTGCACTCTTCTATCATGCCTTCATGCATATGCATATTTCTTTCATGCTTTGCTTAACATGTTTTGTTTGTTTATTTTCAATTTTGCTTATTTTTGTTTTTTGATAAAAAAAAATTTAAAAAAAAAAATTGAAAAATTGAAAAATACAAAAACAGTGTGTGTTATGTGTACTTTGGTATTTGTGTACCTTGGATGGCCAATGAAACAAAGTTTCTCTAAATTTTGTATCTCTTGTAGCTTAGATGAGCATCTCTATGCACAACTAAGCAAGTGAGCTTTGTGGCTCTTGTTTGTGATGAGTAAGATTAGGTTATCTCTTAAAACTTAACACTCATATCACTCTTTTTGACGAGTAGGACTATAAAATCCTAAGAGAAAGGCATTAATGACCATCTCACCACTGTTGCCCGCCGATCATAGTATGACACCTGTATGCTTCGGCATAGCAAAAGTGCAGTGTCATAGACACCTGTAGCTTCGGCATAGCAAAAGTGCAGTGTCAAAGACATTCGTATGCTTCGGCATAGCAAAAATGCGATGTCAAATGCTTAACATCTTGGGTATTTCTTTTCTCTCTTTTTATGCCCATGCATGATATGCTTAAAAGAAAAAAAAAATATGCAAAGAAAATATAAAGCAAAAAGATTAAAGATGCTTTAAATATGATTGCAAGCATGTTTTCTAGGAGATGTGGGAGTCATAGGATGTACCTTGAAGGTGATAGTCCCCATCAAACAGTTATGATTGTGTGTGAGTTAAAAGTTATTTACTCATATCTCAGATCGTCATAACATCTATACATATATGCAATCTTGCGATGTTTTTCACACACAAACACGCAATATTCTTTGCTACTTTTGATACATGTGCAGGTACAATGTGATTTGGCTATCACAAGTGTTTACATATGCTAATGTATGCTCACTAAACTGTCATAACTTGTTTTTGAAATATAAAATTGGTTAGACTTGTTTAGTGTGTGTGTGTGTTTTTGGGATTTTTGTGCTTAACATTTTTCTTGTTGAGAGATGTGTTTTTCACATGTTTTGTATCCTTCTATTATCTTGTCATCCATAGCATCTTGTTTCATTACATTCATGCATTTATATGGATTTCTTTGTGCCTCCTTGATCATCCTTGATCATCTTTACGTTTCTCGGGCGAAGCTTTCTAACTTCTTGTACCCTTTGTCAATCATGACAAAAAGGGGGAGAGAAAGTGTGGAGACCTTGTGGTTTCTTTTTAAGATTCTACATGTTAGGGGGAGAAATACATTCCTTTGTAAGGGGGAGATGTGTTTCATCTCGTTAGGGGGAGTGCTTACTTCCTTGTTCTTGTACCGTGGGTCTTGTGACCATTGTTTACATACATTGTGCTTATCTTCTTTATATGCTGATGTATGTTTCTTTCACCTACCTTTTCATGTGTTGTTTCTTTCTTATCTTTATACACATGTTTCTTGTTACTTGTATGCAATCTATTGATTTCTGTTTCACACAAGATGCCTTGATGAGTTTTGTTTAAAGTGTTTCAGAAATACAAGTTGTCAAAGTCTACTTGCCATAAACTCTCTTCTTGCAAAGTTTTTCAAGAGTTTGTGTTAGGATAGATTTTATTGTATTCAACAAGTGAATATGAGTTGAGTGATTTATGACTTATCTCATATGTTCATTTGTTTGTTGTGGTTTTGTCACGGATTGCCAAAGGGGGAGATTGTTAAGGACATATTTTATGTAAATTGGCAAATCCTTTTGACAAAACGCACTCTACTTGTAATTGGGTAGTTCTAGGTGTTTTTAATACTTCAAGAAACAATGTTTCAAGGTCAAGTGTTGAAGTCATCAAGTCTGTCCAAGAAAAAGCAAGCTGAAGTGCAAAGTTTTTAAATCTCGACACCTCTCGATAGCTACCTCAACACCTGGCTATCTGTCGAGATCTTCAGCTGATTCTTATCGCAATCTCGATAGCTTCTCGATAGCTGGTCGATCGATCGAGAAAGTTTCTGTCCCCTCGACACCTTCTCGACACCTCCTCGATAGCTGCTATCTGTAGAGATTCATTAAACCTGGACACCTCCCGACACCTCTCGATCGATCGAGGTTACGGGAAATCAGAATTTTCAGCTTTTTGATTTTTGGGCCAGGCTTTTGTATTTGTGTAGGGCTTCTTTTCTCACAACCCTAGACCTATATAAGACTTATTTTAAAGGCCGTCACATAAGAGAATAAGAGAATACAAGGAGAACACATTCAAAAGATTATTCTCTCTAAAAGAAGCTACTGCGTCTTTGCGCCTTAGGGTTTTGTAACCAAGTGCTTCTTGATCTTCATTGTTGATGAAGTGAAGAACTTTGCATCCAACATTCTTCTTCCTCAAATTGGTGAGTGAGTCACGTATTGTGATTCGTGCAAAGAAGTAAGTCGCGTACTGGGATCCGCGCAATTGGTTAGTCACGTACTGGGATTCGTGCATCAAAGGGTGGCGTTCATATATTGAAGAGTTCAGAGGTTCTGAAGCGGTAGAAGGTTTCTGCTGTGAGTTCATCTACGGGGATTGTAGAGTCTAGGGACAAAGGTTTTGTACTAGATCTGAAACTTCTCTTTACTATAGTGAATTGCTTTTCGGGAAGGTTTCCCCCCAGGTTTTTTACTGTGAAACTGGTTGGTTTCATTGGTTTTCCTGGGTCATCATATTTTGTCTTATTTACTTTTCCGCTGCATTCATTATTGACATGATATTGATGTTTGTTTGTTTTAACAAGTTTATTCATAATAAATCTAATTAACAACTTGGGTTTAAAACTTGTTAATTCTATCAACCGGGGTCTAAATTTCCCAACAATTTGGAAGAAAGAGAAAAATCCTGAATATAAGGATCCTTATATAGAACATCGATCTCTATTATTCGAGCACAAAGCATGAAACCTTTCAGCAACATTTCCTATTGGCTGCAGAGATGAATAATGGGATTAGCACATAGCAGTTGAGACTAGACCACGTTTTTCTGCTGTTGGTAAAACAAGATCTGAAACCCAATAAACTGGGATATGCTGCAAACTGCAAAGTCAATTGCAGAACCCATCCGTCTTTTGCAAGGAACAAAGCTTTGGGGAAGGATTGGAAAATATGTGATAATTAAAATTTTTAATATTGGGCTGTAGATTAATATATAGGGAAGTAAAGTAATCTGAGCTTCTCGAGCTTAGCTCATGACTGACACAATCAGGTCCTAATCAAGAAGCCTCTAGCTTTGATAATGCAAATGAGCCAATGTTGAGCAAACTTATTCATTTTTAACTCCTAAAAGTTCAAGCTACCTAAGCTCAACTGAGATTTGCTTAAAATATCCAACCTTGTAATTTTCATATTTCAAACCTTTTTCACTATTTTTGCCTATGATGATAGGCTCATTATTGTGAATGCGATTTTAACTATCTAATGGTGGCCACCTCTCTCATGTAAGACAAGTACCGGAGGAATTTCATTTTTTTCAAAGAGGAGAGTTGCCTATGTGGAAAATATCACAACATACAATACTTTTTTTTTTTGGTGGAGAAGAAACAACATTCAATACTTGAATCTAGAGAATATTCACAAATATCTCAGCATTCAATACTTACCTCCTTTACCTTGATACGTTGTAATACATACCACTAGTCCTTAGATAGGTAGATAATGAAAAAGGGAAAGATGAAATTCAAAATACTACACGAGGTATTAGTTACAAAGAATGTTGTAGGGACACATTTTTGCAGCCCAAGCCCAAGATGTATGGGATCTGGGCCCAATGAGCCCAGTACAATAAATTTGTAGAGAGTGGGTTGCAGAGCTAGGCTCTCATGAATTTGACAATGGCTAGTATGGATTTAAAAGATGACCAAACAAGAACAAGGAAGAGAGAGCAGAATCAATTCACTGTCTGAGGAGGTATTTTATCATAAAAATCAATGACAGTTGGGTACAAATACAATTTTAATTGCTACCGTATTCTTTTCTCTTTTTTTTTTTTCGATCCCCCTTCCTTCAAGGGTCCCTTCCACTATATATCTCCCTATTGGTAACCTTGACCTTCCATTTGTTGATCATCCAAGCCACCACTTGAGTGCACATCCTATCAGACACCCCTTCTGGCTTTCTGTGAGTTGCGGTAGTCAAGGCAGCACTGTTCAGGGGCCTTCTTCACATAAATGTGGCCAGAAAAGTAACTGTAGTGCATTTAATGTGGGTAGCAGTTTTTCTTTAGATATTTCTGAATTCTCATCACTCTTATACGTGCGTGATACACGTCCTTATCGCTAGAGCCTTTGGAAGGTCACCTTGATTGTTGGGATACAGATTTGAGCTGCATTCGTCATATCCGAGGAGGAGTTTCTCCTCGGACCACCCTTCATTTGTTCCTTACGTATGAGACTTCTAAATTGGAACCCTTCATAACTATTTGTCCCTTCTCGAACCATTTGATATCTTCGGACCAAGCCCAAGGCCCAACATATGATTCTGAGCCCTTATCCCTATAGATGTTATTACCATTAGACTATTGTATAAACCTCAAAAATAGAAATTTATATGAGAAAGTAATATGTGGTTAAATAAAAAAAATAATTACTGAAAAACTTATAGGAAAGAGAGAAATGGAAAGAGGCTCTTAAGAGAAACTGTAGTCAAGTGGCTACACATTATTTATTTTTTGAAGTGTTAAGAGTTTATAGATAACAATTGTCAAGAGCATTATAGTTTGATAGTTTGACTTATCTAGGTGTTACTAATGTAGATGTCCAAACTTTAAATCTTCCTACTTGCAATCATGGAATTAGCAAATATAGATAACCATTGTGTCTTCATAGTACACATATTAGTTCATTTTTTTGAATAAAATTTCCAATAAATTTTGGCTATTATATTGTGTCTTTTCATGGTTATATATATATATAAGCAAAACAAAACTGCAGAACATTTAAACATATATTTTTTTTTTGAGAAGAAACATTTAAATATATTTAATCTATCTTAACCTTGCTTTTCTATTTCAATTTTTTAAAAGTGAATGTGTGTTCTTCATTTCATCCATTGAAAGTCGATCATAATCGATTTATTTTTTTAAAATGTAATTATTTTCTAATGTAAGAAAATATTTCACATGTATTTCTTTTACATGTAAGAACAAAATAAAAGATTATTAAGTCGTGAAATTGATACCTTTGAAAAAATATATAACTCATATCACCAATAAAAAAGTGATTTATTCAACGGCCTTATCAAATTCTTTCCCACTATAGCACAGAAACCTATCGTATCTGTAGAAAGAAAAAAACAATTGCTCAATGCCTCAATGTATAAACGAAAGTGGCCTCACAGTTCACAGTAACACTACCAACAGCCACTAGTTCAAGCCGAAAGTCACCAACTTTGCCAAAAGACACTTTCCAAAAGTTTACATTATTTCTCACAGGAAAATTAATAAAAGCTTTTATTTAATTTGAAAAGGTCTTAACAATAAATAATCTCAAACGTTGAATACTCAAAAATTTTGAAAATTGTCCCAGAAACTATCACTATATATGCTCATATTCCACATTGCTGCAATATATGCTACTAATTAAACCTACATATCATCCACATATTCAGTCATGTCTTTCTCAAAACTCCTCATCTCTCTCATTTTGTTAATCCTTGTTCTTCTTCTCCAAACCGTTTCTGTTGTTCCTACCCATTATTGTTTAATTAAGCTCTAAGAATTTCTCCAGCAATGATCATTATGAAACAAATCTCAAAGATCTTATGAGTTATCTTACCTATGAAACCCCTCCCTCGGGTTTTGCTCTTGGTTCTAGAGGTCATGGTCAAGATAGAACAAATGGGCTAGCTCTTTGTCCTGGTGATACCTCAGTCACAGATTGCATGAGCTGCGTTGCCGATGTAACAAGCAAAATTCTAACACTTTGCCCAAATACTAGAGGTGCAGTCATGTGGAACAAGTTTTGCATGTAGCATGTTGAAATACTTTGACAAGGATTTCTTTGGCCAAATTGAAAACCAAACCCGATACGAAATTATGGACTCACAAAATGCAAGAGATCCCATTAAGTTTGGCCAAAAGACAGAAGATTTGTTGAGTAAACTCGCCAGGATTGCTTTTGTCAGTTGTCACACCAAGGATGTATGGAAGAAGCATAATAAAGCCTGCGGAATCAGAGCAACTCTATTTGTTAGCTCAGTGTACTAGAGATCTTACCAGCATTGATTGCAAAAGATGTCTTAGAAATTCTATCTCACAGCTTCTAAATTGTTGTGCTGGGAAAAAAGGGGCAACAGTTTATAGTGACAGTTGTTAGTGGAACCAATTTCTGATCTAATTATATATGGGTTTGTAAAACGGTTAGAAATTGGGCTGGTTTTGATCCAACTCATAAACCATGGCCCATGGATCGTCCACATGGATTATTTGATAAATAAGTTTAAATTTAAACTAACTGATATTGGTATAAGTTATCAATATCAGTAGTGGGGTAATTTAAACTTAATAGATATTAATATGGGTTATCAATATCAGTGGTGGAGTAATTTGAAACTTAAAAGATGAGATCTTTTGGGGATCACATATATCTGATAGTAAGTGAATCTTTACTAGTATTTAAATACTCCTACATCAGTCAGATAGGAGTTAGACACAGTGAGTGAACATACGTATAGTTTTGAGTGCTCTCTCAAAATAAGCCATCTCTCTGGGATATCATCTATTGTTCCCTAGAATTTGGAGCGTGGAAATTAGGAGAGACTCTAGTAGCCTTTCCTGCGACTTGGAGGTGTTCCACAAAGGAGATCGTGAGGAGTTTGTAAAGCAAGTAAAGAACAAGATCCGGCAATTTGGTGATCTGTTCCAGTAAAGGTATGTGTCTATATGACCTTTAGTAAAGTATATATTTTTTCAGAATGTGTTTATGGGCAGCAAAATATATGTATTTTCAGAATGTGGAGAGTGAGACAATGAGTATATGAGAGTAATAGCATTGTAGTGTGTTTAACAAAGCTGTTGGGATTTTCTGCTGGGATTATATGAAGGCTTATGAATGACATTTATAAGCTAAGGGCTGAAGAGTTTAGTTCATAATTTAAAAACTAAAAACCCAGAAGCTTAGTATTTCAATAAGAGTTTCAGAAGATCATTCAAGGGAAAAAAAATAGGGAAGCTTATGAGAGAGTTGTTTTCCATTGGTGTCCCCACTTGAGGTGGTGATGAAAGGTCTCTTTT
Source organism: Quercus ilex subsp. ballota (assembly GCA_032727855.1). Taxonomy (NCBI): domain Eukaryota; kingdom Viridiplantae; phylum Streptophyta; class Magnoliopsida; order Fagales; family Fagaceae; genus Quercus; species Quercus ilex. The sequence continues at coordinate 16,469,996 of CM064908.1, read as the reverse complement.
TAGTTGAGTTTAAAGGGGTATTTTTAGGAAAGAATATCAGGCAAAATCTGTCCCAAACAGCAATGAATCTTCAGAGAATCCATCTTAAGATTTGGCCAAAAACGGTATGTTTAGTTTTAAGGTATTCTTGCTATTTCGGGTAAGAGTTGCTGGGGAAAAAAGTAACAGAAAATGAAGGTATTTTGGCAAGAGAAAGTTAATTGCAATAGTTGGTTTTGGTTTTAACCAAAAGTGAAAAAATTAGTAATGCTCAGACTGTTGGTTCAGCTGTCACAGCTGCTTTGAAAAGGCTGTCCCAGCTGTCAGGAAAAGCTGTGACAGCTATCATGAAAAAGCTGTTTGCTTTGGGCAAAACTGATGAGGTCAGATGGGTCATTTCAGACTGCTGGAGAGGTCATTTCAAGGACTTGGCTGAAAAATGGTAAGATCTCTTTAGAGGGTATCTTGCTATTTTGGGTATAACAGCTGGCTGCTGGGATCTCAGCATTAAATGGCTAATGATGTCACTCCGAGCCAGGTGTCAAGTTCTGAATACACTGCTGGGATTCAGTTGGAAATGCTTCCTTCTTTGGGTGTTTGTGTTTTTGGTGCAATGTTCCATTACAACACATAATAGAAGGATTGGTTGAAAGATAATGAAACCTTAGAGATTTAGTCAATGTCTCATTGTGTTGTGACATAATCTTGGTGAGCAAGAAGAGTATTTAATGCTCTGTTCTGGTAGCTGGCAGAGAAATATATGGTCAGATTGTGGTAGACAACAGCTGGGTATCAGAGATATCATGAATATTTTGTATAGAAAGAGATAAAAGATAACCAATCAGATTAGGCCATGTGTTTGAGCTGGATTTTAGCTGAAAGAAGTAATAAGATTGATGTAGAATAATATAATGAAGTTTCTAAATTTGTATAGCAACAGCTGGGGATTGAATGAATAGTTATTTTCCCAGTAGTTAGATGGCTGGGGATATTGAGTATTTGTCACATGATGAATATCAAATTTTAGGAAAAGAGCAATGGAGAATTTTATCATCTAAAGTGTTACGTGATAAGAGATGCTTATCATATATTACCTACTACACACGGACTCGTCAAAGTTTAGGGAGTTGAAGAAGACATGCCAAGTAACATGTTTTTTTTATCAACTTTAAACTGTTGGAGCTTTACTGAACATACCTCTTGGCCCTCCAAACCACGGCTCTCAAAGTTTCCCCAAAGAGACTTATGAGCTTGGATCATAAGTCGAATGTGAGATGACGTACCTCGGGTTTTGTTGTAATTTTGTGTAAATATGGGCTCTTATTGAAAAAGCCGCTTGCCATGAGTGTAAGAGAGGTAATATGGGCCATGAGCTTTGATTCATTGCTTAAGCTCGATCTATATGTTGATGTTGATGATGTCATGAGGTTATGATCCCAATTGATGAAGAGAAAATGTGGACCATAGACCCGCCTCGTGAAGTAAGGATCTTGTGGGCTATGTGAGCCAAATTCATTTAGTTGAATGAGATATGAGCTTATTTTGGACTTTAAATAGATTTACCCATAAAATCAATAATATGTTGATGTGGCATGGGTTGCCAATGAAGTAATGCCATGTGGGCCGAAAAAGTGGTCCTCAACAATGTCTAACGTGGAAGACGATGAACAATAAAAGAAAAATTGTTTTGTAATGGTGTACCGTGCGGGCTCCACTAACCACTAATTGTTTGAGTGGTTATCTAATATAATAATAAGGGATAATTACACTTTACCCACTTATGGTTTGCCTCTAATTTGATTTGCCTACCCGTGGTTTTATTTTTGACACTTTACCCACCCGTGGTTCATTCCGTCTATGCTCCGTAACCCACCTCTAAATATTCTGTTACTCTAACATGTTTTGTCCAAAAATTGAACAAAAAATCAGATCAAACACTCCTCTCCCACACTCCATCTCTCACGCTTGCTCATCCATTCTAAACTGAGAATCGACTAGGTTTTGTTTGTGCAAGAACACAGAGGAAGGAGACCCACGGATTCTGGAAGAAGGAGACCCACAGATTCGTGTTTGGGAACATTTTGGTCTTGAATCCGTTCGGATTTCTCTTTACTTGGTGAGCTACTTTAGATGTTTTGAGCATGAAATTTTGATTTTTCTTTTACTTTCATTTGCTCTTTTACTCTTATTCTAGGTAGATTTAATGTTTGAAACCTAGGGTTTTAATTTTTTCTTTTTTTAAAAAAAAATTGGGTTTCTACAAAGTAAAAGTGGCCATGTTTTAATTTTGACATGTTCTTTTACTTTCTGGTTTCTACAAAGTGACCATTGAACCAAAAATTTGGCCATTACATTAGCTATGACTCTGGGAGTTTCGTAGATTGGCCAAGTTATCTAGCTTTATCAAAATTAGCAAGTGGGAATGGGATTGCCCTGTTGCCAAGTTTGAGCGGCTAGTTACTGTCAAAGATAATAGTTTTGAGGTTCAAATTAATGGGAATGAAATTGGGTTTCTGCAAAGTGGTGTTTTGTATTGCCAATTTTTGCTGTCAAAGCAGCAAAGATTTTATTCCAATGCAGCAGAATTTTTTTGGTATTACTGAGTTTTCAAAGCAGCAGTATTGTAAAACTTCAGACTTGCTATAAAAACCTTTTCTTTTCTTTTATCCTTTTGTTGCTACACAAAGAAAATTTTAGATAGAAGGAAACAATACAAGTAATTAATGTAACATTTAGCCATATGAACAAAGTTTAATAGTTGTTTTATATATTGTTATTTGTAGCCTTACTAAGTTCATTCGTTGAGACAGGTAGCCCTCAAACTTTACCTGCTGTGAATCATAGTCTGTAAGCTTGCATTTCCCCTTCTTCATATTATAGACACTTTTCATTGTTGCATTGTCTAGACAAAATCATTTATTATTATTATTTATATTGCTATTGTGATAATTTTTAGGCTTAAACCATCAATATCAACATCTCAAAGGATTTTCAGGTACCAATCAGACAAGATACTTGCTCATTAGTCAACCAACTAGGACATGGTTACAACATTACAATTTACAATGTCATTGTAAATTGTAATGTTGTAACCATGTGCCATTTAAGTGCATCGTGCTTATGAACCTCTTGAACAAATGATAAGCAAAAGAGCCATGTTTAGCAACAATTTTCTAGTTTAGTTGTATTTGTTGTCTTTGTAGTGGGTAGTGGTTTCGACTTTCAAGTGTAACATGTATTTAGTTGTATGCTCACATGTAACAGGTTTGATATAGTTAGAAGTTCTTTGTCAATGACATTTGCCTTTAATTTTGTGAGTAGAGTAAACTATCTTTTTTTACTTTTTATTTTGCCATATGCACTGTTCATAATGATAAAAACGTAGACTTGATAAAGATTCAGTAAGTATTAAAGATTGTGGATGCAGTTACTAAATCCAAAAGGCTTTAATAAATTATGACTTGACTTTGGACACCATATATAACAAGTGGAAAATGAGCAAAGGTGAAAATGATATTTGCAGCCAACATTGGCAAAATTAGTTTTGGAGAGAAACATCCTGAAAATCAGTGTTGCCTTATTTCTTCTCTCACCATTGTTTGTCTTGGAAGTTGTAGTTACATTTCAGAGCAAGTGCTTTTATTAGCTTTACTAGTTCTTTTGTCACTTCTGCAAAGTGACACCACATCCCAATCAAAGGGCCTTCTTAAGATTAGCAGTCACGTACAGAGCCTTAGGCTTAACTAAGCAAATTAATCTTATACTCCAGTTAGACTTACAGTACAGTTAATTAAACCCAATTGAAAAGTTGACACTTTTGAACAATTATTAACATCTAGTGCTTAAATAACAATTGCTCATGATGATAAAGCTCAATGATGCAAAAAAAAAATTATTTATTTCAAACCATCTAGCACTAGCATGACAACATTTAGCAATGAAATTCCTACTTTACAAACATAAGTTCCCATTACATCAACAAGCTCAGATAAACAAAATTCGGAGTGAAACATAATATTCAGAAGTACTAGTTCTTTTCGCAACAGCATCGCAAAGCTCAAAAATTTCTAAACTGGAAGACCATCAAGCCTCTCATCATAACTGGAAATTTCAAACCCATTGGGAATGATATACAGACCCCTTGCACCAAGGGAGACCCCTTCAACATCACATGACAATGAGTACATTCAGCCCTTTGCCTGGTCTTCATGTAGCTCAGAATATAGCATTTTATAGAGGGCATGTAAAGTGAATAATAGCTAGCACTGAAAAATAACAGCATTAGCTACACAAGCAATAAGGCATTTTTCCAATCAGATGCTCAATCAATAAGGAATTTTTTTCCAAGCAACAAAGCCACCACAAATTAACTTTCTAGACCAGTCTTTTGATAATTGCAACTTGCAAGAAAATATTTCCATTATGCTAGACCCTTGGTTAAAAAAGCATTAAATCCTCCCTGCAAGTTCTACTTGCTGCTTGCTGCTTCTAAAAATCTGCCTGCTGCTTTGAAAATTCAGTAATACAAATAAAATCTGCTGCATTGAAAAAAAATATGTTGCTTTGACTGCAAAACTCAGTAGTATAGAAAACTGCAAGATTGAAGCTGCCAGAATGAAAAATCTGTTGCTTTGAAAACTCAGTAATACTAAAAAAATTCTGCTGCATTGGAATAAACTCTTTGCTGCTTTGACAGCAAAACTCGACAATACAAAACACCACTTTGCAGAAACCCAATTTCATTCCCATTAATTTGAACCTCAAAACTATTATCTTTGACAGTAACCAACCGCTCAAACCTGGCAACAGGGCAATCCCATTCCCACTTGCTAATTTTAATAAAGCTAGATAACTTGGCCAATCTACAAAACTCCTAGAGTTATAGCTAATTTAATGGCCGAATTTTTGGTTCAATGGTCACTTTGCAGAAACCAGAAAGTAAAAGAACATGTCAAAATTAAAACATGGCCACTTTTACTTTGTAGAAACCCAATTAAAAAAAAAAAAAAAAATTAAAACCCTAGGTTTCAAACATTAAATCTACCTAGAATAAGAGGAAAAGAGCAAATGAAAGTAAAAGAAAAATCAAAATTTCATGCTCAGAACATCTAAATTAGCTCACCAAGTAAAGAGAAATCTGAACGGATTCAAGACCAAAATGTTCCCAAACACGAATCTGTGGGTCTCCTTCTTCCAGAATCCATCGGTCTCCTTCCTCTGTGTTCTTGCACAAACAAAACCCAATTGATTCTCGGTTTAGAATGGACGAGTAAGCGTGAGAAAGAGAGTGTGGGAGAGGAGTGTTTGATTTGATTTCTTGTTAAATTTTTGGACAAACATGTTAGACTAACGGAATATTTAGAGGTGGGTTACGGAGCATAGATGGAATGAACCATAGGTGGGTAAAGTGTCAAAAATGAAATCACGAGTAGGCAAATTAAATTAGAGGCAAACTACAAGTGGGTAAAGTGTAATTATCCCTAATAATAATAAAATACTAGAGCCCCACGTTGATGTTAGTGTATTAGTTACACTTGAACACTCCTTGTTTCAGTTACACACAAATAAAAGGGCCCCACGTTAGTGTATTAGTCACACTTTTGATAAGGATATTGTGTAGAGCCCCACGTTACCACGTTGATGCCAGCCACACTTGCACGAGCTAATATACCCTGTACCCGGCATATATGCCGGGTACAAGATATAAAAATCGCACTTGCACAGTGGGTTTTTCTAGTGTGTGACATATATATATATATATATATATATATATATATATTATATGTAATTGTAGTGGCAATTTTTTTTTAACTGTGATGTTAAATTATAATTGTGATAACATGAGAAAATTGTGAAATTAGTTTTCTAATTTTCAGTATAATTATGCATGTTTTTAATTTTTGAATTAATTTATGATGTCTTTTTAACATATTGTGATATGATTGAATTGATATTATATGAATGCATTATGTGATGAATATGTGTCCAAAGGATTTATGAGACTCTTTGGCTCATCTCTATAGTTAGAGATTATATTGGTAATTTATACAACATGTATATTTTTATTTATTGTTATTGTGAATGGATAAGACAATTTTTGAAATTATTTGGTAACTTGACATCCCCAATTTTTAATTACAAATAGAATCTTTGTAGTAGGATACTTGAATATGTAATTTTTTGGGCCAATGTTTTTTGGCAATTATTTGGGCCATTGTTTTTGGCAATGTAATTTTAAGGCTATGTAATTTAATTTTGGAAGCCATGTAAGGGGATGTGTTTCACGGTTACCTATAATTTTCAAATTTTGTCTTAGCATGTTGTATGAAATTACCAATAGGGCTTATAGTGGAGCCCATGCACAATGTGTTGTGCACAAAGATGTATGGACACATGTTATATGTATGATTTAATATGTGGATGGTGTGATGTTTTATTCTTCACAAAAATTTTATTTAAAATCAATTAGATGTGTTATTCCAATTTACATAGTGAGAGATGATTATGAGCTTAGTGAAATTTTCGATCTTACTATGTAGAAAGGAATATCACAGTCTAGTTGGATTTTTGGAAATAAAATTTAAAAATGTAAGTGCTAATGTCAACTTGTGTAATGAATGTAGTGAACATGGCCACTAAGAATGTAGTTGCTGATCTAATTAAGGGAGAGAAACTAGATGGAACGAACTATGATATGTGGCATAGAAAAATTCAATAATTGCTTAATGAACAAGAGGTCCTTGAAACCCTAACCAATGTAATGATGCAACCTGAAAATGGGAATACTACCCAACATCGCCGTTAGAGGCCTATGAGTCTTGGGTTAAGAAAGATCGTTGTGCACGCTTCACTATGCTGAGTAGCATGCACAATGATCTTATTGGGGAGTTTGAGAACTACCCAAATGCCCAAGAGATGTGGAACCAGCTTAAGATTGCCTATGGAGGGACTTCAGCAACTAGGTTGCGAGCTCTTACTTTGAAGTTTGAGCAATATGTTATGGATTCAAAGCATAGCATAGCTGAACATCTAAGGACAATGTCTGCATTGATCCGTGACCTAAAGGCTGCTGGCAATAATCTTTCTGATGAACAACAGGTCACAGCGGTGATACGTTCATTGCCTGAATCTACTTGGGGGCAAATGAAGCTTGTTTTGACACATAGTGAGAATATCAAGACTTTTGCTGATATTTCTCGTCATCTTGAGCTTGAGGCAGAGTGCATGGGAGCGCATCAAAACACCCTCCTTGTAGCCTAATCTGGGCAGCAGAAGGCATTCAGGCCTAAATGCAAAGGACAAGGGAGGAATGCCAAAGGAGCTGGTAACCTTGGGCCTAAAGAAGGCAAGATAGCAAAGCGCCAAAAGGGCAAGCGTGCTAAGAAGGACAAGGCAAAGATCAAGTGCTACAACTGTGGTAAGAAGGCTCACTTCACTTGTGAGTGCACTGAGCTGAAGAAGGTATCCATTCTTAACAACTCTGCTATTACTTATGTTTGTACACATGTTTTTGTTGCTCATACTATTCCTGGGTGGATTGTAGATTCAGGAGCAACCAAACATATAGCTAGAGATAGAGTTGGGTGTGTGGATTACAAAAAGATACCAACAGGCACACTGTACGTTATTTTGGGTAACGAAGCTCAAGAAGAAGTCATAGGAGTTGGAACCTACCAACTCAAATTGCGTTTGGGACGTACGTTACTTCTTCATGATGTGCTTCATGCACCTGGTGTCCAATGTAATCTATTTTCAGTACTTACTATGCTTAGACTTGGATTTAGTTTCCGTTTTGATGGTCCTCAGTTGGATTTTTATTTAAATAAAACCTTGTATGGGCATGGTTATTTATCTAATAATTTCTTTATGTTGGATTTAGATCATTCCTCTTTTTCTTTTATTGCTCATAATGATGATATTTCTGATTCTGTAATGTGGCATGCTAGACTTGGACACATAGGAAAAGATAGATTGGCTAGACTAGCTAGAGAAGGCCTATTGGGGTCTATCACTAATGTAAGCCTACCTATGTGTGAACCTTGTCTAGCTGGAAAGGCCTGTAGGAAGCCTTTTGGTAAGGCTCCAAGGGCAACTTATCCTTTGGAATTAGTCCATTCGGACATATGTGGACCTATGAATGTTAAGGCACGCCATGATGCCTTTTATTTTCTCACATTTATAGATGACTATTCACGTTTCAGTTATGTCTACCTGATCTCCCATCGCTTTGAAGCATTAGATTGCTTTAAGCGCTTTGTGGCAAAGGTTGAGAATCAGAAAGAAAGGAACCTAAAGGTTTTTCGAACTGATAGGGGTTGTGAATATTTGTCTAAACAGTTTCAGGAACTGTGTGAGGAAAAAGGGATACGCATGTAATTGACGATTCTTGGTATTCCACAACAAAATGGTGTTGCAGAGAGAAGGAATCGTACTATATTAGAGATGGTTAGATCGATGATGGCGCAAGCTAACTTACCAATTTCGTTTTGGGGAGATGCGTTGTTAACTGCTGCCTACATCCTTAACCGTGTGCCTTCTAAGTCAATTCCCACAACACCATATGAGTTATGGACTGGTGCAAAACCCAATTTGGAGAACTTGCGGCCTTGGGGTTGTGCAGGTTTTGTTCACAGTACTTCCTATAAGTATGGGAAATTGGGCCCTAGAGCAATTAAGAAAATCTTTATAAGATATTCAGAAAGCTCAAAGGGGTATGTGATGTATGGTGAACATTTTGATGGTGGAATGACAGAGATAGAGTCTCGTGATGTCAACTTCATTGAAGATGATTTTCCAAGCATCAATGAAGCAAAACAAGATTTTTAGCTTTATGAGCTGCAAGAACTTGAAGGTGTCATACCATCTTTGGGCGAGGGTGGAGAATCACAACTTCATCCTGAAATCGCCAAAGGTAGTGGGAGTGATTTTGCTCCTAGTGGGAGCAAACCACTAGATAGTGACACACAAGGATCCAAGGTACGTAGAAGTGAATGTGGAACTATTCCCCGTCGTCATTTTGAGATTGATGGGGAATCTTTTATATGTGATTCACTAGACCTTGATGAGCCTACTTCCTATGAGGAAGCATTAGCTTCACCTGCTTCACATGAATGGATAATTACTATGAGGGATGAGATGCATTCTATGGCAAAGAATCAAGTTTGGGAGTTGGTTAACCTTCCGCCTGGGCGCAAGACCATTGGAAACAAGTGGGTTTTAAAAATAAAGCGCAAGGCAGATGGATCAATTGACAAATATAAGGCTCATCTCGTGGTGAAAGGCTATATCCAAAGAGAAGGGGTAGACTATGATGAGACTTTCTCCCCAGTGGTGAGATTTGTCTCTATTCGCCTTATTCTAGCTATTGTTGCACATTTGGATTTGGAACTCTTCCAAATGGATGTAAAGACTGCATTTCTCAATGGAGAACTAGACGAGGAGATCTATATGGATCAACCTATTGGCTTTGAGGTCAAGGAACAAGGGTGCAAAGTGTGCCGCCTTAAGCGTTCCATTTATGGCCTAAAGCAAGCGTCTAGACAGTGGTATTTCAAATTTCATAAGGCTATTATTTCGATTGGTTTCGAAATGATGGAAGAAGACCATTGTGTGTATGTCAAACGATCAGGAAAGAGTTTACTTATCCTGTCTTTATATGTGGACAACATTTTGTTGGCTGGAAATGATATGGAGATGATTGTCACCACCAAAAGGTGATTGTCCTCTATTTTTGAAATGAAGGACATGAGAGAGGCTAATTATGTGCTTGGAGTTAAGATCTTTAGGGATTGCTTAAAGAAGCTTCTTGGTTTGTCTCAAGAAACTTACATAAAGACGATCTTAGAGCGATTTCATATGCATAATTCCAAACCTATAAACACTCCAATTGAGAAGGGACATACATTAAGCCTTGAAGATTGCCCTAAATCAGAAAAGGAAAAGAGAGAAATGGCAAGAGTTCCTTATGCAAGTGCAGTTGGAAGTCTGATGTATGCTATGTCGTGTACTTGACCAGACATTTGTTTTGCAGTTGGTATGGTTAGTCATTATCAAAGTAATCCCGGACCTGTTCATTGGCAAGCAGTTAAGAGGATTTTTCGATACATTCGTGGGACATTGGATCTCATTCTTTGCTATCAGGGTGGAGATTTGAGATTAAGAGGTTATTCTGATGCTAACTGGGCCAGTGATAGAGATGAGCGCAAGTCCATTACAGGTTATGCATTTCTACTTAGTGGTACAGCTATCTCTTGGTGCAGTAAGAAACAGTCTTGCATTGCTTTGTCCACAATGGAGTCTAAGTATGTTGCTTGTTCAGCAGCAGCACAAGAAGCTGTTTGGTTAAAGAGATTTTTCCAAAGCCTAAGGGTGACATCTCTTGCAGATGAAGCTGTAAAGATGTATTGTGATAATATGGCAACCTTGTCTCATGCTAAAGATCCTAAATATCATAGCGAAAGCAAACACATACAGATTCGTTATAACTACATTCGACTTGCTATTACACAAGGAGAGGTGATCCTCCAAAATATCTCCACTAGCAGGATGGTGGTTGATCCACTTACAAAAGCCATTGCTAGAGATGCCTTTCAGGCTCATGTTAGGAGTTTGAGACTTTGTAGGATTTGATATGTTTTTTGGATACTTTATGGACACTTATGTTTATTCATACTTTATGCAATAATGATGTTATTCATTTTGATTCATCTTGTGATGTGATTGATATTGCATACTGAGCACACATTATTTGAGAATATGTCACCAGGCTTAGATCAGTCTACTCACATAGACGATTACCCTAGTGCTTGAGTAGCGAGTAGGATGAGACATAGTGATCACTTTGTTTTTCTATAAATCAAGTAAGTGATCATCTTAACGCTTAGGGAGGCGTGCAAGATAATGTAATGAATGTTGCCTTAGCTAGGCTAAGATGAGACTTATGGGAGTCGCACTTGAAGTGTATCCACAACTTCATGAAGCCTGAATAAAGCCAAATGTGAGATCTTGGACAGGAACTTGATGTGTAACTGTGCTAAGAAACTCAGGTTGGTTACTTTTGTGGCAATTGGACTAAAATTTGTACGGTGTTTAAGTGTGACAAGCCCAGTTGAGTGGGAGCTCCACCATAGCATACAAATTATACTGTATGTGCTATAGCCGACTAATTAAGGGAGTGATTGGATAGATCCCTACTCCGTCACTATGTGAGCCCTAGTCGACCATTATATGGTCCATTCTGTGCCCTTTTTCGACCTAGAACTATGTCATGAAGTGAATGTTTGATGTCGCTACTTTAGCATGTCATCTCAGGGCCATGATATATACGGTCTCGCGGAGCATGTCTAGGAAAGCGGTCAAGTGTAAATGAATTGACATGAGTGTTTGGGGAAGATTATTTAGAACACACCATTTATTTTATGGCTCATAGCCCGGGCGATTATGAGGAATTTGTTTTTCAACATAATCATGAGCATATTATATGGTATTGGATCAAGTTTTGAACTCATGAGGGATTAAAGAAACTTTGAAAGTTCAAAATGGGTATGAAACACCCTTGAACGTTTAGACCCCAAATAATAAAATTACCAATTCAAGCATTATATCAAACAACTAATGTGCGGAACATGATAACAAGCTTATAACAGAATTGATAAACAATCTAAGCCAAATATAAATACATCCACAACAGTAAATATAAGATAAAGATAATGGGAAAGAAGATGCAAACACACTGACAACACACGATGTGTTATCGAAGAGGAAACCGAAGTCCTCAGCGTAAAACCTCTCCGCCACCCTCCAAGCGGTGATAAAATCCACTAAAGAATATAGTTGGGATACATGAACAGCAGAAGACCCTCCAAGCCTAATCTACCCAAGTACCTAAGCCCTCCAAGCTTCTTGCTCTAACGAGGTTACGCCAAACCTATTTCTTCTTTAGCTTCCCGGATTCCGCTACTTGACCATAGCATCAACCAATGTATATTGGTTCCTTCCCAAACTGCTTCCCTAAGCACCAAATGGACCTTCTCACAGATGTGGGTGTGGTGAGATAAGGATTTGGTAAAAGACCTCTCAAGGGTATGACAATGGAGAGGAAGAGAGTAGAGGAATTTGAACAGTCTCTAAGGTAAAAATCGGGGATGAGGCAATCTTTTTTTTCTTTAGAGTTTCTCTCACAAAATTCTCTCTGGAAGCTCTCTCAATTTAGTGGGTATAAGGGTGTATATATAGTAGGGTGAGAAGGGAATGCGAAACGTCAGTTTTTGCCAAACAGGGTTAACTCGCGGCTTGACCTCGCGGCTTGTCCAAGTCGTGAGTTCCAGTCGTGACGTAACGGCCTGGACAGCCTGGAACTTTTGTCCTGTAGCGTGACAGTTGGTGCGACCCTTCAGCTTCCCAGTGTGCCTTTCACGTGCCAGAGTTTGGCGGCTTGCCAGTCGCAATCCACCCGCGAGCCCTAGTCGCGAACCTTTGTTTTTCTTGCACACTCTTGATCTTTTCTTCACATCTTCTCACACACTACCCTTACAATTTTCTCACCTAAATACAGGGTTACTAAGTGCTAAATTACAAGCAAATTGGTCACGGAATAAAGCCAATTAGATGGTTGATTAAATTCAACCTTACAATCTCCCCCTTTGGCTATTCCGTGACAAAACCCTAAAACAAACTCTAGACTTAATGCGTGAGTTGGGAACAGTTGGAAAACTCACTCACACCTAACTCTAGAATCTGTAAAGCTCTTGAACATATGAATAAGTAACTCTTGAAACACAATAACATAACAATATCATTGTATGCAGAAAACTTAATAAGCATATGGAGCAAAGTAAGCATGATCAAGCAAAAATGAACATAAGCACAAAAGCAATAATTCATGGCAAGATCAGCAACAGTAGTCACTTAAGCAAAAGTGATTACTATGTTCATTCACACAGGAAATGAACATCCGGACATGCAAAACTGATAAACTCAATTGAAGAGAATCATTTGTAAGTCCAACACTCAACCAATGCATACAAACATATATGCATTTAGGAACAATCCTACAAGGGCACAAGAGTGTTGTACTTAAGATAATGCAAGGCATTAACAAGTACCAAAACACAAAGCATAAAGGTTGCATAAGCAAAGATTTGCAAATACATGGCACAAACCATAAAAGCCTACAAACATGTAAAAGTGCTAGAAACAACCCTCAAAGCTTACAAAAGCAACAATGGGTACAGAATAACACCCTAAAGAGCTAAAGCTGAAAAACATCATACAATATATATGCTGAAATAAACAACTACCACCACAGTATTTTGAGTTAACAAATTTTTATATTCAGAAAGAAATCTAAAAAGGAATGATGAAGAAATCTCCCCCTCAAAACGAGCACTCCCCCTCAAGAGCTGCCCCCAAAAGTTCTCCCCCTTTTTGACCGGAATGGCCAAAGGGTCATAGTTGCAGCTTTGGAAAAATGCCATCAACTTAAGCTGCTAACACATCAATTTGGTCCTGCATGACAACCAGTCTCTCCGACTGCTCTTTCTGGCCATCTCTGAGGGTCTTTTCCATTTCCTTAAGACATTTGTGAAGGTTATCAAAGAGCATTTGCAACTTGTCAGGCGGAGGAGCAGACTGTGGTTGTGTAGTGCCTGGTTGCTGTGACGCATGGATGGTATGAACAGGTGAAACTTGCTCAGGAGTAGAGGAAGTAGCAGAAAATAGATGTGCACTCTTTGGAGCTTTAGATGAATGACTCCTGCTGGCCTGTAGAGTGAACATAGAGATTGGTCGAGGATGAGCAATCATGTTCCCAATTGAGGGAGGAGTAACACCTTCACGTAGAACGAACTTCATAATAAGACTACAGAATGGAAGGCATCCTCGTGCTACTGTTCTGGTTGCTGTCTTTCTTATGATGTGAAAAATATGGGCACAGATGTCAATGGTGGTGCCTGTGATGAGATCACATAGAAATTGAGCCCTTCCAAGGTTTATATACACTGTGTTGGTCAACGGATAGAGGTTTGAAAACATAATCAGCTTCAGTGTTGTCAAATCAGGTGAAAACTTGGTAGTACTAATTGATGTGCCGGTGCTTGAAATGTCATGGTCAGGACCAAGAATTTGGAGAATGTCCTGAATCACTGGAGTACGATCATCATACGGAGTTAGGTCAGCATCCGCGGGTCGTGTGATTTGGAGAAGTTCAGCTATGGTGTCTGGATTAATGATGAACTCCGTTCCTCTTACCAGACAATGTAGTTCAGTCTCAAGATCAACTGTGTTGGCGAAACATTCCTTCACTAGTTCAATCATCGGATCATCAAAATTTCTGAATAATGCTACCCAATCTTTTGCCTCGAAGATCCTAGGGACAAAAGTTGTGTCCAAAGTGTCAAATCTGACCACCCGTTCCACTATAGGAGTTCCCCGGTCAAAAATGCTGGAGTAGGCATCTAGGTGCTGAGGAGTTCTGAACAACTCAATATTGAGTTCAGTAGATGGCTGTGAGGAAGACCGTGTTCTTTTTGCAACACGCACTGTTTCTTCTTCTGACATCACCTCTTTTCCTTTAGAGGATTGTCGAGACATCTGTAAGAGAGCAAACACACAGCAAAGTACCAAATGCAATATCATAGGAAATCAAACATTAGATTACTTAGTGTCGGTTAAATAGTGACAAGAGTTTTCACAAAATCACAACAACAAAATATTAACGACACTAACAACAACACGGAACTCCAGACAAAATGAGTACAAGTAACATCTCTGAGTAAAAACTCACAAGATTACTCATGACAAAATGCCAAGAGCGAGATATGAAGGATGCAACACAATCTTGACCACATCATATATCACAGTCTCTCAATAAACAAACACGTGAAGACACATAAGAACCACAGCATAGTGAAGATAAAACCATCAAAACACATCCACACCAAACCCATTAAAACTCATCAAAACAGGGACACTTTTTACACCAAAAAGATACATGAACCAAGTACAATGAAGGAAGATAGAAAGAATCCATACCTTTCTCTTGCTGTTTGATGAAGACATGATGTAAAAATTTAGAGCTTTTTCAAAGGAACACGGAGTGTTGAGAGAGAGATTTTGAGAAGAAGATGAACAGACACTGAACTTCGAGGGAAAAACAAAAAAAATTTTAAAACTGTCTTCAAAACACAAAACACGCGTTTTTCGCGACTTAACCAAGTCGCCAGTAAGTTGCCAGGACAAGCCGCGAAACACTGTGAAGGTAAGATTCTAGAAAAAATCTTCCAAGTGTTTTTCGCGATTGGAAGGTCTACCTGCGAAGGAGTTGCGATCTGAGCCGCGAAAATGTCTGAGTAACCCTCGCGATTGGACTTTCCACCCGCGAAAAAGCTGCCAAAATGAGCCGCGAATAGTGCAAAACTCAAATTTTGAAAAAAATTTCCAAGTCTTTTTCGCTACAAGAGTACTGACTCGCCAGTGAGCCGCGAAGAATCTCTGAGTGATCTCGCGACTGGGACATGCGACTGGGCCAATCCGCAACTTAGTCGTCAAAACAGGGCAACACTGTTTTTGAAATTTTTGACAATTTGCAGAAACAAAGTACTTTCCAAAAACAAAACAAAACACTCAAAAATCTTTTTGTGTTTGATCAACAAAGATTGAGCATGTGAAAACACATTTAATCAAGTACAATCACACAAATGAATATGACATTCATTGAACATAGACTTGTGTGTTGTGTGTGCATATCGAAAATGAGATAGTCCTTAGTCCAATGTGAAACTTCAATGATCAATTCAATCAAGGCATACACAACTAGCACTAGATAATGTGACCTATCTCAATTATAGAAACATGCATATATGACCTCCCACAAGTACTTGATAACAATTCTTTGAAGCTTTTCATTTGACTCCATATTCAACATATCATTTGCAACTTTTGAGCAAAGAAAATCTCATTGTGAGATAGATGCCTGAAATTTTTGATATTTCAATTGATGAGTTAGCCTTTGGCTTTTTGAACATCACACATTTTATTTTGGTCGCTTTCCCTTTTTCCTAGTCAAATACTAGTGTGTGCGACAGGTTTTTGCAGCTCTATATCTCTTTTCATTTGGAGATTTACATTTAGAGAGCTCTTTTAAAGCATAAAAATAAAAGGTGGGAAGATATATAGGCATGAGTCTATGCATGTCTCAAGATCAACAAAACCATTCACTAATCATTCATGACAAGGTTGAAGATCTATTTACAACAATCACATAGATTTCAGAATTTCTTCCACAATGATATGAGTGCATGAGAGACAAGCTAAGCTCGTTAAATGCACAAAGCCATAAGTACAAAGGTACAAGGCAAAACATGCTTGGAGACAAAAACTCAACAAAGTGAACAAACTTTTTGGATTTTCAACTTTTTATGTGTTTTTGGATTTTTGACACAAAAACAGTAGAAGAAAGATAAAAAAAAAATAAAAGTATTTTAAACACAAACAAACCACAAATTAAACAAATGCTCAAAAACACAAAGCAAATAACCAATCTTATCCACAAAGTATAGGAAAAATTGATGCATGGACATGTTATAATGCTTATGCATGAGAAGCCTTTGTCACCCACACGTCACGTGCGTTTGGGTTGATATCCTCGACGGATCGGGTACGAGAGTTAGGACTTTCAAACCTCCTGTTGAAGCTTTCCAAGCAAGTGGTGAAGGCGCCAATCATTTTCATCACGTCCGTCATTCCGGGATCACGGTTTTGGCTCCTTGATCGCTCACCACCCCAAGACCTCAAGTCATTTCTTCTTCCTCGTGACCGAGGTACACTCGCATTGTTGTCTGCTCTTAGCTTTTGACAGTTGGGTCTAGTGTGTCCTTGCAGTCCGCAATAGTGACAAATATAATTTATTCTAGGACCCTGCTGCTGTCTTGGAAGAGATCTTCCTCTAGCTCCAAATCTGACTTCAAATTGATTTTGGGACTTGTTAAACACCCGTTGATTAGCCACATTCTTTTTCTTCTCGGCCTCAACTATCTCTGGAGTAGGCTTATCAACAGCCGTCTCTTTGGTTTTCACAAACTTTACTTCCTTGGTGACTTTGGTTGATGAGCTGTTCCCTCCGGTATATCCCAATCCGGACTTGTCTGAGGCATGTTTTTGGGATGAAATAACATCATCTAGCTTCTTGGAGGAGATCCTATCTACCTTGGCATGAGCTTGTACTACCTCTTACTCAAGGAATCTCACTTTAGTGTAAGCTTCTAATAGCTCACCATTAAGTGTTTCAATTTCACATTTAGCTTCCTTATATCATGCCAGGAGACTTTTGTAATCTTCCTCAGTTCTCTTCATCTTCTTGATGGCTGCATTAACCACCTTAGCATATTCACCGGTCTTCTCAAGGAGTGAGTTGTAAGTCTCTTGCAATCCCACTGTTTCTCCAACTTCCTCATCTTCAGACTCCTCGACTATTCCCATAGACTCCAAATCAGAATGTTCCCCAAGCTCCTTCACAAGTGTACCCAACTTATCCAAGGTCTCCATATGTGCAATGGTCATGAAAGCGGAGTAATTTCCTTCTCCGTCACAGCTATCTTCAGAGTCAGAATTTGATGAATCAGCATCACTCAAAGTTGTGGCATAGACCTTTCCTTTTGTCTTCAAATAATTGGGACATTCCTTTTTGAAGTGTCCATGTCCATTACACTCGAAACACACAATGTCCGAGGAAGATTGAGACTCCTTCCCTTCTTTCCTCGTAAACTCTTTCCTATCACCTCTTGAAGATGAAAATTTCCTATCGTTGAATGGTTTTCCACTGTTCTTCATCTTCAGGAATTTTCAGAAGTTTTTCGCCAGATATGCTACTTCCTTCTCCACTCCATCTTCTTCCGAAAGGTCATGAAATGCTACTCTCTCATTAATTGTTTTAAGAGCGAGTGATTTGCTCTTCTTCTGAGAGGGCAGGGACAATTCATATGTCTGCAGAGAACCAACCAGCTCTTGAACCTTGATGTCGTCAAGATCTTTGCTCTCTTCAATGGCTGTAACTTTGGGCCGGAAACTTTCTGGTAGCGATCGGAGGATTTTCCTTACAATCTTTGAGTCCTCCGTCTTTTCCCCCAAGTTAAATTTACCAACAACCACTTCGTTCAACTTGCTGTAGAACGAATCAAATGACTCTTCCTCATTCATCTTTAACTCCTCAAAGCGAGTGGTCAACATTTGAAGTTTTGTGTCCTTCACTTTCTTAGTTCCCTCATAGGTTGTCTCTAGAATTTCTCATGCTTCCTTAGCAATGGAGATGTGAGAAATCCGGTGGAATTCTTCTGGAGAGACACCGCAGAAAATAGCATTCAATGCCTTGCTATTTGTATTTGCCGCTGCAAGAGCAGCCTTATCCCAATTTGCCTTAGGAGCCTTCGATTTAGTCCAACCTATCTCAACTGCATCCCACACAGTCTCATCCATAGAACACAAAAACGCCATCATTCGGACTTTCCAAAATGCATAATTATTACCATAAAAAAATGGTGGAACATTGAGAGATTGAGACCTATCCATCTCAACAAGGGGTCAAGGATCACACTTAGGTATTAAAACCACAACAAGTGTACCCGCTCTGATACCAAATGAAAGTTCAAAATGGGTATGAAACACTCTTGAACGTTTAGACCCCAAATAATAAAATTACCAATTCAAGCTTTATATCAAACAACTAATGTGCGGAACATGATAACAAGCTTATAACAGAATTGATAAACAATCTAAGCAAAATATAAACACATCCACAACAGTAAATATAAGGCAAAGATAACGGGAAAGAAGATGCAAACACACTGACAACACACGATGTGTTATCGAAGAGGAAACCGAAGTCCTCGACGTAAAACCTCTCCGCTGCCCTCCAAGCGGTGATAAAATCCACTAAAGAATATAGTTGGGATACATGAACAGCAGAAGACCCTCCAAGCCTAATCTACCCAAGTTACCTAAGCCCTCCAAGCTTCTTGCTCCAACGAGGTTACGCCGAACTTATTTCTTCTTTAGCTTCCCAGATTCCGCTACTTGACCATAGCATCAACCAATGTATATTGGTTCCTTCCCAAACTGCTTCCCTAAGTACCAAATGGACCTTCTCACAGACGTGGGTGTGGTGAGATAAGGATTTGGTAAAAGACCTCTCAAGCGTATGACAATGGAGAGGAAGAGAGTAGAGGAATTTGAAGAGTCTCTAAGGTAAAGATTGGGGATGAGGCAATCTTGTTTTTCTCTAGGGTTTCTCTCACAAAATTCTCTCTGGAAACTCTCTCAATTTAGTGGGTATAAGGGTGTATATATAGTAGGGTGAGAAGGGAATGCAAAACGTCAGTTTTTGCCAAATAGGGTTAACTCGCGGCTTGACCTCGCGGCTTGTCCAAGTCGCGAGTTCCAGTCGCGACGTAACGGCCTGGACAGCCTGGAACTTTTGTCATGTAGCGTGACAGTTGGCGCGACCCTTCAGCTTCCTAGTGTGCCTCTCACGTGCCAGAGTTTGGCGGCTTGCCAGTCGCAATCCACCCGCGAGCCCTAGTCGCGAACCTCTGTTTTTCTTGCACACTCTTGAGCTTTTCTTCACATCTTCTCACACACTACCCTTACAATTTTCCCACCTAAATACAGGGTTACTAAGTGCTAAATTACAAGCAAATTGGTCACGGAATAAAACCAATTAGATGGTTGATTAAATTCAACCTTACAAACTTGATTAGGTGTGATCAAATAATCTGGGGCATAGACGAGATAGTATGAGTGATATACTATGTTAGTTTAGATGGTGACTTAATATAGTACTCCTACCCTACACCTTCTCGTCAAGTCGCACACTCTATTTTTTTGTATAAAGAGAGGATTGGACAAGAGATTGAGAGGAGCCAGTTTTGACTGTAGTACCCAGTGTGGACGAGTGGAAGATGTTAGAAATTGGGCTGGTTTTGATCCAACCCATAAACCATGGCCCATGGATCGTCCACATGGATTATCTGATAAGTAAGTTTAAATTTAAATTAACTGATATTTGTATGAGTTATCAATATCAGTAGTGGGGTAATTTAAACTTAATAGATATTGATATGGGTTATCAATATCAGTGGTGGAGTAATTTGAAACTTAAAAGATGAGATCTTTTAGGGATCACATATATTTGATAGTAAGTGAATCTCTACTAGTATTTAAATATTGCTACATCAGTCAGATAGGGGTTAGACACAGTGAGTGAACATACGTATAGTTTTGAGTGCTCTCTCAAAATAAGCCATCTCTCTGGGATATCATCTATTGTTCCCTAGAATTTGGAGCGTGGAAATTAGGAGAGACTCTAGTAGCCTTTCCTGCGACTTGGAGGTGTTCCACAAAGGAGATCATGAGAAGTTTGTAAAGCAAGCAAAGAACAAGATCCGGCAATTTGGTGATCTGTTCTAGTAAAGGTATGTGTCTATATGACCTTTAGTAAAGTATATATTTTTTCAACAAAAACAATTCAGGTTGAGCCTTGCACTAGAAGGTTCACCCTTAGTACATCTACCTTAAATATTAGGGGGGTCAAATGGGTGGGTTTAGGATGGGCATAATTGAGTTGGATATATAAAACTCATTTACTTATTAAAACCCATTTAATTAATTTCTTCTAACCCAAATCCAACCAAACCCAATTATTATGGGTAAACCCCAACTCACCTAATTACCCAATTATCAAAATTACCAAAATGCCATTAAAGTGAAAACTCTAACACTTTCTTGGATTCCCTTTTCCACTTTCTCTAATCTTCACTCTACTTTCCCGGTAAAAAGAAAAAACAAAGAAAAAACTTTTCTTGGATCTAAAATTTCTTTTTCTTCTTCAACAAAATCAAAAGATTAGGATTCTTTCTTTCTTCTTCAACAAAATCAATAGTTGAATTATGCTAAGAACCCAAATAGGATTCATGGGTTTATCCCTAAACGAATAAAAACTGTGACTTTCCTTTGTTTTCTCAGCAACCAAACACAACCCAACCTCTAATTATTAACCCAAAAAAAAAAAAAAAACTAATCAAAGCCAGAAATTCCGATCTTAAAGCCAACCCACAACCACAAAAATAAAACCCACAACAACCCAAGCCAAGAAAATCAACTCATAGCCACAAAAGAAAAACTCAGGTGAGATTAGTGAAAGAAAGAAAAAACTCAAGCGAGATCGGTGAGGAGTGGAGGAAGAAAGAAAAAAAATGAAAGGGAGAAGAGAGATCGGCGCTGGGTAAGCTAGAAGAGAAAGAGACAAAGAGTGGGTAGGCGAGATCGGTGAGGTGGGCACTAGAATCCATAGCCTCCGATCCCATTCTCTTCGCCTTCCTCTCCCCATTCTTCTCCACCACTTCGTTCTCCTCCGCCGCCCTCTCCTCTGAAGGTGGATTTGGAGTGTTTGGAGGGAGATCGGGAAGGAGGTTTCGAATGGAGGAGGCGGATATGGTTCCTAAGAAGCGAGACTCGGTGGTCTCTGTGAGAGCTAGAGAGAGAAAGAGAGAGAGCAAGCGAGAGAGAGAGAAGTGTTTGGAGGCCGAGAAAATGAAGGAAAATGAAACGTCTAAGGGCTTTTAAAAAAAAAAAAATGTTATGGAAAGGGCTGGGTTGAATTTGGGTATATTGTTTTTGGGTCAAATGGGTCTTAATGAGTTTTTAGTTAAAACCCAATAATTACTGGGTTTAATTGGGTTGATGCCCATTTAACTTAACTAATAATTGGGTGAGATTTGGTTCAATTAGAGTGGGTGGGTTTGGGCGGGCAAATAGGTTTGGGCTTACTTTGCCACCCCTAACCTTAATCAAGTTAAGTATGATGGATGATAATTATAAATGATCTTTCAAGCCAATTCACCTTTAGCCAAGCTCAAAGTAATTTAGTTTATTTAAGCTCGGTTTAAGTTATTTTTAAGCTTAACAGTAGTGTTCATTTAGCCTCCGTTTGGATACCAATGAAAAATGAAAATTATTTTGCTATTCAGCTTATTTTTGTTACTATTCATGAGCCCCACTGCACTTTTTGGTACTATTCATGGCCCCACTGTACTATTTCAACTAAGTTTTACCTTCATCTACAATACTTTCAGCAATAAGTGTTCAGTTTCAGCAAAATAAGCGGTATCCAAACAGACCTTTAGGAATAACTTATAAATTGAAAAAGTGGAATTTTAAAAAATAGCACATAAAAGATAAAAATTATCATCGAGTTAATATCAACCTGAGATTAACTTGGTTTACTTAATTAATGGTTCCATAATGATCCCATATCAACCTTCATATATAGTACTTTCAGTAATAAGTGTTCAGTTTCAGCAAAATAAGCTGTATCCAAACAGACCCTTAGGAATAACTTATAAATTGAAAAAGTGGAATTTTAAAAAATAGCACATAAAAGATAAAAATTATCATCGAGTTAATATCAACCTGAGATTAACTTGGTTTACTTAATTAATGGTTCCATAATGATCCCGTATTTCATGATGAATTTTAGATCTCACGTGCTATGATATTGTAAGCATGGAGATGTCGATTCCTTCATATTGATCTTGTGTCCAACAAACTGATGATTTAAACTGAATTAACTTTTCAATTAGTCTCTTCCATACCACATGGTGACATAGTATTAAAATTAACACATTGATCCTTGGATCCTTCTCTTATTTTCTCTCGTGCAAGTATGTTTTATTTAGGGGTAAAACCTAACTTTCGAAATTGCAAGGGAAAAATTGTGATTTAAGAACTTACATGAAGATTTACCACCACCAAACTTTAACTATTTATTTTTTAGGCAAAATGATAAGATATTTAATTTTCCACATATATTGTTCACCATAAGTTGAACTCAGGGCAGGGGTTTTGGAATATAACATTAAACTATAATATAGAACTTGCGACATGTTGATTGGTTAATTAAATAACATATTGTTTATACAAAATTATATAACATATGTGTGTCCAAACTTATAAACTTAAGTTTTTGAGTTAAGTGATGTCTATTTTCAATAAGTAATATTAGCAACTTGATAGTCGCGTGATCCTTGCTACACACTTAGTACACACACCCATAAGTAAGTTTACAATTGAATTAGAGGTGAACTTTATGTTCAAATTTTGAAAGGAGTATTGAGAAGTTCACTCAAGCAAAATCAAGACAGAATTACAATCTTTTTTTGCAAAAAAATAAGGCAAAGAGAACATTTTATTTTCCTAATGACTAGTAAAGGTTATAACAACATTTTAAATGTTATGCCTCTTCACAAGTGACCTTTCAAAGGTTCTTTCTCAATGGGATCTCTTCATTGTTTATAAATAATATTTCATACTTTATTCCCGCAGATTTTGCACATTTATAAGAGAAATTTATTGGATTTTTCAGTTTTGCTAATTGTACAATCCTATTTTAGTTTTATCCTAGAAATGATTTGCTCACAACCCTTTAACAAACTTAGAGAAGTGGGGAAAAATATCATCTTAAAGAGAATGATTAATTTATGCATCTAAGTCTGCTTCAATACTTTATTATTTATTGTTTTCCCTTTAATTCCCCAATAATGGATAGTTGTAGATCTTCACATTATGCATATGATTACGTAATTTTGAAGAACTTAAAAGTTTTTATGAGAAATCTTCAAACAAAATTGTTACAATAAATTTTCTTTCTTAAATTTAAATGGAATAAAAGTTGTGGTTGCACACTTGTGCTCCTATCATTTTTTTTTTTTTTTTAAGTTTTAAAAGTCTCAAAATCAACAACATTGCCGTTTAGGGGGAAAAAAAACCTTTTTTTTTTTTTTGTGTGTGTGTTTAATGTGGGTGTTTAGTTCACAGTTCCCTTCTAGCATGCTTATAAAAAAAAAGGACAAAATTTAGCTACAAAATTTGTTATAGCTTAAAGTTACAAACTCACTTATTTTCCTCTCCCTTACGTGTGTGTTTGTTTCTCAAAAAAAAAAAAAATTAAAGAAGGCAAGATATTTTGTAAATAATGTAATTTGTGGTTGGATTTTGTTTCTAGTGCTCCTTAAAAATAGTTCACCCTCTATATGTCTTGAATGATCTAAAGAGGAAGCAAATAGAAGTAAATTCATCACATATATTAGGAAAAAAAAATACAAAACTTTAATAATATAAAAAATGTAATTTTATCAAGAATCTACAAACATTATGCTGAGAATGTGACATAATTGTTAATAGAGCAACTCTTCTTTCTAAACAAATCTCTCCTTGCAAAACATTACCGAAAGTGGATCATATTGGATGGAAGTGGACTAGAATGGACTGAAGTGATATGGACCAAAATTGATTGTAATGGACTGAAGTAGACCGAAAGGACCGAATTGATGAAAATGAACCAAAGTGGACCGAAATGGACCAAAGTGGACTGAATAGACCAAAATGTTACACTGGTATGGCTTAGCAAGAACGTAGCAACAATAAATATTACGCTTCACCTTTCAGATATTATATAGATGAATTTACCTTTTATTTCTTAATTTGATTGTTCGAAGGAACATAATTATATGTTTAAACTATTGATGAAGTATCATTTCCTCTCGCTTGCATATTTTTTAGATGTTTATATTTTGAGTTTGCTGCTGTTTATGTAACGGCAATATTACTAGTAAAGATAAAAGTCTAGTTATATTGCTGAAATTTTTATAAATTGAATTGCAGTAATAATGCTACTTGTTGAGGAAACATATGGCTGCCCAAAATTAGTCTATTGAGGATCTATATTCTATTTCAAAAATTTGGAACTAAGGTAATTTGCTTGTAATAAGTTTACTTGTTGGGGGCATTGACGCAAACACGTTAGGATTAAAATATGTATCTATCTTTGATGTCCACCAAAAAGGCTATGATAGATGTGGACAAATGCTTCTTGATATGTCTTAAACCTTAAGGCTATTACAATCCGTTTGATGTTATGCTGATTTTTTTAACCAATTGTGTTAAGGAAATATCAGCATGTAGATATCTCCTCTTGAACCCATTTGACGGGGCTCTAGGTTGTAGTGTATATAAAGCACTTGACAAATTAATAGTTTCATATATAGAGCAGAATAGAAGAGAGCACCCGATCCTTGGGATGCTTTAGGAGACTTCGGTCAGATTGTTAGTGACAAAAGCCATGGAATATTTTGATATGTGATTAAGATTTTATGAATATATGTAGTAATTTGCTTGATAGATTGTTATAATCTTCATATTTTTTACTTTTTTTTAGTCAAACTCATGACTATTTGCCTAGAAAACCACCAGTTGAAGCTACATGGCTACACCCACAAAGCCGCCAAACCTTGTAACCAGCAAATCCAGCACTAGTAGATGCTATACGCCTATACCTTGAATGTACACGGCTACATCCACAATGCTGCCAAACCTTCTGATAATTACAAATTTTTAGAACATTGTATTCTAAAGAATGAGACTACTTATTGCAGGCTCCATGACATTAAAAAGGATCTCTTTTCATTTAAATCCTCAATTTCTCTCCCATTTTAATCTGGATGTAATACACATGATTTTTTTTTTAAAACTAAAAAATCCAATGGTATTTGACAACCATTTTTTATTTTTTATTTTTTTTTTAAAAAGAACACTGTAATATTATTCAAAAAAATAGCCGAATCGGCCAAAATTACATGTAAACTACATTAAATTATATAAATTCCATTTGTTGCATGTCTAGATTAATTTGAGGATTATAATCAGAGGGAATGTTTCCCCAATTTTAAATAAGGTCAATGTGTTATTTAATTTCACCCCTTTAAATGAATACTTTGATCAACTGCACAATATGACTATTGGAATTTTTTTTTTTTTTTTGGTAAACTGGAATTAACATTCAACTAACAAAAAGGAAACAGACTCATCACTTACTAATGTTAATGGTTGAGATTGCTTTCTTCCCACCAGGCACCAGTTGTACAATGCAAGTAGCTCCCCCAGTCAACAAAAAAAATGACAATGAGTCATAACTCTCAAACATATAAGTTATAACCCACATTAACAATGTCTGTCTCGAAATTCACCACCTCTTTCTTTTTGATAATCACTAGTGTTCTTTTTCTTCAAGTTGTTTCTGTTGCTCCTGTTCATGATTGTATAAGCGCTAGGAATTTCACGGCCCAAGACCCTTATGAAATGAACCTTGAAGGGCTACTTAATAACCTTACTTATCAAACCTCACCTACAGGGTTTGGTCAGGGTTATAAAGGCCGAGACCCAGACAAAGCATATGGTCTAGCTCTCTATGTTGGTGATACCACAACTACAGATTGCAAGAGCTGTGTTACCAATGCTACATTTTTAGTTCGTTCATTTTGTCTAACTAGTAAACGTGCAGTCATGTGGTACAAGTTTTGCATGTTGAGATATAATGACGAGAATTTCTTTCGCCAAATTGACAACCACAACCGTTACCAAATTACAGACTCTAAAAGTGCAAGTGATCCAACCTAGTATAACCAAATGACTGGAAATTTGTTAAGTGAACTTGCGAGGACTGCCTCTGTCGCGCCAAATATGTACGCGAATAACACGATGAAGGTTGGGAAACAGAAGATCTCCATTTGATTGCTCAGTGTACCAGAGACCTTTTAAGAAGCGATTGTGAAAAATGTCTTAACATTTGTCTACCTGTGGTTCCAAATTGTTGTTTCAGAAAAAAAGGAGTAACGGATTATAGTGAGAGTTGTTTTGTGGCGTACAGAACCCTTTTATGGTAGCGTTATTATACAACACATCATATTCTATGCACTTTTGCACACACTCTTAAAATGCATTGAAATCAAGTCAGGATTTCAATTCATTTTAAGAGAGTATAAGAGTGTATATGTTAGGTTCTAAAAACTTAGGATTTTATGTATTTAGAACTCTAATGTGTATTGTTGGTAAACCATGATCAAAACAGGTTGTTAGTCTTATTTAGACTTGCTCAAAGTGTGGGCGTTTTATGTAAAGTTGGAATTGAGTAGCTGCAGAAGTATTAGTAACTTTCGGCCTGGCTTGATCGATCGAAAATTAGACCCGATCGATCAAATCTCGGGCAGAACTTTTTTCTGCAGAATTTCCAACTCAGTCTAATCCCATTAAGGATTAGGGTTTCAGATCTACTTCTCCCACTATATAAAGGAAACCCTAGCCACGTTTTTAGAGTAGCTCTGGATGCTCTTGTTGCTCATACTTTGCTGTTTGTGTGAATCTCTTGTGAGATCCTTGAGGAGCTTTCCTTCACATAAACTTAGGATTTTCAAGATAGAGATTATTTCAACATCTTGATGATCAACTCGGTTGCTACCATTAGAGCTTAAAGAATAACAAGCGTGGGTGCTTGTAACTGATTGGAGAATCCAAGAAAGAAGGAGTCTATGGATTCGGAACTTGCACGTGGTTGTGTCAGTAAGTTCTACTGGTGAGTAGTATTAGAAAGTCAAGCGGGGAGCTTGTAAGTCATTTTGTATGAATTTCGATTCTTTTAAGATAGTGGATTCAAGTTTACCTTGAAGATAGCTAAGTTAAATCATTCCCAGGTTTTTTACCGGTTTGGTTTTCCTGGGTAATCATATCATTGTATTATTTATATTTCCGCTGCTATATTTCTTGATATGATTAATTGATTGTGTTAACCTAGATTTGCATAATTTGACTAAGTTAATCACTTGGCTAATAAACTAGGTTAATCCAAATGTTGTGTTTTAAGGGGTCTAAATTTTAACAGTATAGAATAGTGTGTGCACATAAGTATTTACCCTTTAATCTGTTGGTGAAGAAGGGTTAGTAATATTATAGTGTGCTTGTACCCTTTGGTTGATGTTGTATTGGTGATGTAGAACTAATATGAGAAAGTTGTGATTTTAGAATTTTTCCTAAACTTGATATCATGTGTTCGTGAACTAAAAATTTGGATTATTTTATTTTATTTTTAATTTGGCGTGGCAGTTCAGTTGATAATTGATGTGGCATGAAAAAAATCTATTTTTTTATTATTCCATTTAATACATCAGATTTTTTCATCCAAGGGATAACGACACAGGCCAAATTGACACGGTACTAAAAATGTTAGGAACCAAATTGACACAATTAAAAGGTTATGAACAAAATTGACAAATTGTGTAAAGGATAAAACCAACTTTATAATTTACCTTTAATTTTTTAAGAGAAAAACAATATATATTTTGCATTATTTCCTCGCCTATAAGAAGGCTCCAAAATATTATGAGGCAATAGAAATCCAACACAAAATCTTAATTTTTTTAAAAATGTTATATGAGTATGTTATGAATAATGCCAAACAATAATAGAAAATAATTTTTTTTCTAACAACTTATAAAAAAGATATTAATAAAACCTAAAAAAAAAAAAACTATATGAGCAATTTTGTATCTAAAGAAAAAAAATAGAGAAAAAGAAAGCAAACGAATTTTTATAAAAAAATATAAAAATATTAAATATCCACTAAAACTTATTGAGCCGGCCTGCTTCTCTCACATCACATCATACTTTTTCTCACACTGTAACGGTGACTAAGCAAAAGTCCATCACGCCGTTACTAGGGGCTGAAGCTCACAGTCAGAGTCACAATAACACTGCCATCAAAGCTGTACCCAAGAAGTCTTCCATCGCCAAGGTCACGGTCGACACATTTTGAGGCTTAAGTAAAGAATTAAAATAGGGCATTTTTATATTCGTGTATTAATTAAATTAATATTTTAATATCATAATATATTTTATTAAATTTTATTTTTCTTGCCTTTTAAGATCCAAACTATTTAATTAAATTTTTCTTAGACATGTGTTCAAATCCTGTAGTGTTCAGTGAAAATTTTTACTGGATACAAGCCTTGTCCCCCAAGAAGTCTTCCATTGCCAAGGTCACGGTCGACACATTTTGAGGCTTAAGTAAAGAATTAAAATATGGCATTTTTATATTCGTGTATTAATTAAATTAATATTTTAATATCATAATATATTTTATTAAATTTTATTTTTCTTGCCTTTTAAGATCCAAACTATTTAATTAAATTTTTGTATTCAATTTGCTCTAATATCTATCTTTTTCAACATGCAAACAGATTAGGTCTCATTCGGTACACCCACTCAAATATATGTTTTCAGTTTTTAAATAACATTATACGTATTTCCACACATTTTTCACATACATGTATTTCCACACATGTTTTCAAACATATATTTTCAGTTTTTAAGTGCATGTACCAAACACCCCAGGTTTTCTTTTGTTTTTTCTTTTTGTATTATTATTTCCTTTTGTTTTTTTCTTTTAGTTACATGTGTGTTATAAAAAAAATTGTTACACAAGACTTTGGATTGAAGTCTTTTGTAGTAGTAATAAACCTGGAGGGAATGTGTAGACTAGTATAGTAAGGGAGGACAAAATAGTAAGTTAATACACGTTTGAAAGGTTCTAGCAAACTAGCATTTCGAGTTTTAGAAACTCGATTTGTATATAAAACTCGAGTTTCAAAGACTCGCTTTATACTTGATGACTTGGACAATAAAATGCCACATAGATCTCAAGTCTTTAAGACTCGAGTTCTACCAAATCAAAATCGAGTCTCTGAGACTCGATTTTCTTAGTGAAAAAAAACAAAGAAGAAGAAGAAACCCAGCAGAACGATGAAGCCCAGTAGAAGAAGAAGAACAAAACGAAGATGAAGAAGAAGAAGAAGAAAAAACCCAAGAAGATGAAGAAACCTAAAACAAAGAACGATCTGACGACAGGAAGAACGATCTGATGACGAAGGAGGAATGATCTAAGGACAAAGAACAGAGGAAGAACGTTGGGTCTGAATGGTGAAACGCTGGTCTGAACCCTGGGTCTGAACGAAAAAGAACGCTACGAGGAAGAAGAAATAAAACTTGAGTTCCCTGGGTCTAAACGAAGAAGAACGTTGCGAGGAAGAAGAAGTAAAACTCGAGTCTTTAAAACCCAATTCTTAAAAGTGAAACTCGAGTTCTACGTGGATTTTTTTCCACATCAATTACCACCACTTACAAATCGAGACTTAAAAACTCGAGTTTTATCTTGAAACTTGAGTTTTAGGCACTCGAGATGCTAGTTTCTAAATTGTTTTGAAACGTGACAATTAACTAAATTTTTTGATATTTAATGTTATTTGGAAAAAAAATTCAATAAACCTGTAATTGTAATACACAACTAAAAGGCTCAAAACGTAGGATTAGGAATAAAAATAAAACACATCCTGTAAAATAAATGGCTTATGTTAATGGGTGCTACGACAATTGTTAATAAACTACATTAAGAAAGTTTTGACATCACTTTTACGAGAAATTTAAAAAATTGGCAACAAAATTATTATTATTATTTTTTTGGGTAAAATATTTTTAAAACCAAAAAACAATAATTAGTAAAACCGTTTTCAAAAAAAATAATTAGTAAAACCGAAAGCAATTATTAGTGAAACCAATTAACCAAAACGCCAGCAACATATACCACCGCCGATACTGCATAAAAGAAAAATCAAGAACCCAAAACGCAAGAGCAAAGAGTAGCGGCAGCAGAGAGAGAGAGAGAGAGAGAGAGAGTGTGTGAAAGAGAGAGATATCAGAGAAGACCATACCTTAGCCGATTCTACTAGTGTGTGAGTGTGAGCAATAGATCAGAC
The DNA here is from genome assembly GCA_032727855.1 of Quercus ilex subsp. ballota. NCBI lineage: Eukaryota > Viridiplantae > Streptophyta > Magnoliopsida > Fagales > Fagaceae > Quercus > Quercus ilex. Next base: position 16,439,334 of record CM064908.1, on the reverse strand, counting down.
GGTGGAGAAGTGGAGGTGCAGTAGTGACCAGTGGAGAGGAAGAATGAGATTGTGCAAATTGCAAAGGCAGAGCTGAGAGTGTTTGGATCTAGTTTCGAGGAGTGTTTGTTTTTGGCCTTTTTATCAGGTTTGTTATCTTTTGTTTTAACTTGGGTTTTTTTTTTTTTTTTTTGCTCTTCCATTTTCAATTTTGCTTCGTTTTGTGTCTCCCTTGCTTGTTGGGTAACATGAAAAGATGTGAAATGTGTCTGAATTGGATTGATGGAGTTGCTTTTGCTTTGTGGATTTGTATTTGGTACTTGGGGTTTCACATATATGCTTTTTGTGGATTCTTATTATGTTGAAAACTTTGTTTAGATTGGAATTGGAAATCTTGAATTTTGATATGCAAATACCCATTTGGTAAGTGTTTGTTATTGTAATGAGCTAATGCATTTTTGTTTATCAGAACCATCTTTTAGGATGCACTGATTTTCTAACATTAAGGTTTTGGGGTTTTTGTCTGGGTCTTGTATCTTGGGTCTGTTTGAAGATGGAAGAAGTTGAAGAAAGAAACTACTGAATTGGATGTGGAGAAATGCCATAGAGTTCTCAGTCTCATGTGTCAACTTATTGATCAAGTTTGGTATAGAAACTTAATAGTGGAAACTCAGGAGGTTGTGTTTAAGTTCTAGAGGGTTGTGTCTCTTTTAAGCTGTGGTTTAGGACATGGGAGAGTGAGAAAATTGAAGATGTTTTAAAGCATCTTTACCAATGCATCTTCTCCAAGAGCCCTCATGTTGAACAATAATTTTATTGAAGCCTCTCAAAGTTCTACCAACTAGTTGCTTTGAAATTTTGATTTGAGAAATGGATTCAATTAAGAAATTCTCTGCAGTCTTCCCAGAAAAATTACATTGGAAACCTAGTACTAGATATGAAATGAGCTAGTAAGGTTCCTCAAAACCAAAACCATCACAGTGTTATTTGTTTCTTGGATGCATTTTCAACAGCAACAGATAATATTTTAGGCTGATATGTACTCAAGAAGTAACAGTGGCATATTCTAAGCATTAAATGTATAGATTTTAGAACAGAAAGTCAGATGTGGAGTGTTTTGAAAAGTGGATGGCTAAAATACAAAAAGTAGCTTCTTAAGTAAAAATTGTAAAATTGGCCTAAAACTTTGCCCAGGCCAATGCTACTGCTCTAATCTCAAGCATAAAGAGGGGTATAATTGTCATGCTTCATTGTCTTGTTCCATTATCTTCTCTTTACTAAAATATTTTACTTATAAAAAAAACAGTTCTTATTTCATCTGTCTATATTTATTTTAGAGTCTTTTTGGTTGCTGGTGAATGAATCCTAGGAAAATAGGTGAAGACTTGGAGAAAGTTTTGATTGAATCAGTTTGACCTTAGGTTTCTAACTTTACTGGAGAAAGCTTAACCCTAAGCCTACCATAAAGAGAGACAGAGAGAGCAGAAACTCATGTCTACAGAAACTAAAGCCTCATCAGGTCTTCAAACGCGGCGCTTGTCTTGCACTACCTGCTTTGACGCTCTCTGGTTTTGCTACTGTATGCACTTTTCATTACTCTTCTTCATTTTCATTTCTAATTCATATTTTTTTATTACAATCCAATTGCATTGCTGACCAAATTTTGTTCAAACAATTCTAAAACAACATCATATCATAAATTATTCAGATGCTTATACTCCTAAAAATTACATTAATTCTATATTTCTATGTTAACATTAACAACTCAACTAGTCATCATTGCCAAAGAATCCATTATCTTATCCAAATATTCTGCAAAAAAATTAATTTCCATGATCTGGCATGTCATTACCACAACGACTTCTGCTTTTTAAAATTTGTTCTTACCACTTTATTTTGTTCATAGGATGTGCCTTTCTAAGCGTTGAACCCTTGAGTATCAGATTGAGATCCTCTAGAGTTCTTAGGATTACTCTGCTAGAGTTATTAAATCCAAAAAAATTATTGTTAAATGAGTAGTTTAAATATTGTTACATTCTCAGTGTTTAAACAAATGTTAATTTGTGCTATTTTGGCATATATTTAGTTATTGACGATGAGGCAAAGTCTAAACCACAGATTCAACAATAAATGGTTAGGAGTTTATGAACTCTACAATGGAGGTGCCCTAGAAACACAAGAGGATCAGAATCCCTTAGTATTAATTAGAATACTGTCTAAATTTCAAGTCTCTCCTGTATTTATTATTTTTTCAGCTGTTTACTTTAGGAACCTCAATTCTGGGAAAATAAAAATAAAAATTGTGTATTGTGAGATTTCTCATGCACCTAGTGGGTCTTGGTTCTCTTGAACCCTACACCTCACCCTTCACCTTGCTCTTACAAGGGGAGGAGATGCCATTTGAGTTAGAACTTATTGGCGCGATTATTTTCCTTCTAGGATTCGTGTACTGTTCGCACTGACCAAAATATTTTGGTTTTCTCTCTTCTGTGTGGGCACTTTGCTGTCTTTTTGTACAATTTCTCTACATCCTTCTTGCCTTTTATATTTAAAAATTGTTATATGCATTATGTTTAGCTCCGCTCACCATTTCTTCAGTCTCTTTGACTGTCTTTTGGGCCTTTTGCTCATGTATATTGTTTCATACTTTGAATATTTTCCATGCTCAGTAATAGGAGTGCTTCTTGATAGCCATTTATTTATGTTCTGGCCCAATCCTTTGGATTTTCAAGAAACCTGACCCTTTTAAGATCATCAACCATTTCAACTCACGAATTATTAATTTCTTCGGGATTTTCTTCATGGTAAATTTCCGGCACTATTTGTTTCCTCTATTAATGCTTTTCAAATTTCGCCAAGTTTAGTTTTCTGGACTTCTGATTTCCTTCTTTTCCTACATATCTTACTTCTGTTAAGAGTTAATGTGACAAACCCATGCCTTGCTGTTTGGTCCTTTGTTGGGTAAGGTTGTGATTTTTGCATGTTCAACATTCTAGTTGACTTTTGCTTGTTTTAGTATATCCTCTTTTCCAGAGCTTCAAGTAGTTTTTTCAGAAACATATGCCCATTGCCTATCATTATTCCTGCTCTCCATCCTTGTTTCAGTTAACTTATTCCCATTTGCAATTTTGCATCCTCTACTGCCTTAAATGGGCCATCAGATGAGGCATTTAACAAAAAATTGTCTAATTCTTATCTATTTTTCTCCCTTTAGTTATTCATTGTGTTTTTAAAGCAAAATGTTTTCAAGCTGATGGGCATTTATATCATGGCAGCCCCTGTTCATCAGATGCAGCAGTATTATAGGCTTGGTGTTCTTGATAACTGTTCTGAGAAATGGAATGTTTTATATGATTGTTTGAAACTGAAGACAAAACAGTCTACTGAGGTGCAGGTTTGTTTTTTAAACTTAAGCCACTTGTCATTTTTGAAAAAAAAAAAAAAAAAAAAAATTAAGTGCATCACTTTATCCTTGTTAAAGCAACATGTACCTTTAATGGCAGGGTGCTAGACCAAATGATTGCACAGATTAATCTTCATTATTGTTTTGAGTTGTATGCATTACTAACTTACTATAAATGATGTTTTACCGGTAGAACTTATCCATTTTCTTTTTACACACTCACTCTATCCCATATTGTTTGTCCTGTTTAGATAAATCCATTTGTATTTAAATGAACATTGTTTAATGCATTGTCTTTCAAATAAAAGATATAAGTTTCCAGAAATAACTTCTTCATTTAAATTCTAGTGGAAGGTACTGACTTTTTAAATAGTATAAAGTGTAAGTTAGGAAAGTTATCAATAATAAGTTCATTGACTTTTCAAAGATGACCATATTCTGGGACATTTCAAAATGGAATAGAGGGCTAACAATATGGATTGTGTGGAGTATTTGATTGACTTTTGGATAGTATTAATAAAGTATTTCCTTTATGGTTCCCCTTGTGAGTTTATATATTAACCATACATCTCTCCTCTAAGATGTGCCAAAAACTGGCAGCAAGAGCACCCACTAGGAACTGTATCGGGTGTGGGGGGGGGGGGGGGGGGGGGGCGAATTGACTTAAAAGAGATTGCCAGATTGTTACACTTGCAGAAAGAACAGTGGTAATTGAGGTTTGGGGGGGGGGGGGGGGGGAGGGGAACCTTTGATGCCCTCCCATGATGTTGACAGAATTTGATTTGAATTGTGAAACAATTTTAATTGTGGTATAGGGGGTAAAAAGCAGTCCATCTATGGAGTGGACAGATAGGGAGATATTGTAGAATAAATACGTTATATATATATATATATATAAATACGCGCACACATAAAATTGATAAGTATATAAACACATTTTATACATTCTACATATCCTCCAGAGAAATGATAGAAACTTGGTAAACATTACTCCTCTGTGGAAGGCCAAACAATGCTGCACTCCTGTCACACTGACTGAAAGCTTGTAATTGTACATGTCAATTTTCAAGTTTGTGTGGGACCACCTGCACACTTATTCTGGACTAAGCTTTAGTTTAACTTTGCAGCATGTATACAGTCATGTTAAAGTGTTTTATTATAAATCCAGTAATTTAAGTGGCACAATTTAGCGTTAAGACATGCTAAGTATAAGCTATAAAGTTGGCATAAATCCTTGATGACTGGTCAATCATAATTGATTTCTAAAGCATGAGAACCTATAGATTAACCCATTCTTTGGAGTCTTTTTAAGTATTTCCGTGTTGTTAGTCTACATTAGGTGTGGGTGTACTCCATGATTGATTTTACCCGCTGTAACAAATTATAGCAAGTAATCATGATCATATAAATAGATTGGTCCTTCTGAGAGAAAGAGAGTTTTAAAGTTTGATAATGATGTTCTAGCCAATGAGCTCCAGTTCAATTGGCAGCTCTTCCCCATGTTCAAAATTCACAATGTGCATGTGTAACAAGAACAACCAAACCTTAGTCCCAAAAATTTGGGATTGGATCCTCAACACTCTAATCAATATTAGTCATATGTAGTCTTTTCCTCCATTTTATTCTATCCAAAGCCATACTTTGAGCTACTTTGTCAATCGACATGTCGTTTTTTACTACCACTAATAATGTTATTTTTGGTCATCCTCACATTTTTTTCTCTCTCTCAACTTGAATTAGCTCATTCTTTCTCTCTAGTGAATTAGGGGCTGTTTGGATTTGTTGTTTTCCATCACCCATTACTCTATTTTCATCACTCATAACTCAAAACTTGTGGGTCCCATGGCTGAAGGGTTTGTTTGGATTTGTTTTCAGTTTTTGTTTACATCACTCAATTTTCTGATTTTTGAGTGATGAGTTATGGAAACTAAAAACACATTTTAGGTGTTTTCAAGTTATGGGAAACTGAGTTATGTGGCATTTTTGTAATTTTACTCAACCGGATGGGACCCACTTATGCCTTGTCTCATCAATCTGACTTCATGAGCATGTGCTCTCCCCCTCTCCCTCTCATCTTTTTTTTCCTCCTCAAACACACAGCTCTCATCTCCTCTCATCATCGGACCTCCACAAACCCAACTTACTGCCACATGAGTATCACGTACCACCTCCACAGACCCATAACTCACTGCCACCACGAGCATCATAGCATCACTGGACCTCAAAACCCAAATGCCAAAAACATAAATCAGATCCATTCACAGGGCTGGGTCATGCCGCTGGGTCACACCGCCGCTGGGTCACGCCACCTCCACAGACCCATAACTCATCGCCACCATGAGCATCACAGCATCACCGGACCTCAAAACCCAAATGCCAAAAACATAAATCAGAGTAATAGGGCTGAAGGGGTGAAGGAGGACATGAGCAGTGAGGTAAATGGTGGGGAATGAGGGTGAGGCGGGTAGGCTAACTATATTCACTGACATGGTGCTCAGGTATGGGTCCCACAAAAAGTAAAAATATTTGAGTGATGAGAAGTTGAAAACAGTGTGCCAAACGTGCAGGGTTTAGGAAGTTGGGGTATTTTAAGTGATAAGTGAGGAGTGAGGAGTGATGAAAATTGAATGAGGAGTGAGGAGTGATGGTTTTTTAAAAACCAAACAGCCCCATAATCTCTCTCTTCTAAACATATGCAAAGTACCTCAAACTTTCCCTAATTTTTTCATCAATAGGAAACACTTCTATATTTAAGCGAATTTATTTATTTCGAATTCTATCTTCCCTTGTATTTTAATTTATCTATCTTAATATTTTCATTTCAGTTATACTTAATTCATGATTGTTGCTTCTTAACAACCTAACATTCAGTACATAGAGCATGGCTTGTTAATTGCAATTTTATAAAAAATTTCCTTTATCTTAATAGCTTTCTATATCATGCAATACTTCTGATGTACTTCTCCACTTCATCTGCAATGCTCTTATCTTGTGATTCACATCCTCTTCAATCTCTCCATTTTTATGAATTATTATCCAAGATATTGAAAGCCCTTGCTCTTTGGTAACTCTTGACCATCAAGTCTTACAACCCCTTAGTCTTTGCTGTTATTTTTACTATACTTACATTCTATGAAACTTTGTTTTAGTCCTTAACCAAAATTCTTTAGATTTTAAAGCGTTTAACCAAATTTCTAACTTGACTCCAAGTCTAGTTTCATCTACTAGAATTATATCATTTGCGAAAAGTGTACACTATGGGACTTCCGCTTGAGTCTATTTAGTGAGCTTGTTCATCTCTAGTGGAAAGATACATGCACTTAATGTTGATCATTGATGCAAAACTATAGTGATAGGGGAAACTCACTTGTGATGCCTCCGCCTGTTCTCACTCTAGTTATAGTTTCGTCATACCTATCCTTAATCAACTTAATATAGCTTATAGGAACTTATTTATCAAAAAAAACCTACCATATAACCTCTCTATGTTACTCTTATCATATGCTGTTTCTAGGTCAATGAAAAATATATGAAGATCTTAAGTGTCCAATTTTGATGTATCCCAATTTCTTAAAATTTTAAAAAATAAATAAAAAATAAAGGGAATCTCATAATGCCGTTTTCTTAAAGTAAAGAAAATTGGTAGATGCATTTAATGGTTCTTGATGCCACAAACTCACCTTCCACCTTGCACTTACAAGCTTACAGGGGGAGGCATCCATTTTGAAAAGATCTATTTAAATATTTTGAACTTTATGTGTTTGCTCATACCTATCAATTGTTCTCGAGAAAACTGCTTGGCTTTTGATGTGACTGACTCTCTGCATGAATCGATGCTATAATCCTTGTCCTTTTTTGGCTGGAAGTCCTGTTTGAATGGGAATATTAAAGACCCATCCATCTAATAGCTGCCTTATATGTTCACGTTGAATTAATACAAGGAATTAGTGCTTTTTATTGGAAGAGTTGCAACTGCTTCACTTGTGATCCTGTTTTTCAGTCGTTAGTGTGTCCTTTTCTTCTTTTTCAGTTGGGATTTTTGGAGAGTAAAAGAAAGGGAAAGAAGGGGGGGGGGGGGGGGGCTGTGGATGTTTGAGGTACTTAGGGGGTCTTGATTACTTAGCCATGTTCAATGAAAGCCTTATGTACGGTTTAATGGAGATCTTACATATATTTTAAGATCCAACCTACGATATAGGGTCAATAGCCAAAATAAATTATTTTAGCCATTATGATAATTAATAATTTAATATATATATATATATAAAATAAAATTTTTTATTAAAAAAACCTGGTTCTTGAACCCTTTTCAGTGTTTTCACACTCAAGTCATGTTGAGCTATTACAAAAGGAAAAATTTCAAAGTCCAAAATATCCTAATCAATTAGTTAACATGATGATTAATCCATAGCCAACTCCAAAATTTTGAGACTAAGACCGTTGTTGTTGGTGCTGTTGATTAGTTATCATGAGAGTTAATTGTATTCTAAAAGACAAAATAAAAGTAACCGATTATGAAAAGGATTTAACAAAAGACATAAATGAGTCCACTATCTGTTTTACATCAAGCAAGTCAACTTTTCTGAAGTTCATTAGTGTTTATTTTTAATTTTGTTTCCTCGCCTATTTGTCGAGGTGATGACTTTGAATTTGGTTTGGCCTATCAATATCATCACTTTGATGCAAGTAACAAGCTGAACACTCTGAATGCAGGAAATTCTAGAATCTCGTGAGAGAGCCAAACCTCACATCTGGACTATTCGAACCCCTGAAGAAGCATCATCTCACTGGAAAGAACTGTACGGTCATTTAGATGAACCAGAGTGACTAAGGTCCAACACTTGCACAACCCTGAACATATTTTGATCCTGAAACCAAAGAATTTACACAGGATGTGGACTCAACTTGATTGGAATATGCCAATAATGGGAGAGGGTGATTCCTTAATCGCAGTTTTATATTCATTTTAATCGTTTCTTTGTCTTGTGGTTAGTATAAATGAATTCTGAATTAAACAAACAGAACTCCTGAAGAAGCATCATCTCACTGGAAAGAACTGTACGGTCATTTAGATGAACCAGAGTGACTAAGGTCCAACACTTGCACAACTTCCATATCTTTATTTCTTTATTTTTTTTAATCTTTTTCCTCCAACTAGACCCTGAACATATTTTGATCCTGAAACCAAAGAATTTACACAGGATGTGGACTCAACTTGATTGGAATATGCCAATAATGGGAGAGGGTGATTCCTTAATCGCAGTTTTATATTCATTTTAATCGTTTCTTTGTCTTGTGGTTAGTATAAATGAATTCTGAATTAAACAAACAGAAAAGATAAATGAAATAAATAATCTAATTCTTGCGCTGGTGTTACTTACTTCCCGTTTCAGATCATGTTAAAAAATAGTGTTCTTTTCTCCTTTGTTTTCACTACTTGATTAGTTAAAAAGACAATGTTTCCACCATAGAAAACAAAGTGTTGAGCTGAACCTGAGGGTGATGAATGATGGCCGTAGTTTCACTAATCCTGAGGGCATCGGAGTTTGGTGTTTTTGATAAAGTCCAAATTGAGATGGGCAAAAACTCTTGGGATCTATTTGAAGGAAAAGAACTTTGATTATGGTGGGAAAGGGAAACCCACTTGATGATCTGTTTAATTCCTAATTGTCAGGCTGTCTGATGTGCACATGAGCCATGCTGGTAACCAATGGCGAGATGGTGGTAGTCATGATCGGAAAGAACGGATTTGATCTGGTGCAATAATCATTCAATAGCACTTTTGATTACTAAGGGTGTGTTTTGATACTGTTTATTTTGTTGAAAATTGAAAACACTGCAGCAAAATAATTGCTAAATGTGTAAATAGTGTTGTGATATCTATTTTTAATGAAAGTTTTGTTGAAAAAGTGAGATTTGTGAGTTCCGTGAACAGTGCATGAGACCCACTGGAAAGCTGAAATGTGCTTCTCAACTCAAAAAAAAAAAAAACCAAAATGTTGACGCCTCAAATTTCATCAGTATCCAAGCGATACTAAGGGTTTGTTTGAGATTTGCTTATTTTGCTGAAACTGAAATTTTTTTGTTAAAAGTACTGTAAATAAAAGTAAAAATTAGATGAAATAATACAGTGGAACCCATAAATAGTACTAAAAAGTGTAGTGAAGCTCATAAATAGTAACGAAAATAAGTTGAATAGTAAAATAAGCTGACAACTTTTATCAATGCCAAACGCACACTAAGATTGAAAGTTTAAAAACTTACTTTTAATATTTAACTTTTTACTATTTTTACCTTTTCAACTTCTTACTCTCACAATTGCATGTGCACCTGATCTGTAGCAGGAATGAACTTGGCTAATTGGGTTGGCCAATGATCTTAGTTGTAGTTGAACAGTAGAGTTTATTTTCCCTTTAGATATGCCAAATTATAGACAAGATTTAAGTTCATGCATAATTTTAGAAACACTTTATAGCATATTTATTAAGCTTGGACATGACACTAATCTCGAATAGGACCAAGGTTTGTGGGTTATTGGTTAAATTTTTTTAGACAAACGAGAGTATCCAAACCTCTTCAAATATTTGATTATTACCTCATGTGTGTCCAGTCCTTTCATTCTGTACATACTAGGTTCAATTAATGGGCCATTCATTGGTTAAATTGTAAATTCAATTCAAAGATAAAAATAATTGGGTAAATTACATAAATCTTCTTTCAAGTTTGAGGGAATGACACTTATTTTATTTTATTTTTTGTATTTTTAAAATTTGGGGGAATGGCACTTCGCCCCAAACCTTAAGGAAAATGAAACCCCTTTCCCCTTGAGGTTTGAGAAAATCGAGCCATTAGTCCTTTATGTTAATAACAATAATAGAATATTTCAAAATTTTTAAAATATTTCCTTGACCAAACTCAAACAATGGTGAGTGAATTTTTTTTATTAAATATATATTTTTTTGTCACCAGACCATGGCCAGGCATTGGTTACAAAAATTAGAAGGAAATCAATTAGAGATACAAAAATTAAACAATTAATTATAACAAAACCAATCAGGTTGAGCATGGAACTCTTGCTCTTGTTAAAGAGATTCTAGCTTTCTGTGATTAGCAGCACTTCTATTTGAATTATCCCTTCCAAAATAAAACAACCCATATGAATTGTCATTTGGCTTAAACTAATTATGCACTAATAGATAAGTACAAAACTCTACCAAAAAGACTCATTTCATTGCCATCAAAATAACATTAATAAAATATGAAGTAGTATCTTATACAACATAAACATAAATCATTCTATTTAGAGTTTAAATTCAATCAGAACGTGGATAAAAATAGGGGTTTTACACATAATCAATCCTTATTAACCTACCAGCCCATCATAAATCTACCCCTTTGTCTCTCAAATCCGACCAGTCACCGAGCTTTGCCCATCATGGGTTGCTGTTGATGTCCGTGGTAGTGATTGCCATACTTAACTTATCCACCCCCCTCTCTCTCTCTCTCTTGCACCAAACCCTCTCTAATTTAAACCTCCATAACTGCCACGATGGCCTCCGGTCACTACCGAAAGCAGAAGAATGCCAAGGTCTACTATGATGGTTGTTGATGCCCATTTTTGCAAATCTGTACCCAAAGGCCCATGAGGAAGAAAGCCCAGTAAGTTGCAAGACGCAAAAGCCCCTATGAAAGAAAGTCCAATGAAAAGCAAGACCCAAAGATCTACCAAGAAGACCGAAGAATAAGAAATGTCCAAAAAAAGAAGTGCAAGTGAAAGTAATTTACAGCAAAACGCAAATCTGCAGCAGAATATAGCTCTTTGGCAGAATGATTTCGGCAGATGAAGATAAATTGGGCCCAAGACCCTTTCGATCTAGTCAACATTATTTGACCCACAAAGGCCCAAAATCCCTTTGTATAAAAAAGATAGGCGGGAAAACTGATATGAAGAAGTACGATGAAAAGAAACAAGGAACAGCAGGAAGTGTCAACTGCAGGAATCACGTGAAGGAAAGAAAAGCCAAACCAAATGAAATGACAAGTGCAGCAGGAAACGCATGAGGAAATAAGACAACAAATACGCAGCAGAACGAAACAAAACTAGTTTACTACGGCAGAAATGGCGTGAGAATGAAAGAAGACAAAAACAGAAGGGCCGGAGCACCACTAACCTGTACTTAGCCAATACAAGGGAGGTGGGCCCATGGTCAAAGGGATTCAAAAGGCATGGTTTGGTGGTGGGGAGAAAAGGGGGTTTATATTTGGTTTCCTGCCATGACTTATTTTGGGAATATACCTTGCTGGGATGGTATCTTACTCAAAATAAGTAATAGATGGCTGGGACCATCTGATGCATGCCATAGAGCTAGGTAGTGAGGTAGCCCAATCCTTATCCATTTGAACCAAGAGGTAGAGGTATATAGCAAGAACAAACAAAAGGAAATTTTGTCGTGAAATGAGTAGTGGTGCAGCAAACATGTACTGAGCAATGACAGTGGCCGGGGCAACCAATGGGTTGGTGGGTAGTCCTAGAGGGATGCCCACAACAAACAAAAAACAGTTGGTAAAGCTCTAGGGGTAAAAGGGAGAGATTCCATTGAATTAGCTCACTATAAAAGGAAGGGGTAGCCATGAATAAAGAGGGAGACCCGATTGGGGGGGGGGGGGGGGGGAAGTACCTAAGTGGGGAAACCCATGATAAGAGAGTAATAAGTACCCAGAGAGAGGGACCTAGGAAAAGGAAATACCAAAAGGGGGAACAACCCACGACAAGAGAGTAGTGAGAAACTATGAGTAAAAAGAACAGAGAGAAAGAAAGAAAGAAAGTGGTAAAAAGAAGAGAGAAAACGTGGTAGGAATAGGGGCATGCATCAATAGACCATCTTTTTTCTCATTCTTAGCAAACTCGCTCTTTGAAGTTTTCAAAAGTAATAGCTAGTAGTCATTTAGGTCTATTCTCCAAAATGCACAAGTTTGATGGCAGAAGCCTATGACAAGGTTGTTCAAATTGGGGTTTGGGTTCCTTCTTGGTTTACTTATTCTATGAGAAGATTCAATACTTGATTTTGATTGCAAATATATTTGATTTATCTCATTATAACTTATATCTACTGTATTTAGTCATTATGTTGTAGCACGTTTTTATCACGTTGCTGCATCAGTTGTCCTACTGTGGTATCTTTACTTGCTGTACTAGTTATTCTGCTTTAGTACATTTTTATTATATTTACCGTAATTATTATACTAGCTAAACATTTTTTGCCAAAGCTTTCTTCTTTATTTGTTATTACGTGTTTTACTTTTGACACAAACTAATCATTATCCTGCCATAAGTATATATATACATATATCTTGTTTCTCATGTTCTGCAGAATATATTTTATAGATGTATATGTGAATACGTATAAGTATATTTACGAATATGTGTATGTATATATTTGAGAATATGCTAACCCATTTAAACTAACATTTGTTTGATGGGTATTTTTTTTGGGTTTTAGATTTGTTTATGTACATGAAGTAGAAAAGTATTTCTGTAGTAAAAATGAAGAGTAGTCATTCACATTGCAGAAGGCTTTACTGCACGGCAGAAGGCTTTAAAGCACAGCAGACAGCTTTGTTGCACAGCAGAAGGCTTTACGGCAGAAAGCTTTACTGCATAGCAGAAAGCTTTACTGCATAGCAGAAAGCTTTATTGCACAGTAGAAAGTTTTACTGTACAACAGACGGTTTTACTACACGGCAGAAAGTTTTGCTGCAAAGTAGAAAAGTCAGTACTGTGGCAAAAACTGGAGAAAAGTTCCTTCTGCGGCAGGAACAGTAAATAAGCTCACTTTGCAGCGTCTTCCCTTGGACTCGGACTCAGCGTTTGCGCACAAACTGGTAGCGGCAGAGTGGTATTTTGGAGCCTATTCTGCTGAGCACCAGGCCCAACTTCCTTCTTAGAAAAAGTCTAGACTAAGTATTGTCAAATAAAATTAAGACGCGTGTCTAAGGTACAAGAAATGTAAAAAGAACCCTCAACAATGGTCACCACCACAGACACCTACTCTCTAGTTCTCCACCCAAACTCTTTCTAATCAAAACTTCTATGGCCAACCATGATGGCAGCCACTTGTCACCACCTTCTTTCTCTAAGCAAAAACTAGTTGCTTTCTTTGTCGTCTCTCTCTTTATATATCATTTTATCACCATCTATGTGTGTAAATGCTATGTAAGTCAAAGCAAAGCAAAATCCATCCCTACACCATTAATTGAAGGCCAATCTTCTTTCTTTAGGGACCATGCCAATAATGGTGATGGCGAGCCGTAGCTATTGTGGTTGGCCATAGAGGATTTTATCAGAGAGGGTTTGGGGGTATGGTAATAAGATCTGATTGTGTGTGACAAGTTGTATTCTTTAATTTGTGATAATCTAATGTGGCACATTGGGATTGGATGGTGTAAACCTCATGTTTTACACCAAATCCGTATCAAATTTACACTATTCTATATATGCCATATCTCGCACATTCTCTATATCTCTCACTTGCCAAGGGCAGTATGGTCTTTTTTATGGAACGTGGATAAGCGCAAGTTACAAATAAAGAAAAAACATTTTGTAACTGTCAACATAATTTCATCATAAATTTTGTAACTCATAACATAATTTCACAATAAATTTTGTAGCCCTACAATTATGAATTTTATTTATTTCATTAAAATACATAAACAATTTTAATTTCACAATTAAAACTTGAGATAAGGAACCCCAAAAAAGTAACCAGAAAAAGTCTCACAAGGATAAACACTCTATGGAGAAGGTTTTCTAACTATTAGATAGGCTTGAGTTGCTTGATGATGTAGGTGTGGGAAGTTGGTTAAGGCATGGAGGTTTTGGATGTTTTTGTTGGTGGTAATGATGTGGTGGTTTTCAATGGGGTATGGTAGGCCGATTTTAGGGTTTTGATCACTTGGGGTTGTTTGGATGATAATTTGTGTATGTGATTTTGATAGGGGGAGGTGCTCAGTTGTTTAGTTGTGCTTTTGGCCTTGAGTGGTGTGGATTGGTAGTGAATTTGTGAGTAAGGTGTGTGTCTAGGTGAGGGGAAAAGTATCTTATAAAATGGTTTGATGAGATCTCTCATGACATTGAGTCATTGACCTAAAAATTGTACCACAAAAAAAAAGCTAAATAATACATACAACAACAATCTATAATAATAATAATAATAATAATTCACTTTTTAAAACTAATTAATAATTTAACACTAACAATTTCATTGAGTAGCCAAGAACTTTGTAGTTCATATGGCATCTTTTGATGTTTTCAACTATTAACTTGTTTAAAACTTTAAATAATGTAGTCTTATAAATCGTCACATAATGGACTCAAAACAATAATTTTTTGTTTGACGGATACAACAAAAACCTTCTGAGATAAGATAATAGATTTTTATCATCAAATTAAGACACTAATTGATTTTATTGCACGTGAATTTCAACCCAATTATCTCATTCAAAACAAGAAAGCTAAAACCCACATTGAAGGGGAAACAAAGCAATGGCGATTCTGAAGTCATTTATCAATGCAGCTTGTATAATTATTACAAGTAAATACTAGCAAGTTTGTAACTCGAAAGTCAAGCACTTACATGTATTCAAACTTATCCGTAATAGTAAAGACACACCATTATATACGTATGATAAATCATTCAAAAAACAGTGTGTACACAATCTAAAGATAAACTGATATTGGCGAAATCATTACTCAATTAAGTCGAATTTTTTCCTCTGTGCATATTTTTCTTATACCTTTATACCTGTTTATTTGAATTTGATTTTCTACGATTTTGACAATGATTTTCAATTATCATTATAGATTATAGACGATAACAAGTAAGATATACTGCTCGGTTTCAAGTTGAAGAATCAAATTTTAAAAATTCAAAATTAAATCTCAAAATATGCACAAATTAAATGTAGCAAATATCTCCAAATATTTAATTTCTTTATATTTGGAAATAAAATAAATCAAATTTGAATATAAAATTAATTCAGATTTAATTACCACAATAAAATATTTACTAAATGAAATAAAATATTGAATTAATTATTAATCAATAAATTCTTTCCTCATCAATACTACATACATACAGAATTAAAAAAAGAAATATAATTATTTTATGTTCTTTTTTTCTTAAATTTTCACATATATAGTCAAATTTTATAGTTGCCAAAGGGTATTATTGATATTTTACAAAAAAAAATATACACACTCCCTCTCTATTATAAATACGTACCAACCGACCTGTTGTTTTCTCCATCAGAGAGACAGAGAAAGCAAAAAGCCTCTGTTTTAGAAAATATATATATATGTATATATATATATATATTTTTTTCCTGGCGCCTTTTGAACTGTTTTTCTTGTTTCAAAAACTCTTTCTTGTTCTTTGTCAGAGCCAAACACAGTCTTTCTCTGTGTGTTTAAGCTTAAGCTTTGAGAATTGTTGAATATGGAGGAGGATAAGACAAGTACGGTAGTTTCTGAGTCTATGGTGGTTAACGAGGAGAACAGTAACAACAATGATGATGATAATAATGCACTGGTGAAAAGGGTGGCGGGTGAGGAGGCGGAGGTGGAGGCGGAGGAGGAGGAGGCAGAGGCAGAGTTGGGCGGTGGAGACGACGGAGCTGTGGTGGTGGGGGACACGGGACCAGAAGAGTTGACGGGGTTGGAACTGGTGGCGGAGAAGAAGAACAATACGAGAGGACCGCCGAGAAAGTATGACGTGGATGGTGGTGGGGAAGACATGGTGGTGGGCCCAGTTTTACTGCCACCTGGCTCTTCGTCTGAAAGCCCAACCAAACGCCGCCGAGGAAGGCCTCGTGGTTCTGGTAAACTCCAGCTCATCGCTTCTCTCGGTGAGTTTCTTGCGCTTCAAGAAAATACTGAAAAATTGCTTTTTTTGTTTTTGTTTTTGTTTGATAGGAATTATGCCTATCTTATGTGTATGGCTTTGGTGATTTTATGTTGTTGTTGTTTGTTATTATTGTTTGATTTGTTCTCGATATATTGGAAATTTTTTGAATGACGTTTGGATTAGCACAGTTGTATACAGGACGATTTGGCTTTTAACTGAAATTTCTCTGTTTTTAATCTATAATATTAATTATTTTTAGTGACCCAAAAAAAAAAAAAAAATACTGAATTTTTAAATTTGTTGGGGGTTACCCCCAAAAAAAGAAAGAATGAAAGTTATTTCTCTCTTGTAAAGATAAATTTGGTTTTTCAATTTTGTAAGGAGAGGTGTTGTAGCGAACATCAATGACCTATGAAACACTAATATAGACACGGATACGATACGCGTACAGGCACGACACAATGTTTAACATATATTAATTATTAAATATATTTTTATTTTTTAAATATTATTAAGCATATATTAATTTAAGAGTAATAAGGGATAATAATGTGAATTCATGATTAATATATGATGTTTAGAAATTAGAATACAAACCAAGAATAAGATCTAAAAAAGTAAATAAAAGATAACTAGGTAAGTGTTCAAGATTACAACTAAAAAGAAATAAAAAAATAAGTGTCCCTCTGAACTCTTGTGTCCCTTTTCAATTTTTCAAAAAGAAAAAAAAGACATGGTGTGCAAAAGTGTCCTAAGCGTGTCCCGTGTCCAACATGGGTACTACAATTAATTAATTAATTTATTTATTTATAGTAATATATATATTAAAAATTTTCAAAATAAATAACATCTATCATAATCTTTAATAACATATGTAAAATCAAGGTTTAAAAAAGATTATAAATAAATAATTATTTTTTTACTTCAAACATGGTCATGCATGCAGAGTGTTCCCTAAGTATGAGACACGAATGTATTGGGGGTTTTGAAGTGTCTGTACTTCTTAGTTCTAAATTGTAGATAGAAGCTTCTCAACTTTGTTTTAGTTTAAGGATTTGTTGTTAGAAGTATGTGCTTCTTCAATGCAACAAACATAAATCTTCAATTTAGTTGTTTTATTTGTCACAAATAAAAAAAAGACCTAAAATTGTACATTTGAATTAGGCCTTTCAGATATACCATTTAAATTTCATTCTTCCTGTTAGTACTTGGCAAAATCCAAGGTGAAGGTTTGGGTTTATTAGGTGAACTTGATTGCCTTTTAGTACGCACACATGAGACACGATTGTTAAGCTGTGAAGACTTGTACCTGAGAAGTTCCAACAGGGTAAAATTTCACTAATCAGTCATCCATCATATTTTAAGTTAAGAGTTAGCCAATGCATGAATGTTTGAGCTACAAGAATGATAAATCAAAGGAAGAACGATTGAGTCTGGAATTTTGAAGTTGCTTGGATTCAGATGACAATGTAACCTAATTTTTTATATCACAAAAAAAAAAAGCTCAACATTCTCACACCATATCTTTAATGGATTGACAACATGACAGTGCTCCGACAGTCTGGAAAACTGTCTCTTAATATGAGAGAATTTTTCCCTGTTCATGCTTAACAAGGATGGATGTTCAGTTCAAACTTATAACTACCTTGAATCCTTCCTTGAAATTAATTAAATTGATTTGTTGGGGGTAAAAGCAAAAGCTTCATGATTTCGTCCCTTTGAACAATGAACATCCCACATTTTTTGTTAAGGTGAATATTATTTAGTTCAATATCGTTTCTAGGTTTTCATTGGTTCACTTAGTAATTGTTGCTTATAGTGAGCGGAACAAATTTTGGTTTGTTTGGTTTAAGTCTCAGATATTTTATTGATTTTGAAAACTTATATCCTGCTTTGTCATGATTATTTTGCCTTGTTTCTTTATTTTTCAAATTTAATTATAGGTATATTGAAAATTTTGGAAATAACTAGCATATCAGTCCAATAAGCAAATTAAGGCCATTATAATGTTTGACATTCATTAACAGCATCAGTATATACTGATACTTTTAATGAACCCAGATCTGTGAAAATATCATTGAGTTTCATGAAGTTTCACCACCAAAACATGTAATATGTGAAAATATATATAGAGAGAGAGAGGTTGTAATATGATTAGATTGAATTGCATGAATACACAAATCTGTTGTGGTCTTCTGCTGTCTTCTCAACAAGGTTTCCTTCCTTCAAAGTAACTTCTTCTTTTTCTTTTTTCTTATGTTGTTTCAGTCATTAAGTTTTAGGCATCGGCTCTTCAAAAGTTCTTGGGGTTAGGTGATGTTAGCCTTGGTGAGGGGCACATTCTAAAAATGGTGGTATTGTTAGAAGAAATAGAAATTCTTTGTGGCCATTAAGGTAGGTGAGACCTCATAGGAATGCTAACTAGTTTTAGGGGTTATTCATTAAAATTCTAATTAAGTACAAGATGCAGGAGATTAAAATTCCTAACTTTTATGTAAAACTTTAGAATCCCATAAATTGTAAAGATTTGAGATATTCAAATGCCCATAATATTAATCAACAGTACACCAATAATATTAGTAACTTTTGAGAATTTTACTTTCTAACCTTAAAATCTTGCCAACCGAACACAACCTAATAGAATAATCACATTGGGAGAAACCACTTATAGAAATCTGGACGGAATTCTAATATCGTAGCTTTTAAAGTGAAAAGCTTATATCGATGAGAGTAAATAAGGAAAGTTCCGGAATAGCTGTTGGCAAGAGTGGATAAAGATTAAGAACCTTTTTGAACAGTAGTTAATAATTAAGAGTTGTAAAATTAGTGGCCATAAGCTCTAGCAAAATTGCCTTTAGCTTTCTCTTTTAGTGTTCAATAACTTCAATGACAATGGATAGACTTGTAGATTATGGGACACTAGGACTCTATTAAAATGTTTTTTTTGCATCTTTATTTTGGTTGTGATGAATAGGCAATAATGGATAGTCCAATCTGGAAAAGAAACATTTTTGTTTTTGGGTTGATTGTTCTCATTTTCAGATGGCACTATGCCAAGTGCCAACCATCTGGGTAAAGCTGAACTCGTTCCTTAATTGAAACCTCACCAACTACTGCAGTAGTACTTCTTTTGCCATATAGTGGCATGAACTAGTTGATTCTATGCACTCTCTGACAATTTTTTGCATCCATCTGATCAAGAGACCTGTATCAAAAAAATCCCAGAATTCAGAAATATTTAGGATTGGCTTGGAGAGCTCTTAAAACAGAGTGCACATAAAAGCCCTTGAAATTTTATAAGTTTGATAAAAAAAATTAAAATTTTGATTTCTACAGTAATTAGTTATCTTGTGTGTGAACAGATCTTATAGAAAAATAAGTGAATTTTCTTGATTTTTTTAAAAATCAATTATGATGTAAAATTGTTTTGCATAACATATATTACGATTAAAGAGGCCTATTTGTTTCTCACATCTGAAAGAATTTTCATGAAGGTGGGTCTGCTGCAGACACTGCTGGAGCAAACTTTACCCCTCATGTAGTGAATGTACAGACCAATGAGGTAATATTAGGTGGATATGAGAGAAGTTTGCTTGGTTATTTATACTATAATTCTTGCTTATTATGTTGTCTATTCTATCTCTCTTACGTAGAGTTTACATTTTCATTTGCAGGATATTGTTAGTAAGATAGCATCATTTTCTCAAAGGGGTCCTCGATCAGTTTGTATTCTTTCTGCTACTGGTTCTGTCTCCAGAGTTACAATTAGCCAACCTGGTAATTCTGGTGGTATTTTGAGATATGAGGCATGTCCTCCTACTCTTTTAATCTTGTTTATCATTCCTTTTTCCATCCTTATTTTTTCTATTACTGCATTTGTTGGATGGCTATTTTTATTGGATTTATACTTCTCATAAAGATATTTTGTCTTTTTAGTTCTACTAACTATATACACAGTGTCTGGTTTTATCATCTATTTCTCAAGTCAGTCAAATGTTGGATTAAAAATTGTGAAGTCCACCACCAATTAGCCCCTCCACACCACCCCCCCCCCCCCCCCCCTTCCCCCCAAAAAAAATAAATAAATAAATAAAAAGAAAGCAAAAGAGATAGAGAGAAAGGAAGATAGTTATTTTTCTATG
This sequence comes from Quercus ilex subsp. ballota, assembly GCA_032727855.1. Taxonomy (NCBI): domain Eukaryota; kingdom Viridiplantae; phylum Streptophyta; class Magnoliopsida; order Fagales; family Fagaceae; genus Quercus; species Quercus ilex. Next base: position 16,418,908 of record CM064908.1, on the reverse strand, counting down.
GGACCTACTTTTGGAAAATATTATCAGCATGTAAGAAGTTTGTAATGTTTGCAGCTTTCTTCTTCTTCTTCTTTTTCCCCTCTTTTTGCTGGAATATTTGGATTGGGTTTTGGGGTGTCTTATACTCTTATGCGCCTGTGGAGTTTTACTTCTGAGATAATGCCACCTGCATGCTTTAGTAAACCAGTCTACATGGGACCATTTCCTGATAAATGCTCTGATTTGCAAAGTTGGATGCATCAGGACAGAAAGACTGCTGTTGTAGAATTCCTGAATCAAGTTTTGTTTCTTGCCATATTGTGAATAGGTAACAATGTTTTTCAGCAAAAAACAGGAACACAGTTAATAAATTTCATTCCCCCTCCCCTAAAAAGAGGAAAAAGACGGGAAGAAGCATGCAGTTGACAACATGATTAATGCATAGCGCTATCTAGTATCACAGCCAGGACATTTATTTTACCAAAATGCTGTCGTGTCTTTATATTTTAGCAGGTTGTCAGATTTCATTGTCTTTGACACTGGAATCATACTATTGTCAAGAACTTGGTTACTAGAAAGTATCAAGAGTTCCTAGTCCAATGAAGGTTCAACTTATGAGTCAGTTAAATTAGTGCTGCAGTCACTATCACCATTTTGGGTGACAAAGTCCATTGTTTTAGGGAAATGCTCCGATATGCATGGAGTAGAAGGATGCATGTTATGATTGGAAGCTAGAAAAATTGAAAAAAGGAATTTTGGTATAACCATATGTTAACAATTATCATTCTAAATATTTGAATTCTCTAGTTTCTGCCTTGGCACCACATAGGAAATGAATGTATTGGAATCAATTCATATATAAGTGATGTGGGAAGTACGAGGAAAATTATATCTTAATAGATTTTTATTTAATTTTAGAAGTCAATTGTATTTTTATTGGTCAAATTTGGTTAAGAGGTTTCTGTTTGTTCCTTCATGCAGGGTCGCTTTGAGATTTTATCTTTATCTGGATCATATACATTTGTTGAAAAGGGTGGTGCAAATCGCAAACTTGCTATGCTAAGTGTTTCTCTGGCTAAACCCGACGGCCGGGTTTTTGGTGGTGGCATTGCAGGAGCACTGATTGCAGCTGGACCTATTCAAGTAAGGCCTTGCGTTTCTATTATTTAAGATTGAAATTACTAAATGTTCATGTCTTCAACTTTTATTGACATATTCTGACCTTATCCACTGTTAGGAGCCACTGATCCTTAAAGTGACCAAAAGCTACAGAAGTGAACAAGTTAGGTTCACTTTATTGTAATCAAATAAAAGATCATAATCCCTCATTGAGTACAACCAAACTTGCTAGATTCCAATAATTTATTTTACTTTTTACGATTGGAATCTAAAGTTTTTCCCAAGTTTAATGGCTCTTGAAGTAACTTCAAGCCTCACATTATGAGCTTGTTATGGCAGTTGAATTCTGTCTTGTCCATAGCAATTAGAATATGCTTAGCATTGATAGAAAGCATTCCAATTTCCATTAGACTGATTATTACTCTTTGACTCATTTTGGGTTTTCTTAATATATCATCAGCTCATTGTTGGCAGTTTTAAGCAAAAACTCAATAAGAAATTCAAAAGGAGGCGCCCCACTGAGTCCTCCTCATCTACCATTATTCCTTCTCCTTCTGATTTGGTAAGAGTTCCCATACATATGGCTAAGTTGACTGATGGTGATGATAGTTGCACTACACCGACATCTTCACTCATGGATCCAATTCAAGGAGGAGCAGTTGGCGTTCTTGTTGTGAGGCAAAACATGAACCCTGCTTCTCTACATAGTGTTAGTCCAGACACCTTTCAGCCAATGTCAGACCAAATAACATCCCCTGATGTCAATGCCAGTATCCCTTAGATATAAAGGTCTCTCTCTCTCTCTCTCTCTCTCGCACGCGCTTGCACGCGACAATGACTGATTTTTTTTTTCTCTGTTTAGGTGTTATTGTAGTGGAGTGTAGATGCTGACCGGAGAAGTAGAAAGAAGTTTGCTTACTTTGCATTGGTGGCAGATTAAGAAGTTTACTAGTAATCAGATATCTGGGATTTCTTGCTTTTGTAGTTTTTAGCATAAGTGTCATGTTTACTTCCTAGCGTAAATCTGACCAAGGTTATCATACACAGCAACAGGTTTTTGTGGAAATTGCTTCCTGAAGTTGCAACTTGCAGGATGTTTGTAGCTTTATTCAAAACTATAGTTTTTGGCGTGGTTATCATCAATGGGGCTACATTCCTTACTCAAATTCAAAACTTTTGGATTTACATATTAAAAGATTTTGTAGCTTTTGTTTTGGCAAATAACTTCTAGAAAAGTTGGGATGTTAATTATGAAACTTTTTGAGATAATCTGTATGGGTGTCACCTGTTTTACATAGTTTGATAAAGGTTTTGTTCATGATGGGTTGTAAGAAGTGTGGAGGAAAATTGTGTCTTTTGAAAAATTCTAATTTCTAAAGCACAAATAATTCTCCATCACTTAATTTCCGACCTCACTATAAATATAATATTTGAAAGGATACAACTGATGGTAACTAATTTTAAATAAAACAGTGTTGTGTGAGTCTTAGACTCTTGGGATTCTTAAAATTAATCTTCACCATGAGTGTCTTTCATAAACAAATGAAAAGAGGATCTACTCTCTTGCTAAGTGGGACTTGGGCCATTTAACGGGTCAACTTGCAAATATCGAGCCCATAAATTGCTTTGGGCTCACTGCAAGTTTTAAAGCCCGTTTTATGCTTTGAGTGGAACACAAGACCATAAACTTAAGATAAATATTATGTCCACAATATTTGCACAAGCCAAATTGTTTCTGACTGTTAATGGTGGGTAAAAAAGTAATTTCAGTGTTGGGTTCAAATTAAAATGAGTAACAATTTATCACTTATGATTTATTGTGAAAATGTTATGAACGTAACACTTCTCTAAACTCAATACTTGAATTCAAGAATTATAAGGCTGTGAATTGTATGAGTTAAGGGGAAAATTCTCTTACAAATTGCTCTCTAAATGATCTCTCACTCACAATATGTGTGAGTCCCACATAGGCACTGGTTCACAATTAAGGAAGAAGCATAAAATAATAGAATACCTTTATTGATTACTGAGAATCATAGAATAATAGAATACGTATCTTAAGAATGGCAAATTAGTGATGATCATACATCAGCAAATAACCGATAGTTTTTGGCGTCAAGGCTTATTTGCCTAACGGCTGCAATCGCTGCAATAACACCCAATATGGAGAAAACAACTGCAATAATGATGTTCAACCAGAAAATGGGGCTTTTCTTTGATGGTTTAAATGTCAAGTTGAAGAAAACCACAGGCAATATGAAGTCAAGTGGCATGAAACCAAAAGCTCCTATAACTGCATTGATGTCCCCAAAAAATGGAAGCATTGCTGCTATTGTTGTTGATATCACAACCGATAGTGACCGAGAGATTAACCTTGGGACAGCATTGCGGCCTGAGAACTCCGCGCTTCTTGCGTCACCAAATGTACGCTCAAGCACTTCATTTGTGGGCTGCAAGTAAACCTGTACCAAACCAGTTCGGGTTAGCTTTTTGTGAGCTACAATGATATGTGTTATGATTGGAATAACGTCACTTTTATCCAGTTTCATTACTGTACTAGAACTTTTATTATGAACCAATTATAACGTGTCACTACAACAGGTTAAAAAATAGTGATACTTTGAAAAAACTGTACATAAACAAATATGGTAACAGAAAAAAGTTAATCCAAACATGAGCGGATATTTGAACAATAGTGAGAAATTTATGAGAGAGATGTGCTTACCACGCCAACAGCGGATAGCTGGAGAATGGTGAAGACATTGGTCATCAAAATGAACCATTTTGGCACCAATGGATTGCCATTGTCCAAGAAGTTGGTGAGGATTAGGCCTTCAGCTTTGTTACCAAATGCCCAATAGCCAGAGATGGCTACACTGAAGAAAGTTACCGTGACTACTGTATAACAAACACATAGTGCCTTGAACATCTTCCCCTTCACTGGTGGTGCAACCGTTGCCTATAACCAAAAAAAAGTTGTATTATATTTTAGCAACAACACCTTAAATACTAATTGGCAATACTTTAGTGCATGAGGGCATTCATAATGTTGCACCATATCTTCGTCTAAGCCACTGAATTGCACCATATTTCAAACCTGAATTTCTGGAATTATTCCATTGCCATATGTTGTGGCAATAATGGCGATGGCATTAAACATCCCAAAAATGCGATCTTCAGAATTTCCCGTCAGGGAATAGTCCTTCTCTGGAGCCTTTGATGAAGATCCTGGTAAAATTAGTCCATGCTTAGTAAACTGAATTAAACTGCAAAAACTAGTACTTAAAAATCTTGGAAAAGTTATATTTGAAACCTTGTAATTTAAGGGTATAACAAATTAAAATATATAATTTTTTTTTTTTTTTTTGAAAGGAAAATATATAATTTCAAAAGCAACAAATTAGACCATATAATTTGTTACTTTTGAAACCGTGGGGTTTAATTTGTTACTGAGATTAAAATGCAATTTTTCCAAAAAAAAAAAAAAAATTCAAACTTGTTTTTCCGTGTGTTTCTTATTTTTAAGCAACCAATACAATAGTCCTACTTACCAATATGAACGGAAGCAGCAGTTGCACAGGCACTATAGGCAATACACAGAACCAATGAAATCAAGTTGATGTACCTCAATGAGTGAAAAGATGGGATTTGAGCTAAAATCAACATAAAGCACCCAAATATGATCACAAATTCATAAAGCTTCATTGTTCCATTTGGGTTCGATAGCAAGTAAATTGCCTGTATAAGAAAAAAGAGAACCAATGAAAATCCACAATTATTAGAATTAGGATGTTTTGGGCTAGGCCTCAAGTACACCTTGGCCCATAATTTATGAGAGAAGCTGAAAGCTTTAGAGTGGGAAGTGACCTTCATGCATTGTCCTCCTAGAAGAGTACAAGCAACAACAGCACCATAGCAGACCATGAATTGAATTGGGCCAACAAAATACCGGCCCCATTTTGGTCCTGCCAAATTCATTGGGTTAGTTCCTGCAATCCTTGATTTGGAACTTCAACAAAACTTGGGATTGTGAACCAAGTATGAAATATGAATCCATGAAGAGTTTCACACTGGATCTAATTTGCCCATTGGTACAAGATTCTTGGGCCAAAGGAAATTACAATGAGGTCATGTGCTAATGTTCAGGCCCATTTAAATTTGTGATGTCTTCATTTTCTTGTTATCCGATTGCATAAGTCTCAGATCATTCACATCAGGCAATTTCAGAAAGGCTTAAAAAACAAAAACAAAAAAAATTCTATGTTTCCATTGTATAGTATTAGTAGACACAAAAAGTGGTAAATATTGTACACTTTTTGCAAAAATTTATAATATATGTGAAAGTGTGTTTATAATGTAAATTAATATAATACTGTACAATGTAGACATAGAAAGGTCAAAAACAAAAACACCAGGCCTATGCATGGATGGCACGCCAAAGTTGATTTTCCTTCTTTAAAATGGAAGAGTCAAAGAAAAAGTCTGAACAAAATCAGATTTTTTTTTTTTATAAATTTTGACGATCAGAGATAATTGGACTCTTGTCTTAATTAAAGTAATAAAAAAGCGAAATTAGATGGCCCAATTGACTTTTCTCAACAAAAAATAAAATAAAATAAAAGGTGGCCCAATTGACAACTCAATTTAGGCTGTAATGTCGTAGTCTAATGCATCAGTCTTTTGAAAAGTTTATAAACAATCACTCAAAGATTCTTAAGAATATGTTTTTACCTATTAAAAATAGATTCTTAACGTATGAGCCCAAAATATCTTCGCGACATATCCCTATAAGGACTATAATTCTGTTTCGCCAATGTCATTTTCAGAGGCACCAGTTGAACCTGCCAACCTAATAAGTATCCAAATTCCAAACAAATTATTAAGGTGATTTATTATCTTTTCTTTGAATGAAAATACGAATTCTATTTCAACTTTTATACATTTTTCTTAACTTTCTAAGACAGAAAATTCGAAATTTGGAATTTATTTTATTGTGTGGTTAAAAAGAATTGGAGTTTAGGAACACAAAACTGAGTTTAGTGATTTAAATATTACCTCGTCTTCACCTGAATTTTTGAACAACAAGGGCTATCACCTCCAAAGCCAAAGAGGATTAACATTTCTACCCTAAAACTAAAAGTCACCAACCCTTTAAACAGGCTTTTTTTAACTCGTAAAACCAAATACAGGAGCTGGTGGCTGGTGGATCCACTCAATATTTCTGCCTTAAAACGTGCCCACCATATTAAACAAGGCTTCTAATGGAACTAGTGGGGTGTAGGTACCATCTTATCATGCCATTAATAGTAGTATTGCCTAATGCATTTTGAGCACGCGAGAGGGATGTTTGAAACTTTGAAAAAAAAAAAAAATTTTGAGAGATTTTAATCATGACGTCCGCTCATAATAATAATTTTTTATCATCAGACTAAGATATCGATCAGCTTTTGGTGTAGGCGAAGAATGAACCACAAATCTCTTATTTAACCATTTGAGACTTTACCAATTGAACTAATTGGAACTCACAACTTTGAATTGACTGAGAGTTAGAGACTATTTGGGCATTTAGTGAAGGAGAGCAAATCTGGCCTTGCCGTAAGTATTGCATAGGTGTAATGAGTTTTGTAGCTTATAGATTATGGTGCAAGTATTTTTTTTATTTTATTATTATTGTATTATCAAATTATTAAAATTTAGATTGTACATGTAAAGCAAGATACGACATTTGCAACACAATTCCCCCCACCTCCCAAAGGAGCCTAGGATTAGTAATATTCTTGGTGTTCTTAGCCCATACTTAATACTAGTTATCGCCCCACCCACCCAACTCCTACTTGTACATAAGAGCCTAAGATTAGTAACGTCCGTCATTGTTCACTGTTCTATCAAGTTAATATACTATTTATTTTTGTGACAAGTGTAACATTACTTTCATGTAAGACCACTGTTAACATAACTTTTGTCTAACAAATATATCCCCCACATATAAGAACCAAGGATGGTAATATTGCTGTTGTTCACTAGCACATCAAGTTAATACTATTTTTTTTTGTGATAACTGTAATATTCACTTTCACATAAAATTATATTTAATATTACTTTTATCATACACATATTACAAGTTGTTACCTCCATAATAATGAAATTTCTAGACATACTTTAAAGCATCACTATAGCTTTCGGTACAAAGCATCAGTGGCTTACACACGAGTCGCACACATTGGTTTATTTTATTTATATATTTAGTTAGTTAATTACTACTTTTCAAATATTGCATACTTTTGGTGCATGTTTGGAATATTATTATTTTATAAAAAAAAAAAAAAAAAAAACTCAATTATTTACTTGCCGATTGAAAGTTGACAAACTCACAAAAGTACCTAAAGAAAACTAAAGATTTTTTGAAAAGTAAATACACTAAAATATTAGGAGAAGAAAGCTACCCAATCCAAACTCACAATTATTGGATATGCATGATGATGGAGAAAAGCTTACCCAAGATATCATGAGCCATGTCTCTGAATCGGAGATGGCGATGACCCAGTTGAGCATGGTGTTCAAGAACCAGAGATATTAAATTGTACGAATAGAATGTCACTAGAGCTCCAATGACCAAGCATAAAATTCCAGCAGTCCATCCAAGCAAGGTAAAAGCATATGGAAGACTTAATAGAGGTGGAGCAACAATTGAGGTTGTCAAGTGGTAACCACAGTGCACCCATGATCCTACATTTAATGCACACCAAATCAAACCCACCAATCATTTAAATTAAATATATCTAAATCTGATGAATTAAATCATTTGATACAGATATATAGCTCATAATTTTGACCAGAAAAAGTACAGATAATTCAATGGCATTAAAATTAGATCATTAATTATAGATGTGTATTCAGCATGTCTGCCATAGCTAGAAATTAAGATCATCAACCACTTGAATGGTGTAGTATTATAAGATAAGTACTAATAGCTAGTTTGAACAAGGAATGAATGTGGGCACTTATTGAACAATGAATTGGATTTCTTCAGCAGTAGGAGGACATTCTCTCATAGCAACATGAATTCAATTTCCCAAGACATCTTTAAATGTACAATATATATATATATATATATATTTTGCTGAAAATGTACAGAATAATTTGTTTGTTGACTTTACCGTACCAGCTATTACCAAACTTATAGGGATGAGAAGGCATTGAGCCAATTCGGTGAAACAAAATTTTGGGAAGAGGCCATTCTGTTTTCACAAAATAATTTTTAAAAACTTACAAAGAAGATATTTTCAATAATTTTTATAATTAAAAACAAAAACAAAAAAATCTGGAAGAAGAAAGAAGTCATTGTAATACTATTAATAAAACAATAATTTCAAGTCAAAGTAAAAAAAATGAAAAACAAAAAAAATATGATCCAAGGAGAATCCAAACAAAGAACTAGAGGTGGTGGTTTGTGACTTTGTGCAAGCAATTATCTTCTCCTTTCTTCTTTCTTGTCCTTTGTGGAGTAGAGAGCACATGACATTTCACACATGTGTGCAGAGAAAATAGTTAACTTTACATGGATCAGAGGAAAAAAGGAAAGAAGATAATGAAATGGTGAAGACAATAAAGGAAGAAACAGTTCCCATATATAGAAATTAAAATGATTACAGATAATGAAAGTAATCATCACCTTTGGATTTAAGAACAAAGAGGGCACCAGCATCAAGGTCCTGATGATTTAAAGCTGCAACCTTTGCATCTTCTTCTTCATGCACCGCTACTGAGCTTGGTCGCAGCGTACTCATCTCTCTCTCTTTCTCAGACACACACAAACAGAGAGAGAGAGAGAGAGAGAAGCAAATCAAACTAGAACAAACGACAAAGAGCGCATAAAAGATGGATCGGAAGCAAAGACTGACAGGTAATAAGGTAATATAGATATATAGTCAAACAGTTGATGGACACAATTCTTTTTCTTTTGTGTACAGACAAGAGAAGCCACTTAATTAAAGTTCAAGCTACTATTTTGGAGCCATATCTTAAAATGTATAAGGAGGGCTTAGCCCACTTATTTATTTACTTTGGTAAACAGTTTCGTGCTCACGTTAGGCCATCGTAGCAATGAACGCACATTGCTTCGTGTCAGCAATCAGCATTAGCAGGCTTAGTTGACATTTGACCATGTTTTTCATTGTCGGTCGATACATCAAGAAATGGAAGTTAATCGTGATAGAACATTGTTTTAGGACTGTTGGTTATGATGAATCGTTTGATTACGCTAACTGCCGACTTGAAGATGATGAGATTAGAAGAAAATCACCGGTTAAAGAAAAAGATGGCTAAGACCATTCTCATATTTGGCTTTGCATAAAAAAAATGTTTTTTTGCACCATAAAAGGTTACTTTATTTATTTTGTATTATCACTTAACAGTACATCATACATTACATTTTTTATTTTACGCAACCCATAGAGCTCGCTGCCGTTCACCATTGTTGCATCCCAATAGTGTGAGAGAAGAGGGAAGCCAAGAGAGAGGGAGAGAGCTTCAATTTTTATAGAGAGAGAGAGAGAGAGAGAGATGAATAAAATAAGATTAAAAAGTTAAAGGATAATGTGATGTCCCAATTTGATTGATTATGTGTTGTATGGGTGTGTGATGAGTCACATATCAAGCAAACACTGGGTTAAATTGAACTTTATTAATAATTATAAGGAGCCTTAATTGTGATCAGTTCTTTTCAAATATAACGCAAATATGACTAGGTCTTTTTCATAAAGAGAAATTTAATCCAGAATAGGTATGATAAAAAATGATTAGGTAAGTGGACCCAAAATCTTGGCCATGATTGAGTTACTTATGAAACTCTACCAAAAAAATCTCTACATAAAGAGAGATCCAATTGAGAATAGGTATGATAAAAAGTGCTTAAGTGCCACATTGGTGTGCCTCTCAACTCTCTCTTCTTGTTTTGTAGGCATTTTCACTTGACTAGTTGACCATCTACCCAAATAAAAGCTATTCCTTTCCTTCCAAATAAAACTCCTAAAGATGGGTGTAGGGGCCAGATTGTCAGAAGGTACTGTTAAAACTGTATATGTTGGGCCTATGGTCCAATCCGAGGATGGTTAAACAATATTATTGTGGAAATGATAGAAGAGGACGAGATAGGGATTATACATGACAGTCCAAAAGATGTTCGAGGAGACAAGTCATGTCATAAATATGGATCCGAGATCTGTAAGAAGGCCTCACCTCCCTGAACATCCCACCAAGTTGCATTACGATTAGAAGTCAGACATTAGATAGGAGATGAGTAGAGGAAGGCAACAAATATCTACAAAAGCTGCTACCCTCGCATTAAATGCTCTGCAGCTAACTCCTTAGCCGCATTAATGTGGAGGTGATACCTGAACAGTGCATTTCAGCCTTACGGCTATTATATGAAGACTTATGGGAGGGGTTGATGGGACAAGTATCAACATCGACCATCATGCATACACGTGGAAGGCGGAGATGAAAGAGAAAGGGAGTATATAAGAGAAAGGTGGCAGCCAAAAGAAGGAAGGAAAAAAGGAGAAAGAAAAAGACTAGATCATTTAGGAACCAAGGATCAAATTTGTAACCCAATTTGAGAATAATAAACAAGAACAGTTCACCTTGGATCTGGCCGAGGACTATTTTTATTCAATATAATCCTATTTCTTTTCATTCTCTTACTTGAATCCACTCCAATGTATGATTGATATACGATAGTCTAGTTTTTCCAACCCATTTCTCTATAAATTCATTGTTTTGGGCTTTTTGGGCTTAAGTTTCTTCACAGAGTGGGTTACGAGCTCAAATCTGGTCCTCACAATTGGCGCCGTCTGTGGGAAAGACTGGTGTTTCAATAAATCAAACTTTCAACAATGGTAGGTTCAGGTCCACATCAAGTGGAATCTATGGGGTCTCAGCGCCAAGATCACTTCTGTGATCTTGAGCGGCAACGAGACCGGGAAGGAAGTGTGCATACTGCCCATACTAGTAGAAGCCAAGCTAAAGATAAAAGCCATGTCTCTTAGGAAGAAAACGCTAGGAATATGCAAAAGGAGATTGATCACCTAAGGAGAAGCTTGCGCCATGAATGACAAAGGCGAGCCTCACCAGATCCTGACTTCTCTTCTGATGGTGAGAAGGATACTAGCTACAGGCGCAGATCGAGAACTCCCCCTAGCGAGACTTTCTCGTATGATGAGGACTATCATCATAAGCGTAGAGATAGAAAGTCGTCCTCAAACGGCCTAGAAAACGATGCTATAAGTAGAGCGCTGAGCCAGATTTCAAAGTCTCTTTTTCACGCTGGATTGAAAGAGGGAGACTCCCTCAGCAATTTTCCCAACCCACGTTCACCATGTATAATGGAAGAACAAACTCTGTAGAGCACGTTAGCCACTTTAATCAAAGGATAGCTGTACATTCCAAAAATGAGCCTTTGATATGCAAGGTATTCCCGTCTAGTTTGGACCCAGTGGGGATGAGGTGGTTTGATAGCTTGAGGGCAGGTTCCATTGATTCTTTCAAAGAACTCACTCAAGCATTTGGATCTAGATTCATCACATGTAGAAGGGCTCCTCGGCATTTGGCTTCTTTGTTGTCCTTGTCCATGAGAGAATGAGAGACCCTAAAGACGTATTCGAACAGATACTGGGAGATGTTCAATGAGATAGATGGTAATTTCGATGACTTGGCCATTAGCACTTTTAAGCTCGGCCTACCTGCCGAGCATGGTTTAAGGAAGTCTCTAACAGGGAAACCTGTTTCGAATATACGTCAACTCATGGATTGGATTGATAAGTACAAAAGGGTTGAGGAGGACCAGCAGCAAGATAAGGGTAAGGTTATCCTTCAAGGGATGAGGGATTTCAGGTCAGACTGCTACAACAATAACAGGCCCCGAAAAGATTTTGCTGGGCAATCATCACCTTCAGCTCCTCAAGTTGTAAATACTGTGTTTAAAAAGCCGATGCATCAAGTTTTAGAGAAAATCAAGAATGAGCCATACTTTAAATAGCCGAATAAGATGAGTAGGGATATCTTAAGACGCAATCAGAGCCTTCATTGTCAGTATCAACTGGAGCGAGGATATACCACTGAGGACTGCCGAACGTTGTGGAGTCATCTAGAGCAATTGGTTAAGGAAGGAAAATTACAGTATCTCCTGTATCACCCTAATGGTCAGGATGACCGGCTGAGGTTTAGGACCCAGGGGAATGCTTCTTCAAATCCCTCAATATGCACAATTAATGTCATCTTTGCTGCACCTGGGAGGACTGGTTCACAACCCTCCAAGGTGATGTCTGTGGCTCGAATACAAGTCGAGGATACAACTTTTGGGCCGAAGAGGGCCAGAGTAGAAATTCAACCGGTGCTAATTTTTTAGATGAGGACAAGGTAGGTACCATTCAGCCACATGATGATACTTTGGTGGTAACCCTCAGGATAGGTGGATATGATGTAAGAAGGGTGATGGTAGACCAGGGCAGTTGTGTGGAAATCATGTATCCTGATCTATATAAAGGGCTGCATCTAAAACCCGAGAATCTGACCGCCTATGATTCCCCTTTGGTGAGTTTTGATGGGAAGGTAGTTATCCCAAAGGGTCAAATCAGGTTACCAGTGCAAGCAGGCTTTGAGATAGTAGAAGTGGACTTCATAGTGGTGGACACATACTCCCCCTACATGGCCATCGTGGCCAGGCCTTAGCTTCACACTCTAAGAGCTGTTTCTTCAACCCTGCATCAAAAAGTAAAATATCCATCAAGAGATCGGATTGAGGAATTGGTAGGGGACCAATCCGTGGGTCGGCAGTGCCTTATGTTAGCCATTTCACATTAGTCAGCAGTTGAGTCTTCGGCCTCAGTAAATGAAAGTTTATAGCAGTCAAAATTTACGGTCCTATTTGATAAGGAGCTGGACGAGGATGCTAAATGTGAAAATCTAGAGAAATTTATCATAGGTGACGATCCAAAGAAGTTTTTTTAGGTTGGAATTTAGCTACCCCTCCAGGAAAAAGGGGAGTTGGTGGAATTTCTTAAGAATAATGTTGATGTGTTCACTTGGGATGCCTACAAAGCTTCGAGGGTGGATCCAAACCTCATCTGCCACCATTTGAATGTCAACCCAGCTGTTACCTCGAAGAAACAACCTCCTCAGCGTTCGTCTAAAGAACATTTTGATGCTGTCAAGGACGAGATGATGACACTTAAACAAGCTAGGGTTATTAAAGAGGTCTTTTATCCTGAATGGCTGGCTAATATAGTGATAGTAAAAAAAAAGAATGGAAAATGGTGCGTATGTGTAGATTTCACGGACTTGAATAAAGCCTGCCCAAAGGACCCTTTCCCTATGCCTTAGATTGATCAGTTGGTTGATGCAATTGTAGGCCATCCTCAGATGAGCTTTCTAGATGCCTTCCAAGGGTATCATCAGATACCTTTAGCTTCAGAAGACCAGGAAAAGACAAATTTTGTCACTCATACTAGAAATTACCATTATAAGGTGATGACTTTTGGTTTAAAAAACGCAGGGGCTACCTATCAAAGAATGATGACCAGGATGTTTGAGCCTCAATTGAGAAAAAACATGGAAATTTACATCGATGATATGATGGTTAAGAGCAAAGTAAAGTCCGACCATATTGTTGACCTCAGAAATACTTTTGACACTTTGAGGAAGCACAAGCGCTTAATGCTTCTAAATGTTCATCTGGGGTCGGGTCAGGAAAATTCTTAGGCTACATGGTTACTCACTATGGAATTGAAGTCAACCCTGACCAGATTAAGACAATTAACAGCCTACAACCACCTCGGAATCCCAAGGAAGTTCAGAGGCTTACAGGAATGACTGCCGCCTTAAACCGATTCATCTCTCGGTCAGCTGATAGATGTAGACCTTTCTTTCAATTATTGAACAAGTGGAAAGGGTTTGAATGAACCGAGGAATGTGCCCTGGTTTTCCAGCAATTGAAAGAATATCTGTCTCGGCCTCCCATTATGTCTAAACCCGAGATAGATGAGGTGTTGTTTGCCTACATCGCAGTGGCCTTCCACGCGATGAGTCTGGTGCTAATACGTGTTGAGGATGGTGTACAGAGGCCGATTTACTACATGAGTAAGTCATTGCATGAGGCCGAGATTCGTTACTTACCATTAGAGAGAGCTATTTTGGCTGTAGTGCATAGTACACGTAAACTTCCCCACTATTTTCAGTCATACATAGTTGTTATCCTAACCCAACTCCTGCTTAAGTCTTTGCTACGAAGTGTTGATCATACAGGAAGAATTGCTAAGTGGGGTACGATTTTAGGGACTTTTGACATCAAGTACATGCCACACACCTCTGTTAAAGGTCAGGTTCTTGCCGACCTAATTGCTGAGTTTACTGAATCCTCGGAGGAAGACAAGATAGAAGACCAAAATATGGATGAAAAATCGGTTGGAATGATCTCTGTACAAGAACTTGCACCCTAGAAAGTCTATGTTGATGGGGTAGCGAACCATAGAGGATCTGGTGTGGGGCTAGTCTTGATATCCTTAAAGAGCATTACGATTGAAAAATCCTTAAGATTGGTCTTTTCGGCGACAAACAAAAAAGTTGAATGTGAAGCTCTGCTAGAAGGGATGATTATGGTACAAAAAATGGGTGGAAAATTAGTGGAATTGATCTCTAATTCAAAATTGGTCGTTGGCCAAATCCAAGGGGAGCTGGAAGCCAGAGATCCTAGAATGCAAGAGTACTTAAACTAGGTTAGACATTTACAGTCTAAATTTGAATCTTTTAATTTATCACAAGTCCTTAGAAGTAAAAATACACATGCGTACTCTCTTGCTACATTGGCAACCTCCTCGGCACAAAGTCTACCTCAAGTAATTCTTATAGAAAACTTATGTAGACCTACCGAGGCAGGAAAAACCATAGCCCATGTTCGTCAAATAAGGAAGGCCCCTAGCTAGATGGACCCATTATGCTGTTCCTTAAGGAAGACATCTTGCCCGAAGATAAGTCCGAGGCGGACAAAGTACGAAGAAGAGCTCCTCGGTTCTGGCTGTCTGAGGATTAGAGTTTGTATAAGAGATCTTTTTTTGGTCTGTATCTGCTGTGTGTACACTAGGGGTGGCAATTCGTGTTCGTGTGTCGGGTTTGTGTCGTGTCAAGTCATGAGTATTTGACTACATAGGTCAACACTAACCCAACATGTTTATTAAACAGGTCAAGATTCCTCAACCCTAACACGACCTATTTATTAAACGGGTCAGTCGTGTCGACCTGTTTATCAAATTTTATCAAAATGAAAAAAAAAATTATGAAAAACAAACAAATAAAAATTTTTAATATAAAATTCAGAATTAACGAGTAGCTGCATCATAAATAATCATTCAAAACTAAAGCATATCTCAATATCACAAATAATCAATCACAATATGTCAAAGAAAATAAATCGCAACAACTAATAAGTTTATATACTTAGAGTTTGAAGGGTATATTAGTAAAATGTCATTTAATTAAATGGGTCAAACGGGTTCTATGTGTTCAACACTAACCCAACCCGTTTATTAAACGGGTTAGCCGTGTCAACCCGAATATGACATGAAC
Organism: Quercus ilex subsp. ballota; assembly: GCA_032727855.1. Lineage (NCBI taxonomy): Eukaryota > Viridiplantae > Streptophyta > Magnoliopsida > Fagales > Fagaceae > Quercus > Quercus ilex. Next base: position 16,403,194 of record CM064908.1, on the reverse strand, counting down.
TCGTTAAGTCTCAACCCATAACCTGCTAATTTCGTGTCGTGTCGTGTCGGGTTCGCGGATCGTGTCAAATTTTGCCACCCGTGGTGTACACCCAAAAGGAGTTGAGATCATTCTGGAAGAATTGCATGAGGGAATTTGTGAAAGCCATACAGGAGGAAGGTCTTTATCGCATAGGGCTATTACGCAAGGCTACTGGTAGTCGAGGATGTAGAAAGAAGCAGAAGACTATGCAAAGAAGTGTGACCAGTGTCAGAGGTTTGCCTCTAATATTCACCAACTTGGTGGAGTCCTTAATCATCTTTCTAGTCCTTGGCCTTTTACTCAGTGGGGCTTGGATATTGTTGGCCCTTTCCCTAAAGCAACAGGGAATAAGAGATATTTACTGGTCGGCACGGATTACTTTACCAAATGGGTCAAAGCTGAACCGTTAGCCAATATTAGGGACGTGGATGTCAAACGGTTTATTTGGAAAAACATCGTAACTAGATTCGAAGTCCCTCGCACTCTCATCACGGACAATGGTGTGTAATTTGATAGCAAGGCTTTTAGGAAATATTGTTGCGACCTAGGTATAACGAATAGATATTCCACCCTAGCATATCCACTGGGGAATGGGCAAGCTGAAGCTGTTAATAAAGTCATAGTAAGTGGACTCAAAAAGAGGCTGGATGATGCAAAAGGGAAATGGGTTGAAGAACTGTCACACGTCCTATGGATTTACCAGACCACGCCTCGAAGATCCACAAGAGAGACGCCTTTTTCAATGATGTATGGGGTCGAAACTGTTATTCCCCTGGAAAACAGATTTTCCACCCTGAGAACAAGTTCATTCACTCTAAGCAGCAATGATGAGTTATTGGAGAAAAGTTTAGATTTAATCGAAGAACGAAGAGAAAACGCCATGGTCTAGTTGGCATATTATCAACACAAACTCAAGTAAAGGTACGATGCTAATGTAAAGCTAAGGTCGCTAACAGTGGGAGATTTGGTTTTAAGAAAGGTTGTAGGAGTTACTAAGAACCTAGCGTGGGGGAAGTTAGGACCCAATTGGGAAGGCCCATATTGTATAACGTCAATGGCTGGAATAGGCGCGTATTATCTGGAAGACTTGGAGGAAAGAGCTGTACCTCGTCCCTAGAATGTAAATAATCTTAGAAGACATTATTATTAATACAAGTTTTTCTTCGTCTTCTTTAGGCTTGTTATAGTACTTATCTGTCGACTTTACCATTATTATAAGTATCAAACAGAACCTTGGTCATGCCTAACTCCTCGGACCACGTACCTTGAGAAAATTGATATCTTTCAATTATTTTTCTAAGTGTTAAACAGAATCTCAGCTATGCCTGGTTCCTCAGACCATCTGGTTTGGAAAAATTAACACAATATGGCATTATTATAAGTATAAAACAGAACCTTGGTCATGCCTGGCTCCTCGGACCACATATCTTGGAAAAATTGATATCTTTCAATTATTTTAAAAATTGATATCTTTCAATTATTTTTCTAAGTGTTAAACAGAAGCTCAGCTATCTCTGGCTCCTCGAACCATCTGCTTTGGGAAAATTAACACGATATGGCATTGTTATAAGTATCAAACAGAACATTGGTCATGCCTGGCTTCTCGGACCATATATCTTGGGAAAATTGATATTTTTCAATTATTTTTCTAAGTGTTAAACAGAACCTCAACTATGCCTGGTTCCTCGGACCATCTGCTTTGGAAAAATTAACACAATATGGCATTGTTATAATTATCAAACAGAACCTTAGTCATACCTGGCTCCTCGGACCATATGCCTTGGGAAAATTGATATCTTTCAATTATTTTTCTAAATGTTAAACAGAACCTCAGCTATGCTTGGTTCCTTGGACCATCTGCTTTGGGAAAATTAACACAATATGTCATTATTATAAGTATCAAACAGAACCTTGGTCATGCCTGGTTCCTCGGACCACATACCTCGGGAAAATTGATATCTTTTAATTAATTTTCTAAATGTTCAACAGAAACTAAGTCATATCAGGTTCCTCGGACCATAAAACTTAGTGGAGATTAATACACTATGTCATTTATTGAAATGCTGGTCAGACATTAGCCCAAGTATTAAAAAGAAGCAAAATCCTGATTCCCTTCTTGGGTCACATGGTTTGTTATCACCCAATAAAGATGTAAACCAAAGTCCATGAGCATCGCTTAAAACATTTTAGGGTGCCCTGGACTTGGCTATTGTTTGATCAACGCTTGAATATTTTTCTTAAGGATAGAAAACTTGTTAAAGTTGGTAAATCCAAGGTGTGTTTTGACAATACTGTGAATCTAATAGTCTTAATCTACTCTGATTCTCAATTAAAAATATGTGAAAATTGAATTTTACCTTATATAAGCAACCTCGAACTCTTATAGCATATGGCTGTGTTCAATCAAGGAATAATCAAAATGAAAATTGCATAAGTGAAGAAAATAACTCGTATAAATTTGGGAAAGTAAAGTGCACATTTCATTAGAACATATCTTAAAGAAGGGAAGTTACATTACAGAAATTGCAATTACATTATAAAAATAAAGATTCATCATTTCAACTTTATCTGAAGCCCAACCTTGGAGGTCTTGTCAGCTTGATTAGCTGCTTCAGTAGGAGTCACATTCTCTTTCTCTTTAGGATCTTCCTTGGCAGGCATGGTGACTGAAGCTAAGACCATTTCAAAGCTTTGGGAAGCTGCCCCACCTTATGGAATTTCTATATTTTTATCAGAGGAGGTCTCCTTGGGAGCTTCAGATTCTTTTACTTGTTCCTGCTGATTAGGAAAAGGAGGATCTTGAGGCTGTGTCTCTCCAACAGGGTCAGCAACTGTAGAGGCTGCTTCACCTTGAATAGAAGGAAGGTCCGAGGCTCGTATGGCTGGGGGGTAGTAAATTTTCTCTAGTTTTCTTAGTTTAGAAGAAGCCTCAACCCCAGCTTGGTTAAGGGCTTCATCCCAAGTCTGAGCGCAGTAGGTTCGACACACTGCTGGGACTTCTGCCCTAAGGGTTTCCTTGGTCTCGGCCACTCCGATGTCATAACCATGCTGCTCAGCCCCATCCCTAGCCTTATCGTCCTCCTTTCTTGCTTTCTCAGCCTCATCTTTGGCTTTCTCAGCCTGATCCATCTGCTTTTGGACTTTAGCTAACTTCTTCTGAAGGACCGCTATTTGCTCTTAAGAAGAAGCCAACTGTTCCTTGGCATCACGCAAGAGCAGCCTTTGATCCTCGACCTGCTTTTGAGCGCCCTCTAGAGCCGAATCTGCACTTCTTGGATTGGTCGGCGATATTAAATGACTCCACAGCTGCCACGCACTTAGACCTTTCATCGTCCAGCTGCCGGTAGCAGGAATTGGTTATCTCCTCGACCTTAAAAGTAGCTTGGACAGCCTAAAAGAAAAGGGTAATCACCTTTTGAAGTTAAAAAGAAGAAGAAGGGGGCTGCGTACTATGCCTAAATATCTTTTAAGGTTAAAGAAAACCTCTGGCCTTCTGATAGACCGTAGCTTGGCCATATCAGTGGGGAGTAGTAAAGCTCCTCCAAAGCCGAGGCCACATGGCATCCAATGCCTCTGTGGAAATCCCTGATGGATGCATTATCCCTTAAGGGCTCACCATTGATCATCGGAGCTGGGAGCCAAGCCTGAGGCTTGGGTGGCGGACTGTCTCTCCTCTTTGAGCCCCTTTGCCCTGCTTGTCCAATTTTTTGCTGCTTTGCAGCACGTTGGGTCTCTTCTTCAAGCGAAGGGCGAGATCTCCCAACCTCAACTACATCCTTACCCTTCTGCTCTCTCTTTCTTTTCGGGTCACTAGGTTCAACCCTAGGTGGCAAAGATGGTTGAAGAGGAGGAAGAGGAAGTTTAGGAGGGGGAGGAGGAAGTTTGGGCTGAACTGATCCCCCAAGTGCATCCTTCCCAGGCTGGGACTCTATTAATTCCAGCAAACTTTTCTTAGACTTCCTTTGGTTGCCCATCTCGTCCAAAATGCTTAGGCCTACTTGTTGTTGATCGTCAAAATCAGCTGAGGTACTCTCGGGGGATAGAGGTTGGTTGAATACCTCAAATTCGTCCTGGGAGTCTATTAAATTTACAATCCCCTCTGGTTCTTCTTCTTCCTCTCCTTCCTTAACAATGAGATGGGATGAGGATGCTCCTACTGAAGGGATGCCCACAAAGAGTGGCTGAGTAAAATGTGTTCCCTTTGGGATTGGAACGCCCTCGGGATCGATGAATCCTTCAAAGGCCACACTAATGCGGGGGAAGACGAGGATTCTTGACTTTTATTACACACTTGGGAGCTTGGAATCCAAGGGAAATAGGTTTGTACCCGAGGATTATATGTGCTGCTTGTAATTGACCGTCAGCTTCGCTGACAAACACCTCAGATCAAAGAATTTTGTCTAGACTCGCTCTGTTGACTAAGTTGAGCCGAGGTCTGGTAGAACGTCTATCTGCAAAATCATTAAAACGGAAAGAAAATTTGTCAGAAGTAGAAATAGTGTGAAGTAAAAGGGAAATGTAAGCCAAGATGCATAAATTTACGACTAAACCCCCACCTGGTGTTCCCTCTTTAGTTGGACAGGGTAGGCCATCATGCCATTCCCAATAAAAATTAAAAAATCCTCCTTTAACCCCTTGTTTAATGTAGGGAGGCATTGGATTAGCCTTACTTCAGGATACCTTGACTTAAGGTAATATCCCTGCCCCTTCAAATGATGTAGGTTGTATACCCAGTTGATATCATGATGTGTCAATTCCAAGTTCAGTTTCTCGTTTAGGGCTTCTATACTCCTTAATACTTTGAACATATTTGGAGCGCATTGTGTGGGGGAAAGTCTAAAGAACCTAAGGTAGTTTTTTGTGACATTACCCATTGGGATGGTCATTCCTCCTTCTATGAAGCCGATCATTGGAATGACCACCTCTCCCTCTTTCCTATCGTTTGCCCAGTCCCCTTGGGCAGTGTATCTCATGCCCACTGTTGGTAGGATCCTGTATTTAGCTCTAAATCTCTCTCTATCCTCCTCAGATTCAACTAAACACTTGAACCTACCCATTTTCTAAGATGTTTTGAAGAGAAATCAACGAGTTTGAAATGAAAATTAGAACCGAGAAGAAAAAAGTGTGATGAAAAGAGAATGTATGGAAAGAAACAAAACTAAGAGGGTTCGAGGAAACTTACAGGTTTAAAAAGAAGGTCTTCGGACAAATTTTTGGTATTTGTAGATGCACGAGGAAGTGAGAGAGAGTGACAGGTTCGATATATGAACTCTGAAATTGTGTGATTGATGGAAATAGGGAAAGAAATTGATTTGAGAAGCTCTTTATAAAGGCACTGAAGTTACAAGCGGGAAATTTCTCGCTCGCAGCCCTAGGAAATTCTCTACCGTTTGATTTGCATCATGTCATTGAACTCCTTATAACTTACATTTTCCCACATTGTTAGTATATATATGTAGGGGTGTTCACCAAACCGCATAAACCGCACAAACCGCAAAAACCGCACCAAAACCGCCCGCAAAATGGCATAACCGCACCGCACCGCACCCTCTCTATATATTAATTAATTTATTTATTTTTAATATTAAATATATTATTAATAGTTTAATAACCCTAGTTTTTTATAAAAAAAAAAGTTTAATAACCCTTGCAAGTATTAACTAGAAAAGCCAACCCAAAATAAAGAAAAACTAGCTCAATAATTTAAAACTTGGCCCAAAAATAGGAAAAAATTAGTTTTTGGCTGAGTAGAAAAAGCTCAAAATTTGAAAAATATACCGACTTCAAATCGCATCTTATATATAGTATCGTACATGTGACTGCAAAAATAAGGTGCGGTGCGGTTATGGTTTTGGCTAAACTCTAAACTGCACCACACCGCACCGCACTGCACATGTGACCGCAAAAATAAGGTGCGGTGCAGTTATGGTTTTAGCTAAACCGCACCACAAAGTGCGGTGCTAAAAATGGCCCAAAACTGCACCGCACCGCACCGCGAACACCCCTTTATATATGTATATATGTATGTATGTATGCTAGTGCTAGTATTATCTATAAAGAATAGTAGTCCAACGAAATCCTTTCAAAAACATGAGATAACATAATTAATCAAATATATTTATAAGAAAGAATCGATTTTAATAACATCGATAATTTCTGCAAAGCACAAGGTTTAATAAAATATATTTATACATATTATGATACATGTTAATGTTAATTAATAAATAAAAAGTTTAATTATCTAGGAAAGATAAAACATAACTAATCAAAATTTATTTAAGGGGATTATGTTAGCGGGTGCTTTTAGGACAATTGTTTATAAATTATTTTATGAAAATTTTGACACTATTTTTATAGAAAATGTAAATAGCAATAAAAAAATAATTAATTATTTTGATCTTTTTTTTAATAATTTCTAAAAATATATCTTAAACCAATACCCTTAAAGCATCAATAATTTTTCTCTTTATTTAATGTCGGGTTACTCTCTATGCAAAAATACATTGTGAAAAAAAATGTGAGTTATCCAAAATTTATGTGACAACATTAGGCTAAATCAACGCGAAATCAAAATTAAACTTGTAACTCTAAATTAAAACCAACTAGAATACATATATTACTGTGGGGGGCAAAAGCCCAGATCTGGTAATTGGGCCTGGGGCCCTGTTCTTTATGGCATCCTACGTCCAAAAAGCAAAAGCGGGCTGGGACACTGCTCCTGCAAACCTCGGGCCCTAAGATGGCCGAGAAGTACAGTCCGAGGAGGTGATTCATCTTCCGAAGAGCTTTTACTCCTCGGATGCGTATAGTACTGGTTAAATGCATGTACAGAAGGCCTGAGTGCCCTTCCTGGCAACCTGGGTAACAAAAATAAGCTCTGGGCACTCCGGAGGATGATAAGAAGGAAGAAATATCTAAAGGAAAGGCTGCTCCCACCGTATTTAATGCATTGCAACAGCTTTTCTGGCCGCATTTATGTGGAGAAGACCCCTGAACAGTGAGAGCCCAGCTACCGCCACTCACAAAGAGCTAAAGTGGGTACATGACGTGACATGCGCTCAAGAGTTTACCTAGATGAGGAACAGGTGGACGATGGAGATGAAGGAAAAAGGTGCTATATAATAAGGTCGATCCCTGAGAAGGAAAAAAAGCGAAAAAGAGAAAAAAGAAAGCTTTACTGTAGCACTGAACGTTGGAATCACTGTTTATTCAATAAGATGTCTCTTCGGACTTTCATCTAAAGGGCTTCAATCGTTATTTTATGCTCTTTCGGCCTCACTTAACTTAGCCATCCTTAGTTTAATTCTGATCCAGCCCAGCTCTTTCACCCACTCTCTACAAATTCATTGTGCTGGGTTCGTTAGGCCTCTAACCCATCCTTTTTGGGCTTGGGCTACCAAAACGGACCCTACAATTACAATGATGACGGAAAAAGGGATAAACGTTCAAAACCTTGTGTGACAATATTAAAATAAATCAATGAAATGTTTCTCTCTCTTTTTTTTTTAGAATCAAGCAAATGAAAAGTTAAAAGCTTTTATTTGACATAATATTATAGATATTATATGTTGGCCAATATGAATTTCTTTACTTCCTAAGTATCGAATCCGGCCTAAGAAGTAATAGAAAGGTCACTAGGAAATTTTGTAATTGGCACATGGGAAAATTTAAAACTATTTTTTGGTGGTTTTTCTGTTTAACATTTCCACTTTATGACTTATGAGAGCAGTAGGAGTTTTAGTTAGCTACGTAAACTTTTTATTTTTTTTTAGAAACTACTAGTTACGTAAACTTGATTCATTAGAATATAATGCATTTATAGTCAAACATCATGATCAGAATAAATTATTATAAAGTCCACTGGCAGCTGATGTGGTTTTCCTGGTCTTTCTAACTATTAAAACGTTGTTATTTATGCAAATGTAATATAATCTATTAGTTTTTTATTTTTTATTTTTATGCTAATTAAGAACCTGTCTCACATATTTGTATAAATAGCATTATTTAATTGGTTAGAAAGATCACGTTAAGAATCCTCCAATTGGTCCTAACAATTTCTCTATTATCAGGGTCGTTAAAATATTTTTTTCACTCCTTTTTTTTTTTTCTTTTTATTAGCTTCATTTTTAATGGCTTTCATGGAAACGTGCTTTGACATGAGCCAAAACTTGACGTATCATGCTCATGCCTCCAACATTTTCTAACCAATGTGTAATGGTGTAATTCGTGTGAAACATGCTTTGAAGGACAAATAGTGTGCCACTTTGATTCCCTTTTTTTTGGTAATAACTTTGATTATGTTGTGTTTACATGTAATGATTGAATTTCTAGTCTTTTACTTAAAATCATGCTTAATTAGGTAAACAATTTCAAGTGGAATTGAACCCATATACTCTGTACTCAATAATGTTTTCTAATCCCAGCCATCTTGATTGATTACGCAAGGTCAACGATCAAAAGGTCTCCCACTGGATTCATTTTCGTGTTACTAACTAATTCCCCTCCAAAAAAAAAAAGAGTCAAAATTTTCTTTTCAAATATTAATACATTGACATCAAAGCCATATCCCGAAAACTCCGAATGAAGATTGATTTTTTTTTTTTTTTATTGAAGAAGCTATAGAAAATTGATTTTGGAGTTAGGGAACTTGGTGTCATATAACAACTATGTATTCTCTTTGGGTTGGGTTCAAGTTTTTTTTGTGCTTTCACTCTAAAAGTATCTTTTGATAACCGGTCACCAGACTCACCACCATAAAAAGTTTAAAAACAACTCTTTTCCATTGTAAGCCTAACTTAATAGCAAAAGTCATATTTAAAGTAAATAAGTTTTTTTTAATATCTTTTGCTTTATATACAATTATTGTGAAAATTAATTTGTAATATTAGTTTGATTTTAAGTTAATTTGATTCGTAGAAAAATAAATTTTAAATAAAAAATTATAATATAAGAATTCAATTATATGTTTAATTATTTGATATAAGAATATTTTTATTTAAAATTATTATCTTAAACCTCAAATTGTATAGAACTAGCTAACCCTGAGGTTGCCCCAAAATATTGACTATGAGTTTTAAACTCAAGATCTCATCGATTTCATGAGGTATTAGGAATCAATAATAAAATCCTTTGGTTTGCGGTTGGTCCTTGTTACCTCTAAAAGGTTCCCTCATGTGCACAAAGTTTCTCTCCTTGTGTTACTTTGCTTTTAATTATAGGTGGAGTTTGGATAGCGTTTTTGAGCTTGCATTGCACGTTTGCGTTGTTTTTCTGTGGGTGCCGTGCACTGTTTATGGAATCCGCAAGTACTTTTTTCAGCAAAAACAACTTTAAAACTGGTCCCACGACACTATTTAAACATTTAAAAATTATTTTTTATAAAGAAATTAAATTGTCTAATGTTTTGAAGAGTACAAATTGAACAGGATCATGGGTACACTGTGGTTACATTTGACAGCTTCAATAGTTGCTCCAGCTCTTCTAAGCCTTCCATTCCATATGCCCTCGCATCTCTTGGATGGGTACCCGGAATATTTTAAGTTTGGTAATTGCAGCTCTGGTGACATTCTATTCATACAATTTAATCTCTCTGGTGCTTGAACACCATGCTCAATTGGGTTGTCGCTACCTCAGGTTCAGAGACATGGCTAAAGATATTTTAGGTATGAACGCTACTTTTCCTACCCTATTTTTCGGCCCATTATATGATTATATAAATGGTCAAATTTCCATACCCATAATATACAAATAGAATACAATTATCAAAATATATAAATAGAATGGGTTGGGTTCAAGTTATACCTATTGTAACTTTAAGCAATGTAACACCTAGTGTAAATTGCTTAAAGTTACACTAGGTGTAACATTGCTTAAAGTTACACTATTTATATATTTCACAATAATTGTAACATTGTAACCCAACCCATTCTATTTATATATTTCACAATAATTGTATATAAAGCAAAAGATATTAAAAAAAAAACTTATTTACTTTAAATATGACTTTTGCTATTAAGTTAGGCTTACAATGGAAAAGAGTTGTTTTTAAACTTTTTATGGTGGTGAGTTTGGTGACCGGTTATCAAAAGATACTTTTAGAGTGAAAGTACGGAAAAAAGAATATATGGGTTTATTTCATTTTATTTAGTTAGGCATTGACCACATTTCCAAGAAAAAAAAAAGGAAGGAAATGCAGCAGGGGTTAAATAGTTTTAACGTTATAAATTTAACAGTTTCTGAAAAGCAAGAGTGGATCTGTGGATGCCTGGATGGTGTATGTATTGGTGTTCATATCTTTTTTTCTTTTTTTTTTGTTGAGAAATTTGTTTGGTTGGTCCAAATCACCACACCATTTGATAATAAGGATCTATTTTTAGAAGGTGATGAGGAGGATAAGAAGAAAAGGAGGAAAAAAAAATACAAAGGAGACGATAAAAACATTCAATGACAATATATTGAGGATTGAGGAATGAAAAAAAAAATAAAGAGTAGACCACAGAAAACCATTATAATTTTATAACAACAACAGCATGGGAAAATGGAAGTGGTGGTCACCTTTTGATTTAAGGACAAAGAGAGCACCAGCATCAAAATCCAGGGCCGCCCTTCCACTAGGCCAATTAGGCCATTGTCTAAGGCCCCCAAGTGGAAGGGGACCCCAAAATTTTGAAAAAGAAAGGATAGTATAATGAAAAATTTTAGTTTCAAAAGAAATTTCAAAAAATCTTATATATCCTTGTGATCAAAAAACAAAAAATCTGGAACATCTTTGTAAACATTGGTAATCCAAAAAATTATTTAGTCTAAAAAAATCAATTATCCCAAAAATATCATCCTTAACCTCTAGACAAAACTATCTCAAATCAAAACAAATCAAAAATCTCAAATCCCTAAAATTTACTCATACCTTTTCTCTCTCTCACTTTTGCTCTCTGCCTCTCTCATTCTTTCTCTCCACTAGTTCTACTCTTAAATACTTTTATTGGTGGCTCATGCTTCCTCCGATTTGAGGAGTGATCTGTCTGAACTCTGTGCTCATGATAGTTTGCAAAAATATTGTTTTAAACTTGAATCTTTTCTCAAATTTGATGTTTATTATTGTATTGATGGTTTAGATTTATTTTCAAAGTTAAAAATTTTAAAAGAAATTTTATAAAAAAAAGAGTATACTCCAATTGACATACTAAATTATATAAAAATGTTAGATTTATTTCCAAATATATGCATTGCTTATAGAATTTTACTAACAATACCTGATACAGTTGCTTTTGCAGAAAGAAGTTTTTCAAAATTAAAATTAATTAAACCATATCCAAGATTGACAATGTCCAAGAAAGATTAAGTAGATTAACTATATTATTGATTGAAAATGAGATATTAGAAGAACTTGAATACAAAAAATTAATATTCATTTTGCATCTCAAAGGGCAAGAAAATAAGATTTAAATGAAATATATTATAATATAAAAATATTAAATAAAAATAATACATAAATATAAAAAAAATGCCTCATTTTTGTTCTCGCCTAAGGCCCCAAAATGTCTAGGGCCAGCCCTGTCAAGATCCTTAGAGTGTGTTTGGATACCACTAATTTTGCTGAAACTGAAAATTTATTACTGAAAGTACTGTAGATAAAGGTAAAAGTTAGTTGAAATAGTACAATAGAGCCCATGAATAATATCAAAAAGTGCAGTGCGGCTCATAAATAGTAGCAAAAATAAGCTGAATAGTAAAATAATTTAATTTTCTATCTCAATTCAAACGCACACACACTTATTATGATGGTAAGCTTATTCAGTGGCGTCTTTTACATCCTCTCCTTCATGCCTTGCTATTGACTTGGGTGGCAGTACCTGTTAACGTGTATAATATATTGTAGGCTTTAGGCCCAGTTAGGTTACTTGTATAGCACACATATGCCTCATATATAAAGGCACCTATGTATATTCTTTCATCATGAAATACAATACAATCATTCAGTATTTCTAACATGGTATCAGAGCCACTGCTCTGACCTTTCTCTTAGCAGTCTTGTCTCTTTTGGTGTTACTCTACCCTTATCGCTTTCGCCGTCACAACAGCCGCTGCAGCCACTCACCGTTGAACCTCCGACGTCTCTTAGCCATTGTCTTTGGGTTCCGGGCCTGCAGCCGCCGTCGTTGAGGAGTCCCACACCACACAGACCACTGCAATCACCGTCTCCGCCGTGCATCTTGCTCCGATAACCTTTTTGCAGGTACCACAGTGATCGACTTGCCTCGATCTACACATTCGTGGAAGTCTTGCAAGCATCGGAGCTTGCACAAGCCCTTACGCGCCGCCCAAAGAAGCCGCGCCTTAACCACATGCCTCACGCGCCACCCTCAGGTCCTGCTAACGTCATCAGTGACGTCATACTGCCACGTCACCTAGGGCAGACGTCATCATCCACCCTTCTACTGAAATCACCCACCACGTGCAGTTGACGTCATCTTTGACCATCGTTGACTGGACCGTTGACCGTTGACCAGCGTTGACTTTGACTGTTGACTTTTCTATAGGGTTAACTTTTGTAGTCCAGGTCCTCCTTACCCAGTTTTTCGCGTATATTTCATTTTTGCAGTTCATTTTTGCATATTTTGCTTCTAAATGAAGAATAAGGGCAGGTTTTCTTCTTATTGCAACAATCATCGCTGCCAATCCATCAAACGTTTTTGCAAATTTTGCAAACGTTTTGGCCACAATATTGAGACTTGCTATCATCGCAACAAATCAACTGTTTCAATTTCTGCTGCTACTGTTGCTAACACTGAAAGTGTCCAACCAATGGCTCCTGTCTCTGCACAGTTTAAGTCTTCAGGATCCACTTTCTCCATTTCCAGAGATGACCTTATAAATATCATCGCCAATGTCATTTGTATGGTTGGTAATGCATCTTATTCCTCTTCTCTCTCAGCTTTATCTGGTATGTCTCCTACCTCCTGGCTTATGGATTCTGTTTGTTGCAATCACATGACACCTCACTCGTCCTTATTTTCTGACCTTAAACCTGCATTGCACCCTCTTAATATTCGCACAGCAAATGGTTCCACAATGTCTGGTCATAATATAGGTTCAGTTTCAACTTCCAACTTCTCGGTTCCTGGAGTTTTTAATGTTCTTGACCTTTCTTATAATTTATTTTCTGTGGGACAATTAGCTGAGTTGGGTTATCGCATTACCTTTGATTACTCTGGGTGCATTGTGCAGGATCCTAGGACGGGACAGGAGTTTAGGACCAGTCCCAGAGTTGGGCATATGTTTCCTGTGGACAACCTTCGTCTTCCACTTGTTGCTCCTATTTCTGTTGCTGCAACTGCTACAGTTTCTTCCACTCCTTCCCTTGCACTTTGGCATGCTCGACTTGGTCACACATCTTCCTCTCGAGTACAACAATTGGTTTCTAAAGGTTTGTTAGGTTCAGTGTCTACAGAAAATTTTGATTGTGTTTCATGTCAGTTAGGAAAACAACCAGCTTTGCCTTTCAATACTAGTAAATCAATATCCACTGATATCTTTGACCTTATTCATTCTGATGTTTGGGGGCCGTCCTCTGTCTCTAGTATTGGTAGGTCTAGATATTTTGTTTTCTTTGTTGATGATTACTCTCGCTATAGCTAGATTTTTAATATGAAACATCGTTCTGAATTATTGGAAGTATATTCTAATTTTGCAAAAATGGTTGAAACTCAGTTTTCCAAACGCATCAAAATTTTTCGATCTGATAATGCTCTTAAATATACTAAATATGCTTTCCAAACTATTTTGCATTCCTATGGCACTGTTCATCAACTAACTTGTCCAGGTACCTCTCAGCAAAATGGTAGAGCCAAACGAAAACTTCGTCATATTCTTGACACTGTTCGTGCTCTCCTTCTCTCTGCCAAAATTCCTGCTCCTTTTTGGGGTGAAGCTACTCTTCATGCTGTTCATACTATTAATTGCATTCCGAGTCCTGTTATCCAAAATCAAACTCCATATGAGCGCCTTTTGGGTCAACTCCAAACTATCACCACCTTCACTCCTTCGGTTCTGCTTGTTTCGTTCTTCTTCAGCCACATGAACATAACAAACTTGAGCCTCGGTCAAGATTTTGTTGTTTTCTTGGCTATGGCGAAACTCAAAAGAGGTATAGGTGTTATGATCCTGTCTCTTATCGTCTTCGTATCTCCCGCGATGTTGTCTTTTGGGAACATCGCCTTTTTGTCGAGCTCTCTCATTTCAGTGCTTCCCTGTCTTCCTCCTTTGTATTAGATCTTTTTCCAGACGAGGCACATATTCCTTCTGTAGTTGCTCCTGATCCTCCTATAGTTGCTCCTGATTCTGTTACTATAGACTTCTCTGTCCAACCACCAGATATCACTGATCACTTTCCTAGTTCACCCTTTAATGAACAGGTGGAAGATGAACAGGTTGAAGACGAGCTACCCAACCCCAATCCTGAGCTTGGGTCTCCTGCTCTTGCTCCGCCTGAAGATCTTGCACAAGACATTCCACCTCGTCACTCAACTCTGGTAAGATCTATTCCTACACATTTACTTAACTATCATTGTTACACTGCCCTTGCTACACTACACGAGTCTCACACCTATCGTGAGGCTTCTACTGACCCTTTATGGCAGATTGCAATGAAAGAGGAACTTGATGCATTATCTAAAAACCATACTTGGGATTTGGTGACACTTCCTCCTGGGAAATCTGTGGTTGGTTGTAAGTGGATCTACAAGATTAAGACTCGTTTTGATGGGTCCATTGAGCGCTACAAAGTTTGTCTTGTTGCAAAAGGTTTTACACAAGAGTATGGGATTGATTATGAAGAGACCTTTGCTCCAGTTGCTCATATCTCATCTGTTCGTGCCCTCTTAGATGTTGCTGCTGCCAGTAAATGGGACCTTTTTCAGATGGATGTCAAAAATGCATTCCTTAATGGGGATTTAAGTGAAGAAGTGTATATGCAACCTCCTCCTGGTCTCTCCATTGACTCAAACAAGATTTGTCACATTCGACATGCACTTTATGGCCTTAAACAAGCTCCACGAGCTTGGTTTGCCAAATTCAGCTCTACCATCTCTCACTTGGGTTACATGGCCAGTCATTATGATTCTGCCTTATTTCTTCGTCGCATTGACAAAGACACTATTTTACTTCTCCTATATGTGAATGATATGATCATAACTGGTGATGACCTCAATGGCATTCAAGAACTCAAGATTTTTCTCAGTCAGCAGTTTGAGATGAAAAATCTTGGACATCTTAGCTACTTCTTGGGTCTTGAAATCACTCATTCTATAGATGGACTTTATATTACTCAAGCCAAGTATGCCTCAGAACTCTTGTCTCGAGCTAGACTCACTGATAGCAAGACTGTTGACACTCCAGTTGAGCTTAATGCGCATCTGACTCCCTCAGGGAGGAAACCATTGTCCAATCATTCTCTTTACAAACGCTTGGTTGGCAGCTTAGTTTATCTCACTGTCACTCGTCCAGACATTTCCTATGCTGTTTACCAGGTGAGCCAGTATCTGTCTGCACCACGATCGACTCATTATGCTGCTGTTCTGCGCATTCTTCGATACCTAAAGGGCACTCTCTTCCATGGTATTTTCTACTTTGCTCAGTCTCCTCTTATTCTTCGTGCATTTTCTGATGCTGATTGGGCAGGAGATCCCACTGATCACAGGTCCACCACTAGTTATTGCTTTCTTCTTGGTTCTTCTCTGATTTCTTGGCAAAATAAGAAATAAACTCATGTGACCCGCTCCAGTACTAAGCAGAATATCGTGCCCTTGCTGATACCACATTTGAGCTCCTTTGACTACGATGGCTTCTCAAAGACTTAGGTGTGTCTACATCTTCTGCTACTCCTCTTTATTGTGTCAATCAGAGTGCTATTCATATTGCTCACAATGATGTCTTCCATGAACGGACTAAACACATCGAGATCGATTGTCATTTTATCCGTTTTCATCTTGTCCATGGTGCTCTCAAGCTGATCTCAGTCTCCTCTAAAGATCAACTTGCAGATATCTTCACCAAGTCACATCCTAAGGGATGCCTTCGTACTTTCGTTGACAACCTCAAGCTGGTCTCACATCCACCTTGAGTTTGAGGGGGGCTGTTAACGTGTATAATATATTGTGGGCTTTAAGCCCAGTTAGGTTACTTGTATAGCACACATATGCCTCCTATATAAAGGCACCTATGTATATTCTTTCATCATGAAATATAATACAATCATTCAGTATTTCTAACAGTACTGAACCCATCTCTCTCACTATTGCAGAGATAGAAAATGTAGGCTGTATTTATAGGCTTTTGGAAATTGAGTCAATGGCTTATTTTGAAGATCGATGATGCTTATTTCTCTAACAAACCATAATTATTGAATCCTTGTGTAATTCATTCTATGGAAAATATGAGAATTATTATATTATTTATATGGTTGTGTGTAGTTCCTAAGTTTTATTAAAAAAACATCTAATGGATTTCCAAAAAAATAATTGATTAATGACGCAATGAATTTTACAATATTACTTAAACTAGTGTGTACGCCTATGCATATGCATGAGTACAATTAAAAACAATCACAATTATACAATTCAAATTATATATATAGGTTTTTGCACCCAATAATTCACATGCCACAAAAATTAAAAACTTAGATGGACATGTGGCAAAAAATTGGACTCAAATTGAAATCTAACTTAGAATTTAATTGGATTTAGACTCTTCGATGTTGACTAGGTGTGTTCACCAAACCACATATAAAACGCACCAAAACTGCCCGTGAAGTAGCATAACCACACCGCACCGCAAGTAACAATACACAGCACCGCACCACATGGTGTAGCGCGGTTTGCGATTTTATAATAAAAAAACCGCACAAACCGCACCGCACCGTACCCTTTCTATATATTAATATATTTATTTATTTTTAATATTAAATATATTATTAATTGTTTAATAACCCTAGTTTTCAAAAAAAAAAAAATTTGATAACCCTAGCAAGTGTTGACTAGAAAAGCCAATCCAAAATAAAGAAAAACTAGCTAAATAATTTAAAACTTGGCCCAAAAAAAGGGAAAAAATTATTTTTGGCATGGGTAGGAAATGTCCAAAATTTGAAAAATATACTAACCTCAAATCTCATCTTATATATAGCATCGCACATGTGACTGCAAAAATGAGGTGCGGTGCGGTTATAATTTTGGTTAAACTCTAAACCGCACCACACCACACCGCACCGCACATGTGACCGCAAAAATAAGGTGTGGTGCAGTTATGGTTTTAGTTAAACTGCACCGCGAACACCCCTAAATTGTTGACTATCAATAATTCACTTGATATAAAATTAAAAATTAAACGGGACACGTGGCGCAAAATTGAGAATCCAATTAAAATATAATTGGATTTTATCTGAGTTTTAACTATTAATATATACTAGTGGTGCTATTGATGTTAGTTTGGGTTATTAAACATATAGAACATAATTCAACCAAGACATTTGGAAGTACTAAAATAGCTTTTCTTTGCAATTTTCATAATATTTGTTACGCCAAGTTTCTCATTACATTGCTATTACGTATATAATTTTGAAAATCACTATTGGATACTACATATACAATATCAATTCACAATTATTGTCTGTGAAATTCTATTAAATACAACAAAAAATAAAATAATAAATTGGTCAAATAGTATCTCCTAAATTGAATGAGGATAGGTGCATGGGATCGTTCAGCTCAATTACAGTTTGTTACGTTCAATATTTTCGCATACAAAATAACTGAATAAAAACAGTATAAAAAAAATATACTCATTAGTTCAAAGAAAAAATAATAGCAAAAATCTAAACAATTTAATTTTTATGAAAGCTAACAAAGGCAAAATCTAATTTTGATTCTAATTGAATTTTCTCTAAACTTTTATTCTATATATATATATATATATATTACCTAGTTAGTAATGGACATAGTCATTTTTTTTTTTTTGTACTGTAATGGACATAGTCATGGTATATTACATAAATGACTTATAAATTTGAATTGTTTTTAGTTATATATAAATAAATAAATAAATAAAGCTCATAAATATAAAATCATTCAAACTCTCTCTTTCTCTAATTTTATATATAGAGTTAGATATATGTTTAGGTTTTTTATGGTTTATTTATATTTGACTCTTTATTTTTTACACTAAATTAACTCATTTGACACAAAAATTAAAAAACTTAGATTAGATAGGATATGTGATGCAAAATTAAGCTCTAATTAAAATTCAATTTTTATTCTGAATTAACTCACTTGGCACAAAAATTTAAAAACTTAGATTAGATGGGACATGTGGCGCAAAATTAGACTAGATCTAATATATATACACAGATGATAGTTATAACTGATATACAATAAAAATAATGTTAGAGGTAGTTTCATAAAACTGATTTGCACTAATCACAATTTATTCCTCAATAAATCGTGCATGAAAAAGTTGTGAAATTTATTGTGTGAGAAGCATTTTTTTTTTATACTTTTATAATTTGATAGTGTAACAAATATATATGAGGAATTCAAATCATGGTTCTCCTAATAAATTAAGAATAACAAACAATACCATTAAATTTTAAGATTATTAGTAATTATTAAAAGTTTTATAGAGTGTAATGCAATAGCAAAAAAAAAAAAAAAGAGTTTTAAAAATTATTATACTAACAAATGCCAAAATGAAAAAATGTATAGAGAATGACATGGTTTATAAGTAGTCAAAATTTTTATAATTCAATTGAGTATTTTCTAGTGTTTTTAACATAGACAAAAGTCACAAAATATACGCTCCAAGTTTATAAATAGTGATAATCTCTAGACCTTTTTTTTCTATTTTAAGTAGTTAAAAAAATACAAATTCCCATCCTGGAAAAAAAAAAAAAAAAGCTTGGGAAAATAGTCTTTTTACCTAAAGTAAAAATTAAAAAATAATAATAATAAATAAATAAAAGAAGAAAAGAAAAGAAAGAGGTCTTTTATTGATAAATTACTCGTCAACTTGAATTACTAATAAATTAAGCACGCGCCTAGTCAACGGAATACGGAGGTATAGTAAAAGTAAAAAGAACGGGAAAAGATTCAGATTCAAGTTCTACGCTTGCCATTAATCATTGTTTAATCATAACAACATCAACAATTAATAATTAATTAATAGTTAATAATAATGATACCAGGGTTGATTCTAGTCTTCCCTTGATAGGCTGCGATGAAAGTGGGAACACGAGGGGTTATTTATTTATTTTTATTTCAAGTGTTAATGTAATCTATGTACATATTTGACTCAAGGAAGTCAATACCGTACCGGAAGCCATACCGGTTTGGCCACCGGTACGATATATTTCGGATACCGGTCAATACCGGTGTACCGTTTCGCGTTTACCGCTATTTTATATATTTAATATATGTATATACCCACACATACACACACATTCACACAAAATCTCTATTTATCATTAAAACATTACCTCAACAAGCACATTCTTACCATAAAACACTACTTCAATTAAGAACAAATTATCCATAGTTTTAAACTTTAGCATCAACTACAAGAAGAAAAAAACAAAATATAAAAAACAGTAAACTTAATTGTTCATTGAATGCAAAGAAAACAAATAATACAAATAATTAACACTAACTACATAGGATCATCTACTCCCATCCTTCAAAAGGATCTACATCAGGACCATAATATATATGAGTATTAGCATCTGTCAACACAACATCATTGTCACCATCATCCTCATCAAGAACAACAACATCATCATCATCATCATCATTATCTTCCAAAGTCATTGTTGCTAATGGTTCTTCAATGCTAGCCCAATTCACATCTTCCTCATTTAGCAATAAAAATTCAGATTCCTCAGCTACCCAATCCTCCATTAAATCAATATTATCAAGGCTTATAGGATCCAAGTAATCCTTTGTCCTTCTAATGTTCCTACCAAAATCAATATCATACATTGGTGACATTTTCTAATCATTCAAAATAAAAATTGAATATATTTAAAAACATACCTTTCTCGTAACAATAGATTATAACGAACATATACCAAGTCATTCAAACGTTTATGCTCAAGCCTATTTCTCCTCTTGGAGTGGACAAACTCAAATGTGCTCCAAGCTCTTTCACAACCAGTTGCACTACAACACTGACTTAGCACTCGAATTGCAAACTTTTGTAACTCTGGAGTGTCATTTCCAAATTGCTCCCACCAAGCAACTTCCAAAAAAAAAGAAAGTATTAATTTAGTACAAAGCAAATAACAAACTTTCAAATGAAATATATATATGTATGTATAGATGCATATAGTATACCTGGACTTAGTTTTTCACGTTGGCGAATTGCCATAGGCATTCCAAAGTCACCTAAAAACTTTTTGTATGCTTCAATTTGAGAACTAAGAATGTCTTGCTCATCAGGATCAGAAACCAACCTTGTAATGGTACTAAGTAGGCCTTTTGTAACTTCTTTTTGCTTCTTGAATGAAGGCCTAAAGAAGATTCCAGGGTTGAGATAACAACCTGCTGCATGTAATGGACTATAGAGTTGTTTATCCCATCTAGCATCTATGACACTAGTAAATGGTATATATGCAGAAATTTTATTCTTCAACCTTGCTTTTATATTCTCCTTTGCTTTATCCATTGCTTCATACAAGTATCCCATTGATGGTTTTTCATCCCCATCTACAAGACGTAGTACTCTAACTAAAGGCTCACTAATCTTTACTATTTGTTGACATTGTAACCAAAAGTCTTTATCTTCCAAAACAATTGCAGCCACCTCCTTTCCTATGACATCTCTAGCATGTCGAGATTCAACCCATTGATCACAAGTAAACATTTGCCTAAGTTCTTTCTTGAACTTAGTCAAGCATTGAAGACTTAAAAACTCAGTTGCAAACCTTGTGATGGCTGGACGAATCAAATCCCTACCATTAGTGAACTCACTTCTCATCAAAGATAAAATCTTGCCATGGTTGTATATGAATTTGGTAATCTTTTTAGCCTTCTGAATGGTTTCATCAATGATAGGAAAATATCTTTTATCTGAAAAATTTTCCAACATCAAATCAATGCAATGGGCTGCACAAGGAGACCAATAGAATGACCCATATTTCTGCATTAGCTTCTTTCCTGCAGACTTGTAAGAAGAATCATTATCTGTAATGAACTACACAATGTGCTCAACCCCAACTTCTTGAACAACTTTATCAAACAACTTAAACAATGTATCTGCATCCTTTGTTAGGCCTGACACATCAAGGGATTTAAGAAACATGGTACCTCTTGGACAATACACTAAAAAATTAATGATTGGAGCTTTCTTTTGATTTGTCCACCCATCTGACATTATTGAACACCCATAGACTTTCCAATCATTTTTCACATCTAAGAGATAATCATTCATCTCACCCACATGTTTTTGTAATAAAGGCCCCCTCAAGTCATGATAAGAAGGTCCCTTAAAACCAGGCCCTATAGCTGCTACACCATCTAAAGCTTCTTGATAATACACAGAGCGAGCAGCATGGAAAGGTATATTAGCATGGTACCACCATCTTGCAAAATTCATTCTTGCCTTCTCAACCATTTGCTTTGTGGCCAAAGAAGATTTTATGGATGGTTGAGAACCGGGAGTTGTTCTTGGAGCAAAAAAAGATTTAATGTTTGACTTTTCTCCAATTTTTTCTTTCCCTTTGGTGTTATAATTACTAACTGATGAATGACTCTTTGAACCCCCTCTCTCATTATCATTATCACCTTCATCATGATTATGATCATCATCCTCCTCTAAATCATAAGGATTTGCAATTGCATTATTCATTCTTCTTTTTTTCTGTTTACTTTTCTTTAAATCTTCAATCAATTGTTTCATTTGCCATTTTACATCTTCAGGTACTTTTTTACACGCTTCAACATCACCCGGAATCCCAGCTAAATGATACTTGAGCCTAGTAATTCCTCCCCCCCTTATCATTTTAGAACAAAAAACACACTGAGTGTTATTTCTTGCATCCGGCACAGCACGGCCATAAGCCCATGCCGGATCCTCGGATCTTACAACCGGGCCAGATGCTACACTTGACTGATTTTCAGTCATAATTCACATTGCATATATACATCAATTATTTGTTAATAACTCTAAGTTACCTTTTTATTAATAGTCATACTAAGTTGTAAATTACTAACCCAATATTTCAAGCTAACCAAAATCAAGTATCAACACAATAATCAATTTTTCTATCAATTCATAAAAAAATTAAAGTAATCAATTTGTTAATATAATTACACACAGAAAAATTAAGACAAATATAATTACACATTCCACATAAAATATAAATTACACACAGAAAAATTAAGATAAATTTTACCTGAGATTGAATGGCCGAGAGAGTGAGACTCGTGAGAGTGAGAAACAGAGCAGCCTCCAAAACAGAGTGGCCGAGAGAGTGAGAGACAGTGAGAGTCAAACACAGAGCATTTGAAAGAGAGAGTGGCCGAGAGAGTGAGAGACAGGGTGACCGAGAGAGTGAGAGCAGAGCAGCTGAAAGTCTGAAGCTTGGAAGAGAGCGTGAGAGAGAAAGAAAGAAGAACTGAAAGAGGGCTGTGCGGGTAGTGTTAGGACTTAGGGTTAGAAACTCAGAATTAGGATCAAAGGAAATTACAATCTTGCCCTTGAAAGTGTCAAAAAAAAAAAAAAAAAAAAGAACGTTTTCTCTGTTTCGGCCCGGTATTCATTTACCGGCCGGAACACCCGGAATTCGCCGGTACATTCGGTATTAAACCCGGTACGAAATATGGGGCGTAAGTGTACCGGATGATTGGCCGGTACGGTATTTACCGGCCGTACCGGCCGGTACGGTACGAGATCCACTCCACTGATTTGACTTCGTGGGCGTTTGGATTGCGTCCAACAGCCCTGCGTTTTGAATTTCAGCCTTTCTTTTTATTTTTGTTTTGACCAGCGCCTGGTGTAATGTTCATGGAAAATAAATTATGCATCAAGGTATATAAACAGTAACTCACAACAGTAATTTTTTAATTATTTTTTTTATTGTTTTCAGTTTTCAATTTTCAGCAAAATAAGCGATATCCAAACGCACCCGAAGGTTAGGCCATTTTTTAGTTGTATTCTGGTTAAATAATATATTATTTAACCCGGTTTAAAACACTAATATTACTATTTTCGTGTATATTCTAATAAGTATTACTGTTTACTCATAAAAAATAAAAATAAAAAATTTTGTAATTAGAACGCATGGTTCCTCACTAAGTACAAATGTACGATGCTATTTAGAGAGCCAAAGTTTGAAACCTCCCTCCCTGATATTGTAATTACAAAAAGAGAAATACTTCGTGTTATTTTCTCATTGCATGAATATGAAATTACTTTAATGTTGTGTACCAAAATGTGTCTTTCATAAAATAATACAAAACACCAAAAAAAAAATTTATATATATATATATATATCTATTTATATTGTATGGGTATATCATCGCATCATCTTTTGATAGTCGAGAATAGGAGGATTTGAATCCTGAACATCTTTTAGAAACATTAAAAATTATCAATTAAATTACAAGCCTCTTAGCATTTATCATCTCCTTTTGATGATGCCAAAATCGTCAGTTTGGGTCACTCGCCCAATCCAAAGTATTAGACAATCTCGTAGGACTTGCAAGATAAAGGAGAGATAGATCGAATAGACCACCAGGTTGTGCCCGGTGGGGGAGCCTCCGATGCTTAAGTTAATATCAACCCATATTTTTCATATTTAGATAGTGTTTAGTAGTAGTTTTGACGTACCTTTGCTAGTGAGACAGATTGTCCCTTTTATAGGTGACTTAGGTAGTTGTTGTACATAAATTAGGGTGATTATTACCTTGATTGTAACGTTCTTAGTCTTGATGAGAGTTTAAGACCTTTGATGGTTGTTATTGAATGTGTTGAACGGTTATCTTTGATGGCCTACTAATGATGCAAGGTCATCCATATTAATGGATGACTTAATGATTTTTCTGGACTCATCAGTTGCCCCCCATTCCCAAGTCTAATTTTGCTTTATGTTGATCAGGCTTAGGGAATGTTCTTGACTTGTTCAGATTCAGGCTTCTTTATCATTAACTACTTTCTTCTTCAAGAATGTTAGTATTTCTATGACGACCTCTTAATATCTGCCTTTTGAAGGTCTTTTTGGACATTCGAGGGATCATATCTTGAAAGTGAACTGATTTCTTTGGACGAACATTTTTATCACTGCTGAAAAGTAAGGTAATTTCTTTGGACGACCATTTTTTATCATTACTAAGAAGCAAGGTGATTTCTTTGGACAACCATTTTTTATCACTGCTGAAGAGCGAGGTGATTTTTTTTTGGACAACCATTTTTGATCACTTCAATGCTTCTTCTTTCATTCATTTTTTGGTTGTCACGTTTGATATTCTTGATTTGCGTGTGACTTACATTTGTGTGAGAATCCTTGTCTGCTTACACTCGTCTAAGGGTATTTAGTCACTTGGCCACTTTTAGGTGACTTAGATCCAATTACGGAATTTCGTCATTTAGACTTCGTCAGCGATTTACATCGGTCTAGCGGAATCTTGTCCTTTTTTTTTTTTTTCTTTTTTTTTTGGTGACTTACATCCATTTAAGGAATCTTGTCACTTATGCTTCGTCAGTGATTTACATCCGTCTTGGCAGAATCTTATCACTTAGCCATTTTCTGGTGACTTACATCCATTTAAGGAATCTAGTCACTTAGGCTTCGTCAGTGATTTACATCTGTCTTGACGGAATCTTATCACTTAGCCATTTTTTGGTGACTTACATCCATTTAAGGAATCTTGTCACTTAGGCTTCGTCAGTGATTTACATCCGTCTTGGCGGAATCTTATCACTTAGCCATTTTTTTGGTGACTTACATCCATTTAAGGAATCTTGTCACTTGTTGCTAGAAAGATTCCTTGACGCTATGTCGTTTTGGACCTTCTTGAGGTCATGTTGATATTTGCATTAAGTAGCACATGCACTTGCCAAGACTTTGTTAAACAAGAATTTTAGAACAATTCATAAATAATGAGTTACCAATAGCCTAGGTGGACCTTTTTCTTATTTCCTTGTAATCCTAGAGTTTTACCTCTTTTGTGATCTGTCTAGTAATGCGTACATTTTTGCATGAAACCTTACTAGATGTAAATTTTTATAGAAGAATATAAAAGAGACAGAGATAAATGTGTTACCTTAAATGACGATATTATTTTGTCACATACCTTGATCTTTTTATTGCTAGGATCTTCTTGACAAGCACTTCCCTTTTTAAGATGACGAGCTCTTCCCGTTTCAAGATTTTTTTTTTAGCTCAACATGATACTTCATGTCTAAGGCCTAGATCTCTTTTGCTTCAATTTTTTGAAGGCGTAAAAACTAGGCCACGTTTTTGCCCTCGCTCAAACTTGAAAAGTACAATTCTCGTTTGTTGACGACTAGGGGAATGGTCTTCCACTATTGGAACCTCTCTTCTTTTTTTGGCATGCTTTGAGGACTATGGTCATTACCATTTGTAATAGCAATTTCCTCTTCCTTCTTCTTTAATTGTACACTTAAGTCACTTCAATAGTGCTAGCTGCATGACAATGTACAAATGTGCAATCGCATGCTATACAAGACGAAGTGCATTCTATATGAATCATAGAGAAGTATAAGAATTGAAGCTATTTGACTATATGCTTCTTTAAACTGGTCTTTGTTAGGTGCTTGCACCATATATGATTTTTAAAGCAATTTAAGAAGATTTTGGTGAGTTGATGGAGATAGCGGAAATTTATTGAGACTTATATTCATGAGCATATTGTGAACACGATCATCTATCATTTTAAGTGTAGGAAACTTAATTGAACTTCTCAGATTCATGACGATGAAACATATGCTACTAAAAATATAGTCATATTGATTGTGATAATTGTAACAATTTTATAGCAATATTTTCAACATGTTCTACATAAACATTTGTAATAATCATGCAAGCTAGATATTTATTTAGTTTCAATAAAATGATCTCATATATAAACAAGAAAGACAGAAATGAGTTACCTCAATAGAAGACCTTAAATCTCAATACTATTTTGTACATACCTCGGTCTTTTTATTGTTGTAGTCTTCTTGACGAACTCTTACTTATAGAGCTCTTCTTTGTTGGATTTGTACAACCCATAATTTACAGGAGTTAAACTCGGCATTTGTGATGTAGATGGAATTTTCACAACTTTTAGCTATATCTCTATTTTCTTTTTAAGGGTTTCTCTTCGTCAAATTATGACATCCCCTTAGAAAATTTGGAACATCTGTTTTTTGCATATCTGAAGCTAGTAATCTAGCAAACCTCTTATAGGTTTACATATTATACAAAATTTTGGGTGAATTGATATAGCTTACGTCCAAACAATATCATTTTATGTAAGAGTATAGAAACTTAGTGAGAATTAAATCCACACTTAATGCCATGCAATTGAATAGAATTGTCTTATTTTATGTATGAAGCACATGCTCTATAGGCAATTCAGTCATTTCCACTTTTTTCTTGGTTTTGGCGATAGTAGAATAATAAAAGAAATGGATGGACTTAATATCATTTGATCGGCTAGAGATCAAAAGCCTAAAATAGGTCACACTAGCTAGAGCAGATATTACTAGTCAAGCCTTTTAACTTTAGCAAGAAAGTATCTAGCCTTTTGTGTCAATTGTACATGTTTGTACTAATCTTGTAATTTAGCAATTTGCCTTTCCAACAATCGTTTTCATAACTATTACCCTATTCTCGTGCAACTAAATAACACTTGGCAAAGTGTTTAAACTTTTTAAAGAGTGTTGGAATTCGGTGTGTTTAATGACATTTGCTATTATGATAAACAGTCATCATATTTATCATAGTAAACAGTTATGATCTTATTTTAAATTTATAGCTTGGCAATAATGATATTTGTTGTTATGCCTAAAACTTGACTTCAAACGTTGTTGCAAATACTTAGAGAGCTAAAAGGATAAGAAAATTTTAAATCTGACCTTAAGGCCCAAGAACTGGGCACCATCGTTGTTGTATTTTGTTCCAGCTATTTGAAGATGTAGATATATCCAGAGGGTTTGCCCCCGTTCAAACATGAAAGGTACATTCGCTGGTAAGAAAACCTCTACGACATTCTCAACAGTTGTGCCTACGCCATGACCTTTTTCTGCCGGATGATTTTTCTTATGTCGAGCCTTTGGTTGATCCATTTTGTCAAGCTTTACTAGGCTCATTTTGCTCCAAAAAATACTAACAAATTAATAATCTCAATTGTTCTCAAATGATGAGCTTAATATAGAGTACATGTCATTCTGTTTAATAGAATCACGTGGAAATAATTTGATACTATTTAGTATTTAGAGACAGTAAGCTCTGCTCGTATATCATATATGTGAGTAAGTACTTACTCTGGTGATGTCATTAGTACAAGCATAAAATAAAAAACATTGTACCTGTATAACCGCTTTTATTGAATCATACATGTGGATTGTGACACCGTGAGAGTCCCACATTTTTCCCTTTGAATGCTCGAAGCATAATTAGGTATAGATGGAACCATTTAAATTCTCCATTCTCAAAGTCAAAGCAACATATATTTATACATGGAAAAATTTGAATAGTAAATTTTGTTCATTCTATTGTGAAACATTTTAAGATACAAAATTTCATAATATTTTGAAAATGATTTATGCTTAACTATTGCGGTAATTTTGTAAGGACTGAATTTTATAATTTCTGGGTCTTTCAACCTCAGTCCCACCTTGCATTCACTTTGAAAATTATTCTGTGTGCAAGGCCGAATATGTCATTCATGCATTTTATTCCTAAAGGTTTCTTTTTAAATCTTTTCGGAATTGTTCCTTGAAAAACATAGTTTCATTAACCAAATGACGGACTAATAACTCATGCATAACCCACTGTAGAGCATTCTAACCATGTTATGCATTTTCTACTATACTTTCGCCACCAATAAATACACATATAAGTTTGGGGGATGGCCTTATTTTGTGGCTTTATTACCTGTGAATATCAACTAAGATATTATCAGGGTACCATTTATTTTTTTTTTCTTTAGTGTACCATTAATCTAATACCATAAAGGGACACAAACATTCTATTTTTGTTTTAGTTATAGCAGGAGCCATTATTAGGATATCAATTACGCCATAACATATGTAAAAACAATTAATTGAAATTGTTTCCTAGCCTTACCATTCACGGTTCAAGGCATTTTCATATATAGCATAGTTTTTAACATATTCAAAATTTAAAATACAATTCGGCCTTACCACATCTATACACAATCAAATATGCTTCTCCATGAATTCGGCCTTGACTCTTCTATACAAATTAGATATGTTTCTCCCTTATCACTTAGATACAAAATTAAATACAATTCCGTCTTATCCTAATCCTATCTCAACACAATCCAAGATTTGTATTTTGAAGACTACAGTTGTGATACATCAGTAACACTAGCTGCGAATGACTTAGCTGCCATCCTTGATGACTACAGCTGTATCCTTAACAATATATAATTATATTTGGCTTTAATGGCAAGGACCTCAAAGAGACCGGTTTGACTGATGCAGTTTATAACAGTCAAGGTATTCATTACCTTTCCTTTTTTTTTTTCAATGCCTATATTTAAGATGACAATTTTGGTAACGTAATTATGTTCTATTGAAGTTTGGTTCCGCCTTTCATGCAAACTAAAAACAATGGGGAGCCAGTGAAACTAAGAAAGGAAAGTTCTCCTATAGTAATTTCATCATAGTTGACTTGGGTGGCTAAAAATTATATGACCACATACAATCACTTCTTTTTATTTTTTAACAAAAGGATATCTAATAGAATAAAATCCTTTGTTATATTTCTAAAGTTTTAGACGAGGTTATCATTTCATTTTTAGACTTCTAGTATTCTAGATCTTTTAACAAGATGATGTAAGACCATATAACAAGATGAGAAACGACACATCTTACCTTAAGGCCTAGGAGCTGGGCCATTCCTGCAAGGTCTACCAAAGTCGCTCAATTTTTGTGGTTGTCGTGTGTACTGTGTCATGCTTAGAAGGTCACAGGTTGTGAAGTTCTTACGTCACCGTCAACCAACCCAATCATGTCTTGTGGCTGGGAGTCACACTTTCATTGGTAACGGCATCACTGGAGGTGTCTTTCCACCAGACCCTCAAGCTAGAGGCCAACAGATTTGAGACCTTGGATCTAGGTTCTCTCATCATCGTCTATTCATTCGGCTGACAATTCGTGTTTTAAAGACGATGGTGCCTTGGTTATATCTCTTTATCTTTCCCATCTCGACCCAATTTTAGATGACTAGATATGGGCAGAGTAAAGAGATGATCATTGAGTCTCATCCCATGAGGTACTTTAGATTGAACCGAGTGAACCCTTTGTTACAGGAAGAGCTAGATGACTAATCGCCTTCCCACAGACGGCGCCAAACTGATGATGCCAAAATCGTCAATTTGGGTCACTCGCCTAATCCAAAGTATTAGACAATCTTGTAGAACCTGCAAGATAAAGGAGAGATAGATCGAATAGACCACCGGGTTGTGCCCGGTGGGGGAGCTTCCAATACTTAAGTTAGTATCAACCCATATTTTTCATATTTAGATAGTGTTTTGTAGTAGTTTTTTACGTACCTTTGCTAGTGAGACAGATTGTCCCTTTTATAGGTGACTTAGGTAGTTGTTGTACATAAATTAGGGTGATTATTACCTTGATTGTAACGTTCTTAGTCTTGATGAGAGTTTAAGACCTTTGATGGTCATTATTGAATGTGTTGAACGGTTATCTTTGATGGCCTACTAATGATGCAAGGTCATCCATATTAATGGATGACTTAATGATTTTTCTGGACTCATCACCTTTGATTTTTATATATAAACATAAGCATTTTTAAAAGGGAAGTGCTGACGAATGCCCTTAGGGTATTGGTTAATAATCTATTTTAAGAAAGTTTTTATGGGGAAAAAAAATTTATGTTTTAACAGTTTTTTTCATTTCCCATAAAAGTGGTGTCAAAAGTTTCATAAAATGAATTGTTAACCAATACCCTAAGGACACTCGTTAGCATGACCTTTTTTAAGAATCTTGTACATGATAAGGCCCCAGGCCCATTGTTCCTAGGGCCTTAGCCTTGTGGTGCCGCATGAGCCAGGGCCTCAGGCTCGTTGGGCCTTAGGCCCTAGCCATGCGATAAAATATATGACCCTGTCCTCGCCGACCTATGAATATGACCCGAACACACCCCCAAGCCCAATATGGGCCTAGAAATCATAATGAGATCATTTTGTCTTGAATGTCAAAAGCGAGCCCCTCCCGTTCAACTTGATCGGGAGTGTGATTACTCGGCAATACAAGGTCTCGGCGGCTCGGTATTGCCTTGGGGAATATCGCTGCCGAACATCCTTTTGGAGGCAGAAACCAGTTCCAATGTCATTACCATCGTTCCCAACAGATCATCCACTTAGAATTGATGGAATTGGACCCTTATTTACACGAGTGGGATCAGAAGTAATCATAACACCTCCATTTAACTCAGGCTATAAATAGGAGGATAGAGTAAGAAGTGAGAAAGGGGGGCAATTCTGGAGAAAAGAGATGGAAGGATAATAATATCAACAGTAAGGAGAGCGACTGAGAAAGGAAAAAGAGAGTGGTTTACGTGAACAAAAGCGTACATTTGGGTCTCTGAGTGAGGAACTACCCATATTAGGAAACCCAGAACCCATAATATAAATAGGTTGTGAGCCCAAGTACAGGTTGAGTCCGTTGGCTATATCCTTGGTGCGCACAAACCTAATTTGGTTGCAAGTCTCTCTCTCTCTCTCTCTCTCTCTCTCTCTCCAAGTAATTCTTTTATTAAGAGTTTATAATTCAATTTGTTGGGAATTTTAGACACCGGTTGATAGAATTAACAAGTTTTAAACCCAAGTTGTTAATTAGATTTATTATGAATAAAACTTGTTAAAACAAACTAACATCAATATCATGTCAATATCATGCACAGTGGAAAAGTAAATAAGAAAATATATTATGACCCAGGAAAACTAATGAAACAAATTAGTTTCACAGTAAAAAACCTGGGGGGAAACCTTCCCGAAAAGTAATTCACTATAGTAAAGAGAAATTTCAGATCTAGTACAAAACCTTTGTCCCTAAACTCTACAATCTCCGTAAATAATTTTACAACAGAAACCTTCTACTGCTTCGAACCATCTGAATTCTTCAATATATGAATGCCATCCTTTTGATGCACGGATCCCAATACGTGACTAACTCCTTTGCACGAATCTCAGTACGTGACTCACTCACCAACTTGAGGAAAAAGAATGTTGGTTGCAAAGTTTTTCACTTCATCATCAATGAAAATCAAGAAGCACTTGGTTACAAAACCCTAAGGCGTAAAGACGCAGTAGCTTCCTTCAGAGAGAATAAGGTATCGATTACCTTATACATATGTTCTTTCTTATATTCTCTTATGTGACGGCTTCTAAAATAAGTCTTATATATGTCTAGGTGTAACAACCCAAGGAAAAGCGCTAGCCACATCTGCGTTATACCTCAAAGGGACTAGTCACAATTGAGATTCCTTGTAGTTGTTAATAAAACTCAGTTTAACCCAGTAAATACCCGATGTGAGACTCATTACACACCCACACACATCACACAATCAATCAAATTGGGGTATCACAATCTTCCCCACTTAAATCCCTAACGTCCTCATTAGGGTCCACTTTGTGGGGTAGTGTTTCCGAGCCCACACAGGGTTACTAACCTGGCTCTGATACCATATGTAACGACCCAAGGAAAAACGCTAGCCACATCTGCGCTATACCTTAAAAGGACTAGTCTTTTTAAGGTATAGTGCAGATGTCCTTTTAAGGTATAGTGCAGATGTGGCTAGCGCTTTTTCTTGGGTCGTAACACTAGGGTTGTGAGAAAAGAAACCCTACATAAATACATAAGCATGGGCCAAAAATCAGATCTGAAAAACTGATTTTCGTAATTCTCAAGAGATAGTATCTGTCGACCCTCATTAAATCTCGATAGATAGTTATCTGTCAAGCAGCTATCGAACTTTAATGAATCAGCACTTCTTCACTTGTTTCTTAGACAGATTTGCATGGCTTCAATACTAGACTTGAACTCTTGTTCTTTGAAGTATTAAACACATCTTAGATCTATTCAATTACAAGTAAAGTGTGTTTTGTCAAAGGATTAGCCAATTACATAAAATAGTGACATATGTTCCTAACATGTGAAACACATATGTCCTAACACAATTAACACTTTTTGATATTCTCAGCGTAGATCAAGAGTTCAAATTCCCCACTTCCTTTGTTGTACCTATTGCATTATATTATTATAAAAGATTTTACTAACGTGTGCCTTAAGGGTACACAATAGTATACCATTTTTTGAAAAAAATTTATCGGGGATTGAAAAAGTTTTGACAGCTTTTTCAATTCTCGATAAATTTTTTCAAAAAACGGATTTGTTCATTTCCCACTATCTAAGAGCAACCACATCAGCTCATGCAAACTTTCCGTCTATTTTGCACAAAAAAAAAAAACTACTTTTTCTATTTTACACATCCATTTTTACAAAATACCCACATCAGTCTATTTATTCTACACATTTATTCAATAAAATATTCATTCTTTTACATTTTTTTATTATTTCCTCACTCACTACCCCTCTCTCTCACAAAACCAACATTATCAAAAAATACTAAAATATTAAATGCACGAGCTACAGTAACCGTGCATATATGCACAGTTACTGTAGCACGTACTTGTGCAATTATGCACAATTTTACACTCACTGATATGAGTTTTTTTTTTACTCAAAATGTGTAAAATGGATTACTTTTTTGTATTTTGCAAGATTATGCACAATCTGATGCAGTTGCTCTAAATATGCAAACATAAGCATTTTCTAAATGAAGCCCACACCATTTCTAGTACGCGCTTGCCCTACCCTGGGTTGGGTATAATATAATCGAGCAACCAAACAATCTCCAGGGCAAGGAAATGTGAAAAAGAAACGGAAGCTCAAGAAACGGATCCGCCTTCTCTCGCCTCCTCCTAAATAGTGTTTCGAAGTTTCATCTTCAGAAACTCGACAAAAACAAAAGAAACGCAGGTTTCGAAAAAAATACGATCGATATTCTCACCACTTGTAAGTAAACAAAATCAACCCTTTCTCTCCCTCCCTCTTTCTCTTCAATTAGAACTTCAATCTAATATTTGAAAATATGAAATGCTATGTTATTAATACTATAATTAAATTTGATACATTTTAAGGTTTCTGTGTCTTGGTAATTATATGCTTTTGTTCAACATTTTAACGAAGTAATGTAGTAGTAAGTAAAACATTTTGCTGTATGATAAATTTTTTTTTTTTTTAAGAAACATATATGTTGTTTTCTTATTGTAAATTCTGAATAGCTAATTTGTTAGTGTTTTCCCTTGTATTTTTTTCCAATGACTAAATGGAGGGGTGAGAGAATTCTTAAGATGATGAGGAATAGTGAAAAGTGAATGTGTTTGGGTTGAATGATGTTGATTCCAAAATGGGGGTAAGATGGATGGTGTGGAGACAGACACAGCTGTTTGAGTTTTGTTGCCATTGCTGTTTGCAGACTGCTTTACAACATTTTTTTTACAATGGCTATGGTGGCAGGTTGTAGTTGGTATAAAATAAAAGTAATGTTAATGGTGGTCACAGTGAAAATGATGTTACACTCAACAAGTTATGAAATTGTTGTCTATAGCATTGTTGTTTTTTTAATTTTGTAAGTTATACACACACCCATTCAGTCTTGAATCCACGGCTTCACCCTCTATTTAAAACTTTTTAAGGAAGGAGTTGCAATTAGGGTTTTTAAAAAATATATATATATTTTAACAAAGGAGGTGCCAGTTGAACTAGAGCTCATTAGCAAGTGGAGATCTTAGAATGCTATTTGAAATTTTGGGTGGTTAAGATATAATCGGCTCAAGAAATCCATGATTAGTGGAAATAGGGATGCTAAGATGGATGATTGACAATGTTGGAATGGAATCAATAAAGGTGGCACTCACTGAGAAGGATGGGGAAGTGTTCTAAGATTGTTTGGCCTTGTACAACATGATTTATGAATGTTATAGTTTAGGGAGGCAAGTAGTTTCAAGTTGTTGGGGTGTGCAAGAATCAAGACCACGAAAAGACGCAATTGCTTAGGATTTAATGTAGGATATGGCTTTGGCTAATGGTAAATTGTCGAATTCAGTAATCAGGATTAAGGCCTTGTTGAATTGAGTCGAGTTGTGTCGTCTAGAGGGCAGATGGGACTTATAACAGGCTTCCAGCAAAACATCAACTGCACTGACTTTTTTTTCTTTTATTGACTAATTTCACTGCTGTTTTATGGAATACACTACTATACTTGGCTTCACGTAGAGAACATGTGATGATTATTGCTTCTGATCCTAAGAAATGAAAGAATTTTCTTCTAAGATCTTATTCTTGCTTATTTATTAATGACTTCTCAATAAATAACATCATAATAACCCAAGAATCAACGAGAAGGGCGAAGGTAAGAGTTCTTTGTATAATGTGTCTTGGATGTGGCACCTTATAATGGATAATAATAACTTATTGTATTGGTTGAAGATCATGAATGACCAGCCACATGATTTCCATTGCTCAGAGATTGTCAAGCACAAAGTGTAGTTATTTTAGGCTAGTCACTACAATAGTTGGTGTAAAGAAACAGAAGAATAGCTTTTTGAGGCATTCCGTTTCCCTTGGTTCTGGTATTGTTCATTTTGTTCTTAAAATTTCTTAGACTGAGCTGAACCTGATTTACCATCTTATGGAAACCAGCCCCTCTACTGATTTACCATCTTAAGGAAACCAGCCCCTCCACCAAAAAATGAAACAGTTACAATTTTCTACGTGTTGTAGAATTTGTGTAGCATTCTGTTATCTTGCATTTTGCAATAATGCAATTAGATCTATGTGTTTAGAAAACTTTGTATAGAATACTATGGCAATGGCTTCAAAGTTGTGCCATCTTGTCTTTCCAGTTGGTAGAGGATAAGTACTAAATTCACAATAAAAATGTGTCGTTGTGCGAGTGGCGTTCTGTCTGGTATGATTAGTATTTCATTAATATTTCTACCCAATTAGTTGATAAAGGATTCAGGGTTGACATACTGAACTGGGATCAAGGCTTCTTGTTGTTGTTGCTGCTATTGTTCATGCTGCAGAACCTCCAATACCTGCAGCTAATATAATTTTTATTGTATTATAAGTAAATTATATTGGTTGTAATTTTTAGGAGTAGAAATGTATAGAGGAGGAGCAAGAAATTAATTAATAGCCAGCACCTGTGCTTGGATGAATATTTTATGAACAAAATTTTTTTCTAAAACATCACAGCTTTTCAAATGTACACACACACATTTGCACACAATCAAATGAAAACCACTAGGAGTCAGGTTCCAAGCAATCCAAGATCAATAGCAGCAAATATGTGTTTTTTTTTTTTGGAACTGGAGGCGTAGAAAAGAAATAGCCACTTTCTCCAATTATATAAATGGCCTAACATTCCAATTTTTGTCATGTAAGAGTTGGCTAATATAGTTGATGCTAGTCTATATGCCTATATGGGAGGAAGAATGAAAAACTACAACTTGTTCCAAAAGCTTGAGTCGATAGGAAATGATGGATTTAATTTGAACTTTGTCACCATTCCCCACTCTTTAAAAATTTCACTTACAGGACCCCACTTATTGGGGGGAGTCTAGGCCCATAAGTGAGGCGGTGTTAGAATAATGGTTAAATGATTATAATCCGTTTAAGCTTTTATGACAAATGTTAGTTTTTCAAAGAGTTCATTAGAACCTTTTATATGGCATTCCTATTAACAGAATATATCTAATTCTATTTCAAGTATTTAGAAATTGTGTGAGATTATCTGTGAAAAGTAGTAGGCATCAGACTCTCTTTCCTTCTTGGCTATGGTTATCTGCCATATTTTCTTTATTTTGATGGGAAGATCTAAGAAGTTAACTGCCTTAGATTTGTAGCCTGATTGGGAATATGAGCAGTGGGTTTTGAAGATCTAAGTACAACATTTCACCTTGGTGTACTTATTTTAACATATTCATTTTGCTCTTCTTTTTTTTCAACCCCATTTTATTTTATACAGATTTTTGGATTGAAATTATGCCATCGGAATCTGATAAGTGGGGATGGAAGCACGTCAGTGTGTTTGGTGGATTTGACAAGGGAAGTGGTACAAAAAGGTGGAAATGCAACCACTGTAATCTACGGTATAATGGATCTTATTCACGTGTTAGAGCACACCTTCTCGGGTTCACTGGTGTTGGGGTCAAAAGCTGCCCAGCAATAGACCGGTCTTTGAGAGAGACATTTCAGATATTAGAGGAAGAGCGCCTTGCTCGGAAAAAGAAAAGGAATTCTGGAAATGGGAAGCCCGGGAAGCGCATTCGTACTTCACGACCAAGTCTTACTTGTGTCACCAAAGAAGATGTGGATGACATTTTAGCAAGATTTTTCTATGCTGATGGATTGAATATCAAAGTTGTCAACTCTCCTTACTTTCTTGAAATGGCAAAAGCAATTGCTGCTTTTGGCCCTGGATATGAACCCCCAACAAAAGATGAACTGTCTGATTCTTTTCTAAGTAAAGAGAAAGGAAGAATTGAAAAATCTGTTGGTCTAGTTAGGGAGTCCTGGCCCCACACAGGATGCACGATACTTTGTCTCGGCCACTTAGATGGCTTGCAGGGCTGCTTCCGCATTGATGTATTTGTCTCTAGCCCACGGGGGCTTATATTTTTGAAAGCAGTAGATATAGATGTTATTGATGAGGGGGATGATGTGTTATCTGGTGTCCTTAGTGATGCAATCGAAGAAGTTGGGCCTACAAATGTGGTTCAAATAATTTCACATCTAGGCTCACAGCTAGGCCAAGCCTGTTGTAAATCTTCTGAATCCCTTATATTGTCAAAGTTTCCTCACTTATTCTGGTCTCCTTGCACATCACATTCTATCTGCATGCTAATGGAAGAAATAGCTGAATTGGAGTGGATTAAACCTGCTATCTTGTGTGCTAAGGAAATTGAGGAATGCATCATGACATTTCAGCGTTCTTCTCCAGGTATTTTAATTCAAAAATTGAAAGGGAGCTCTGACTTAATTTCTACTAAGTTTGCACCTTCCTATGGCATTATCCAGAGAATTTTTCAGCTAAAGCAAGAACTTCAACAGGTAGTTGTTGGTGAAGACTGGAAGCAATGGAAGCTTTGTATTCCAGAGGACATTATAGGTATTGAGGTTGAAGCTGCCATTACAGGGGATGATTTCTGGAGCAGAGCCCATTTATTCTTGCAGTTATGTGAGCCTTTCCTGAGGTTCCTTGCTGTGCTTAATATTGATCGATCTGTAATGGGTGATGTTTATGATTGGCGAGTTCAGGCTCTTGAAGCTGTGAGAAGTAAAGGAATTGAGGAAAGTGCATTAAATCTATTGGAGGAGTTGATAGAAAACAGATGGGATGTGTTATTTTCTCCTCTTCATGCTGCAGGTTATATACTTAATCCTAAATATTTTGGGAAAGGTCAAACAAAGGATAGAACTGTAATGCGGGGTTGGAAAGCCACTCTAGAAAGATATGAGGGTGACAGTGCAGTGAGACGGGTTCTTAGAGAGCAGTTTAGCTCTTACTGGAGACTGGAAGGATCCTTAGGAGAGGAAGATGCTGTGGATTGTAGGGATAAAATGGATCCTGTTGCTTGGTGGGAGAACTTTGGTTTTGAAACACCCCACTTACAGACACTAGCCATGAAAGTTTTGAGTCAGGTTTCAAGTGTTGGGACATGTGAAGAGATATGGCAAGATAATGATTTTCCATGTCGAGAAACGGCCAACAGGTTGGGGGTGGAGAGAGTGGAAGATCTTGTTTTTGTTAGAAACAACCTTAGACTTCATAGACAAAGAAATGGAATTTCAAGCTCCCCATCTGGTAAAAGAAACTTAAGCTCAAGCAGCCCATCCAGAATTAAGATGTGGGATGGCGCTCTTCTTGATCAAACAAAGGGCATATTTAGTATTCATGATACTTTGTGATAGATTATGTGCTCTTTTGGTTTTCTGCTTAATTGGAGCCTAGCTTATTGAAGATCTAAATGTTCAGTGGGATATCATTTCCCTTGTCATCAGCTATATATAAAAAAAAAAAAAAAAATACAGGTCATTAAGTTTGTCTTTAGCATTGCCTTCATGTTTATAACTTGAGAATTAGTGGCTAAAATACTATACATGTTCTCATTATACTAGAAAATTATTAATAG
Source organism: Quercus ilex subsp. ballota (assembly GCA_032727855.1). Classification (NCBI taxonomy): domain Eukaryota; kingdom Viridiplantae; phylum Streptophyta; class Magnoliopsida; order Fagales; family Fagaceae; genus Quercus; species Quercus ilex. The sequence goes on along the minus strand of CM064908.1, from coordinate 16,364,654 downwards.
AAAATGTGATTAATTTGAGAAATGCATGATCAGTTTGTACTCTTTTGGAGTAATATGTAATATCCTGGAACATTTCTCTTTACCTTATGCTCCCGTTGAAGAATAACTGAGTTTTGTGTTACGAGTTATGACATTATCGAAGGAGTAAACAACCTACTTTGGCTTGGTGGTTAGTTGTGTATTTTGCTATCCCCAAGATTAAAACTTGGTGAAGGAATAACCGAACAAGAAAAGAGAAACTTCAATAAAAGGACAAATTTAGTGTGGCATAAAAACTGGGCCCATGGCTTTGGACAATGGAATTTCTGAACCCATGAAAGCTAATAATGGATTGGGTACTGAGGAATTCCTAGCAGTGTGGCTCGTGCATATGCTTAAGGTAAAATCTGAAAGCATACTCTTTGAGCCCAAAAGCAATTTGAGGGCACCATTCGACGTGTGCCCATGCATGCATTCACCAAGATTCGTAGTCCCAACAGCGAGCGCAATGCTCACCCGCTTGAAACATTGTAGGTGCACATTAGTGCAATAAATAAGGAAGACTATCTTAAAAAATAAAAATAATAAGGAAGACTATCTCACTACCGTCACATAAAATGACACAATTTTGTGTCACAACTACCCCACCACCATCACACCTCTACTACTCACAACTTGCCACACAGGCAAGTTGTGACACAAATTGTGTTATTTTATGTAGTCCTAGCATTACTCAATAATGAAAGCTATCTGTGCATTTTTTAAATACACACGCAAAACTTTGCCGACTCTGCCGGTACAATGTTTACGCGCCAAATGCCAAATTTTAGTGGATTTTTGCTGCTGAAATGATATAAAGGAGTAATAGTGGATATTCCTTGTGTGCTTAGCAATAAAGTAAATCCAATCGTCATCAAAGGATGGACCACATCATTCCTAATCAGGCAATGAGATCTAGATTATGATAAGTAAAATGAAAGGTGTAGTTGCTTTGGGTTACTTGAGAATTTTGAGTAAATTCTATCACAAACTCTTTGAAAACTCACCTATTTCAAATGTCTAAAAATTAGTTATGTTAACGGGTGCTTTTAGGACAATTGTTAATAGACCATTTTAAGAAAATTTTAATACAACTTTTATGGGAAATATAAAAAGCTTTTTAAAAAGTCAATTTTTCTTTTTCTTTTCCAATAAAAAATTTCTAAAAATAGTTTCTAAACCGATATCATTTGGGCATCTGTTAACTTTTCCTTAAAAAAATATATAGACATGTTTTGTTTCGATTGTAGGCAATGTATCATGGCCTTATGGGCCCCAAAAACTAAGTTAGATGCCCTAATTTATTTTTCATTAAATAACATTACAATGGATAGTCAAAATAAAGTATCATTTGACGACAAATGTTATTTGGTTCTTAACACGTTTCTCGTGTACCCAATCTTTGAAACTTTTATTTCTAGGTCTACACTATCTAGTTTAGGTTGGAGGACCTAAAAACCCCTCAAAAGAAAATCACCTATTAACAAACAAAAATGTTATTGAAAATTTGAAAAAGTGCTAGTAGAAAAGCTATAAAGAAATGGAGAGTGGAATTATATATAAAGGATTAGAGGAAATAAGACATCACGAAGTAGGACGGTTTTCATAAATAAAAGTCAAAATAAAGGGGGGGTTATGGTTATGGGATGTTGAAAATCAAAGCTAGCTTGCTTTTTCAATGGAAATAAAGTCGAAGCACTGATAAAGCAGATAAAGAATACAATTTGAGGAATCTGGAAATCTGATAAAAAGGAGAGAGAGAGAGAGAGAGAGAGAGAGAGAGAGCCAAAAAGAAAAAGACTTGTCTACTTATGTATAATACTTGTTGGCTTTCTTTGTTTTTACATGACGAAATTATTATCAATATATTTTTTATTATTATCAATATGATAATATTTAAATTTATAACAATCTATGATTATTGTTCGTTATCATTAAGTTAAAATACCAATGATTCTCTTTTCTGAATAGATGGATTCAAAACTCATATCTTTAATTCAAAAATACTAGATTTTACCAACTGGAATCACAAAAAATATGGATAAATAATTAAATACCTGATGTTAACCTAAAAGTCACTCTAATGTTGTACCTAAGTTATAAATTAATTTTTTTTTTTTTAAAGTATAAAAAAAGGATGTTTAGAGGCATAAAGTGTAATCTCATAAAAACTTCAAACCTTTGGGCTAGGGTTTACTCGATATAATTTTGAGTCCTAAGGTAATATGAATAGATCATTTTAAAAAATTAAATATTAATTAAATTAAATATTAATTAAATTAAATAATATTTATATAACACTTTATCTTATATATTTTCTTATTTAAAACCATTTTTCTTGTTTTTGAGATGCAAAATTACTAATTATGTTTTTGTCATTATGTTTTGCAATCGTATTTTCACTTGATAATAGCTAATCTACTTAACTTCCTTGTGATACAATCTTAAGTAGGATTTTTATGTAAAAACATGCATTTTGAAAAAAGCACAAACCTTTTTTATATAATCAAAATTTGTTTTATATATATATATATATATATCATTTTTAAAAAAATTTAAAAAAATTTCAATTAAATTAGATTTCTATTGATTTAATATTTTGATGAATTTCTTGAAGGTGAGAGAAAACATGCACAACCCACCTAATTTTTTTTTTAATTTAAAAAAATTATCATTTCATAAATTTGGGCCTTTTATAATAAGGGGCCTTAGGCCTCAGCCTAGAGTACCCAGGCTTCAGCCTTAGTGGGCTTAGTCCAAGTAGTTATTAAGTGAATAGATGTATTGCCCCAAAATTTTAAATCCAAACTACCAAAATTCCAATCCATCTCCACACAGAAAAAAAAAAAAATATATATATATATATATATATATATATCAATTAATATCTTGAAAAGTCCGACTCCGAACACCAAAATTCCAACCCATTTAAGTAGAGTTGCAATAATTCTTTAATAAATTTGATTTTATTGTTCTTACAATTAAAAATTAATTTTATTATAGGTGAGGATGAAGGCTAGAGTTTGTGTGTGCCACATTATTAGACTGTCCGTAACAGTACACTTACAAAGCAATACAGCACACGTTGTGAAACCTAGATCTATGATTTTGTCTAATTGGGTTGCCCATATTGGGCTCCAACTTTAGTCTCCCCAAAAGGCCCAAATGCTAACATGTAAGTAAGAAGAAGAAGAAATCGATGTCAAAGCAAGAGTGTCATGTCCATACATATTACATACCAAGGTTAATCCCTCTCACATTTTTTTTTTAATAAACTCTTTTTATTTTTGATAGAATTTCAATATATGTCGTCCGCTTATGATGGTTGTGATCTTTATTGTCAAATTAAAACACCAATTGATTTTTTGTGTATGTTAAAATTGAACCTCAAATATCTTATTCAACCATCAAAGATTTTATTATTTAAACTAAATAGAATCTAATAATTCCTCTCACGTCTCTCTCACATTTCATGGAATACTTTATATACTTTTCTTATCTCAAAAACTAGCTCATAAACGTTGCATTCATATTATCAATAATCATGACTCCATGATAAATGACAAAACCTGTGCTGGTGGTTCTTTATCTGATTACCTTGTCCAAAAAAGCTTCCTTTTCCACTTTATTCCATGCATTATATGAGGCTCTCTTTAAGTTTTTTTTTTTTTTTAATATTTAAATAAGGAAAAAAAATCACAACATAAGAATGAAAAAGAACCAGAACATTGAATAGTCATCCATGGTTAAATAATAGGCTATATGGAAAGTCGGTTGGGTGGCAAAGTCCTGACCTATTAAGAAAAGTAAAAGGTCATAAAAGTCGTTGATGGAAGCTTCACTAGCATAGTATGGTGGTATCTTTCTTTGTTAGATTTTTTACCTTGGTTTTTTGTACAAGATACACATGTAATATTAGTGTACTTGAAGCCCACCTCATGTTTCTTTATAAAATTCTTGTCAATGACTTTTCTTTTCTTTAAAAAAAGATGATGCTGTTTGTTTGTTTGGTTTTTCTTTTTTTTCTTTTTTTTTCTTATCATATATTCAGTGATGGAGCCTGGATATGATTTCAAGGTGTCAAAACTTAGAAGTGACTCACAGATACACATACATACTAGTACTTGTAACCAATGTAAATAATAGTTATTCTTTAAAAAAAATTGAATAATAAAAGTCCATTTGTAGGAATACCAAACAATATTTGACAAAACAAAATCCACATAAAAATAATATATTTGTTATATTGTATTTATATATTAGAAGTTTGTTTACACATGAATAAGTCATTTTGCGATTTTTTTTTTAATTCAAAATTTCATTTACAAATCACATAAAAAAGATTTTTAGTAATTAAAAAAAGCTCAAGTACAATTCATATGAATTATAATATTTATTTAAAATAGACTAATAAAATAATAAAATTGTCATCTTTTTAAAACTGTGAACTTATGCATTTTACATTTTAAAGTTTAACTTGAAAACAATATTAAACCTTAAAACTTATTATGTGACTACTCCTATATTTTATTACTTATATACAAATTCGTAAAAGAAAAATAAATTATTAAATTAGGAATTTGAGCTTATTTTATCATTTTTATCACTTCTCTTAATAATGTTCTTTTTTTTTTAATATTTTCAATTAAAGCTCACTGTTTTTTTTTCCCCCCCAACCCTTGTTTTTATTGTATAAGTTTTGAACCTTTAAAAGATATTGATTAAATAAAATTATTTTTTTATTATTATAAATTAAGTTTGCATATAAAAGATATAAGGATAATGATTCTTTCACACAACTTATTTCACATTTTCTATTCACATCCACTTTCCACGTTTTAAACGTGGACATAATCTTTTAGCGTTCTAAAATGTGTATATCGGCACATATAATTATAGATATTGTGTGTACGAGTGCGTGAAAAATGAGTGTGAACTCACATTTTTTAGTTGAAGTAATAACAACTAATTTCGTTAAGTCACATGAGTTATTAAATATTTTAAACAAGTCACATTACTTTTTAGTTGGTCAATATTTTAAACAAGTCACATTACTTTTTAGTTAGTCATGTGCCTGAAATACACACAAATTGTTAGAGATATATTAGCTCAATATAATAAGCCCAAGCCTAATCCTTCTATGTGTGCAGACCAAGTTTTCTATTTGTATTAGAAGTCTATTAACTATAACTAATGTATGGTTAGTCTAGGATTTAGACTACTATATATACTCATATTATAGCTCATTGTAATATGTGATTTGTATAGTGGCGGCTTCAGGAATTTTGTTTAGAGGGTTCATTAAGAAACATAAATTAAAAAAATTTGAGTAAAAAGAGAACTTGAATATATCAAGTTATCGACAAAAAAATAAAAAAAAAATAAAGTTTTACAATTTCCTTCTACAAATTTTCAAATTTTGAATTATTACATGATAGTTCATTATGAATATTTATTGTCAATGTGGATAGTTATGACCAGTTTATTTTGTTAAGTTTGTCTAACATTTTTATTTTTATGCAGTTGTTATTATCTATTAATTTGTCATTGTTTTTATAAAAATATTTTAAACTAAATGAATAAACTTCACTCATTGGTTTTATATTAATTATTGACGCACACACCCATACTCATTCATACATAAAATAATACACTACGTGTCTATTTAACCAATTAAATACTTAAACAATCACTAACTTTACCATTTTTCTTCTTGAATTTTTTTGACTTTATAACAAAAAGTTATTATAACATGATAACAAGACACACACACATATAATAAACCCTCTCTTTTTCCTAATTATTAAATTATAAAAAGTTATATTATATTTATATTATACACACAAATATCCACACACATCATTATTTACACAAATAACATTATAACAAAAAGTAATGCATACAATTAATATTAAACACACTCACACACATATAATATAAATTTGTAATAAAAAGTGACACTTACAGTTCACAAACACTTACTCGTACTCTTAGAGTTAGAAATACTTGTAATAAGAGTGTATAAGATTTAAATTAGAGTGTGCAAAAATATTTTTAATAATAAATTAAAATACTATTAAACTAACAAAAAAAATTATAAATATATATATATATATTTTTTGAAGTCAGGGGGTTCATTTGAACCTCCTGAACAAAGGGTAGAGCCGCCCCCTGGATTTATACTACATTCTCATCTATTATAGCCCGTTAGGGTTTTTTTCGAAAACGTAAGCCGTTAAATTAAACCACGTAATCCTGTGTTCTTGTGTTCTATATTTTATATTTCTGTGTTTATTCTATCACATTCAACATAGTGTATCAATGCTAATATTTAACGTGATAATATATCTCTAACCCAAACAATCTTATAAATGAAAAACTTTGACCTCTAGTTATTAATTACTTATTATATAAATGAAAAAAAGAAATCATAAAAAAAAAAAAAAAGACATCCCCTCTCCCATGAGAGAGAGAGTCAAAAATCAAAGTGTGGTAGGTCAGCATGTCTCACTTTTGGCATTATCCTTGTTATTATCCTCCACCTTCCCCAAGCATTGGAAGAATTCGGAGTTAGCTGCCACACCAAGATAAGGACCCTTACTATATATCCACCGACAGTTTAAATTGTGAATTAATTGTTGTCCTTAGGGTCTTATATGACTAATTAATTACTTTACATATTCATCATGCTATAAACTGCTTAATATTTGTCCCAGGTTTTCACTTTTCATTTGCCTTCTTTCTTGTCATGGTGAATCAGATTTTTAAGCCGCTCACTTTGTCGGTGGCTGTGTTATGGTAGATCTTTGATTAGCCAGCAATTGGCAAATGGTAGGCCTGGCTCGCACATGTTTTGGTTTTTCTCAATTTTAATGCACTCCCCAATATTTGTCCCTCAAATTAATACACAATCATTTTGTACCCACCATTTAGGTAAGAAGATGGAATATGCATTTATAGTACTTTAGGAGTACACAATAATTTTTCAATACATATACTATATACAAGTACAACTACAATAATACTACCAATATAACAAAAATTCACAATTTTTTTTAAAAAAAATTAGCCAACCATCTCACACATAGATCCATCACAATAAGTAATTAAAATTATTTATTTATTTAATATTCCATGTGTATCGAGGAAAGTTAATTTTAAAATGTTGTAAATTATTGTCGTGTTTATAGAAGAACTCCTAAAAATGAACATTTTAGTCAATGATGATTGCTCTTTATCATTGACCAAGGGTCCAAGACACTAATTGCTTTTTTATATAGGCGAATTTCAAACTTCAAATTTCTTATTCAACAATAAAATATTTTATCAATTAAGCTAACTGATGCCCTAAGGGCATTGGTTTATGAACTATTTTTAGAAATATATTATGAGAAAATGATAAAGCAATTAATTTTTTTTAATAAATTTTTATATCTCCCATAAAAATAATATCAAAACTTTTTTATAATACCAGTCTGGTCTAACTCAGAATGATTCAACCCTTAATATGGTTTATTAATAAAAGTCCTAAGGGCACCCGTTAATCTAGAAAGAGAAACACACGGAGTACCCAAAAAATGTTCACACACTAATATACAAGCAATAGGATCCCTAAATCAGGGCTTTAGCAAGCTTAATTGGTAAGGCTTGTATATAAAACCATTCTGGATGTTGGAATTAGTATTAGGATATTCCCTATTATATTCCAACACTAGACATTTTCTTTTTTGCTGAAATCAATGACATTAAGCCCGAGCTCTAAAATCTATGTCATTAATGGTCGGCACTCAGCATGATTAGGGTTACTAGAGAAAGAAGCAAAAAATTGGTGGAAATTGCATGCACACTCTATGTGCGCCGCAGTTGTGGACATTCTAAGGGCAAATTCTTAGCAAATTAGGGCTTTGGAGTCTACTACTTGTACTTTCAGCTTCACATACTTGTACTTTTTCATTGAAATTATTTTATTATTCAAAAAAGAAAAAGATGTAAACAAAAGCTTAAGAAAATAATTATGACATTTGTAGATTACATAATCTTATTGTAACTCTATGTACCAAAAAAGAAAAGGAAATTAAAATAAATAATAGAAGCCAATGAACAAAGTTTGGCTACAAATGCTACAACCAATAATAGAAAGATAATATGTATAATTATCATATGTAATATATATGACTTATTAAATTATATTTAAGTGATTGTATACAATTATTTTAAGTGAGTCACATGCATCGATACATATCATCTTCAAATTCGTAACCAAACTTTGTCGGAAGCGAATATGAATTATGAACATTGATTTCGTGCACTCAAAGTAACTTCACCTTTTGTTGAGTCAGACAAGGGTTTTAACATTGCTGTTAATTGTCCTCTTAAATGGGCTCTGAGATGACTCAGAGGGAGATTTTCCCAAAGTGTCCAGAATTGCTTTGGACATAAATTCTTAATTTGTGGTCCCTTTTTGTTTTGTTTTGTATTCCTTTTCCTTATGGAAAAAGAAAAGAAACCTTACGCGGAAGTGGACACTTGGAAAACTAATATATTAAAATGTATTTGCCAAATTGTGTTTAGCTTTTTTGTGCAATAATTGGATTTTTTTTTCCCCATAAAGATAAGAAATCAAATCCAGAAGAGGAAGATATGCAGCATGCTATTGCTGACTGGAGACATAACCTTGCCCAGAGAATTGACACAGGGCTCTAGGCTTAAAACACGCCGGAGTTTGCACTAATTACTTTTCATGGATCATAAATATGGGATAAGATAAGAAACCAACACTCCAACATAATCATACTGCAGCCAGTGGACTCATGTCAAAAAACTATTAAATACCATTTTATTTTTATTTTTATGTAGGACAAAATACAGGAATTTATTATTATTATTTGATGTATTTTCGTAATATTAGGATATAGGTTTTTATTTCCTTTATTTTAGATTTTTAAAAGTTTTTTTCTGCAGGTCAAAATAAAGTCTTATTATGTTAATGTATCAATTAAGATATGTTTAGTAATATTTTTACTTTGAAAATAAGTTTTTTTGGAGCTTGTAATATAATATATAAAATGAATAAAAAACAATTTACTTTTGATAAAATTGAAGGTTTTTTTTTTTTTCTCTTTATCTTTGGTGGATTTAGAGTTCTTAATTGTGGATTCGAGGAATCTTTTATGAATCTAAGGGTTTGTGTTTAGCTATAACGAGATTTAATTCTTATAGTGGTTTTGTTTTGCATCATTAGCATCATGATATGATAAAACGGCAACGACAAAAGTAACTGCCCTATTTGGTGAGTGCAAACCTTTAGGGCGGCAATTCAAGCTAACAATGATAGATTGACACGTGGATTTCAAGAGATTTTTGATATGTTCATCGAATTGAGTTTGAATGCCAAACAAAATCATATAGGCGGAGAGGATAATCGTGCTAGGGATTTTGCTTTTGGCTAACCAATTATGTTATTAATATTAATGAGATTTTATATTTCATGCTTTGATGGCATATTATACAAAGAAACTTCATAAATTGGATATTGAATCTTAAAGATTAGTTTGCTTACGCAAAGATCCCTAAAGATTTCAAGGTGTATTTTGTATCAAGAAATCTTGAGGCTGACTCAGAAAATTAAGAAACGATATACAATGTTTCAGAGAAATATGAGAATTATTTTTAAGAAAAAAAAAAGGAAAATGGTAAAATAGGACTCTATGGAAAACCTGTTGAAAATTTGAAACTGTTTTATGATTAATTTTTCTAAAAAGTAATTCTCAATTTCTCATGTTTCTGATCAATGGTGGAAGAATGATTTTTTCATCCCATTCATATCTCTATAGTTCTTCCAATCTTTCCATTTTTCCTTCCAAAATTTTCAATCGGAATATCTTACCCTTAGTAAGATAGTAGTTGAAGGTGATGTTGTATGGTTTCGGAAATGAGCTTACATAATAATATAATATATAGGTTGCTGAGAAAAGATAGTTTCTTTTACTATTTTGTTTATTTTTACTATTATTTATAGGTTCTATTGCACTTTTTGATACTACTCATAATTTCACTGTAATATTTCAGCTAACTTTTAGCTTTATCTACAGTACTTTTAACAAAAAAATTTCAGTTTCAATTAAATAAGATATTTCCAAACGGACTCATAGTATGTGTGTTTTTTTTTAAGAATATATAGTGTGCGTTTTAGTGGTAATAACAAAATTACTTATTATTATGTAAGTTCAGAGCAGTACTATAACGACATTTATTTACATATTAATTACATATTGCTTTTAATTTTTCTTGTAACTATTATTTTTAATATAGAATCAATTTTTCTTGTAATTAAATTAGTACTGATTGTAAGTCCCTTAAGATACGAGGACGATATGTGTGTTTGGCAAAAATTAAAAAGTTAGCTTATTTTACTATTCAACTTATTTTTCTTACTATAAATGGGCCCCATTGCACTATTTGGTACTATTCAGGGGTCCTATTATACTATTTCAGCTAACTTTTACATTTATCTACCATACTTTCAGCAAAAAATTTTCAGTTTTAGCAAAATAATCAGATTCCAAACAGACCCAATATGTCGATATCTACCGTTTATACCTTGAGATTCTTTGAGAGGGATTTCTTTTATCAATTAAAATTCTGAAAATATGCTTTTCTATTTTGTCCTTTATTGCAGTAATGTTCTTTTATCTTTAGGAATACATGATGTGAATGCATTTAGTTGCTTAATAGATTTATGGACTGTTAAATAGTAGGAGACTGATCTTAACATCAGGATATGTGGGTGTTTAATATCTTCATTACTTACAACCTATTTTTCAAGCCCAAATTGATAGATGTAGATTAGGTCTTTCGTATCTAATTTTACCTTGCTAAATTGCTACTAAGACCAAAACTTTCTTTTTTTTAATGAACAATGTATTTATCATCTTATTAACAAGCGCTCCATTTTTTTTAATGGAAATCCTTATATTAAGATAATTGTTTTGCATTTTCTTATGTTTGTTAGTATAAAAAATATATGAATTAAGGGAAAATTATCTTTTAACTAGCATTATGCCCGTGCAATGCACGGCTTAATCAAAATTCATATGTAAATAATTTTTTTATTAATTTACTTAAAATAAATAATAAAAATCAATGAATATTTTACTTTTAAGTTACATAATGAATGCATGTTGTGTGAGACTAAGGTATCATAAAATGCATATATATATATATATATATAATTGAATAGAAGATGGTAGAGGTACCTAAATATATATATATATATATATATATAATATGATTTTCAATAATACATTGAACTTTAAGGCTCAATTAATCACATATATTTAAATGGAAAACCTTTGAATTTAATAGTTAAAAACTATCCAAAACAATGATTGAAATCATGTTTAAGTAGAAATCTCAATTCAATAATTAAGAAAAATCTAAATTACTAAACATTTAAAAATTTGAAGTAGAGAGAGACTCACATAAGAATTTAATTTTTGTCCTCGAAAGCATGGAAGAAGACACTGAAACTTGAGTGAGTTTCACCCTACCAAGTTTAAGTTTAAAGTTTAAGTCATATGCGTTGCATGCTACATGTGTGTCTATGTGCATGAAAAATTATTTGAATTTAACGTTTATTGCAGAAAAGAGGTGGTGTAGTCTTACCATAGTTTAGCTAATTCTTATTATAATCCATTTGTTTTGCGGGGAGAGAGAGAGATGCTTCTTTTGAAAAAAAAAAAAAAAAGTCAGCGTATAATATATAATAGCTAAGATATTAATCTTTGGAAGTGGTATCTCATACGGATTAATATTTCAATTGTGGGTTTTGGTAGTTAGAAGTTAGGGCATAGTAGTTAATAATTAGAAAATTACTTTGAAATTTTTTTAAACCAATCTTTTAAAAAAATTTTAGTAGAGTTTAAATCACGTTAATAAATTAACTCTCTATTCAATTTTTTTAAAAAAAATCACGTTAATAAAAAGTTACTGATAACACTATTATTAGTAAACGTTTATTAGGTTTATCTATTTAGCTTTGTTGCCAAATTTATATAACCTCTTTTATTTTTATTTTTTTTCGAAGCATATAATACAACCAAAAACCAATAAACAACAATTTAAATTCAAAATAAAGAATATAATCAAACTTATTCATAATTTAAAATTAAAAAAATTAACACAAATTATAAATTAAGATATAAATGTAGAAAAAGAACAAAGAATAAACCTATTTGTTTTCTTTATCACTTTGAGAAATGAAAGTGTGAATATGTAATTAAAACCTAAACCAATTATTGTAGAAGAGAATAAATGAGTACAAAAGTTTAATATTATGAATTGGGTTAAAACGTATGTGAGACATTTTTATTAATTTTTTTGAAGTTAAAGAAAAATAGCTTAAACAGAATGAAAAAATAATAATGCAGAAAGAATGCATACCTATCATGGGATTTAGGCATTTACATATTGGAATAAACTTCACTTCAAAAAGAATATATATATATATATATATATATATATTAATATATAGGTAGAGTTTCATTTGATATAGAATTTAAATCCTATTGGAATTAAGATTTCTAATCAATTTGTTTGTTGCTATCTCATAAATCCCATAAAAAATGGAATAAAAAAAATGTCATATGAGTAGAAAGAAAAATGAAAACCTTTTTTTTATTGAAAAAAGGAAACTTTTTTTATAACTAAAAAAGAAAACAACAAACGTTTTTTTTTTAGAAGAAAAAAACGTTTATTATATATAGATACTTTTTTTTTTTTGAGAAGAAAGAGAAGGTGTTTACTTTAAACTCAAATACTTATTACCTTATTTACAATTTTTTTTTTAACTTTATACAAAAAAAATTTTGGTAAACCAGTATGAACAAAAACTTCTATCTTTTGTTTTTCCAATAACATTGCTGTTTTTTTTTTCTTATGACTGTAATATAATTTATTTAATAATAAAAAAATTAGATGAAGAATTTGGATTGTAATCAAATTGAGACTTATTAACTTAGAAATTATAGGAGAAAAAGATAAGAACAAAAAAAAAACCTATTTTAAAAAAAATCTAAGTCCCGTGTTTTGCACGGTTTTAGGTATAAACTCATAAAAAATATAATTTTATTTAAAAAAAAAAGCTAAATGAATTATTATTATATAATTGAAAGTAAAAATCATGCTACATGTGTGTGTGTATATATGCATGAAAAAAAATATAAATTTAATATTTAGAAAGAATCCATAAAACAATTGAAACAAAGTTAAGCGTAAACTCATAAAACGTATAATTTTATTAAAAATAATAATAGCTAAATGAATTATTATTATTGTAGGGGCGAGCTTTAGTTCTTAGGTCCAAAAGATGAATGAATTAAATCCTAAAAAGCCCAATATAATAAATTTGTAGAGAGTGGACTAAAAAGCTAGACTTCAATGAAGTGGACAACGCCCTCAATGGGCTAAAGATGGTAGGAGAGTAAGAAAAAACAATGAATAGACAAATGTGGTGCATAGAAATTCTTCCTCGACAATGTCCGAGGAGAGTAGTTCTTGAATATATTTCTCTTAGATTTTATTACAGTTGCTATTTTTACTTAGATTTTATTACAGTTGCTATTTTTAACGCTACAGTGTTTTCTCTACAAATTTTTTGCCCCTTCCTCCTTGGAGGGTCTCTCACATTATATAGTTCCCTTCAGGCGATCTTGGCCCTCCATTTGCTGATCGTTTAGTCTACTACTTGAGTGTTTGTCCCATCAGACACCTTCCCAAACCCCTTGTAAGTTATGGTGGCCAAGGTAGCATTACTTAGGGGTTTTCTCCACATAAATACACCCAGGAAATTTGGTGGGATGCATTAAATGTGGGAGCAGCCACCATCCCTTCAGTCATGTCAGGGCTAAACCCCTCTCCAAAACTTTTTCTCAACAATAGGACCTCTTTTGGCAATGTGCCACTGACGTGGCCTTATTGTTCGAGCGTGTGGCCTCCTTGACACGATAATGGATTCCTCGGCCATGGATACGACACGTGGCACATGCACCTTATTTTGAATTCTTGTGCCCCACAATTATTATTATTATTGTACGGCCCCATAATATCCAAGTCCGTTTGGGCCTTGGACTATGAATCAGTAGCATGGCCCAAGGGCGCAACCTCCGTTCTGCCCAAGATCCCAGCCCAAACCCATGAAAGCTATGAGCCTAAAGCTGAGTGTTACTCGAAGGCTTAAGGGGCAGGCAGTTGGCGCTAGATTGCATCTTGCCTTGCCACATGATCTTTGCTCGGCAAGTCGTCCCCGAGTAAGGTTGCGGTAGTTCGGTCACTCCACCCTTTACGTGCCCAACAGTACCTTAGGAAACATCGTCGCTGAGCACATCTGCTGAAGTGGGAACCATTCCTAAAGCCACTCTCACCTAAATGCCCACTTACAATTAACGACATTAGACCTCTCATCGCACTAGTTTTGGAAGTAATCATAATCACCCCACTAATAATTGGCTAGAAATAAGAGAGGCGAGAAAAGGGAGGGGGGGAAGATTGCGAGGTAGAGAGAGAGAAAAGTGATCTCATTGAGTCTCTGTGTCAAGAACAACCCAAAGTAGGAAATCCAAACCCACTGTACAAATAATTTGTGAGCCCAAGTAAGGCTCAGCCTAATAGCCTCATTTTAGGCGCGCACAATTGGCGCTATCTGTGGGAATCCTTTATAATGCTGTGGTTCTACAGGGACTCAAACTCGAGAAAAATGTTTGAAAGGCGTTCGGGGAGTCATGCTGAGGGTGGATCTATAGGATCTTCTTAGGGATTAAGCTGGCGAGAGCGCAGGCAAAAGTAGTAAGAAGACAGGGAGCACGGTTAACCGGAGGAAGTGTCCGGCATGGGAGAGGGATCATACCAAACCCAACGGATAGCGTCCGATGCTACGGGACATAGGTGGAATGATGGGAGAGATGAAGAGCTTGAACGGTTGCGCAGGCTAGTCAGAGACTTGGAGTTAGAGGCAAGGGTCAGGCATCAAAGAAGGGACAGGGATGACCAGGAAAGGAGAGAAGACAGTGGGAGAAATAGATATGGGGCAAGGTCTAATCAGTTTGGTTCCCGCCAACGACGAGGTCGTTCACATTCCTGGGAATCCCATCAACACCGAGACCGTTCGCATTCTCGGGGATATTGACGTCATCAAGACCGGTCACACTCCCGTGAAGCAAGGAAACACCGAGATTGCTCACGTTCACAGGAACACTTGGACAGGGATTTAGTCTCCCCAGACGAGAGGCGGCCTTGTAATGCTACCATGGATGCTATGATTCGCGCCTTGTAGAAAGCAGCTTGATCGCCGTTTTCAAACGATATCGAAGGGGCTGAAATGCTGAGTAGGTTCACCCGCCTACTGTTCAATTCCTACAACGGAAAAACGGACTCGGTAGAGCATGTCAGCCATTATATTCAGATGATGTCTCTGCACACTCATAACGATGTGCTGATGTGCAAGGTATTTCCATAGAGTCTAGGGCCTACCACTTTGAGGTGGCTTAATGGGCTACGGAAGAGCTCCATACATAGTTTTTCCGAGCTAATTCAGGAGTTCGGCGTTCGGTTCGTGACCTGTAACCGTGTACCACAGCCGTTAGATGCGCTATTATCCATGAAAATGAGGGTAGAGGAAACCCTCCGTAGCTATGCTAGCCGGTACTAGGAGCTCTACAGTGAGATAGACGAGGATAATGAGAAAGTCGCGGCAAGCACTTTTAGAATGGGGCTGCCTGAGGACTCCAGACTATGGGAGTCATTGACTAAGAAGCCTCCCGAAGACATGAGGCAGCTGATGAGACGCATTGAGGAATACAAGTGACTGAAGGATGACCGGCTACAAAGTAAGGGTAAAGCACCGATGAAAAGTCGTCCTCGGCAAAGTGGTTTTTCACTTAGACCCCGAGGGGCTTGACGATTCATGAACCGGCAGCACAGATAGGAGAGGTAAATGTGACGTTCAAGGAGCCGGTGCACAAGATTGTTGACCGGATCAAGCATGAGCCATATTTTCGGCGGCCGAACAAGATGGGTGGAGACCCATCTAGGAGGAATTAGAACTTGTACTACACCTATCACCAAGATAAGGGTCATACTACCGAACAATGCCACCTTTAACAACTAGTTAAGGCCGGGTATTTAAAGGAATTTGTGCTGGACTTGGGAGACAGGGGTGCGGGGCAGGACACTTGGCAAAGGGGGAACCCTCTTCCACCCCCTGTAGGGGTAATTGAAGTCATTCATGCTGCCTCAGAGAGGTTTGTTGCAGAAGGGAGGAAGGGAGTGTTGACTGTAGTACCAGTGGAGGGCTGCTTGGGCGTACAGCTGCCAGAGAAAAAGATGATATATGCACGGGAGCCTATTGCTTTCGACGATGACAATTTGAAGGGGACGATCCAACCACATGATGACGTGTTAGTGGTCACAGCCCGAATAAATGGCTTCTTGGTGAAAAGGATAATGATAGACCAAGGAAGTGGAGCCAACGTAATGTATCCGGACCTATTTAGGGGGCTCGGACTAAAGAAGGAGGACCTTGGGAAGTATAGTACACCCTTGGTTGGGTTTGACGGTAAGGTAGTAATTCCGGAAGGGCAAATTTCACTTCCTGTGAATATGGAAGGTAAGGAGGTAGTAGTAACATTTATAGTAGTAGCTTTGTTTTCTCCGTATATGGAAATCCTGGGAAGGCCGTGGATCCATTCAATGGGGGCTGTTCCATCTACCCTACATGTAAAGATCAAGTTCCCTTCCGAGCAAGGTATTGCCATGGTGAGAGGAAACAAGCAAGTGGCAAGACGGTGCCTTATTGCTGTGGTCAATTGGAAGAGAGAACAAGGTGAACAGAAGAATCGGGCTGGTTGAAGAGAGCAAACAGAGTGTGTAAGAGGGGATAAGGAGAAAAAATAGTCTGAACAGGAGCAGGCTGGGCGGGAAGATCCATCTCAGGGGGTACCTTTATAGCAATTACTGGAGCCCCAAGAAGGAATGAGGCCTGGCTTCGCCGAGGAGCTAATAAAGGTGAAGTTATTACTGGATGCTGATAGGTATTTTCAGATTGGAACAAGTATGAAAGATGAAGATAGAGTACAGGTGTTGTTCTTTCTTACTCAAAATATAGATGTCTTCGCTTGGAGCCCATATGAAGTGCCTGGGGTTGATCCCGGATTCATCGTCCATAAGCTTAACATAGACCCATCATTTCCCTTGAAGAGGCAGAAGCCAAGAAGGTCGGCCAAAGAACATGCTGAGGTAGTAAGGCAGGAGGTTAAGAGGTTGAAGGAGGCCAGGGCGATAAAGGAGATATTTTTTCCAGAATGGCTGGCGAATACCGTGGTTGTCAAAAAGAAGAACGGCAAATCGAGGGTCTATGTAGACTTCATGGATTTAAACCGAGCATGCCCAAAGGACCCATTTCCTATGCCACAAATTGATCAATTGGTAGATGCCACCTACGGGCACTCGAGGATGAGTTTTTTGGACGCCTTTCAGGAGTATCATCAGATCTCTCTGGCTGCCAAGGACCAGGAGAAGACAGCATTCATATCTCCCGATGCTAACTATCATTACACCGTGATGCCCTTTGGGCTAAAGAATGCCGGGGCAACATATTAACGGATGATGACGAGGATGTTTTGGGACAAAATTGGGCGTACGGTTGAAGTGTATACCGACGACATGGTAGTAAAGAGTAAGCAGGAAGTGCAGCATGTGGAGGATCTATAGGGGGTATTTGAGATATTGCGGCAACATAGGTTGCGCCTTAACGCAGAAAAATGTGCTTTTGGGGTAGGAGTTGGTAAATTTTTGGGGTATTTGATCACCAGTCAGGGGATAGAAATTAATCCCGACCAGATCAAGGCCGTGAAACATCTAAAGCCGCCGAGCAATCCGAAGAAAGTACAAGTGTTGACCAGGATGTTAGCTGCTCTTAACTGGTTCATCTCTAAATTTTCAGATCGCTACCGTCCATTTTACCAGCTTTTAAAGAAATGGAAAGGATTTCAATGGGATGGTGAGTGTGAAAAAGCTTTTCGGGATCTAAAGGAATACTTGACGCAGGCACCGATGTTGACAGCCTCAGAGCCCGGGGAGGACCTATTTATGTACCTACCGGTTTCTGACCATGATGTAAATGTCGTACTTTTGAGGGACCGAGGAGTACAACAACCCGTGTATTACATCAGCAAGACCCTAGTTGACGCGGAGACTAGATATTTGCCTTTAGAAAAATTGGTACTAGCATTAGTGCACGCCACCCGGAGGTTACTGCAGTATTTCCAAGCTTACCGCGTATGTGTTAACCGAGTACCCCCTATAATCGTTGTTGAAAAGATCTGACTTCATGGGGCGGACAGCTAAGTGGGGGACCTGGCTCAGGGCCTTCGACATAAGGTATAGGCCGAGGACTTCTACAAAAGGGCAGGTGTTAGCTGATTTTGTAGCAGAATTTTCTCCTAAGAACCAAAGGGAAATGATCTGTTGGTTGGAATGTCGTCCGTGGAAGGTGTATGTGGATGGTGCTTCTAGTGCCATGGGAGCCGGTGCTGGGATCGTTATAATTACCCCCGAGGGAATATGGTTGGAGCATTCGTTCAAATTGGGGTTTAAAGCCTCTAACAACGAGGCTGAGTACGAAGCTTTACTTGTCGAATTGAGGACGGTTTCAGGCTTGGGTGCCCAGGACGTAGAAGTTTATTCAAATTTGCGGCTGATAGTTAATCAGGTGCAGGGTAGTTTTGAGGCCCAAGATTCCCGTATGAAAGCATACTTAGAGTTGGTAAAGCAAGCTGTAAACAACTTTTGTACGGTGAAGGTGATCCAAGTGGTCCGGGCGCAGAATAGGCATGCCGACTCCCTTGCTATGCTGGCATCATCAATAGCTAAGGAGATACCTCGGCTAATTAAGGTGGAGCTTGTACCAGAATCGAGCATTATGGTAACAGGTGATGTGGGGGCTGGAGGGGTTTGAGATTTCAGCTATTACAACACTTGGACCATGCTGGATGGACCCCATCATCGACTTCTTAGCCGAGGACTGAGTCCCATGCGATGAAGGGGAGGCTAACAAGATCCGCAGGGCAGCTACTCGATATTGGTTGTCAGAAGATCGAAAGCTTTACTGCAGATTCTTTGGGGGACCATACCTTTTATGCTTGCACCCAGAGAGAACAGGCGAACTTTTGGCCTATCTGCATGATGGAGTGTGCGGCAATCATGTGGGGGGACGTTCATTGGCGCACCGAGCAATGACTCAAGGATTCTGGTGGCCCCAAATGCAGAAGGACGCCGCTGAATATGTGCGTAAGTGTGAGTAGTGTCAGAAGCATGCTCCCCTAATCCACCAGCCGACAGGCCATTTGAACCCAATCAGTAGTCCCTGGCCATTTGCGCGATCGGGACTGGACATTCTCGGCCCATTTCCCCGAGCAACGGGCAACCACAGATTCATTTTGCTGGCTGTTGACTATTTTACCAAGTGGGCGGGGGCGGAAGCTTTGGCTAATATTCGAGACATAGACGTGAAGAAATTCGTGTGGAAGAATATCATTACAAGATTTGGGGTACCAGACTCCCTTATATCAGACAATGAACTGCAGTTCGACAGCCGAGCTTTTTGTGAATTTTGCAGCAATCTCGGCATCAAAAACAGGTATTCCACTCCGGCGTATCCCTAAAGTAATGGTCAGACAGAGGCTGTGAACAAAGTGATCGTGAATGGGTTGAAGAGGAGGCTGGAAGGTGCAAAGGGTAACTGGGTCGAGGAGCTACCCAATGTCTTGTGGGTGTACCGGACAACCCCTCGAAGGTCCACAGGAAAAACCCCATTCTCTCTCACATATGGAGCAGAAGCCGTGATACCAACCGAGGTCCAATCTATGTAGTGCATGAGTTGCAGAATTTAACATGTCCCAGAATGACAGTCTGCTGGTGGAACGTCTTGACTTGCTAGAGGAATACCGGGAAGCAGCAACTATATGGCTAGTCGAATATCAGCAAAAGCTTGCCCGATGTTATAACCAAGAGGTAAGGGTGAGGGAACTTAGTGCCGGAGATTTAGTACTAAGGAAAGCTGTGGGAAACATGCGAGATACGAATGCCGGGAAGCTAGCCTCGACTTGGGAAAGACTGTACAGAGTCACAGCCATTACGGGCACATGAGCTTATTATTTGAAGACATGGACGAGACGCCACTGCCCCGGCCATGAAACGTTCATAATCTCAAGAAGATTTATCAATGATCATCCATACACGGAACAATGTACCTTGTACTAACTAATATGATAATGATGATGCTTAATCGTGTAGGTTCATTCTATTATTTACTAAGCATAGCCGGTCAATAAACACAAGAAGTCAAGAAACTTCAATCGGTGTTTTACACACAAAGGACTGAAGCCCGCTTCTCGGTTCGATCCTTATCACTGAGCAGGTGAAAACCTTATCCTGAAAAATTCTAAGGGCTGAAACCTGCTTCTCGGTTCGATCCCTATCACCGAACAGGTAGAAACCTTATTCTAAAAACTCATGAAGAACTGAAGCCTGCTTCTCGATTCGATCCCTATCACCGAGCAGGTGGAAACCTTCTTCTAAAAACTCACAAAGGACTGAAGCCTGCTTCTCGGTTCGATCCCTATCACCGAGCAGGTGAAAACCTTATCCTGAGTACCTTATTCCAAAAATTCTCATTAAGGACAGAAGCATGATTCTTGGCTCAATCCCTAGTACCGAGCAGGAACCCTGCCACCAAAATGTTTCTTGAAAACGTAGGCGTCTGGCATACTTCAATCGAAAATCAACAAGCCGAAAGGTATCTCAAAACAAGAACCCGACCTGTTCATTAGGGGCATGCTTATGCACGAAAAAAGAGAAATATAGCAAAGATGCTAGCATATTACTAAGCATTTATAAATACGATTAAGGCAAATGTTCGGAAAATGAACCTTAATCAAAATTTAAAAAAAAAAAAAAAAAAAAAAAACCAATTGTTTTGTCGCCAAAACCCGACAACATGAAGGTTAAAAACCAGAAAATTAAATAACTGTTTAGTCATCACATCTCGGTACGTAGGCAAATTAACTCAAAAATAAAGGTTACCTAAAATAAAGCAAAATGACAACATAAAATAGGTTTGGCAATCAAACGGTGGGCTGAGCCTTGGCCAGCTAAGGGTCAGATGCAATTGGTTGGAATTGAACATTTTCACCGAACGGGTCGTCGGCAAAGGGGTTACTAGTAGCTTTTGTCTCGATCATCTCCACGTGAGCATCAATTTGCTCCACCAGCTCCCTTAGACTGTCCGTCTCCTCATCAATAGGCCTTGTAGGGTTCTACATAGCTGGAGAAAAGTCCGGAAAAGGAATCCGACCAGGATCATTCAGGGGGGAGTCTTCAGCCTTCCTGAAAGGATATTTGTCAAGCTTTCTTAACGACCGATTCTACACCTCTCTCGGCATCTGCAAATCCTTCGTCATACCATTTACTTTCGCAAGCCTCCAAAGTCGCTCGCAAGTCGGCTATTTCCTCGGCTTGAGCAACGTTCAGGCTTGCCGCTTCAGCCAGCTTCAGATCCGTTTCATTTTGTTTCGTTTCCAACTCTGTCGACCTTTTCTCCGCCAGTGCCCGGGCCTTCTCCGCGAAAGTAGCTCTATTCTCGGCGGCATCAGTGGCTTTTGGTTTGTCTTTTACTGTTTTGGCAGTCGCCTTCCTGCCAGCCCTTTCCCGGTCAACCTCATCAGAAAGATCCTTCAACCGTTCATTTAGGATATGAGCTAGCTGAATGGCCTGATGAAACAGCAATAATCAGCACGGCAATGTAAAGAGGCGGTATGCATAGCGATGTAAAGGAAATGTGCGAAAATAAAAGCGCAAGGAAAAAGGTTACCATAATAGTGTGCCACTGGAGTCTCCTCCTCATGGATTCCTCGGTCCCATTCGCTAAGACACTCAGGTCCTTGGGCAGGAGGAGGCCATGCACCAAGATTTGGGTGACATGGCCCCCTTCTCCTTTCTCCCAGGCTCAGACGTTGGCGTCCGCAGGGAGAGGCACACCATCTAGCTCAAAGGTGGGCTACCATGCTAGTACTGGTCAGGAGGAAAACACCACATTTGTCCCTACCTGGGCCAAGGGCTCTTGGGTAACAATACCCTTTGACGATTAGGGGAGAGTTCAGGTCTGAGCATCACCAGGGTTGGCGGAGGTCTGTTCTGCAGGACGTTGTCTTTTACGGGTTCACGCAGAAGGAGGAAGAGGAGGATGAGTAGGGGGAGTCTGGCCACGTCCCTGAGGTGGTTGCAGCTGCGCGGTCTGACGTGCGCCGAGGACAAAGCGGCTAACTATTAAGGTCCTGCGGGTCACCATTTCTTCACCTTGGATGGAGTGCATTCTAGAAGAATCACTGGATTCAGTGGCTGCGTGTTCGGCTTCCTAAGCGGGAGCCTCTTGTTCGGCAGGAATCTCGTGTTCAGTGGGGGCTTCGCGTTGAATGGTCTCGTGAGCACGTTCACAGAGACGGCGAGATGCTATTTCGGCTGATTCGTCCCTTATAGGTGCGAGCTTGTTCGAGCAAGTATATCGGCGGTTGATATCCCGAGCTTCGCTAACTATGAACTTCGGAGGTAGGAAATTTGCGTACCGAACATCTATATACAAAAGAAGGGGGCTATCTACTAAGAGAGCTTGGCCAAAGGGTTGCCAAGTAGAATACACAAGGTGTACACCGAGAATGAGATGGGACGCCCGGAGTTGCTCGTCCCAATGAACGAAAATCTCGGACCTAAGTACAAAATTTAGGTCCTGTACATGAACTGTTCTAATATCTTAAGTAAACACTGAACCATCTGCAGCAAAAAGGGAATGAGTTAGTGTTCAAGTAAGTAAAACAGTTATAAAAAGAAGGGAAAAAACAAATTAAAGATTGGAACGAACCCACTTCACGCTGTGAAAGGGGAGGGGGGATACCACCGGCAAACCAATTGCCGCATACCTGGACGAATTCCTCGGCAGAGTTTCTATTAGAGTCCGGCAGGCATGAAATTAGCCGTACTTTCATGTCTCTAACCTTTAAATAGTAATTGGATTTCTTCTTTCCACATAGGCTGTACATGTGGTTTATGTCATGATGGTTTAATTGCAAACTGAATGTTTGATTTAACCTACTCACACAACTCACTACCCGGTAAAAATTGGGGGGAAGTTGGTCGGGACTCAACCCGTAGTACCTAAGGGCGCTAAGCAAAAGAGGGTCTATAGGAAACCTAACCCCACCCTCTAGAATCGACATCAACGAGAAAAAGGCGATTTCACTTTCATGGCAATACATCACTTCCACATCATCAGGAACGTTATAATCTCGCCTAAAGGTGACTAGGGACGCCTCAGTGTTCAAAAGATAAGCGTAACCCATCTTAAAGGCTAAGAATTAGAGGGAACTTGGAGAAGAGGAATTAAAGCAGAGAAAAGGGGAAGGAGACTTACTTTTGGCTCTAAAGGAGAAGTAGACTCTGGGTTGGTGAACAGGTGCGCAAGTGAGTGCTCGGCAGAGAGAAATTTCAGAAAACAAAAGAGTGAAAAGGTGAGAAAATGAATTGAAATGAGCTATTTATAGGAGCCAAGGGAGAATGGGCATCGGTTAATGAGCGATAATGGGAGTTAATCAGCAATAATGAAGCAAAAAAAAAAACCTTACAAATACCAAGGGCAACCGACACGCGCGCCTTGGTTCGCAAATCGATGAGTAATGATGACGGCTGAGTCAGGAGGTCAGATGCAACGCACCTTTTGAGAAACGCATTAATGATCTCTGAAACCGCCCAAGATACACCCATTGAGTTTCTCGGGTAACCGCTACCTCTCTGGCTCCTTGATTCGTTCCCGAGAGCCGAGCACTAATCAAGGGGGGGCTAATGTACGACCCCGTAACATCCAAGTCCGTTTGGGCCTTGGACTATGAATTAGTAGCATGGCCTAAGGGCCCAACCTCCGTTATGCCCAAGATCCCAGCCCAAACCCACGAAAGCTATGAGCGCAAAGCTGAGTGTTACTCGAAGGCCTAAGGCGCAGGCAGCCGGCACTAGATTGCATCTTGCCTTGCCACGTGGTCTTTGCTCTGCAAGTCATTCCCAAGTAAGGTTGCGGTAGTTCGGTCACTCCACCCTTTACGTGCCCAACAGTACCTTAGGAAACATCGTCGCCGAGCACATCTGCTGAAGTGGGAACCATTCCCAAAGCCACTCTCACCTAAACGCCCACTTACAATTAACGACATTAGACCTCTCATCGCACTAGTTTTGGAAGTAATCATAATCACCCCATTAATAATTGGGTATAAATAAGAGAAGCGAGAAAAGGGAGGGGGAGGGGAAAGATTGCGAGGTAGAGAGAGAGAAAATTGATCCCATTGAGTCTCTGTGCCGAGAACAACCCAAAGTAGGAAATCCAAACCTACTGTACAAATAAGTTGTGAGCCCAAGTGAGGCCCAGCCCAATAGCCTCATTTTAGGCGCGCACAATTATTATTATTATTATATGGTTGAAAGCAAAAATCATGCTACATGTATGTATATATTACATTTTTCAGTCAAAATGCCCCAATAAGATTAAGGACATAAGTTGGTGTAACATCAACTCAAGGAACTTATATTAGTCTAAAAATATAACTAATGTTGTTGAATGACTAAAGAACAATTAAATAATTATAATCTTATATAAATATAATCACTCCAAAAACATTGTTCGTTAAAAGCATTTAAATAGTATTATTTAAAAGCCAAAAATATATATCTATTTTATGGACTTACTTTCAAATCAGAATTATGTAGATCCGTCTTTCTAATTCTACCTACACCATTAAATTGTTTGTAACTCTAAGCAATGTCACTCCATATAGAGAAATCATTGTTCATTCATAATCAATCTTCTTTTTAATCTTGGAAGTCTTGTTATTTTAACATTGTTCAACTATTTAACCCAAACAATATATGCCGCAAACAACTAACAGTAAAATTATTTGAAAGACGAATTAAGTGCATATAGACTGTAAAAAAAAAAATTACTTACTTGTAGGTCGGTGGTGGCGAAATCACTGTACAACAACCTATGATTTCGGAGAGACCTCGAATGAGTAGGAAAAAAAAAGTGTTTGTGTGTACTGTGTATGATCTGAAACACTTAGACAATTCTCCCAGTAGTTTTGAGGTTTAATTTTTTTCTTTTTTTTTAGCCTCTCAAGTTTTGGTATAAGATGGATTGGATTTAGCTCTACACGTTAGCTTTTGCTTGAGCTTGACTTGCAATGCATTAACATTGCAATTACTCATGTCACATGAATGTCAATTACCACATGCTCTCTCTCTCTCTCTCTCTCTGCTTTTTTTATTTTAAATAAAAAGATTAGACGAAGAATTTGGATTATAATCAAATAAAAAGTTTTATCAACTTAAAAATGATAGGAGAAGAAGATAAGGACAAAAAATACTTATTTATTTTTTTACTCAATACAATATCTATCTTCTATCTCAAAAAAAGTAGTATGTATGGCAAATTGATAAGTATCCAATTTTTTTTTTTATCAATTAAGATTTTTTATCAACTTCTAAATTATAACTATGGGGTATAGGAATTCCAGTAAGGTAATTGTGCCACGTGTCATACCCGTGCCTGAGAAAGGCCATTATCATGCCGAGGAGGCCACATCCTCGGATAGTAAAGCCACGTCAATAGCGCGTCACCAGGGGAAGTCGTACTGTAGAGAAAGAACTTCGAAGAAGGGATTAGCACTGACGTGACTGAGGGATTGGTGGCTGCCACCACATTTAATGCATCTCACTAAACCTCCTAGCTGCATTCATGTGGAGAAGACTCCTGAATAGTGCTGCCTTGATTGCTACAACTCACAAGGGGTTTGGGAATGTGTTTGATGGGACAAGCACTCAAATAACGGCCTGGATGATCAACAAATGGAGGGCCAAGATCATCTAATGGGAGCTGTATAATGTAAGAGACTCTCCAGGGGGAGGGGATCGAAAAATATGAGAGAAAATACTCTAGCAACAAGAACTGTAAAAATATCCAAGTCCAAAGGAAATATTTGCAGGATCACTCTCCTTGGATTTTGTCGAGAAAGGTTTTCTTTACATAAAATTGTTCTTCTTTACTTTCTTACTGTCTTTGACCCATGGCACGTGTTTTTGGATCCATTGAAACCTAACTTTTAAGCTCACTCTCTACAAATTCATTATATTGAGCTCTTTGGGCCTTAACCCATTCATCTTTTGGGCTTAAGAACTAAAACCCGCCCTTACAATGACAATTTGAATTATAATCAAATTAAGATTTTTATTAAATTAGAAATTATAGGAGAAGAATATAAGAAAAAAAATTATATCTATTTTTTTTAAAAATCTAAAAAAAAATTCTGCAATTTGGTAAAACCACTTGGCACAACTGTGGCTTCTAGGCCTGACTTTTATTATATAGTACTAGCATTATACCCGTGTGATGCACGGCTTAATCAAAATTCATATGTAAATAATTATTTTATTAATTTACTTAAAATAAATAATAAAAATAAATGAATATTTTACTTTTAAATTACATAATGAATGCATGTTTTGTGAGACTAAGGTATCATATATATATATATATATATAATTGAATGGAAGATGATAGAGATATCTAAAAAGTATATATAAAATGATTTTCAATAATATATTGAACTTTAAGGCTCAATTAATCACATATATTTAAATGAAAAACCCTTGAAATTTTTTTTTTTTTGAGAGAGCACTCTAGTTTTATTTAACAAAAGGCCAATTCATCTTGAATTACAGCGGGGAGGTGTGGAGAACATCCTCCATCCACACCGATAACTCGCTAACATGTCTCGCATGTCTAGCAATGTTGTGAGCTGCACTATTACCCTCTTTTTTTACATGACTAAACTCCACGAATTCAAACTGGTCTGCTAACCTCTTTGCATCGTCAACCAAGTGACCGTAGTTCGCCAGCAATGATTGAAATCATGTTTAAGTAGAAACCTCAATTTAATAATTAAGAACAATCTAAATTATTAAATATTTAAAATTTTGAAGTAGAGAGACTCACATGAGAATTTAATTTTTGTCCTTGAAAGCATGGAAGAAGATATTGAAACTTGAGTGAGTTTCACCCTACCAAGTTTAAATTTAAACTTAAAGTTTAAGTCATGTGCGTTGCACGCTACATGTGTATGTATATGCATGAAAAATGATCTGAATTTAACATCTATTGTAGAAAAGAGGTGGTATAGTCTTACCCCTGTCTAGCTAATTCTTGTTATAATCCCTTTGTGTAGCGTGTGTATATGTATGAAAAATGATATGAATTTAACATCTATTGTAAAAAAGAGGTGGTGTAGTCTTACTCCTGTCTAGTTAATTCTTATTATAATCCCTTTGTTTTGCGGGGGATAGAGAGAAACACTTCTTTCGAAAAGGAAAAAAAAAAGTCAGCGTATAATATATAATAGCTAAGATATTAATCTTTGGAAGTAGTATCTCATACAGATTAGTATTTTAATTGTGGGTTTTGGTAATTAGAAATTAGCGTATAGTAGTTAAATTACTTCGAATTTTTTAAAAAAAAATTCCCTTAAAAAAGTTTTAGTAGAGTTTAAATCACGTTAATAAATTATCTCTCTATTCAATTTTTTACAAATCATGTTAATAAAAAAGTTACTGATAAAACTATTATTAGTAAACATTTCTTAGGCTTATCTATTTAGCTTTGTTGCCAAATTTATATAAACTTTTTTATTTTATTTTTTTCTGAAGAATATAACACAACAAAAAACCTATAAACAACAATTTACATTCAATATAAAGAATATAATCAAACTTATTCATAATTTAAAATTAAGAAATTAACACAGATTATAAATTAATATATAAATTTAGAAAAAGAACAAAAAATAAACGTGTTTGTTTTCTCTATCATTTTGAGAGATGAAAGTGTGAGTATGTAACTAAAACTTGAACCAATTATTGTAATGGATATATATATATATATATATATATATATATAGGTAGAGTTTCATTTGATATATTATTCAAATCCAATTGCAATTAAGATTTCTAATCAATTTGTTTGTTGCTATCTCATAAATTCCATAAAATGTGGAATAAAAAAAAGGTCATATGAATAGAAAGAAAAAAGAAAACTTTTTTTTATGGAAAAAAAAGAAACTTTTCTTTTATAACCAAAAAAAAAAAAAAAAAAACAAACGTTTTTTTTTTAGAAGAACAAATGTTTATTATATATAGATACCTTTTTTTTTTTGGGAGAAGAAAGAGAAGGTGTTTAGTTTAAACTTAAATACTTATTACCTTATTTATAATTTTTTTTTTTTTGACTTTATCCAAAAACATTTTTGGTAGATCTATATAAACAATAATTATCTTAAAAAAAAGTCTCTTGTGAAGAGAAATATTTTGCTATTGAATACGTTGCTTTTTTTTTTTTTTTACGGGTAGTATGTTGTTGTTGTTGTTTTTTTTTTTTTTACACAAAGTAATATAATTTAAATTTAAAAAAAGGGAATAGATGAAGATTGTTGTTGTTTTTTGTTTTTTTACGTGTACTGTGTTTTTGTTTTTTTACACGTAGTAATATAATTTAAATAAACAAAGGATTACATAAAGAGTTTGAGTTGTAATCAAATTAAAAAATTTTATCAACTTATAAATTATAATTATATAAGGATTAGATGAAAAGTTTGGATTGTAATCAAATTAAGGTTTTTATCAATTTAGAAATGATAGGAGAAGAAGATAAGTACAAAAAAAAAATTATATTTATTTTTTAAAAATTCTAAAAAAAATTTCTACAATTTAGTGCGGCCACTTGGCGCAACCACGGTTTCTAAGCCCAACTTTTATTATATAGTGTATGATACGATTTTTCCTTATTTAGTTTCATATGAGATAAAGTTGTTTTCTAGAAAATGTTATCGAAAACAACGTATATCTCATGCTAAGGTAAATAAGGGAAGTTTTTTTTTTTTTTTTTTTTTTTGAGAATGAAATAAGGGGAGTTAAAGAGATAGTTTTTCAACTTATTTTAAAGTTGCCATCAAATTTAAGAAAATTTGATAATTTTCTAAAAAATATTTTTTGAAAGATATTCACTTTTCAAAAAATGTTAATATCGAAACAAACATAGCAATACTTTAATATTTCTTTGTAATAAAATTGAATGGAACTTAACTATAGTGATCGTGTTTGCTGCATTGCAAATGCATGTGATGTGATCTTTGTTGTAGCAAGTAAACCTAAACATCCGCCATCACCAAAACTTTGACTACACCACTTTTGACTTTTTTATTGAATAAAACCTTCAGGAATTTGAGCAGCTTATAAAATGCCACCAAGGGCGGAGTGATTGAATGAAATAGCCAAAAACGTGAAATTCCTTCTTTAAAAATTAAAACAGAAAAAAATACCGCATCGATTTTGATAGAATACCGAGAAAATTGAACTAATGTTCGTTTCAGTTTATTTTTGGATGGTTTAGCCCTGACTAGAATTACTCAAGTTGAACTCAGTTACTTCAATCTCAAATAAATGGCCAAAGAGTATTGTAGCTCAAATGATATTTGTTGATCTACTATTGTATGTAATATAACTTGTCTTGCATTCTCTTAATAATTATTATAAGTGGAGTTTGTAGTGCATTTTGTATTAGTAGGAGTGGAGCTAGAAATTTATCTTTGGGGGGGGGGGGGGGGGGGGTGGGGGGCCGTCAAGACTAAATAATCATATTGATTCACAAAAAATATATACATGTCTATTTATGTATGTATGACCCACTCATCAATGCTCTAATGAATTTTTGTAAAGAGATTGAAGAGAGTTAGTGTAAGACTATGAGAACATTTGCACTAAGTGATGAGTTTTTTTGGAAGGGACTGGAAATTATAACATTGGAAAATACATATTAAAAAGAGAAGTTAATAGTAAAAGTGAGTAAAACAGTAAAACTTATATAAGTTGTGGGCTTGTTGATGTGTTGGGGGAAGGAGAGATGGAGGAAAGACTGAAAAAATGTTTAAGTAATTAAGTAAATATGAATGAAACAAGTAGTTAAGAACACATGGGGGGCCAATTAGTTTCATTTGGAGGGGCCAACTCTTACAATAATTCTGTATAACCTATTTTTTAGCAGCTATATAAAAAAAAAAAAAGGGGGCACTTTCTAGTATTTCTGACGAAGATGTTCGAATTTAAAATCTTTTTTCCTCCAATTATCGAATGAGAAGTATTACCTTCACAATATTTTCACAACACATCATAGGTGGTAAGTTGTTATTGATTCTAATTTAAACCTACAACTGAAATTAATTTTTTGCCCATTAATAACAATTAGTAACAACCTGCCACTTATGATTTGTAGTGAAAATATTGTACACAGTATTTCTCTTGTCGAATTATTTATAAAAAAAAAAAGAGAAATGCTAACAAGTGTCCTAAGGGCACTTGTTAATAATCCATTTAAAAATTTTTTTTATGGGAAATGAAAAAAAAAGTAATTAATATTTTGACAGCTTTTTTCATTTCCCATAAAAGTGATATCAAAACTTTCCTAAAATAGATTATTAATGAGTGTCCTAAGGGCACTCGTTAGCAAGACCTTAAAAAAAATCAAATAAATGGGATTGACCATAAAAATAATACTATAATAAATGCTATTAACTCTATACCTAGTTATGTCTTTTTCTTTTCTTTTTGTAATACGTAAATTACTGTAACAATATTTATCAATTGTTTCCCTGAATTCCCTATCAAAAAGAAAATGGGAAGAAAAAAAAAATACATTAATTTCCAGCAGAAAGAAGTGGCACTAATTAAGGAGCTTGGCTCTCGATCGGTGCCTGTCAATTAGCATAAGCCATTAGGAATTTAGGAGTGTTACTCACCCATATCGCTTTCAAGCAAGTGAGAATCTAAGACAAGGGCCCATATAAATATAAATTGTGAAAAGGAAAATTGAGACAATTTAATGGCATGACAGAAGTATGGATTTATATTTGGTTGAATGACAAATAGGCGCCACAGAGGTTGCCCAGACGAGCTTGTCATAAGCCACCTCTCGCTCTCTCTCTCTTTCTCCGTCTCTTTCTTTGCAAGAATTCCCGGATGAAGCCAAGGATATGGCTTTCATTGGGGGTCAACTGGTCTGGACCAAGAATTGCTTTGATTACTACGGTTATATTTCATGAATTTTATTTCATAATTTTCATATCATTTATAATTTTAAATTACGTAATAGTAGTTGTTATATCTTTAAATTTCTTATATTTAATATGAAATTTGAAATTCATTGTTTGAAAAATGAAAAATGATGTCAAGAGCCTTATAGTTGAATTGGTACTCCTCCATGCATAAAGTATTTGGAGGTCTAGGGAGAAAAGGATTCAAACCGTGAGATTAGCAAAGATAAGAAGGGTTCCCTTATATCCTTATTATTATACATTGTTACTAAAATTGAGACAATAACTTAGCCCAGTTCAAAAAGTATATCACTGATTCAAGTACAATTTAATTAAAAATTAAGAATATTTTACAAAAATTTTAAAATAATTACAATAAATCAAGGAAGATATTGGGACTTTATATAAAATAAAGTAAAAGATACAATGAGACTTATTGGAAGTTTATGTAAATTAATAGATACAATTTTAGAAATAGTCACTGTGGGGACGTAAAATCTATTCCCCGAGGAGTTCAGCACGGATTTTCACTCGAAGTATCTAAACAACATATAAAAGTAAACGAAAAGGAAAAATACTCTACAATGAGAAACTCAAGCAATTGATTTTTCTAAACTCAATTGTTACAACTTCAAGTTAGATATTACAATAAACAACTCTCATGCCAAATGCTTTGTAGCTGAATTGGCACCTCCCCATACATAAAGTGCTTGAGGATCTAGAGGGGAAAGGATTCGAGCTGCGGGGTTAGCAGCATGTTGTAATTATTTCTCAAAAAAAAAAAAAAAAAAAAAAAACTCTCATGTACCCGTGGTGTTATCTTTTATCTTTCTCTCTCTCTCTCTGCTCTATTCTTCTTATTTTTGTTCATTTTTCCCTTCTTTTTTTAGCCTCCTCTTCTTTTACCTCTCCTCCCCCTTTTATAGCTTCCATACTTATTTTTATCACTACAGCTGTCCTGTTGCTGGTCAGAGTCTCAGGGATATTCTTCTCAACTTTATCAAATTCCTCCTTCTTTATCCTAGAACTCTAACTGTTGGGGGTTGTTGGTACTGTTCAGGCAGTCTCATTTGTATTTAATACGGCAGAGGTGAGGTAAGAGCCCCATCATTAATGCAGAGGTAAAGATCTTCAACCTTCTTGCAAGTTCCAGAACTTTCCTGTGGTTCCAAGAATATCCTGGAAATCACACATGGATCATCCGTGCACCGGACTTCGGGTAAGGTGTCATTTTTCCATCTCCACGGGAAATAATCTTTTGTGTGACTCATTTTTTCCATGGTACTTGGGATGACCCAACTTCCCTCCTTTCAGGGTTTATTACCCATTGAGTATTCCTTTCAAAACACAGGCTAGGCCCAATTCTTTCCCGTGGCCCAAATGCTTCTTGGGCTGGTTTGTCCGAAAAGTGATTGTTCCACTCCCCACAATCACAAATAAATTGTGGAAGATATTGTATTAATTGATTTTTTCCCCTTAATATAGATTTTATTTTTCTTTTTTTACAAAAGAAAAATGTCAAATTAGGTGGATAAGTGATTTGTTGTACATGAAAAAACCTTGACATTTTAAAGAACCAATTCGAATTGAACGGGTTACAACGAACTTTCACCAAGTTTGACTAGGATTAACTAGTTCATACAATTAAATGGTCTAATCGAACACTTGAACTAGTCAAGATATCAAGTCAACAGTTCACTAATCCAACTGATTAGGTCAATCTGTGTTTAGTAACTATGTTTTTATTTATTTATTTTTTTTTGAGAAACTATGTTTAGTAACAATGTTTTCGTATAAATATAAAAGAAATTGATTGGAAACTATACCTTATAGATTATGTAATTACCAAGAGCCTTGTATTTAATTGGTTGACATTGATTAGTGTTTTGAACATAAATATCTAGAATTCAAATTGACTATCAAATTATCAACAAAAGGATGCAATAAACGACTTCCTTGTCATGGAAATAAAAATGAGTCAGCCTATTTGTGCTTAAGGGTCCGTTTGGTTGGAGAAGTAGAAAAGTGAAAGGATAGAAAATTAATGGGAGGATGGAAAAGTGGGAGGATAGAAAAGATTTAGTTTTCCCTCGTGTGTGTTTGATTGGAGGGGTGAAAAAGTGGGAGGATAGAAAAGATTTAGTTTTTCTTTGTGTGTGTTTGGTTGGAGGGTTGGAAAAGTGAGAGGGTGAAAAATTCTTTTGTTTGATTGAAAAAAAAAAAATGGAAGGATAGAAAATGTAGTTTATATAAATTGACTATTATACCCTTGTTACATAATATATAAGAAATAGATTTATTTGTACTTATTAAATAATATAAAATTTACCACATCATACATATAAATTTATATTATTATTTTTATTATTATAATGTAGAAATTACAATACTGTACATATAAATTTAACTGGGCAAAAGATTTTGTAACTAGGGTATTCCTATAGCGTGGGCAACAAATAAGCTAAGCAATTCAATTGAGCAAAACTTATAAATCAAAACTTGCACTAATAATTTAATTGGGCAACTGGGCAAATCAACTTGCACTAAAACTTGCATTGATTTATATAAATCATAACTTGCACTAATAATTTAACTGGGCAAATCAACTTGCACTAAAACTTGTATAAATCAAAATCTTGCACTAATAACTTAACTAGGCAACTGGGCAACAAAAACGTGGTCAGCAAAGTAATCAGGTCACAGGTGAGAAGAATAAAGTGAGGGTATTTGTGTAAAGTACATCATTCAGCACTTATTCCTCCCCATTTTCCTCCCAAATTGGAAGGATAAAAAAAGGTGGGACTGGAGGGAAAATTTTCCTTTCTATTTTCTATCTCTCTTGTTTTCTCTCCTGAAATAAACAGTGAAAAATGTCATTTTCCACCCTATTTTTCTCTCCCTATTTTCCATCCTCCTTGTTTTCACCCTAACCAAACATACCCTAAGTATAGTTAAAATTATTCCTTCAAACTAGTTTGGATGAATCACCTTTAATCCATTAGGCAACAATTCAAATGATCAATCATGTGTATTTTAATCACATGACTTGTTAAGTCACTTGAACAAAGGGCACACTTGTTAAATAAGTCATATATGTAAGTTTGGTACACTTAATGTAGATTACATTAGGAATAATAATCTTTATTACTAAGAATTAAAGACATTGTAATGGAATAACTATTACTATTTATAAGTTTGGTTGTTACATATGGAAAACTTGTAAAAGATGATGTATAAGGAAACTTTATATTTTTGGAAATATATTAATTTTAAAACCTATTATATGCACTAATGAATAGCTATTATATCCATTTTAAAGAGTAATAGTTATTCTTTAATTTAAGAGAAATGATATGTCTACAACAATTTTACAACAAATCCTAAGTGGCAGGTTGTTACTGGTTGTTATTGTTGGGGCAAAAAAGTAATCTTAGTGTTAGTTTCAAATTTGACCTAATAATAACTGACCATATGTAATTTGTTGTAAAAATGTTGTAAAATTGTTGTAGACGTAGCATCTCTCTTAATTTAAAGAATAGTTATTCCAATGTAATAACTAATCCATATAATAAAAATGCAACTAAATGGCCGAATTGATATTACACATGAATAACTATTTTATTACAAAAGCTATTACAATATACCAAACATACCCATAATTTAAAAACACACAAGAATAGTTGTTTGAACTATCATGTAGTGTGATTGAGAACTTTTTTGCCCAAGTCAATTTAGAGAGAAATTCTATTTGTAATATAGAACTAATATATTCCGGTTGTACTCAGTATAAAGTTTTTTTCAACAATGCTATAAACACAACAAACTTTATAACTGTTAAAATGCGATATTTTTTAATTAGTGTAATATCACTTTTACATGAGATAAAATATCATTTTTACATGAAATTACCTCTTATATTATTTTTATTGTATATCAATCACAATGTCATCTTAAAAGTTGTGAAATTTGTCGTTGCTTCCTCAATATTCTTTGGTACAAAATTGAGTTAAATTCGAACTATGGTGACACGTTGCTTACCGTCTTACACCCTCCAAATTTAGTGCTGTTCATGAAGTCAGATCTTATCAAGAAATTTGTCACGTCTAAAGGAAGTGTCCCAGATTTGCTTGCCTAAAGACAAATTTTCTGTTTTCAAAACCAGAAAAGGAGGAAACTTAAAAAATACTACTTCTTCTCTGGAATGAATGTGGAAAAGGAAAGAATGTGCTTTGACATGATATGTGAGAACTCATGGTTATTTTCTTCTTATTATTAAGAGTTTAAAGTTTAGACCATTTTACAGTTACAGAATCACAATGCACTTAATAAATCAAGCAATTATTTGCAGTTGTCGATTAATTGACACACCTGACAGTCTTTAACAGTTAAAACTTGCAGATTCCACGAGCTCCATCTTCTTTACCCCACTGGACACGATCACTAGCCAATCAAAAGAAGCCACGCTCTCTTTTTGTGTTTTTCTTTTCTGTGCAAAGCCACTTCATCATACACATGCAACACGCAGTGGTCCGCTAGATAATTCCAAGGAGTAGTTCACTTCTATATCTTTCCTTGGTTTGTGTTTGTCTCTAGTTTAAAAAGTCAGTTTATTTTTCTATTCAGCTTATTTTTGCTATTATTTATGAATTTATTGAACCATTTTAACTAACTTTTACTTTTATCTATAGTGCTTTCAACAAAAATTTTCAATTTTAATAAATAAGCGGATCTCAAACAGACTCTTGTTGTAAATGACAATAGTGCCCCTTGTACATAGTGACAAATCTTGTAAAAACTGTAATTAATTATGCAGTCAATTCACTAACAACACTTGCGGTTGGAACAGTTTTTTAGTTTTTATGCTTTCTACAAATTTTATAAGGCAACAAAATGATTATAAAGAGTCATTAACATAAAAGAAATTCTGACAAAAAAAGAAATAAAATTAATTAAACTTAAATCAAATAGTACCAAAAAAGTCCAAAACTGACTATAAAAGAACCTATGTCTCTCTCTCCATCAATTGCTCATCTCTCTCTCTCTCTCTCTCTCTCTCTCCCTCTCTGCGCCTCTCACTCTCTCTCTCCCTCTTACAATGCCCCAATACTGCTCTGTCTCTGTTTCATATTTATAGAAATTAAGAAAGGGTAAGTATTGGCTGGCATAGATTGTGAGAGAGGAGGCTTGGATAGAGCAGAAAATTGAGATTTTTCTGCACTCGCCATTTCTGGGAAGAGAGAGAGATCTGTAGCACTAGTTCCCACAACATTTTTCTGCAAATCCTTGTCAATTTAAGTCACTGAGCCGCTTATTAGTGTCCCAACTCTACCACATTCTGTGCATTTATAAACCCAAATTATAGAGATCTACTTGGGGGGTTTTAAGTAGGCACAAAAAGCTTTTTACCAGTGAGAGAGTGAGAGAGAAATGGCTGAAATTACACAAAAGCTTGTGTTGCCAGAGACATTCCAAGGGGTGAGAGATGAGCTTGCAGGACAAATTGGGATGATGTGGGAGCTTATCAAAGCACCATTGATAGTCCCTATGCTGAGACTCGGTGTGTACATTTGCTTAGCCATGTCACTCATGCTCTTCATGGAGAGGGTTTACATGGGTATTGTCATAATCCTAGTCAAGCTCTTCTGGAAGAAACCAGAAAAACGTTACAACTACGAGCCCATACAAGATGATGTGGAACTGGGCAGCTCCAATTTCCCTGTGGTTCTTGTCCAAATCCCAATGTTCAATGAAAGAGAGGTCCGGTTTATATTTACTTTAGTTTGCTGTTTTTACCATTGTAGTTCTCTTTTTGATGGTTTTTATGTTTCTGGGTTTCTGAGAAAGCTCTAAAGTTTGGTTCTTTTTGTTGTTTTTGACCCCAGGTTTACAAGGTCTCCATTGGAGCGGCATGCGGACTTTCATGGCCGTCGGATCGTCTCGTGATCCAAGTCCTCGATGATTCAACTGACCCTGCTGTCAAGGTATTTACCATGTGTCTTTTTTTGCTGTATAGGTAATCCATATGTCAAAGCCATCAAATCACTAACTAAAATTAAAAAAAATTTCATTTAATTTTGCTTTAGCTAGTCTTTAATTTGGCACTAACAATTTTTGTTTCCTTAATTTGTTGTGCAAGTATTGCAATTTTCTTTTTCCTGTGATGTGGATCAATTCTGCATTACTTTTTTTTGCTGAAATATGCATTCAATTCCCAAATTATGCATCTTTGCATTCCTTCCTAATGATTTCAGTTTTTTTCTTTTTCTTTTTTTTTTTTCCTCTTCTGGGTCTATTTGTTTTTGACTTTTTTTTATTAATTCAGTTCACAGGAGCATTTTCTCTTGTGTCACATTTCATAGTCCTTTACATGCCCAATTCTAAAAACCAACAATATTATGTTTTGTAAACATCAAATTCCTGATCTGGGTTCTACTACTAAGACCAATTTATGATGTTAAAAAAAAAAAAAGTGTTTCATTTATTTTGGCATTATATTAATCACCCAAAAAAAATAAAATTGCAGCAAATGATTGAGCTAGAATGCCAAAGATGGGCTAGCAAAGGCATAAACATAAGGTACCAAATTAGAGAGACCAGGGGTGGATACAAAGCTGGTGCTCTCAAAGAAGGCCTCAAGAGAAGCTACGTTAAACACTGCGAATATGTGGTCATTTTCGACGCTGATTTCAGGCCTGAGCCTGATTTTCTAAGGCGAGCCATTCCTTTCTTGATCCATAACCCTGAAATTGCTCTGGTTCAAGCTCGCTGGAGATTTGGTAAGCTCTCAAAAACACACAGATATTGATCCATATTTTGGCCATTAATCACGGTCCATTTAATAGGTTTTTATTATCTTTGGTATTTGTATTATAAAGTGTCGGTGCTCCTTGGTCTTTCTCTTTTGGTTTATAATAAGCATTTGGACTTTCATATTTTTTTTTTTTACTTTCACTGTTTCACATCTAGTCTGCTAGAAGAATGGTTTGCAGACCTGAATGGCGTCCGATGGGGCCCACTAATGTGCAACCATAAATCACGGTGTGGAACCCAACAGTAGAGTCCACTGGGACCTGGGGCTCCTTGATTTTGACACTTGTTTGTCTATAGGCCGTACATCACGGGCCATGGGTCCCATAATTTGATACATCTTAAGCCCTTGGATTTGCAAGTACGCAACAAAAATACGATTCAAGAAAAAAAAAAAAAAGACAAAATATGATTAGTTGGACATATTATATTATAGTATTTTATTTAATCTTAGGAGTATTTAGTGACCATTAATTAATTAATAATGAGGATTTGTGTCCAGTCTTAGGAACAGCTAATCTGTTGGACATAAATGCCCCCCACACCAAATTTTTTACCTCTTAATTAGGTTAATGAGAAATTCTTTTTTGTCCTGAAATGACGCAAGTGTCCCAAACCTTAGACCAAGAGTCGAATTACTCAGGTTTTTTCCAGGATAACAGTACTAAAAGTTGGGGTAGGTTTGTCATTTTGTTGAAAAGAACCAGAATGGTTATTTGTAAAAGAGAATGTAGCAAATGTACTGCCTTTACCAACGATTCAGATCTGTTGTACGGATCACATGGTCAACTCTCTTGGTACAGTGAAAAGTGTAAAAGTTCAAGGGTTAATTTGTCATTTCAGTTTGGGCACCAAATTCAGCAGCACCACTTTCCACGTGCTCTTTATTATAAATAAATAATTTGGATAGATTTTGGTAAATAGATTTAGCTTATGTCGGTAGTGTACATAGATTTTTCTCGTATCAAAATATCAATTAGTAATTTTTTTTTTTTTTTTTAATGTAGGTTCGGATTGAACAAAATCAAATTTTACTAGTTTTTTCCTTTTTTGTTGAGAATTACACAACTTATTATCAGAGTAAGACACTAGTTAGTTTTTGGTATAAGAGAAAATTGAATCTAAATTTTTTATTCAACTATTAAAGATTTTACCAGTTGAACTAACGAAAACCGACCATTTTGGTAGTTATTGTTTTGTTGTGATACTTTTTCTTCTTTTTTT
The DNA here is from genome assembly GCA_032727855.1 of Quercus ilex subsp. ballota. Classification (NCBI taxonomy): domain Eukaryota; kingdom Viridiplantae; phylum Streptophyta; class Magnoliopsida; order Fagales; family Fagaceae; genus Quercus; species Quercus ilex. The sequence goes on along the minus strand of CM064908.1, from coordinate 16,325,322 downwards.
GGGAGTGAGGAGAAGTGATTCTTCATAATTGAACAAAAAGTGGGGTGTATAAAAAATAAAATGGGAAAAAATAGCAAGTGGACAGTACCATAGGCCCAGTTGTGGACCTTACTCTGGCTGCCGACACATGGACTGTTTGTAGTGTATACGCTCACTCGTGCTCCATGACGTGGCAAATTATAATTTGAGTCACGTGAGGACAAAACGTAAATGGCTCAGCATCATGTGATGATTTTTTTTTTTTCCTCTCCTTCTTTTTTGTTTTTTTTTCTCTTATCTCTATTTTAATTTGTGGACAAATGACAATGGCGTATTTGTCACATTGTTTAGAATCAAATGGGAGATCGCCAGCCCACCAGTCTCACGGGATTCGGGAGGGTGGGTCCGTGGCAGATTTCTCCCCCTTTGTTTAGTTCAACTTTGAGTCTCTTTGACCCTTCTTTTTAGCACAACAAGATAGAGATTTCATGTGTGCTTTAAACCTTTTAAGCACAAAGTACTAGTTCTTTGACCATGCCTTTGCTTATGAATATATGTACCATTTTATGATATCTAATCTAATAATAAATAAAATCAATATCGAGGTGGTAGTGATGGATTTTGTTTATTTCAATGGTTGCAGTGAATGCTGATGAGTGCTTGTTGACAAGGATGCAAGAGATGTCACTGGATTACCATTTCACAGTTGAACAAGAAGTTGGGTCTGCAACACATGCTTTCTTTGGTTTTAATGGTAACCACCTTAAATTAATATGAATTAATATCTAGTTATGCTTGTTCAAAGTTCACAAGCTAGATTAGATTAAGGACTTGAATTGATTTTTGATGTGCTATTTCCATGGACACAAGGTAGACTGTATCAACTATGCTTTAAAAGTATAATATATAATTAAAAAAAGAACCTACAAGATTGGACATCATGTGACAGAACTGGTCCAAAGTATTTGAACTGAAGAGAACTTATGATGTGGACAGCTATATATTTATGGTTAGTGAACGTGATAGGAGCAGGTGAGGTCAAGTCTTTAGGAAAAAGATGAATTCACCAACTCTATAAGATTATTTAATAGGTTTATACCATTTTCTCAGAGCATGAAAATGATGTTCTTGTAAACACTGTCATTGTCATAATCATCATTATCATGATTCAACATATGGATTATGAGTCTTGGAAAGAATTTTTGGTAAAATTCTTGGAACACCGATTTTTCTTGCAATTTATGTTTTTGGGCTCAAATTTAAACCATTGCAATGATTTGAAATTTCACAATGAGTCAAAATTGAATGTGTCATGATGATCAGTGGGGAAATTTGGGACAAGGGTCATGCTCATATGTTGTTAACTTCCACCAGGAATTTAATTCATTTTTGACTGCTTATCCAGGAGTAGTTAAGGATTTAAAGAAAATAATAAGAAATCGCATTTATTAAAAATTCCAATGTACTTCTTTCGATGTTAATGTTATACATGGTATAGCACTAACAAAATTATTCTACCATTCAGAATACCTTAGAAGAATCACAAACGATAAACCATGAACCAAAGGCATTTGCTAGGACAGAACACCTGTGCTTTGGAAGCTATATGTACATCAATAACTTAAAAAGAGCTTAATATGTGTACCACTAATATTCTGAGATGATAAATTTCAAATTAGTTCTATATTGACGATCACCACACCCTTTCAATCATGTGCAATGTTTTTGCAATCTATAATGAATTGTTTTATGCATATGAATTAATGAAGGGACTGCTGGTGTCTGGAGAATTGCTGCTATCAATGATGCGGGTGGTTGGAAAGACCGAACTACAGTGGAGGATATGGACCTTGCTGTCCGCGCTAGTCTTAAGGGATGGAAATTTTTGTACCTTGGCGACCTCCAGGTATCTAGCATTGCAAAAATGAAGTTATTATTCTATTTGTCTGAGTTTAACTAAGTCACAAAATGAACTCTTCCTTCTATTGTATCTTAGCCATATCTTACAAACTTGTATACTAGCGGGTTATGGCATTTGCTAAATTACCAATTAATTTTGTCGTAGGTGAAAAGTGAGCTTCCTAGCACTTTCAAAGCCTTCCGTTTCCAGCAGCACCGGTGGTCCTGTGGTCCTGCTAATCTGTTTAGGAAAATGGTGATGGAGATAATTAGAAATAAGGTCAGTTTTATTTATGATATGCTATGGAAGAATACAAGACTTGTAAAATTATCTAGTTTTGTTGGCAAACAATTTGGGCCCTTCTTTTTCTTAGCTTCTAAATTCTAATGTTATTTAATTTCTAAGTTCTAATGTTATTTATTTTGTAAACATTGGTGCAGAAAGTAGGGTTTTGGAAGAAAGTGTACGTCATTTACAGTTTCTTCTTTGTTCGGAAGATCATAGCCCATATGGTTACCTTCTCCTTTTACTGTGTCGTACTTCCCCTGACCATCTTGATTCCTGAAGTTCATGTTCCAATCTGGGGAGCTGTTTATATTCCTTCAGTCATCACCATTCTTAATTCAGTAGGAACTCCAAGGTCTGATTTACTGTATAAATTTGTTTAATCATCCATTTTCTTAGATATTCTAGTCCCCAAATCAAGAACTCCTTTTGCTTAAGTAGTCTCAAACTTGCAGGTCAATTCACTTACTTTTCTACTGGATTCTTTTTGAGAATGTGATGTCAATGCACCGGACCAAGGCAACCTGGATTGGTCTGCTAGAAGCTGGGAGGGCCAATGAATGGGTTGTCACTGAAAAACTTGGAGATTCTGCTACCAAGAACAAATCAGGAGATGCTTCAAAGAACAAGACAAACGCCAAATCAGCTCCTAAAAGACTACGATTTAAACTTGCAGATAGGTAAAATTTTGTTTAAACTCATAAATCTATCTGTATAGTCTGCAATCAGCATGATAGTTAGTATAAACAAAATTTAAGATTCTCCGACCATTTCAAGTTGGAGATCTTGATAAACAAATAGTACTCCCCCCTCTCTACTAGTCTCTTTGAGACACACATGAATACTGGCAGGGAGAGGGAAATATGTACTACCCACAAAATGATGTAGGGCCACACAGGAAATTCCATGTGTTGGACCAAAATAAATTTTTTAAAAACTGCCAACTCCACAACTCTAGAAAATAATTTGTGGTGATTAGTTTCCTATTTTTCTTTTTCTATTTTCAATTGCAAAAAGTCAACAGTTCTTTTCTGCTTAATCTTCACCTAAAGTGATAGTTCATCATCAACAATTAAACTTTTGGGATAAGTGATAGTTTATCATCAACAATTTTGCTTCTAGGCCATGCAATTGTTGTGTGTGAGTGTAAAAATCAAGGTGAAGGGTGTGTATATATTTCCTAACATGCATTTCCTTTTTTTGTTTCTTCTTGGTTAAATTTGAACAGGCTCAACACATTGGAGCTGGGATTTGCAGCTTTCCTCTTCTTCTGTGGATGCTATGACTATGTCCATGGGAAGCACAACTACTTCATATACCTTTTCCTCCAAACCATTAGCTTCCTCATTGCAGGTTTTGGCTTCATTGGCACCATCATCCCCAGCTCTTAGTGGCTGTATTCCTAAATTATATACATTAAATTGGTGCGTCATTTAGTGTTTGTCCTGCCGTGTCCATATCTTTCATCCCAACAACAAATTATATATTGCGGAAAGGGGTTGAGCAACCATTGATTGCGATTTGTAGTATGTCAACTTATTCAAGAAGAGTTCATTCGTCGTATTTGACAAGAAAGGTTATTGCCGTGCTTTCCTCAGGATATGTCATCTAATTACTCAAGTGATATTGGAAAATAACAAAAAGAAAAAGGTTCACATTACTGGGAAAACACATTATACAGAACCAAGTACAAGGAAGAAGCTGAAACAGCATATTTGTTTAGACAACAAGGAGACTGTTATTTAATTTGTTTTGATAGATTGTAATTGTGAGATTTTCTTCTTTTTTCGGTTTCCTATTTGTTAGTTTTCCTTAGTTTTGCTGAATAATCCAAGCAATCAAAAGGGTGAACTTGTAATCAAAGTATTTATAGGCTTAAGCCTTCATATGCCGCTTTGGTTTTTAATGTGTCAAAGTCCATAGTTAAGGGTGGAGAATATTTTACCAAAAGCAACAATTGCTATTTAGATTTCCTTTGAAAGACTGCAACAGTTTGTCTATTTTTATCAAAATCAAATTTAACTGATTTTCTTCTAGCAAATGAATACTTACTCGTTGCTCCTATAAAAAAATCAGTCGTTCCTCAATTATATAAAAGCTCCCAAGTTGTTAATGATATTGATAACTGGTATGTAATATATTTTCTGCAGTTGGTGTTTTTTCTCTAGGCATATTACCTCTCTTTCTATAAGATCATGTGCTTTAATTTTTGGGTTTTACTATCGTGTATCCTATGGGCATACATTAGTAAACCATTTTATAAAATTTTTTATGGAAAAATGAAAAAGTGATTAACTGTTTTGACAATTTTTTCAATTTTTCATAAAACTTTTTTAAAATAAATTATTAATATATGCCTTTAGGACACATATTAACTGGATCCTTAATTTTTATGTAAAAGAGGGCATCAGGGAACATTTTCATGTCTCTTGTCATGCCTTGTCCCAATCATATATAGGTAGGATGACATGAATTGCGTTTTATGATTCCATGCTATCAGTGGTCACCTTTTGGCTTACTTCTTGTTACCATTATGTCAAGGGTAGCATTGTTGAAAACTGGAGAGGGTTTTTACTTTTTTATTTTTAATGAATGTTTAAAACTTGAGGTTTATGCATTACTTCTTGTGGAAGTGTCATTATCTTTTGTATCCTTTTCCTTTACTTGAACCAATGATAGTGATAGTGAGAGAGAGAGAGAGAGAGACTTGCACCCAATTATAATATCCAATGGAGGTAGTACAAAAATTATAGTACTAGTATCATAGAGGGCACTTTAGTTTCTTTGAACCACTGGTAAGGGCAAGAATTGTTTTTAATTAAAATTTGGAAAGATACCAATAATTGGCTTCTTTAAAATATCACTTTTTAATGCATGCCATATATTATGGAAACTTCCAAAGCAAGTTGTTCTGATAGCCTTGTCATGAAAAGATAAATGTCACAACAGTGGACTTAGGGGCCCAACTGCTATGCATCATTAGTCCTTTATGCCCTTTGAACAAGTACATTTGTGATTTGTCTCACATTAGGAACTCATAACCCAAAAAAAAAAATTGCAGGGGAAAAGAACAAAGTAATTCACCATAGGTTCTGATAAAAGAGGGAAAAACAAACATAAAGCATAAATCAACACTGAAAATGCACTGTGCCATTGCCAGTTGGAATGTTCACTGATCACAACTATATAATTAAGTGTTTTTTATTCTTTATTTTCTTCATGGGGGTCAGACCCATGTTAACTTTAATTACTGACAATATGACTTAACACAAGCTAAGATTCTAAGTTTGCAATCAGACTGAAAGACCCATAAGGCATAATATAATTTTCCTCCAATGATAAAGCAGATCACAATGAACCTTATACTAACCCATTTGGCTATTCGATTATGAACCAGATCTCATCCAATAACTTTTTATGGTCATAAACTAGGACTTTTATTCAGCAAAAAAAAAAAAAACTAGGGCTTTTATATTCCATTCATAATATCAGAAGCACTCCTATTGCCAACCAGTCATGGGTGAATGACATAATTATAACAATCCACAAGGTGGTTCCTACTTCCTACCAAACCTTAAAAGAAAAATAAAATCCAGTAGTTAGGCATTATTACTGTAGTGTGAGGACCAACCAACCAGGCTACATTTCCCTTTCAATTAATATGGAAAAAGCATATATGCTTGTTTGATATAAGTTTTTAATACATTTTTATCTTAAACTTTTTTAAAATACATGTTTTGCGATAGATCATTTTTCTCACATTGCGTGGATCTCACACATGACACGCTATTGTTATTAAACAAGAAAAGTTGTAAATACATTTTTATCTTAAATTTTTCAAGAAGACATGTGTTGCGACAGATCATTTTTCTCACATGGATCTCACACCTGACATGCTATCAAGAAAATAGATCTGTGGAAGCTACTTATCCACTATGCAATTTGTTACTGTTTATAGAATGTGGATGAGTTGTCTTTTTCAACTTCCATTCCATTCTGTTGTTTAATAATAGTATTTGAAAGTGAATTTTTTAAGTTGGGTGAGGTAGAGTTCTTAACGAAGACTATAAAAAATAAATAAATAAATAAACAAAAGAAAAATAGAAAGTGGAAATGTGGAATACAAAAATTCACTTGGGATTAATTATTTTACAAGATTGCTTAGATGCTTTTCCATCTGAGAAGTTTTTCCAAATATTTGATCCAATGATGTGTAAAGGCCGACAATCACAGCGAACATTTCGCAATGTCATATGCAAAGTGGTTTTCTATGACGTTTACCTTATCATCTTTCACCCACACAACAAGTCTCCGAGAATGAGCAGTAATCTGGGGAAGGTTTTCCTGGAAATTGTTTCTTCTTCTTCCTCTAAAATTCCAAGTCATCATACCATTTAATGTTTTATCCAAATGTCTTTTTCATCAAAGGGCTTGTTTTGAATACTGCCTTCCAACTTCCAATTTTCTATTGAATCAACATTTTTAGTTTTTTTTTTTCTTTCTTGAAAATTAGTTTTAATATCTTTCACTTTTCAAATTTATGTCATTTTGTCGGATTTAATGGTCCGGATTGAATTAAGATACTAATTGATTTTTAGAGTAAGCGAATATTGAACCTCAAATTTATTATTCAATCATCAGAGATTTTGTGGGTTCCAGTTGAATAAAAGATCTAGAAATTAATTCCCGCCTACACTAAAAATTGATTAATGTCTTAATTTGATTTACTAGTTGAGATAGTTAGAATTCACGCTCAAAATGAATCTTGAATAATTAAATTGAAAATTAATCTTGAATAATTAAATTGAAAAGAACATGCAATTTATAATTTTTATTTAAAATAGACAGGCAAAAGTTTTTTCTTTCTTATGATAGGAAAAAAATTAATTCAACACATAATATTTAATTTACTGCTTCATAAATAGAAAGATAAACAAAAAAAAAAAAACACACACACACACACACTATCTACTGACACAAACGCACGTGCCTCCAGTCTCACACGAGAATCATTTGAGAAGTAACCCAATATATAAATATTTTTATATATATGGTGAATTAGAGGTTACATTATAAATTTTGTTTTGTCAGGCCCTATCACGTGGGCTGCAGAATAGGGAGTGCTTTTGTATTTTCTCATGAACGGTTCCAATTTCCAGCTCGAATTATAAAATGAAAGCATCCACATATCACGTTACGTTTAATGCCCGTAATTTGTGTACACCTTAGCCTTAGGCCCATTACCTCCTACATGGGGTCAGCTGTTTAATGTAAATATTCGGCACCTTCGCTTGAAATATTCTCTTCTTGTTTGCTATGCATTAATTGGACCGATTTGATAGCAACCAAACCCCAAGTCACTTTTATATGATTCCAAATAGCCAAAAAAATGTTGTGCTGTTTGAAAACTTGTGACAAAGTTAATCATTTAGGATAAGAGAAAGTTTCATGTGGGAGGACCAGTTGTCTTTGTGTGTGTCTCATTTTTTGCAAATATCAAGCATACGTATTTCCTATAAGTCTACAACAGTATGAGTTCAAGTGACTACCGACACTCTTTGTGGTACATTCATGAGGTTTCTTAGTATAATTATTAATTACCTTTCTCGCATATTTCTTTTTCTTTAGCAACTGTCTTATTGCATTTATAAATAATAGCACTCACATCAATTAGTGTATAATAAAAAAATGTGTAAAATTTATATAATTTTGTTTAAAAATGACCCACATCAATTCATGTATAATTGTGTAAATTTATGAATTTGCTATAGTAACCGTGTAAATTTATACTAATACTATTTATTTTTTATTTAATTTTTATTCTTTCTTTACGTATTCCAATGACGAGATAAGAGAGTTAATGATGATTATTATGTGTGAAGAAAAAAAAACAATTATAAAAATTAATAAAAATTGATATTTTAATAAAATATAGTGTAAAATAGATAACATGATATAGGGTGTTTTAAAAAATGAGTATATAAAATAGAAAAAGTAAATTCTTATATTAAAAAAAAAAAAATTGCATGAATTAATGGGAATGCTTATCATTAAAAGTAGGTTTTAAGATAGGAAATGTAGTATTATCAATTATGGAGCTGATCATAAATAAACTGGTATAAAGACCACCTGTCAATGAGAGAGTGATCTCGTACACCTAACGCATGAGAGATTTTTCCGCTAATAAACATGGCAGCCTGACACTTTCGGCTGATTGAATGTGGGTTACTCGACTTTTCATTTATGAATTATGATAGCAAATTACCAGTTTACCACATGCAAATTCCCTTCCCAGCAATCTGTCTTGGTGGCACTTTTGTAGTTGCACCATATATTCATGTCCAACACTTAGTTGACCTACCCTTCAATGTCAAAAATTAGGCCTAGTTTCATTCAGATCCAGCATTGTCAAAACAGGCACAAAATAGTAGTCCACTTGCCCAATAGAAAAGTTTCTTGCTTTTGTACTTGGATTTATGAGAACTGAGGACTTGGCCCAAAAAATTGTAGAATTGCTATCCGGATTTGGCCCAACAGAAAAGTTTCTTGCATTTGTACTTGGAATTATGGGAACTGAGGATTCGGCCCAAAAGGTGATAGAATTGCCATCCGGATTTGGCCCAATAGAAAAGTTTCTTGCTTTAGTTATTGTATATGATAGAATTGCTAGAGCATCACGAAAATGGTATGATGTCAATCTAAACGGATTAAGACGTAATTTTAATTTAGTTTTAACATGGTACTTGCTTGTTTATGGCTCTCAAATATCTCATGATCATAAGGCCTACAACCAACTCAATTGAACGGTTTTATACATATATAAAGTTCGACAATTACAACGAGGAAGGGTGATTCAAACCCTGGACATTTCCATTGGAATTATTAGAAAGTGCTGATTAAAGGGTCTTAGAAACTAAATTAAAAGTGAACAGTTAGGGAATAAAAGTTATATATCAACTCTTTCACTTCAATTAAGTAATTGACAATAGCATGAAAATCAAGCAAAGGCGTTTGTAGTCCAACGGTTAGGATAATTGCCTTCCAAGCAATAGACCCGGGTTCGACTCCCGGCAAACGCATTGACTACTTCTTCATGTTTTTTAATTTGGTCTTTTTTTTTATTTTGAAAAATTAAAATACAAAAAAAAAAAAAAAAATCAATATAATGAATGCTGGCTGTGGGGTTCGAACCCACGCGCACTTATGTGCAGAAGATCTTAAGTCTTCCCCCTTAACCTCTCGGGCAAACCAGCTGGTTGTTAAAATATTTCCAGCTAATTACTATTACTCGTGACATGTGTTGTATTTAGTTCCGCGACGAAGTATCTAGAAGTAACAAAGAGAATCTTGGAACGGCTCTGATTACATCATCTCTCTGTTTATCACTTATCCATTTCCACAACACACACGCCTTCTTTCTTAGTTTCTCCTCCTCATCATCAAAAAAAATCTAACACACAAACACAGTAGTCACAGAGAAAGGATCAGAGTTATATATTTGGTCACAAATAAATTTGTGTGTTTGGTGTTGGGAAATGGCGGAGCACTTGGCGTCGATATTTGGGACGGAGAAAGACAGAGTGAACTGCCCGTTCTACTTCAAGATCGGAGCGTGCAGACACGGCGACCGGTGCTCGAGGCTCCACACGAAGCCCAGCGTAAGCCCGACCCTTCTCCTCTCCAACATGTACCAGCGCCCTGACATGATCACGCCTGGCGTCGACGCTCATGGCCAGCCCATCGACCCTCGTACCATTCAAACCCACTTCGAGGAGTTCTATGAAGATCTCTTTGAGGAGCTCACCAAGTACGGCGAGATTGAAAGCCTCAATGTCTGTGACAACCTTGCCGACCACATGGTACCCCCCCCTGTTCCAAACTACTTAAGCATAGAATATTTAACATTTATTTAGGTACTAGAAAGTAAATATATCATTATTATTGTTATTAGGATTTGGTATGACTCTGTGTTCATTTTAATCTTATGAATGTCTGGTTAATTTAATTAATTGTTAGCCTTATACTTTTTTATAAAAATTTGTACTTTGGGTTCCAGTTGGTACGTTGAATAAGAATGTTACAGTTAGCTGAACTGGTAAAATTTATTGTCATCGAATAAAAGATTTGGAGTTGTATCCCTACCTACACAAAAAACCAATTGAACTCCCGCCTACACCATAAACCAATTGAGTGTCTTGGACGGATGATAAATAAAGAGTAATCATTAAGAGCAAACATAAATTTATGCACTTTTATTTATAGATATATGTATATAAATTTTAGTAATTGAGATTTAGGGTGTTATAAGCTTATAGCTATTTTGACTTTCATATATGTATAAATTTTTATTTTATTTTATTTTATTTATAGTTATGCGTAAAATTTTCAAAAATTCTGGGCCAAATGTTGTTTTATTATCAATGAGAAGATCATTGATTTTATATATTTTGGCAGGTGGGTAATGTCTATGTTCAGTTCAGAGAGGAAGAACATGCTGCAAATGCACTTCGCAATCTGACTGGAAGGTTTTATGCTGGTTTGTTTTTCTTTTTCCACTTATTTTAGATTGAGTTTAGGATTTTTTATTTATCGAATATTTGTAGTCTAAATTCTGTTTATGCTAGTTCTCAATATGCTCTAGTTCAAAATCAAATGGTACTTCTTTTTCATTAATTAAGGGATAGATTGTAAAATCTCGCGTTCAATACCCATAGGGTTCATGTGTAACTTCCTCATATTATGATTGGATTGGCTATAACATGTAGGACACTTGTTATATTGAAAAAGCTCTTTGAAGCAGAGTGGGGGACATGGAGAGAGATGGGTAGGGAGAAGACAAGTAGGCCACCCTTCCCTTTCACTCTCCATTCTGAACATACTGTAGAAGGTTTTCTTGATCCTTAGAACTGTGTACTTTTATATTGGTTTCATGCATCTTTTTGTCAAGAAGCTTAAAATTGGACTTTGTTCTCATGATTGAATTACTATTTGGCTTACACTGAAACCAAGAACTTTAAAATATGAATTAAAAAACTTTAGTCTTGCTAATGAGCTATAGCTCAACTGACACTTTCTTCTCCCGTAATAATGGGATAGAGGGTGAGGTCGTGGATTCAAGACCCACTAGGTGCGTGCGTGTGAAACTTACCATTAGTGGTTTTGGCATTCATGTCTGGAATTAGAGATAATCAAAACATGGTTCACGTCTATCTCACTTTGGGAACCAAAAATTGCAGGCCGTCCCATCATTGTTGATTTTTCTCCAGTGACAGACTTTCGTGAAGCCACTTGTAGGCAGTACGAAGAGAACACTTGCAACCGTGGTGGATACTGCAATTTTATGCACTTGAAAAGGATCAGCAGGTAAACTGTCCTCTATGATATATTATATTCATATTCTCCGCAATACCTAAACATGTTATGCTCTGTCTGAAAGTGTTGCATCTGATTGTAATTCATTTAATCTGATCTTTTCAGGGAGTTGAGGCGGCAATTGTTTGGGAGGTACCGACGAAGGCACAGCCGCAGTCGAAGCCGAAGTCGGAGCCCCTATAGGCATCGTAGCTATGAAGAGCACTCTCATAGGGGACGTGGTTCTAGCAAAAGGTATGATGAAAGGGATTATTATCACGAAAGTCAGAGCAGGAGGCACAGGACCACAAGCCCTGGCCATAGGAGAGGACGAAGCAGAAGCAGGAGCCCTGGGGGAAGGAGGAACCACAGTCCAGTTAGGGAAGGCAGTGAAGAGAGGCGTGCCAAAATTGAACAATGGAATAGGGAAAGAGAACAGCAAGAAAATGCTAATAAGGTCAACAATGATGGAGAAAATGCTAATATGCAGAATGGAGATCAGTACCATGGCTACCAGCAGCAGCCACCTCCACAGCAAGAAAAATATAATTACTGATCCTTTTAACAGTATCCAGTTCGTTTCCTCTTTCTCTTTGTTATTTTGATAGTCTTTGCTTCATTGGGAGAAAGTTACATTTCATCAAGGACCACCAATTTAATAAAAATAGCTTACAGCCCATTTTCCACTGTGCAGGTGGTGTGCAGGTTCACAGTTCTGATATGGAATTTGAATTGTTATTTTTCCTTCTTTTTTTTTTTTTCTTTTTTTTTGGGTGTGTGGGGTGGGGGCGGGGTGGGCTGTGCCTTTTCATCTGCATACATACTGCTTGCTGTATGCTTCAATGCATGCTTTATCTCATGATAGGCTTCAAAGAAGCTATTTTATCATCTTAAACCAGTTTTTTTGCTTCCATCTTCCATTTTCCAACTAGGTCTTTGCATTCCTTTTTAAGACCAACTGCTATCAAGACTTAACCATTTTATCTCCGCCCTATTTCCCTCTTAAACAGCTCTCTTTTATCCTTAATTGTCAACTAGTCAGTTCCTTGTAGGATTAGGATCCACTGGGTGTGAGTGAGTGTAGTTACAAATTAAAAATAAAATAAAAAGATAGCAAAACTAGTCAATTCCTTTATTTAGAATCCCTTGACTAACTGTAATTGATGGTGCATTAAATCAAACAAACCTAACCACCTATATGATATCTTAAACTTCAACTCATCCTTTGATTAGATTTTTCTTAAGTGTCCTTTTTTCAGAATTGTGATATATATATGTGTGTGTGTGTGTGCGTGCGCGCGCGCATGCGTGCACTCTTGTGTGGAATTTATGCCACCATCCTAATGGGTAGAACTCTTACTATAGAGGATATACGGAGGCACAGTGTCAATTTAAATAATGTTAGACATACAATTTTAAGGAAGTAATTGGTTAAGTTTGTCTCCTTTAGTCAACACAAAGGAAATCATTCAGAAAGTCTATTTTTGTTTGTTGATTTACTCTTGCTGGGAGCCAAATTCAATAGTGTGCACCATAAGCATGTGTGGAACTTTTTGTTTGATATGAGATATTAGTATATGCATGAATTATTTTACTGTCAGGGACTCTATGAAAACCACCACACATCAGGGGAACGATCAAATTTCCATGGTTCTGTCTTTGGTTTAGTTTTCTATGAACTCTCTTTTACCTTACTTTACCATAGTTTTTGTGGAAGTTAATGATCTTACATGTTATGAGTTTTGCAGGTTCAGGTATCCCTGCTTCTAAGGACCAATATTGTTTTATTTGCAGCTTACCATGAAATTTATGTACAGGTTGTTGAGTGCAGCAGCAGGAAGGGTTTATGCATGAGAAGGAAAGCACCTGCAACCAAATTCTTAGCTTCTGAGAGTCGGAGGTGAGGTCTTGAAATATTATTGATGGCTTTCTGGTCACGTCGCAGGTCAGGGATACGGCTGCAGTGTAAACATTTGCTATTTGGCAATTGATGTTATTTGTGTTTTGGGTTTGTAATAGCTTTGGGGTTGTTAATTGGGTTCATCGTTATTGACATCATTAGGATTTGCGTTGTGTATTAAACTATTCAACCTTTTAGCCTTTGTGTATTGTGTTTTGCAATATTTTGAATGCTATTTCATTTCAGCCAATATGGTCGGTATTTGCCGTACTGATAGTCCAGTGCATTTATTCCCCCCCCCCCCTTCTGTTTCAACTCTCAAGTTCTGCTGCTGAAATATCAAGCCATTTGTAATTGTTCCGGCATTTTTGATCAATTTTGGGTGAAAGGTCATTCTGAGCTAAAAAATTGTTTTTGTACAGAATGAGATTTGTTTGAGCCCTTTCTCATTCTCTATCATGCACCTACTGCTCCAGCTTCAATACCTTCTCCATTGTCGACTTCGACGCCAAACCTACTTTCCACCTTACAAACACTGCTTCAATCACTCAAAACATTAATTTTTGACAAACCAACTTTCCAAACTGAACGACACATGTTTTCCAATCGCTCCAGCGACCAAACATCAGTAAACAAGACAACCAAAATGAGGTGTTCTTTATTTTTAAGCCTTTTTTTGGGTTGGAACTTGGAAACGGCATCCTGTATTCTTAAGAAGCCAAACAAAAGGGGGACAAATATCAATTATCAGAGGTAATTTGCAGGCCAGCATAATTTTGGGAGAGAATATCGTTAGTTAGCAAGGTTTTGAAACCGTTTAGGAAACTAGCTTCTTGAGTTTGTGAAGCTCGATTTCAATGACAAATTTGAGCCTCAAAAACTCAAGTTCTATTGTTGAGGTGGAGTAATTTATCCACGTGGAACTCAAGTTTCTCAGACTCGAGTTCTATAGAAGTATGTAAAGAACGAAGATGAAGATGAAGACGATCTAAAGAACTAAAGAACTAGATCTTAAGGAAGAAGAAGAACAGATAACACAATCTAGAAAACGCAGATTCGAAGAAGAAAAACAGATATTTGGAGAATGCAAAACAATCTGAAAAACAGAGGGCAGATCTGAAGGAGTAGAACGATCTGAAAATAACATCTTAAAAACTCAAGCTGCTATTTTTCCACATTGTTTTGCAGGCACCACTACTAATGAAATTGTTAAAAATTTAAGGCCAAATGAAAAAAAAAAAAAAAAAAAAAAAAAAAAAAAAAAAAAAAAAAAAAAAACTCAATTATCAATACCCCATTTTGGATCTCACAAAATCATTTTGATCAATATATCTTAAAACGATGATCAACCTGACTCAAAATCAATATATATATATATATATATATATAAACAGAAACCTCATACGGGAGTGTATGAGGTCTTGCCAAGTGGTGTTCTAACTTTGCATTTAGTCTTTTTTTTTTTTTTTTACCTCTTTCATTAAGTTTTTCTATATTAATATGTGCTGTGATGGTCCCAAGCATTTTCACTTTTCAGTTTTCTATTAAAAAGTGAGAATACACAATTGGACCAATTTGCCAATATTTCATACTTTTTTTCTTTTTTGATGAAGTTTCACACTTTTCTCACAACCCATAATTTTGAGAAAAGTTTGTGTTCTAGAAATTTTCTTAGCACAATCCTTCATACGGTCCCATTATTTTTTCAAAGAAGACATTTCTTTTGAAGAAATTGTTTAATACAATCCTTCTATGTACAACTCTCTCTTCTTCCCTTTCCCTTCCCTTACTTTTTCCTCCCTTCTTTCCTTTTCATCTTCCTTACAACCAAACAGGATATTAGTTTCCAAATTTAGCTAATAAAAAAAAGTGTTTTGAGGATATTAATAAAAAGAGTTTGAATTTGGTAAGAATTGGGTATAAAATTAATGTTTTACACCATCTAATAAAAGATGTCACATCAGCTTTTTACTTAAAACTCAGTACATCATACCACAATTAATAACATCTTAATAAACTCCCAATTTGGTTGAATTTTCAAATAAGTATTATAATTGATTAAGTGTGGTTGTTCTTATTCTTTAATACGTGATAAGATGATGTGGCATGTTGGAATTGGAGGGTATAAAATTTGGGTTTTAAACCACATCCTTATAAAATTCAATCTTTAATAAAAGTATGTAAAAAAACATGTTTAATTACCCGTTTTAGTCTTTAACACTTGTACTATGTATCAAAATGGTTTTTAACATCTTAAACAGTTAAACGTGTTAATTTTGTTTCTAAACTTTTGGTATTGTATCAAAATAATCCTTATTATTAAGCGGTACATGAAAATAATTGATGTATCTAACATTAATATGAAAATAATATTTTTATGTCATCTAAGTTATCCTTTGAATTATCATGTGTCCTTAATTAGAAAATAAAATAAAATACTTGAAAATATATTAATTGCATCTCCATAAGTATATGAGATGTCATTTTATTAGCAGAAATTGAAAATTTCTTTTCTTTTCTTTTCCTCTGCTTTCTCAGCAACCAAATAGGGTTTAAGTCTTTACTTTTTAGTTAAAGTGCTCATAAACATCATCTAAAAAACGTACTATTTACCTAATTTTAAAATGAAAATTTAAAAAAACAAAAGTCAAATGTCAATTTTTTACATTATCATTTTTTGTTAAGAAGTTAAAGTTATTACCAATTATATTATAAAAATCTTGTAAACTAACATGGTAATGAATATAATTCATGTCATGTCAACAAGGTAATAAATCAATTTCCTAATTATTTTTCTATTTTGTGTTTAAAAATTGAGGGCCCATTTGGTACATATAATTAAACAACAGTTTTCAGTTTTTAAACAACATTACACGTATTGCCACACATTTTGTCACCCACACATATTTCCAAAAAATACAAACAGTGTTATTAAAACAATATTACCAAAGGACTGATACATTCATTGAATAAAAATAGTGTGTAATCTCGTGCATATGCATATGTACATTTAAAAACAATCATAATCACAATTATCTATATATATGTGGGGTCAAAGAATTTGGCAACCCTGGCCCACTTTATACCAAGCCCAAGGCTCATGCCAGGAGGAAGAAACATCCGAGGACGAAGTGAGAAAGTCCAAATTGCCCAGGAACATTATCGAGGACAATCCTGTCCTCGGCCAACCAAGACTATGGGAGGAGGAAGTAACGAGCCATCAAAGGTAGCCTCCCAGAGCATCCCAAGAGAAAGAACAAGTACAATGTGTCAGTCATGGAAACATGGTGGAGGAACAATTCCAGGATAAACGGTCACCTCCACATTAAATGCCCACAACTAATGTTTTGGCCGCATTAATGAGGAAATGACTCCTGAACAGTGCAGTCTTGGTTGCTGTAACCCACAGAATGAATGGGAAGGCGGCTGATGGGACAGGCACTCAAGTAGTGACCTACTTAATCAACAAATGTAGGGCTAAGATCAACTGAAAGGGGGTATATAATGTAAGAAATCCTTCTGGAAAGGGGGGACAAAAAGAAGTAGAAAATACGATAGAAATTTGTAGAACTCTCCCAACTTTTGTAGTCAAGCACTGAAGAAATAATAAGGGTTACACGTCCCTCAAGAGAGTGCCGAGGAGCAGAATTTTATACTTCAGCCCATGTTCTTGTCATTCCACCCACTCACTACCATGTTTAGTTGTTGTAATCCTCACTAAGGCCTAGTTCTTAAATCCATCATCTACAAATTCAATGTATTGGGCTAGTTGGGTCTGAGTCCACTCGTCCAGCAGAAGAAGTGCTCAGATCCAGTCCCTACAATTGGCACCGTCTGTGGGAAGAACTTATGTGTTAGTAGGGGCAACAATCCAGCATGGTAGGATCAAGCCCTCATCAAGCGAGCTCCCATCGGCCTGAACCGACAAGATCCCAGCAATAAGGTAACTTCGCCGACCCTAAGCGTGATCGAAACGAAGAGAATGGAAGGTTTTGAGAGGGAAGTGTACACACCACTCAAACCAGCGGAAGCCACTCTTGTGGGGGCAGTCACGTGCTTCGGAGACAAAATGACAACCAGGCCATGCAATCAGAAGAGGTTAAGAGTCACATATCCCAGAGATAGGATGATAAGCTGGCCATGCAACAGGAGATAGTCGACTTGAAGAGAAAGCTGCGCCATGCATAGCGAAAGCAGTCTCGTTTTAGTCTTGACATGCCTTCCAATAATGAAAGCGATGATGACTATAGGCCGGGATCAAGAACTCCCCCAAGCGAGACCTTCTCTCACGAAGAAAAGCACTACTGGAGGCGTAAGCGTAAAATCCCATCTCCTAGGGGCTTGGGGAGCGATGCCATGAGTAGAGCACTGGATAAACTCTCCAAGTCATCTTTCACACGTCACATAGAAGAAGTTATACACCCTCGGCGATTCCAGCAACCAACCTTCACCATCTATAGTGGCAAAACAGACCCTGTGGAGCATGTGAGCCAATTCAACCAAACGATGGCTGTCCATTCCAAGAACGAGGCGCTGATGTGCAAAGTCTTCCCCTCTAGCTTGGGTCGAGTGGCGATGAGGTGGTTCAATGGCTTGAAGACGAATTCCATAGATTTGTATAGACGACTGACCCAGGCCTTTGGCTCCCGCTTCGTTACGAACAACAGAGCTCCTCGGCCCTTGAGCGCTATTGTCTTTATCCATGCATGATGGAGAGACTTTAAAGGCCTTCTCGGACCGATATTGGGAGATGTACAATAAACCGAATGGCAATTTTGATGATGTTGCCATCAGCACCTTCAAAAATGGTCTCCCAGTTGGGCACGGCTTGAGGAAGTCCCTGACTGGCAAGCCTGCCACCAGTGTGCACCAGCTAATGGATCGAATTGATAAGTACAAACGAGTAGAGGAAGACCAGCTGCAGGGTAAAGGAAAGGAGAAGGTTATCCCTCAAGAGAGAAGGAATTTCAGGTCGGACCGATATAACAACAGCCGCCCGAGGAGAGATTTTGTGGGGCAATCTGGAGCAACCAACATGCAGACTGTCAATGCTGTATTCTGAGAACCAGTATATAGGGTGTTGGAGAAAATCAAGAACGAGCCATACTTCAGGTGACCGAATAAGATGGTGGGAGAGTCCACGAGGCGCAATCAGAACCTTTATTGCCAATACCACCAGGACCACGGATATACCACAGGGGATTGCAGGAATCTCTGGAACAATCTGGACCGGTTGGTCCGAGAAGGAAAGCTGAAGCACCTTCTGCATCAGTCCAGTGGTCATCAAGGCCAAACCCATCAGGAGCCCCAGAGAGACACTACGCTGAGACCACCCGTAGGGACGATCAATGTAATCTTGGCCGCGCCAGGAAGAACAGGCACGCGCCCTTCACGAGTGTTGTTTGTGGCTCAGCTGCCTGCCGAGTAGTCCCAGCCAGAGCCGAAGAGGGCCGGAAGGAATTTTCACCCAACCTTGAGTTTTTCAGAGGAAGACAAGATTGGGACCACCCAGCCCCATAATGATGCTCTAGTGATCACTCTCAGAATCGGGGACTATGATGTGAAAAGAGTGATGGTGGATGATGGTAGTAGGGTCGAGATTATGTACCCCGACCACTACAAGGGGCTGGGGTTGAAACAAGAGGATTTGATGCCCTATAGCTCCCCTTTGATAAGTTTCAACAGGAAGCTTGTTATCCCAAAGGGCATGATTAGGCTACCTGTCCAGATCGACCCAAAGATAGTGGATGTGAACTTTATCGTAGTGGACACCTACTCTTCTTACACAGCCATCGTCAGCAGTCCCTAACTCCATACCTTGGGGGCTGTTGCCTCTTCCTTGCAACCAAAGGTGAAGTTCTTGTCAGGAGACCAAGTTCTTGAGATCTGTGGTTGCCAGTCCACAGCCAGGCGGTGTATGGTGGCAGCCATTTCACATCGGCTCGATGCAGAGTCCTCGGCCTCTGCTGAAAAGAACTTATAGCAATCAAAAGCCCCGGTGGCGCCTACTAATGTAGCTGTCAAGGAAGTGAAATGTGAAGATCTAGAGAAAGTGGTCATTGGTGATGACCCAAAGAAGTTTTTTCAGATCGGGGCTCAACTGCCTCCCTAGGAGAAGGAGGAGTTAATTGAGTTCCTCAAAAGAAATATTGACGTGTTTGCATGGGATGCCTGTGATGCCCCAGGGATTGATCCATCCTTCATCTGTCACCATCTCAATGTCAATCCGTCCATAATTCCAAAGAAGCAGCCCCTCCCCCCGGCGACTGTCAAGAGAGCATGCTGATACGATCAGAGAAGAGGTGATAAAGTTTAAGCGTGCGGGGTCTGTCAAAGAGGTTTTTTATCCCAAATGGTTGGCCAATACCGTGGTGGTCAAAAAGAAAAGTGGAAAGTGAAGGGTTTGCGTGGACTTCACAGACCTGAATAAGGCATGTCCGAAAGACCCGTTCCCCATACCTCGGATAGACCAGCTGGTGGATGCAACTATGAGCCACCCCCGGATGAGTTTCCTAGATGCCTTTCAGGGCTATCATCAAATACCACTGGCCTTGGAGGATCAGGAGAAGACAGCCTTTGTGACACCCATCAGGAACTACCACTACAAAGTAATGTCGTTCGGTCTGAAGAACGCGGGGTCCACTTATCAAAGGATGATGACGAGAATGTTTGAGCCGCAGTTGGGCAAAAGCATCGAAATCTATGTAGATGATATGGTGGTGAAGAGTAAAGTGGTGTCCGAACATTTGAGGGACCTCGGCTGCACCTTTGACGTCTTGAGGAAGCATAAGCTGCACCTAAACGCTTCCAAATGCTCATTTGGCGTGGGATCTGGCAAGTTTTTAGGCTACATTATTACCCACAGGGGAATTGAGGTTGATCCTTACCAAATCAAGGCTATTAATAACGTAAAACCTCCGCAAAACCCCAAGGAAGTCCAAAAACTTACTGGAATGATCGCGGCTTTGAATCGGTTCATTTCCAGGTCGGCGGATAGATGCAGACCATTCTATCTCTTGATTAACAAGTGGAAGGGATTTGAGTGGTCCGAGGACTGTATTGTGGCCTTCCAGCAACTCAAGGAGTACCTATCCCGGCCACCCATCATGTCCAATCCTGAGGCCGATG
Source organism: Quercus ilex subsp. ballota (assembly GCA_032727855.1). Taxonomy (NCBI): domain Eukaryota; kingdom Viridiplantae; phylum Streptophyta; class Magnoliopsida; order Fagales; family Fagaceae; genus Quercus; species Quercus ilex. Next base: position 16,304,779 of record CM064908.1, on the reverse strand, counting down.
AGGTTCTATACACGTATATCGTCGTGGCCCCTCATGCTGTGAGCTTGGTGCTAATACGAGATGACGACGACATCCAAAAGCTAGTCTATTACGTGAGCAAGTCGTTGCACGACGCTGAGGTCAAGTACTTACCCTTAGAGAAAGCCATACTAGCTGTGGTCCACGCTACACGAAAACTTCCCCATCATTTCCAGGCCCACACAGTTGTTTTTTTAACTTAACTTCCCTTGAGGTCTGTACTTCGGACTGCTGATTACACTGGAAGGATCGCCAAATGGAACACGATTCTAGGGGCCTTCGACATCAAGTACATGCCCCGGACCTCTATAAAAGGCTAGGTCCTGGCTGATTTGGTGGCCGAATTTGCTGAACCCCCAGTAGAAACAGTAGCAGAGAAGCAAAACATGGATGGAAAGTTAGTTGGGGCAATCTCTATCCTAGGGCCCTCATGTTGGAAAGTGTACGTTGATGGCACGGCAAATCAGAGGGGGTCCGGAGTGGGGTTAGTCCTAGTATCCCCTGAGAAGTCTGTCATAGAGAAATCCCTAAGACTTGGATTCTCGGCCACAAATAATGAAGCCTAGTATAAGACCTTGTTACAAGGGATGGTCATGGTGCAGAAAATGGGAGGAAAAGCAGTGAAAATGTTCTCGGATTCGAGATTCGTGGTGGGCCAGGTAAAATGAGAATTGGAAGCCAAAGATGCGAGGATGCAAAAGTACTTAAGCCAAGTCAAGCGCTTGCAGTCAGACTTCAACTTTTTCAGCTTGTCACATGTCTCCAGAAGTGGAAACACCTATGCAGATTCATTGGCCACACTTGCCACCTCTTCCGCAGGAGATCTGCTTCGGATCATTCTTGTCAAGCATCTAGAAAGAGCAAATGAGGTGGCAAAGGGCACGGTTCATATCCATTAAATTGGGGTGGGTCCTAGCTGGATGGACCCTATAGTGAGATTCCTCAAGGATGATGTTCTGCCCGAGGGGAAGTCAGAGGCTGAGAAAGTACGAAGAAACGCTCCTCGGTTCTGGTTGTCCGAGGATTACAAATTGTATAGGCACTCCTACTCTGGACCATACTTACTATATATTCACCCTGAGGCATCAGAATTACTGCTCGAAGAGCTCCACGAAGGGATCTGTGGGAGTCACACAGGAGGAAGATCCATGTCACACCGGGCCATCACCTAGGGATACTGGTGGCCGGGTATGCAAAAGGAGGCCCTGGAGTATGTTAAGAAGTGTGACCAGTGCCAAAGGTTTGCCCCAAATATTCATCAGCCAGGAGGAGTCCTTAACCCTTTGTCCAGTCCATGGCCGTTTGCCCAGTGGGGCCTAGATATTATAGGCCCTTTCCCCAAAGCGCCGTGAAATAAAAGATATCTACTGGTCGGCACAGATTATTTCACCAAGTGAGTCGAAGCTGAGCCATTCGCCAACATCAGAGATGTGGATGCTAAAAAATTCATTTGGAGAAATATTGTCACGCGATTCAGGGTCCCTCATACCCTCATTTCAGATAATAGACTCCAATTTGACAACAAAACCTTCAGAAGATACTGTTGCGAGCTTGGGATCACAAACAGGTACTCAACACCGGCTTATCCTCAGGGAAATGGACAAGCCGAGGCTGTCAACAAGGTCATAGTCAATGGGCTTAAGAAGAGACTGGATAACGCCAAGGGAAGATGGGTAGAAGAGCTGCCACACGTCCTATGGACTTACCGAACTACACCACGGCAGTCAACAGGGGAAACACCTTTTGCCATGACCTATGGAGCCGAGGTTGTTGTCCCTCTAAAGGCAAATTTTCCAACGCTAAGGACGAACTCCTTCACTCCAAGCAGTAATGATGAACTACTAGGGAAAAGCCTAGACCTGTTTGATGAGCGAAGGGAAAAGGCAATGATCCAGTTGGCCTACTACCACCAGAAGCTCAAGCAAGGATATGACGCCAATGTGAAGCTAAGGCCACTAGCACCAGGGGACCCAGTGTTGAGGAAAGTTGTGGGTGCTACCAAGAAGCCATCCTATGGAAAGCTGGGACCCAATTGGGAGGGGCTATACTGAATTACTTCAATAGCAGGGATAGGTGCATACTGCTTAGAAGACTTGGATGAAAGAGCTGTACCTCGTCCATGGAATGTACATAATCTGATGATGTATTATTATTAATAAAAGCACTTTCTCTAATTTGAATTTTAAAGTCTATTATGATTATAGGTCTTGTATTTTGGCAACCGTCTAAGTACTAGACAAAACCAAGGTTTTGCATGGTCCTCGGACTTAAGCCTATGAGGAAACTAGCTACTTCAAGAAGAATTTAAGTGTTAGACAGAACCAAGGTCTTGCATGGTCCTCGGACTCAAGCCTATGGGGAAACTAGCTACTTCAAGAAGAATCTAAGTGTTAGACAGAACCAAGGTCTTGCATGGTCCTCGAACTCAAGCCTATGGGGAAACTAGTTACTTCAAGAAAATCTAGATACTAGATAGAACCAAGGTCTTGCATGGTCCTCGGACTCAAACCTATGGGGAAACTAGTTACTTCAAGAAAAATCTAAGTACTAAACAGAACCAAGGTCTTGCATGGTCCTCGAACTCAAACTTATAGGAAAACTAACTACTTTCAAGAAAAATCTAAGTACTAGACAGAACCAAGGCCTTGCATGGTCCTTGGATTCAAGCCTATGGGGAAACTAACTACATTCCCAAAAAAAAGAAAAAAAAAAAAAGGGAGTCTGGCTCCTCAGACCACCTCCCCTGACAACCAAATTCATGAGGTATAGGGTTCATATTACAAGGTTATTGCCTTTTATAGTCTATTCAGCAAAAGCAAGTTATAGTATTAAGGTGGCTCAATTATTAATCAGAGTCTAAGTGGAAATTATCATTATGGACTTTACCTTTTTTGGCTGCTATTTCAAAATAGAAAGCAAGTCACACTATTGAGATTGTTTAGCTAATAATCAAAGCACAGCTTATACAAGTAGCAGAACCCATCATAATAACAATAAACACATAATGTAAAAAAGAAATCTCGCATATTCCATCTGAAAGTCCCATTACAATGTTCAAAGAAAAAAGAAGGGGAAGAAAACATAAGGCAAAAATAAAACTGGAGCTAGCCAAGGAAGCCAATTTCTTCAGCTTTATTTTGATCCCTTCCTTGGGGAGCTGAGTAGAAAGGGTCTCAGGATCCTTGGAGCCCTCAGTCGAGGGAGCAACCTGCCGAGAATCAACTAGGAGAGACGCCTCCTCGGCATCAGGGGCTTGGGAACCAGCAGAGGACTTTGTAGCACCCTGGGGTGCCTCCTTGTTTGGACCTTTGTTTGTTTCAGTCCAGCAGGCTCAACTTTCTTGGCAGGCTCATCAGAAGTGGCAATGGCCAAAGCAACTTCATTAGAAGCAGTACCAACTTCCTAAGGAGCCACCTTAGCCTCGAAGCTAGGAGGAGTAGCCTCATGGATGGCAGAAGGGTAGTATACATGCTCCGCCTTCCACAAGTCAGATGAAGCCTCAACTCCAGCTTGCTTAAGGGCTTCATTCCAAGTCTGGGAGCAGTAGCGTCTGCACACCCCAGGTACTTGTGCCTTAAGAGCAGCCTCGGTCTCAGCCACTCCTGAGGCAAAAGCCTCTTCCTGGGCCTACTCCTTAGAGCTTTCAGCCTCGGCCTTGGCAAACTCTGCCTCCTCCTTAGCCTTCAAAGCCTCGTCCCTGGCCTGTTCTGCAACTTTCTTAGCCCCCTCTGCCTCGGCCATCTTCTTCTTCAGCTCAACGATCTGCTCCTTAGCGATCTTCAGCTGATCCTCTGCATCGAGCAAGCACCTCGTCTAATCTTGGGCCTGCTTTTGAGCATTAGCAAGGTCTAACTCAGCGTTGTCTCGGGCCCTTGTCATCTCCTTCAGCTCTTCCCTTGCTTTTAAGAGATCAGTCTTGGAGATTTTAAGGGTCCGAGCAACGTCCAGACGCCTGTCGCGCTCGAGGTCAAAGGCCCTGCTCTGGTTGTTGGCCTCCTCCTCCAACCTGTAGGTGGCCTGGACAGCCTGCCAATCGAAATAAGTGCACAGTAAGTTGAGAACTAAAGAGCAAAATTCAACGAAGTCTCAAATGCTGGATGTCTTACCATGGCCAAGTACCTCTTCAGGCTGAGGACGACCTCCTGCCTCCTCAGGTTCTCCAATTCAGCCATGTCAACGAGGAGTAGCAAAGATCACTCCAACGCATCAGCCACGAATGTGCCTTCACCCCATCTGAAGTCCCTAAGGGAAGCATTATCCATCAAAGGCTCCCCGTGGAGCATTGGGGCGGGGAGTTAGGCCTGGGGCTTGACCTGTAGGGCCACTTCCTTTCTCGAGCCCTGGTGCCCAGTTTTTTGTTGCTTGGAGGGCCTCCGAGCTTCATCCTCTTCCTGGGATGATCGAGATCTGTCTACTCCCATGGGCCGTTTGCCTTTGTCCTTCTTATTTTTGGGATCAGTGGGCTCGGATCCTTAGGGCAGACTTGGCTGAGGTGGAGGAGGTGGAAGCCTGGACTGGGTGGAAGATGACCTAGTCTGGACAGGCTGACGCTTGGGTGAGGGAGGAGGAAGCTTGGACTGTGACTTCCCCGGCGCGTCCTTCCCCGGTTGGCCCTCAATCAGGTCGAGTAGGCTGGTTTGAGGTTGTCTCTTGAAACCCATCTCAACCTGAGAACCAGTCCCTGCTGATAGGAGGTCCGCTTTAGTCAAGTTGTTATCACCAAAGTCACCAGAGGGATCCAAGGACAGATTGACTTGGTCAAATGCGCCAAATTCGTCCTCGGATGGACCCAAATCAATGACTTCTTCTTCCCTCTTTGGACTTCCTTCCTCGGCTTCTACAGCTCGACGGGAGGAAGAAGGGCTCGCCAACGGAATACCTACTAAAACTGGAGACCCTTCAGGAAGCAGGACCCTTGTTCTGCTATGGTGATCCTATGAAGCCTAGGATCCTTGGCTTTGATCACGTATTTAGGAGCCGAGAACGACTTCTAAATCGGTTTGTACCCGAGGATCTTGTGAGCAGCTCTAACTTGGTTGTCAGCTTCGTTCACAAAGACCTCCGTCCTAAGTACGGTTTCCAAGTCTTCCTTGTTGACCAAATGGAAATGTCGTTCAAAGGCGTGTGGATCTGCAAAAAAGAAAGCATATTCTTATCAGCAACCAAACGATGCAAACTGCGGTAACACAAAGGACCAAATCCTCTCCTACTCTAAATACCCCACCTGGTGTCCCCTCTTCTGTTGGACAGTAAAGGCCGTCGTGCCACTCCCCGGACACAATGAGAAAATCATTATTCAACCCCTTGCTAGACTCGGGGAGACACTGAATGAGACTAACCTTATCATCACTCGTCTTCATATAGTAGGATTTACCCTTTAGGTGTTGGAGGTTATAGCACCAATTTACATTGTGATGGGTTAACCTCAACCCCATCTTCTCATTTAAGGCGTCCACACAACCCAGGATCCTGAACACGTTGGTGGCGCACTGGGTGAGAGCCAATCTAAAATGCCTAAGGTAGCCCCTTGTCACCGGCCCCGTAGGGATTCTCATACCACCTTCTAGGTAAGCGATTATGAGAATCACCACTTCACCCTCTTTCCTCATAATATGCCACTCCCCTTCCTCACAGTATCTCAAACCCACATTACTGGGTATCCTATAATCGGCGATGAATTTCTCCATCGCCTCCTCAGACTCAACCAACCTCTTAAACCTACCCATCCCTAGCAACGGCTAAAAGACTCAAGAAATGGCATAAGAAAGAGCGGAATCTGAGAGAAAACTTGAGCTAGAGAGAGAAAAAGACTTACGAAAATGAGGAAAAGCTCCTCGGCTAGGCTTTTTATGCTAAGGGGAAGCGTGAGTGTAGTTGGAGATTTGGTTGGACTCAGGATATACGCGCAAGAACTCTTGATTGTGAAAGTAAAGGGGCACATCAGTTCGATTGGGTATTTATACCCCCAATTAAAGATAACCTTGCGGGTTTTCCTGCTCATAAAGCTGAAAAAATCCCCACCGTTGGATTATCATCACACCGTTGAACGTGGGGAGCACAGAGCCACTAGAATTTAATGAGTACGCGCTCCGTATACCGAAGCGCCAGGAACGTACTTTGGACAGGTGAAAAGACTCTGGCACTGACGAAGGACAAGACGTGACAAGCCATTACGACGGCCCGAGGATATCAAAATCCTCATTTCCATCCGAGGATCTGGACAGCAGGATTTTGAGGGGCTATTGTGGGGTCAAAGAATTTGGCAACTCCGGCCCACTTTATACCAAACCCAAGGCCCATGCCGAGAAGGAAGAAACGTCCGAGGACGAAGTGAGAAAGTCCAAATTGCCTAGAAACATTGCCGAGGACAATCCTGTCCTCGGCCAACCAAGACCATGGGAGGAGGAAGCAACGGGCCATCAAAGGTAGCCTCCCAGAGCATCCCAAGAGAAAGAACAAGTACAATGTGCCAGCCATGGAAGCATGGTGGAGGAACAATTCCAGGACAAACTGTCACCTCCACATTAAATGCCCATAACTAACGTTCTGGCCACATTAATGAGGAAATGACCCATGAACAGTGCAGCCTTGGTAGCTGCAACCCACAGAAAGAATGGGAAGGCGGCTGATGGGACAGGCATTCAAGTAGTGACCTGCTTAATCAACAAATGTAGGGCTAAAATCAACTGAAAGGGGGTATATAATATAAAAAAATCCTTCTGGAAATGGGGGACAAAGAGAAGAAGAAAATACGCTAGCAATTTGTAGAACTCTCCCAACCTTTGTAGTCAAGCACTGAAGAAATAATAAGGGTTACACGTTCCTCAAGAGAGTGCCGAGGAGCAGAATTTCATACTTCAGCCCATATTCTGGTCATTCCACCCACTCACTACCATGTTTAGTTGTTGCAATCCTCACTAAGGCCTAGTTCTTAAACTCATCCTCTACAAATTCATTGTATTGGGCTAGATGGGTCTGAGTCCACTCGTCCAGCAGAAGAAGTGCTCAGATCCAGTCCCTCCAATATATATATATATATATATATATATATGATTTAGAATCTAATTGATTCTAGACTCTTCGGTTTTTATACGAAATAATTCACTTGCTACAAAAATTAAAATATTAGATGGGATACATGGCGCAAAATTGAACTCCAATTAAAATTCAATTTAGAATCTAATTGAATTTAGACTCTTTGATTTTAGCACCTAATAATTCACTTGACACACAAATTTAAAAATTAGATGAAACACGTGGCGCAAAATTAGACTTCAATTTAGAATTTAATTAAATTTTCTCTCAGTTTTGGCTATACATATATATATATATATATGTATGTATGTATGTATGTATGTATGTATAGCAACCTACCATCACTCTATTTAAAATTACATGTTGTTCATGAAATCACAGTCCCATATTTTGGGCCTTTTTTAGGAGCCACTATCTCATCAAGAAAACTATCTCATTAAAAAAAAAAAAAAAAACCTTAAATTAGACACATTACACAAAATTAGACAAAAATTGGAATCTAATTTAAAATCTAATTGGATTTTCTCTCAATTTTGGCTTTAATTATATACATAGATTAGTTATTGGCCTGTGCGTTGCACGATTTTTTTTTTTTTTTTTTTTTTTTTTTTTTTTTTGGTATGATCTTTTTTGGTAAATATTATGAGTGGAGAACATTTTTTTGGGGAAAAAAACTTCTTTCATTTTTATGTAGTGATTTTAAAAAATACAATGAAGGGTTTATGATAAATTTTGTTAATTTTATGAAATACATTTATATAAAATAAAACTCATAAAATGCATAAGATATATGTAAAGGTATAATTCATGATTACGCATGAAAGTTATTATATTTTTTTAAATTCTATTAGCTAGATCACATTTCTTAAATAAACTAAACAATTATTTCATCACCCCGTAATGCACATAATGATTGGAATGTTGTTAGTTAGTACATGATTGCTTGATAAACAATATTGAGTAAAAATTATTTTAATTCTATTTAAGAAATTTTTTGTGAAATTTATTTTTCTTTTCCATTTTTTTAATCTAATAGATTTAATTTTTCACGTTAGTTTAATTGAATAGTATTGTGTTTATACTTTTTTTCTTAACTACAATTGATAATTCACAAAATGAGTAAACAACTTATTAAGTATTGCAAAAGATACAAATATGAACATTAACATGAGCATGAATATGAAGGGAGATTTTTATTCATTTTCTTGAAGAAAAAATGTACTTACAAAAAATTCCAAACTTTATTAGGTAAAGAAGAATCAAAGTTATAGATACCAAAATCAATAAACCAAAAATTTTAGAAGCCTAAGAGGAACCATTGCTCATTTGAAACAATCCAAAGTACTCAAGGACTAAAAAAAAAACATTCACTCCACACTTCCATCGCAACTGCTTTAGCTCAAGGAAAACAATATATATCTATATATCCTTTTTTTTTTTTAATTTAGAAATAATTACAATATGCTGCTAACTCCGCAACTTGAACCTTTTTTCCCTGACTCCCGCAATTTGAACATTTTCTCCCTTAAACCCCAGACACTTTGTGTATAAGGAGGTGTCAATCCAGCTAGATGGCCCTCGACATATATATATATATATATATATATCATTTAATAAATATAGAATTTCTTTTAAAAAAAATTAATATGTTTATCATAATTAAGGAAAATCCTAATGGGTACTTCACTTGAGCATATGTGAAAAAGGCATATACATACCACAAATGGTAAAGGAGGAAGAAAAAATTGCTAATCCTTTTTAATATGGTCAATTGCTTTTCCTCAATCAGTTGCCCAAACAACATACCGCTTATTCAAACCACAACCACAAATGACAATGCAGCATTAGCCATCTGTAATTGCTAATCCAAAAGTACAGATTTCTTTAATAGCTCTACCTTCGTTTCTTTTGGCTAATATGTCTTTACTGAATCAAAATCAAACCACAAAAATCATATAAAAATCACCAAATTAGAGTTTAAAATTATAATTAAATTTTTAAGAGAAATCTAGGCACAATTGCACAAAAATTCCATGTAACTATGTCACACTTAGGAATATTGGACCCTTTTTTCCTTTGTATAAATAGAGGGGTCCCAATGGGATGAAGGGACTAACAATTTTCTCTTCAAAACATTTATTGTAGGAACATAAAAGTTTTCCTTTGTAGACTTTTCACGATTAAAGAACATGACTTGCCAACTAATCAAATTAGAGTTTTTGGTACTTACAGTAATTTCACAACATCAAGAACAAACCCTAGTGTATACAGTGTCAAATTCCATAGTCTCTTGTTACATCAAATGAGTGTTTAATTTTTCTCGCAAAGTATTGAATAGTAAAGCTTCTGCGCCGCAGTCTCAATTACAACTCTCAATCATGTTGGACTTAAATGACACCTATCAACAACGTATCATTATGAGATGCGGAAAAAATTTTGAGTGTACACAACGTTTAGTGTGGATAGGAAGAAATTTAATCATATTCCAATTGGTTAGGTTAGTAAGGGACTTATTCCAATTTAATGATCTTGGAATTTTGTATACAAGTATTAATCAAGGAAACTTCCGCCTAAAATAAGTCGAACTTTTGGGAAGAGAGAAAATTGATGTCTAGACAAATCAAGCTAAGGTCGACCAAAATGGACCATATTCTTAATTCCTTATCTCTATTTGTTCCATGTACAAGACTTACAGTTAATGCTTGGTGTATAAAAGTTAAACATCTTATCTAAAGTCCATCATCTAAAAACTTGAGGAAAAAATTCATTTAAATCAACACAATATATAAATTATAAAGGAATCAAAGAAAAATTGTCAAAAATAATGAAAATTTAATCTATGCTTAAATTCTTATAAGGATGAACACAACAACAATATCCTTTTTAAAATATATATATATATATATATATATATATATAAATCTATACTTATTTTGTATGTATAATAAAGTCCTATCACAAAGTTTTTTGAGACTCGTGTTGATTAGTGATTAGGAGTTATAAAGGAATAACCATCAATATATATATATATATATATATAAGCAGAGATCTCGTGCGGGAGTGCATGAAGTCTTGTCCAGTGATGCTCTAATTTTGCATTTTGCATTTTTTTACCTCTTTCATTAAGTTTTTTTTACTTTTACCCAAAAGTTTACATTAACTTATTTTACTGTTATCTCATTAGTCTCTCATTAATTACCTAAACTTACATCATACATTTCTCTCTTTTTCATGTCTTTTAGCATACCCACCATTTTAATATTTAAAAAAAAGCAAATAATTAATAATTAAGAACTAATACTACTAATAAACTAGATAAGGCATTGGAGAGAGATAGAGAAACACAAAAATGTTGTGGATTGTTAAATAAAACGCATTGTTTCACTATAAAAGACCCGCGACTAACAAAACATTTGAAAGAGAGAGAAAGAGAAGTCTAAAGGGCCGCCGCCTCCGTCATATTGGCCTCCAACCACCATCAAGACATTGAAACCCCTTTGGGTTTTTTTCTTTTTTTTTTTTTTTTTTTTTTTTCCTTTTTAATTAGGGGATTAAATATGATTTAGGTTTGAGTAATTTGGTTGGATAGTTTTTGTTTTAGGTATATAAGTAGAGAGAATATTTGGTACGCAATGTAAAGCCATATTCTACCATGGTTTTAAATCATCTATAAAATACGTATATACAAACTTGCCTACACCATGTATTAATGTCACACTATCAATGAGTGGAAGACACTGAGAGGGTTGGATATACTTTTATTTCATAGTATTAAATATGTGAACATAACACAAATTATTTGATTTTCATGGTCCCGTTACTCTTTTGCATTTATTTTTGGTTTCATGATTTAAAAAAATAATAATCTTCCCTTAAGAATGCTACAAATATGCAGTGAAGTTACTAAACCCATTTTTAATATCTCTAAATGTGAATGTTTCTTTACTCCAATTTAGTTTATTTTTTTCTTATAATTTATGTACGATATTATTCAAAACTGTTTTACATAAAATATCACAAAATTGTCTATGCATCACACGGGCAACTTACTAGTTGAATATTAATGACAGACCAACTTCTATAATTTGCGTTAGATTTAGAGTGATTTGCAAAAAGTCCATTTACTTGCAAACTATATGCAATTCTAAAAAGCAAAAATATTATGCGTTCTGAAAATAAATCAAACGTCCTCTCTCTCTCTCTCTCTCCCATGTTTTAAGTAATTTTCAATGCACACGATGTTGAATAGGTTTCGACTTAGCTCGTTATGTGGCTCTAGGCTCCAAAAAGTCAAAAACAGAACTGCACATTTTCAAGGAAGACGTTTCTTTCAATTAGGGGTGTCCACGGCAACTTGGGAACTGTCCCACCCTCCCAAATCGCTCGGGCCGACTCGAAAACCGGCCAACCCGACACCAGTGCCGGTCAGAGACAGGTCTTCGCCACCAAAAACCGACTTAGACGGGTCGGATGGCGGGTTCTCTTCTTCAAAACCCGATATACCCAATCCGACCGATAAAACCCATGAAAGAAGGTCGGAGTTCCTAGATCCGTTCAGATTCATTGATATTCCGGTGAAGGTTTGGTAGTTTTTGGTTAGATCCGGTGAAGATCTAGGTTTTCTTGTTTAGATTCAGCGGTGAGATGAAGATTTTGCTCAGATTTGCGCGTACTTTTGCTTCGATTTTTCTGAGCTTGATGTGGTGGTTCGTCCTTCGATTTTTGCTTAGATCTGGTGAATTTCGCTTAAATCTGAGCTTGATATTGTGGTTTTTTCTTTGATTTTTGCTTACATCCGGTGATTTTCGCTCAAATTTGAGCTTGATGTTGTGATTTTTCTTTGATTTTTGCTTAGATACGGTGATTCTAACTCAGACCGAAGCCGACCGACCCGACCATTGTTCACCGGAGACCGATCCAACTCGACCCGAGGTCGTCGACGATTGGCAGGGGGTCGCTCAGCCATCCACCTGATGTAAGCGAGTCCGGCATAAACCCAACCCGCACCGATCCGTGAATACCCCTACTTTCAATGCACGGAAGCCTTGTTAACTCGCACACTTGATCTTTCTCCAATCTTCTTATTGGCATTTTGCATAACCTAATTTTGAACTTTTGATCACGCCTCAATCCTCAGTTTTCTTAACTACTAATTTTGATAAATTCTTCCAAAAACAAATAAGAAACAAATTCAGGTATTAATAACTAATCATTACATACCATAGACAACTCATTATGGAGTTTCACAGACAATACTATTGACGTAAAGCTTTTATTTTGACGAATGATGCCACATCTGTGCTTATTTAAAGTGCTTATTTTAAGTAACGATTTTGACTTTAGTTATATATCGAACAATTGCAGCCAAATTCTCTCATTTGAGAAAGACACAACCCTACTTAGATCCGACGCATTCATACTTATTAGTTTGTTCAACTCTCTGGGCAAATGGCCAGATTCAAATGGCAACCGATGCCTTCCCAAGACTTCCACCATTCTCCCATGTTATGTAAATTAAAGCAGATTACCGAAGCAAGAAAAAATCATAATAACACAGTAAAAATAACCTCGTTTTACGTTATCCAAAAATATGAGAGGACTAAATCCCGAAAGACAAACTCCAAAAACAGGACATTCAACTAGAACCCTCTCTCATGTATGGTGCCAAAATCTAATAACCCCCTAGCTCTCTATAAATCCATTTCCAGGGAAATCCAGATCATGCTACAGCAGCAAATGTTGTGATAGCCCAGTCACTAGTTTTCACCATGCTTAGCCTTTGTGTGGGACTGAAGACCAACTTCAGAGCCGAAAGTCCTGTGCATATATAGAGAAGCATGTGAGAATAGAAAGCAACCTCAGTTATAGAATTGGAGAAAAGTGGTGTGAGTAAACATACCTGCTGCAGGTCTGGCAAGAGAATGCACCACCAGATTTTGGGGACTTCTGCTTAGATTGCTCACTAGTTGCAGGAGTCTTTGCAGCCTTCTTGGATGGATGTGGAGTTGCTGTATGACCACCCACCTTCTTACCATCTAAAGCATATAAACAAAAAATAGGAAATCATGTTGAAGGTGCAGAGTTCAGTAAGCTTTACTCAGAAAATTATTGATTCCAACCATGTCACAGGAAAATACATAGATCCAGAAAAAATATTGATTCCAATCATGTAACAACAAAAGGCATGACTTATCAGCGTGGACAAGAGATCAGACAATTGACATGGAATTAAACACACATGAAAAGAGAGTGGAACTGTTGCAAACACAGATATTTTCCATGTAATCTGTAGATTTTTTTGGAAACAAATAACACAAAACCAGATTAAGAAATGGATGGTCAACTTTGATTGTAGGGACAAAACATGATCATCAAACCCCTGGACCCTTAGTTTAAGGTGCCAATAGGTCAAAGGACTATTAGAACAACAAACATATAGAAAGCAAGCAACCACAAATTTGGACAACATAGAAACAAACTCACCAGTTTTTTGAGGAGTAGCTGCTTTTGCCTTTTTAGCAGGGACTGGAGTTTTAGTTGCAGATTCAGAAGGTCTCTTCTTGCTCGATTCAACCTTCAACAAAAAGAGGTGATATCAACAATTTGTAAAAACATCAGCAATGTCAAAAATATTCAAATAGATAGAAGAGAGAGTTAAGAGAATACAAGGATATATTTCTATACCTTCTTAGGTGTCTCTTCAGGCTCATCATCAGACTCATCATCATCCTCAGCAGAACCAAAAGACATGTCCTCATCCTCATCACCACTAATATCATCATCATCATCCTGTAACACATTAAAATTTAAAGCTGGTAAAATTATTTTCAATTAGCATATTAAAAACAGAAAATGTAAAGCCTACAGAGCAACATAAAGGTGCAATCAGCAATGCTGTCATTGCATGAAGTAGTCATTGCATTAAGGCAAGGACCCAAGACAGGCTAAGTAAGAATTCTTTATTCATTAAAATCTACAACACATTGATATCAATCTTGCATTAAATTCACTAACCAAAATTTTCCCCCTAAGCAGAATAAGTTGAAGAAATGTAGATAAAGGGCTTGTAGACAAAACAAAAATTGATCCATCAGAACACTCCCAAACAAAATTTTTAGTTCCATTTGAGAACAAGAATGCGGAGACACATTCCTTTGATGTTACTTTTTCTAGAAAGACGAATTATATTTGAGCCAAGGCATATTACCACAGAACCATAAACAGAAGATATTCATACATATAACAACAATGCAAAGTGATTCACCTAAGGGTCAATAGTGAGTATCTATGACATTCCTATTAGAAGAATTTCTGCAATAATATAACAGCAGTATACCTCATCACTAGATTCACTTGAATCATCATCCTCATCATCTTTGCTTGGTTCTGAAATCTTAACCTGCTTTTCAGAAGGTGCAGCAATACTTTTAACTGCTGCAACCTTTGGGGCAGCCTTACCTGAAAATTTTTTAGCAGTCAGAGGCAGCAAGGGCTTAATATAGAAAATAATATTCAGCTGACTGAAAATTAGATCACAGAAGCATCATCTACCATTCTCTGCAATGTTCAGTGGCACCTCCTCTTCGTCTTCTTCATCAAATGAACCCATATCAGAATCTGCACAAGTTTGAAATTGGTAAATATTTCACAATCACATTTTGAAAAGACATTAGAAATTTTAGAAAACATATTTTTATCACTCACCAGTAACAGGCTCAGTGGCAAAGACAAGGGACCAGAGAGTCAAGGAAACAACAGATAATTTAGAGAGAAACAGACCTTCCATATGCAACACGTGTTAGAATGATCCCAAAATATGGTGTCCTAATGATAATGATTTCATTAGGTAACCAGCTTTTTAGACTCAAAAATATGATCAGTTATTTACATAAACTAATATCGGGGAAACCAATTGATCAGTTATTTTCTAAAACTAATACAGTTATAGGGAAGATGCCCATCTATTTTAAGCTTTTCTGTCCACACGCATTGGCAGAAATGCACAACTTACAAGTTCAGTAAATACTTTAGGATGTTAGCATTGGGCTATCACATCAACCCCTAAAGACAAGCACCAAATTTCAAGAGAAAGTAACTATCAAAGACTCAATTTGCTGAAAAAATTGGGTAAATGTTAAGGATATTCTTCATACATGGCAGCAGCCTTGTAACCTGCAAAGTATACACTCCCATTTTTCCAGTTGTGAGAGAGCTCAAACTCCTTCTCAAAAACCAAATCAAACGATAGCTGAGGGAATTTCTCTTGGGAAAGTGTTCCCAACACAAGCTTCTGATCACCAAACTTCACAAAGATAGGTGTGGGTTCATTTCCCTTGTTCTTAGACTCACCCAGGGATGCCTGAATCAAAACGCATAATTTTAAACATTTCCAACACACATAAAACTAGACAGCAATATATCAATTAACCCTACAAAACAACAGTACAAACACAATAATTTTTACCTGTGAAAGATGAATGAGCTTCTCCTCTCCAGGTGATACTTTAAGAGGCTGCCCTGCCTTGACTTCAACACCTTGAGATTAACACAAAAAGAAAATATTCAACATCTGTATGCCAGTGGATATGATAAAACAGATACAGAGCACTAAAAGTTATCAACATTGTATAACTAGTGGATTTGCCACGACCATACATTACTAAGTTGCGGAAGGTAACAGGCATGTATGATGACTAAGTTGCAGAAGGTAACAGGCCATACCCATCATTATCAACAATAGTTAGTAAATCAACAGAGTGATTTCAAGCATTAACAAAAAATGTAATGCAAGTGACAAACATTACTCCACAAAATCATACAACAGGAAAAACTACTGAACCATAATAATTCCCCCATTTAAAACGACAACAGTAGGAAGTAGAGACAAAAAGGCTCACAGCTCCAATGTTATGCACAACAGAAAATAAGACATTATGGCCAAATCACAAAGGCAATCTAGAACCACAGGAGTTCCATTTTCATTTAGATTGTAAAGAACACACACAAACTAACACAAAAAGCATTCAAAGGGAAAAAGGCTTTAAAATATGGGATTAATTCTTTGGGATGTTATTTCCTCTCCTTTATCTCATTCTTTTCGAGAACCAAAAGAAAAAACACTAACTAATAATTCCCTGTGTTTTACTAAACTCAAAACACTTTGGAAAATCATTTTGAATTATACCAAGTTACATACTAAAAACTAAGTAGCTCCAAACAGAAAAAAACTAAAATCTGAGAAATATAAACCACGGCTTTTACAAGTCAGCAGAAAAACCAGAAAGTACTTTCCCAACACAAAAACAACAGAACAGCAAAAAATATAACCACGATTCTTACACATGCAGTAACAACAAGAGTCAGCAGAAAAAAAAAAAAAAAAAAAAACACTTTTCCAAAACCAAAACAATTTTTACAGAAACAAATTCCAGTTTCAACAACAGGGTAGGTAGAACAACGAGTAGCTTCAAGCTTCATAACAACACAGCCATGACAAAAAAAACACAAACAATCATATTCACAACAGGAAAACAAATATACAAATATTAAGGACGAACGAAAATGAAAGGAGAGAGACAGAAGTGTATGACTAAAGAATACAAACAGAAATACGAAACCCTAACCCTAATACAAGGACGACGATGATAGTGGAGACGAGAAGCTTACCCCAAAACTCCATGGAAGCGAGTGAAAGAGAGAGAGAAGGAGGCTAGGGTTTGGGGAGGGTTTTAGAGAGAGAGAGAGAGAGAGAGAGAGAGTTTAGAGTGAGTGAGCGATTAAGGAGGCAGAAATGAAAGGGTTTGAAGGGTTTTTTATAAGGGATTTGCCGCTCGCCGCTGGGTTTACTTTTTGAGACCTCACTCACTTTACTAGGGTTTTGAGAAACAATAATGCGAGGATGCGCGTTAGGAATAGATTTGGGCCTGGGCCTAGTCCTGGGCCATGCTTTTTGGACATATATTGTTCGACTTAGTACATCATAATACCTACTAGGCTAGGCTACTATTACTACATAAAATCATAAATGGCTTTGGATTGATTTTTGGGCTGGGCTTACTTGTTCGTAAGATTCCTGTTTTACAAACTTTTTTTTTTTTTTTTTGAATGAAAAAGTGGGTTCTTGGTGTGGGCTCATCGACTCCACTTCACGTGATGACAATGGATAATACCACGTGTACTACACGGGTCTTGCTTAGACAATTGCTCAAACCGCTTATTTTTAAATGCTAGAATAAGAACTCTTACCATCAAGACACACCCAATGTGGTTGCTAAATTGTTTTAGAAACTACTAGTTAGAAGTTGATACCATTTGGTTTATTATTTTAATCTTGATACCACTTGCTCTTTGTGTGGCATTTTTATAATATGCACTACCCATAATTCCATATTCTTCAGACCGCACAGTGGCTAGGAGCTTTTGTGAATCTCTCTTTTCTTTAATTCCTTTGGAGGAATGGAATGGCGTCATTCCAATTGTGTCTCTCATTATTCTTCTAAGTACCTGCTAATCCCTTGGGAATATTCTATTTCCAATAGTGGAGTGGTTTGGCACCTATGGCTTCACAGGAACCACTTCATCTTTCTAACAAGACAAATGGACTTCCCTCTCCTAATTGGGTCAATCTCAACACTAATGGTTCCTCTTTGGGTAACTTGAGTATTGCGGGTGGTGAAGGTTTGTTGAGAAATGAAGATGGTGATTGGATCAATAGATTCTCAACATCTCTAATAGCTTGTTTAGATGGAGGGGGAGTAGAAAGGAGTAGAGGGAAGGGAGAGAAAGTAAGTTAAATTACCTTGTTTGGATTTTTCTAAGGGAAGAGGGAGGGGGGGTGTGATTTGGAGGGGTTCTAATTACTTCTAACCCCTCATTTTTAATTTCCCAAATTGGAGAGATTTGGAGGGAGAGTAGAGTATAAAAATGCCTAACCAAATGAATTTCCAAATTTACCCTTACCATATTTACAAAATTACAAACTATAAAAAGACTAATTATTTCCCTCCCTTTTACTTAATTTTAAAAACATTCAAACAAAGTGGAGGATAACCATTACCCTTTACTCTCCTCCCTTCTACTCTCCTCTGCCTCCAAACTTCCAAACATAGCATAAGGAAAACATCATTTGCCATGATTGAACTCTAGGCACTCAAGGACGAGGTCACCCTAGTGCAAAAACTCGAATTCACATATGTTAGTGTTGAATTAGATGTTGAATTGATAGTTTACTTGTTAAAAAAAAAAAAAAAAAAAAAAAAAAAACTTGTTTATTCATATTACAATGGAGCCTACTCTCATTGATTGCATGACCATATTGAGGAGCAAACCACTGCAATGCTTTAGCAAAACTAGGTTGTCAACAAACTAATGACTTTGTTAATTTTGGAAGCCTATCGTCTAAGGTGGTGCCTCTATTAGCTTATGACAAAGTTAAGCTCACTTGTAATTGTATGATCTGCACTTTCTATTTTTTTTTAGCAACAAAAGTGAAAATGTAGATTTGTGCATGACATGGATTTTATTTTTTGAGTGTTTTTGGAAATTTGAAAGGAGAGAATAGTAGATGCTAAGGAGTGAAGGATAAAAAAGGGGACGGATATCATTATTACTTTCTCTTATTTGAATGTTTTAAAATTAAGTATGAAAAATGGGGAATAGATATTCATTCCCTTTATTCGGATGTTTTAAAAAATGGATAATTACAATAAACCCACCTAAAGTTAGGCCCGTTTTCACTTTGCCTACCCGTGGTTCAAAACTAAACACTTTGCCCACCTAAGGTGCCTTCTGTGAGGGATCTGTTACCCACTTCTCCCTTTGCCGTTAGAAAAACACATTTTTAGGAAAAAACAAACATAACAAAGATAAAAAAGTTATGATTTTTTTTATTGCTTGAGAACTTCGATGAGAACAAAACACAGGAATAGCACACGGATCAAAGGCTCAATGAAATCACTTTTAATCTATATTAATATCAACAATCTCATAACAACTCAAAATTGTGAACCAATTTTTACAAGAAGACCAACAATCTCAAAACAACGAGCAACGTTATTAACAAAAGAGAGTGAGATAGAGATAAGCAATCAACAACCAAAGAATGAGGTAATGAGAAATCCAGCCGTGGGTTTGGATTGTGGTAGATCAGCCATGGGTTTGCTGCTTGTGCCTCTCCTAATTCTCAGTCCTTTTTTGCACAACCAAACACCATCAAGCCAGGAAAGGAAAGGAACCTTCCAACTTCAAACCCACTCCCAATTCCAACTTCAAACCCACTCCCAATTCCAACTTCAAACCCACTCTAAATCCCAGCCGCAGTAGCAAAACACCTGAATCCGAATCCGACGACCATTGTCACAGTAGCAAAACATCTGAATAATCAACCTGACAAAACCAAATCTGACGACCCCACAACTCAGCAAATCCGACGGTCGGCTCTCCTTGCGGCTCCTCAACCCATATCATGATCGTGATCATGATCATCTTCAGCTTGCGAAGATGAAGAGCACAACCATTATCACAGTTGATTCCATGACGGAGTGGGACAGTCTAGCACCGAAGTTGTTTAGATCTCACCAAAGTTGTTTGGTAGCTCTGTGCACGTGTTGCTTATTTGCTTATGGGTTGAGTATGTGAGTGTTGTTTTGATAAAAAGGAGATTGCTTTTTAGGCAAAGAAACAGCTAAGAGTACAGATTCAAACCAATACATGTTTGAATAACCCATTGGACAAGAGAATAGCTTGATTTGTGTTTTGTTCTCATAGAAGTTCTCAAACAATTTAAAAAAAAAAATAAAAATAAAAAATAAAAAACCCTAACTTTTTTATCTTTGTTATGTTTGTTTTTCCCTAAAAATGTGTTTTTCTAACGGCAAAGGGAGAAGTGGGTAACAGATCCCTAACGGAAGGCACCTCAGGTGGGCAAAGTGTTAAGTTTTGAACCACGGGTAAGCAAAGTGAAAACGGGCCTAACCTCAGGTGGGTTTACTGTAATTATCCCTTTAAAAAATTAAGTGATAATAGGATAAGGGAGGTGAATGGTCATATAAATTGACAATTATGATACTTATTTGCTAATTTTACAAAACTTGAAATAAATTTAACAATTTAGATCTTTTAAATATTAGTGAACCCCCCTTTCTATAAAGGTCTAAACAAGGTTCAAGACCAATACCCAAACTTTTTTCCTATACTCTTCTCTCCTCTCCCCCTCTCCTCCCGCCCCCCATTGTGCCCTTTCATCCAAACAAGCTGTAAAAGTATTTTGATATGTTAAGGATTTTTTTTTTTTTTTCGCAAAAAAAAAAAATTCAATTTAGTGTCAATTTCATTTAGCTTAATTATGCAGTGAAAATGATTTATTCAAATATATTGTTTCACAAAATTCAGTGTCATTGGGATTTCAAGATAATATTTTTGTAATTTGAAATTGATAACGTTCACATTATAATGAATGCTCATTACCATTAGCTCAAAATACTAATGAATTTTTTTACTATTTATTAAAAAAAAAAACAACTATTTGATATATAAAATTATATAAGAATTTTTTTTTAATTTTACATAAACAAATTAATTTTAATAAGTGTGTTTCGGATTAATTATGGCTTATTGTAAATATAATTAAAATTGATATCATTTTCTATGATAATTATTATAATACCCTCACATACAAATTTTATTTTTTCAATTCTCTCACAAGTTTTTTTTTTTTTTTAAGGGAATTCTCTCACAAGTTTGATCATCACATTTGATGAATATGTGTTGTTATTTATTTATAAAAATCATTTGTTTACTAAACATCTTAATTTATTTAACTTTGTATAAACATACAAGATTCCCCCATCATACTCTTTATATACTTTAAAACATACAATACACAAACACACGAAGTAATTGTCTAATTAAGAGGGGGAAATAACAAATTTATAAAAGAACGTTTTTTCTCTCCAATTATTGTTTTATCCCAATTTAAAATGGTATTATGGGGGGCCCGTGAAAAATCATGCATGCTTAAAGTTTACTTTATCCCTCTCTCTTTTTTCTACCTTCACTTTTCCATTAGCGAAGTTTCCTTTTCCTCCAACCAAACATATCGGAAGAGATTCATTCCTATCCTTACTTAAAATTTGTAGGCATTTTACAAAAGCATCCTTGCAAACTTTGCAAAGATGGTTATTACGCTGAGAAATGATTTGATAGCGGAAGTTTAGTGAGTTATTATAATTACAACTTTTTTTTTTTTTTTTTTTGGTTGAACTATTATAATTACAACTTACATGAAGAGACCAAAACGCTAGATATTTTTCCCTATTGTCTACTGTAATTAAAAAAAAACAGGCCTTCACAATCAAAGACAAATTAAGGAGTGTGATTAACTTACAGATAGAGCAATTTGAGGCCTCATCATTAAATAAAAATCCATTACTGAGTTCTAGAAAATTACTACAGCAATGGAGAATGAGAACTAATGCAGTTAGGTTGATCGTTATGGTTCAAATGTTTAAATATTAAGTAAAAAAAAAAATTATCAAATTAATTCAGAAGATGCAATAGCCTTTATAATTTTGTGATATACATTGATCGCTATGGTTCAAATGTTTAAATATTAACTAAAAAAAAGTATCAAATTAATTCAGAAGATGCAAAAGTCTTATAATTTAGTAATATTTTGCATCTTCTTTGTTTAAAAAATAAAATAAAATAAAATCCATAAGGAGCATATTGGCCAGAGTAATTGAGGAATAAAAAAAAACTATATTGGCCAAAGTTTTAACTGTACAAGTTCCAAATCATTAAATTATTATGATGCAAGGAACAGCAATAAGAAAAGTTGGGACACCATGAAAATGCCCCAAAATCTAACACACACGACAACTATTTCTGACCTATGGTTTTTTCACACCAATAATTTGAACAAACAAATACTACAAGGCTTATAATCCACTAAAAAGGCAATCAATCACAGCAAGAAATCCATGAACTTGAGCCAAGCAAAGCCAGTCTTTGAATCTTTCTCAGCTTGCTTGGAACACGACGTCGTTACGCCACCGTCCAACGCAGTCCTTCTGTTACACAGAAAAAAGTTCCTCGATCCCAATGCCATCAGCTTCTCCTCTCTGTCCAAACCTGGCCCCACCACATAAAAATTTCATTAATTAATTAATTAATTAATAAAACACACCGCCAATCGTACTGCACACGTGTCACCAAAAAACACACGATCAACGGCTATTGTTACGAGATTCTTACTTTCTAAGCTGAACTGCGAGTAGTGGAGGTCGAACATGGCCGGATCGGTGGTCGGCAAGATTGGCCGGCGACACTCTTTAGCGTAAATCTTCACTGCGGTGGCAACGAGATCGCCGACCGTCAATTCCGGCGACATAACAACCTGTACTGGTCCGAGACTCCCTTGGATATTCACGTTCAGCAACAACTTCGTCAGTCTCGCTGCCGGTGGCCGTCCCTCCATCGGCGTTGATCCAACTACGTTCTTGTACGATAGCAGTTCCGGCGTCGTATTAGGCCGGCGAAGCTCTGCCGCCATAGTAAGCGGACTTTGTCCGTGAAACGACGACGCTCTATGCGCTAGTTTTCCCCTCCGGTTCTTCTCCTCCGGTACTCTACGGTGACTCTTCGAATTCGGCATATCAAGCAAAATAATATATTTACAATTATAAAATTTGAATTTCTTCTTCTTCTTCTTCTTCTTTTTTCTAACACCGGTTACCTCAAGCGCCGGTACCGGAAGAATCGGAGGCGAGGGAAGCCGAGAGCTGGAGAAGAGCTTCTGCTCTCAGGTTCCCAGTCACCAGAAGCTAACATAACCCGAGTGGTATAACTGTAAATAACAACGAAGACCAATGGCAAAAATTGACATCAAAAAATAAATTAGGAGGAGAGGTTTGATTCGAATGAGGAACCAAAGCCTCTCCCCTCTATGGATTTTATACGGTGACGAAGATAAGGGTGTCCCGTGTCTGAGAAGGTGCGCACGATTCTTCTTACAGACTCCACCGGCTATAGCCGGTTTTAGAGAGATAGATAGGTTTGATAAACTGTTAAGTCTTCAACTTTTATCAGTTTATGAGGACCGAATACAGGCTAGTGCCGGTTATCCCTATACATGTGTGGCTTGAGTTAATAGTACTGTGATCGGTGAGTGTAAAGAGACTTAGGCTGCGTTTGTTTTGGTGTAAAATCATTTCAGGAAATGATTTTTCGTAAATGCAGATGTTTGATCGCGTATGAAAAATAATTTTTTCAAAAAATATTTTCAGTTGACCGTGTAAAATGAGACTTTGACCCAGAAATGATTTTACATTTTTATTGTCACTTCAAATCATTTTCGGACTCACGCGCAAAGAGAGAGAGAGAGAGAGAGGAAGCAGAGAGAGCTCAGATCGCACCTTCGACTTCGTCAGTGAACCTTGAGCTCCAGTCCGACGATCGCACCAAATCGTTGTTCGCACCAGTCCAACTCCAACGCCACTCAATCTCGCCTCCGCCACGCGATCTTGCCTCTAGATCGAACCCAGTCGCCTCTCTCTCTTCCTTCTTCTCTCAATTTGACCAGATTTGATGATTTTTTTTTTTTCTGTGTTTTGTTTCTTTAGTGAGTGAATGTGGAATTGATTCATTTTCTACATGTTTACAGCTGAGGAAGTGTATGGAAAATTGGGAGGCTTGGCTATGTAAAGCATTTTTCGTAAAAATGTTTGAACGAACCAAACACCAAAATTTTTTTTTCGTAAAACGAATTCCAAGGCAGCCAAACAGCCTGAATACATTTTCCTTTCCCGAAAATAGCATTTCCGAAAAATATTTATTTTCTGAAAAATATTTTACATAAACCAAACATAGCCTTAGATCAAAAAAATTTGTGAATTTATTTTATATAATCACTTAAAAAAAGTCACGTATCATATTCTCTATTTTAACATTATATTATATTAAATTATTAATTTTTTTTTGTTTTTTAAATTTTTTTATTCGTATACAATAACCATTATCCACTTACCCACATAATATGTAAAAATAAAATAAAAAAAACTAAATGTAAAATGAACAATACCAATATAAATTTATATGATTATTATAACAATTTTGTAAATTTACACATTTATAAGTTTGATGTTTGATGCATAAAATTGAGTACTTTTTTTTTTTTAATCTTGTGCTGTTTGATGCAAATGGTGTTAGTTACTGCCAGTGGCGACGCCACGTTATGGTCAAGGTGTTCCCAGGAACACCCTAACCTGAAAAAAAAAATTATATATAATAATTAAATTTTTTTATTTGTTTACCCTTTAAAATAAATTAGGAACACCCTCAATAAAAATGAGGAAAACCTTCAAATTAAAAAAATAGATATATATATATATATATATATATTTGTTCTACTTTCAAGCCCAAAAAAAAATTTGAACTAAAATCTGAAAAAAAAAAAAAAAAAAAAAATGTAACAGAGCAAACGGCAAGCCCACGGATTCTCCAAAAAAAAAACCGGACGGCAAGCCTAACAATAGCAAACCCACGGATTCTCATAAAAAATAAATAAAAAAAAAACCCCAATGCAGAGCATTAAATCAGAAACCTCAAATCACTAAATCAAAAATCAAAGCAAACCCTAAGCTCCTAGAATCTCCTTCACAGTCCCACTAAGAGCCTTCGCCATAGACCTAGGCTTCATCACCTTAGCGATCTCGAAGACATCGTCGAGCGGGATGTTACCGTTGTGCTTGATGTTCTTCGTCTTCTTCCGGTCGCGCTCCGGCTCCTTCAACGCCTTGATGACCAGCGTGGCAGCAGAGGGCACCACGGACACATTGGCCTGATGGTTCTAGACCGTTAGCTTGACCGTTACACGAAGGCCCTTCCAGTCCTTGGCGGTTTCCTTGGCTATGTCTTCTCCGATCTTCTTCGAGGAGAGACCCAGTGGACCGATCGCCGCTCCGACCTCACCTCTGGTGACTCGGACGTACACGTCCACCACCTGTGAGGGATCGAGCTTTGGAGGCATCTTTTGGGTATCTGGTGATGGAGCTTAGGGTTTGAGGAGCTTGTATGAAATAGCTATGGGGGCGTGTGAAAGTGAGTCAGAGAAACTGTGAGGAGTGACCGAGTGAGGTATTTCATTTTTCTTACTTTTCTCTCTTTTTCTCTCTGACTCTCTCTCAGATTCTCACTTTCTCTCTCTTTTTATATGATGTCAATGAAATGACAATCCTCTCTCTTTGTTCTTTAAGACTAACTTTTATATGTGATTGGCTGAAACTTTTAACTTTATTAATATTATGCTTGGTTTTTTACTTTTTGAATTTGGCTTTATGTTATCCGTTAGTGTTAGTATGATATTAATTGTCCTTTAGCGTAATGTGTATTGTGATTTGTGATTGTGAAATTTTCTGATTGGCAGCTGGCTCTTGTGATTAGGGTATCAGACATGAGGCTTGTCTGTTGAGTGAGATATTTGAATTGGGGGAAGTAAATGCACATGAGATGTGTGCTAGTGCAACTATTAAATAATAATTGAATTAACTAATAATTAATCGGAAAAAGCAACTAATAAACAATAATTAATAATTTAATTAATCAATACATTATAAAAGACAAATAAATTAAATTATGTTGAGTTAAACAACAATTAATAATTTTATAATTAATAAAATAATAATATAACAAATTATAGTTTATAAAAGACAAATAAATTAATGAAACAACTAAACAACAACAATTAATAATTTTCTTAATATTCCAAATAAATTTATAATTTATTGTTTATTATTTTGCTGTCACGAAACAATTCTTACTGCTTTGTGTGCTAAATTGCACAGGTGGTGATGATTAGCTGACTGAAATGTACACGTGGAAGCGTGGTTACGTGTGGTCCCCCCCGGAATTTTCGGTGAGTGTTACGAATCGGTGAGACGTCACTGCATGGGTATGGGTACTACTATTACAGAATGCAGATTACTACTACTATGTATGGATGTAATATCCTTCTAAAGAGGCGGCTCTTGATTGAATTTAATAGGTCACGGGTTTTGCACGTGTTTTTTACTGAGCTTTCCGGTGGTGGGTCATTACTGATTTTTACGTTGCTTCCACTGGAATCAATGGATGATTCTTCTCTGCCTCAAAAGTTTTGGACAATTTGGTCATTTTCGAGGTTTAACAAGAACTTCCAAGAAGCAAGTTTATAACATCGTCAATATATCATATCAGTGAGACCCATTTTCATGACTTTTTGACTTATACGAATAATACGATGCGATCAATCAATCAAAAAATTTGGATACATCTAAACACGAATGGACAGAAAATGTCTAAAATTGAATTTGGTTTCAGATGTCCAGGACTGTAAATGAGTCAAGTCAAAATATTAAAAGTTTTTATTTTATTTTATTTTATTTATTTTTTAACTTTAATAATTTGAGCTCATTATCAAATAATATTAAATGTTTAAATTTGATTCATTTTCTTGCAAAACAAACTCAAGTTTATCCAAGAGTTAAGTAATTAACTCTTTTTATATATATATAATAAAATCATGATTAAAATGTTTTACCTTTTCATAATCCAATGAATCTTTACTACGAATAGGCTTGTTTATATTATCAATAAGTTACAAATAGTAATTTAATATCGTATAAACCTATTGACAAACTTCTATAATCAAAATTCCACTCTATATAATATATTTTTGTACAAGTTTTACCAAAAAAATAAAAATAAATTAGGGTTGTGTTAATAGACACCTCTAGGTGCCCATTAACAACTTTTAGACTTTTTTTGACAATTTTTTGTCTTTTTTGCAGTTTTATGTCTTCTTTTTTTTTAGCTTTATAAGTACTTTTATGTATTTTTCTTTTATTTATCTCATTTTTTATTACATAAGACCCAAATTAGGAAAACTTTAACAAGAACCACACAGTTCCTATTAACATTTCCCAATAATAAAATAATATCATAATAGTTAAATTATGTTCTCATATTCATGAACTTATTTACAAACACATTAATATGTTTAAATTTGACTTATTTAACAATCGAGTCTAAACTTAAACTTAAATTTGACTTATTTACTAAACAAATCAATATAAAAAAAACATTTTTTTTAGTTCCATTCGAACTATTCATAAACAGTTTTATTCATTTTAAAACCTGAATGTGGTCACTTATAATTATTCTATGCTATTACTAGTGGATGACGTGTCAAAACTCAAAAGTGTGCATGATTGAGGGGGAATCAGTGGGGGCATAGCGTTAGGCCGTGTAATGAGGAGTGAGGACCAGGTTTCCGCCTCTGCGAGAGAATTATTGACACAGTGAAGAGTGACGACTAAAAAAAAGTGAAAACATTGACAACATTGATCTTATTGTGATTAAAATAATTATTAATTTTTTTTACCTAAATTCTATCACATCCACTTGCGTACATTGCTTCGGGATGCTTTAATTTATTCATTTTACAAGTGGTGGCCACAGATATTTTCGCAACAGAATTGCATATTGCTTTCACAAGTCATAACACATTAAAGAAGTAGCATGACGGAATAGAATAGTATTTTTTATTTCTTTAATGGAAATAGAAAAGTAATATTTAATCATCATTAGTCAACTGATTTCCTTAACCCCTTTCCCCCTATTATACATGGCAGGCCCAACTTATGTACTATGTATTATTTTTTTGTGTAGAGAAGATTGTGCCATGTATTTGGTCTACGTATCTTGGGTTCATTTCTACAATTTCTCTCTCTCTCTCTCTCTCTCTCTCTCTCTCTCCCCCCCCCCCCCCCAAAAAAAAAAAAACCTCCAACTTATATCCTATGTAATTGGATTTTTGGACCATATAATCCCTAAAATTGAATTATTTTGAATATTTTTTATCTTTAAAATTTCAAATGAGTGCAATTGGTCATTAAGTTTAATAAATGAGCACTATTGATCTTGAGTTAACTTCTATTAGTAATTACTCATTAACTAAAATACTTTATTAGTCCGTGAAATTTAACTATTAAAATTTTAATATATATATATATATATATATATATATTAGGACCAGCAGTGAATTTGGGCCATTATTTTTTGCTGAATTCAATCAAAAGGTTACTGATAGTTGGTAATTATTCCTGATAATGGTTGGGGAAGGGGTTGGTTGCTATTTATGAATCGCTAGTGACGTGTTTTTCATTTGAATAGAATACATTAATATCTAATAATTGCTGATGGACAAAAAGGATGGCTCAACTCAGTAGTATCATCTAGTGCAGGTAGCATTTGCAATGGGTGACCAATAATCGTTAGGAAAGAAGACAGATTGAGATTCCTGGAGGAGGCGTGACTTGTAAAGTTGGTCTAGAGTCTAGACACGGAACCGGGCCAACATGTGAGCAAATGGGGCAATCCACACTGCCCCTTCTTTACGTTTGTTGTCATATGCAAATTATGGACACATGATTAGAACAGAATCACACAATAGTTTAATAGATATGCTTGGCCATGATCCCTTGAGAGTTGTGAGTCCCACCATTTGGTAATTGTTCTCTCGCACTCTTCATGGGGACATTCTTTATACACGTCTATACATCTATAATTTCATGAGCGATAATCATAAAATAAGTATTTACCAACCTTGAAAGAGGGATGTAATTTAAACATATTGTATTATTATTTTATTCTTTTAGAGTTTCAATATATTGTGTCCACTCCTGATAATAGCTTATTATTATCAGATATTAATTGATTTTTGGTGTAAGCAGAAACTGAACCCCAAATATTTTATTCAATCATAAATTTTTTTACCAATTGAGCTAATTAAAACCCACAACATATTGCATTATTGATATCAAAACTATGCCACAAATTTTGGGGTGCCTTTCGTTTGTGGTTAGAAATGTCTCTCTTGCTTTAAGTAATGGACTAGAATTCGGCATTTTTAGGCAACTTCACTCTATGGTTAGCCAAAATGTTGGAATTTGGTTTTTGTGTTTGATTTTTTATTCGTGCTGTTTCTTGATGGGCTCAACTAGTCAAGTGCCACGTAGAAGCAAATTCTCAATAATTGTAATATTATATTTGGGGGTTTATAAGTGGAAAGAACCCATTCGTAGGCTCTCTTTGTTTGCATTAAATTCTGAGGTGGGAGAAGAATATGAAATAACTTACTTGCACTTCTTTTTCTTCTTTTTTGTTTTGTTTTTTTTTTTTTGGATGAACAAAATAAAGGTAGGGAAGACCAATGTAGCAATTTTACATAAGCGTGATCATAGTAGCACCCTACCCACTGAGTTCAAAGCCCTGCTGGAATGTAGCAGTGGATACCCAACACTTACCTACTTTGTAACGTAGTCTCCGATCTTAGGTCAATGGTTCTTATACAAGGTCTTTATCGATATAATTTTAATTTTTTTTAAAATGTAACTACTCTAAGAACATTTACTTTTCTTAGATTATATACAAGATCAAAGATATATAATTTTTATTTTTATATTCAGTGAAATGTAAATTAAACGTTTTCTATCTATAAAATAATACATTATAGTTTTCTTATTTTTTTCATTAATTAAATAAGTGGCAACTCCAAATGTACAATCCTTGATCTAGGAATTCAAATATCATTAGTCAAATCGCATACTTTGAGAGGCACTTAACACAATTTCATCCATTCAAGTGGGCCTATTGAAAGCAAAATTAACTCGAGATTGCGGTCTTTAATATTATATAGATTTTTAATATATATATATATATATACACACACACACTAAGTCATTGTTTTATTAATCTAAAACTAAAAGATTAATTTAAATATAAGCAATTTAGAACTGTCATTATAATACCTAAAGAGTAAATTGAAAAAACAAATTAATGCAACAAAGGAAAATATAATCTATAAATTAAAGCCATAAATCAATTTAACACTTTATATCATGGTAGGAAAAAAATATTTGGGTGGGATCCCTAAGAGCATCTCCAACAGTGTATGTATCCGGGTATATTAGCTAAAATTTGGAGAATCTGTGCACTGTTCATGCTCCAACAGACTCGGTAAATCTGGATTTTTTTTTGGCTCATGAACAGTAGCCCATTAAGTCTGATGGGCTACTGTACATTAGCAATCGAATTTCTTGGATTAAAAAATTATACCAACTACTTATTCTCTCTCCTCAAGATTTCTTTTTTTTTCCTCTCATTCTCTCCGTTTCTCACATAATCCAAACACAAAACACAAAACAAAATCCAATTCTTAAATAAAGTTGAATTAGAACAAGCAAATATGGAAAAAAAAAAAAAAGAACAAGCCGATCTGACCCTATTTCTCACATAATCCAAACACATAACACAAACCAAATTCCAATTCTTATAAAATAAAGTTGAATCAGAACAAGCAAATATGAAAAAAAAAAATTTTAAAAAGAAAAAAGAAAAAAAGAATAAGCCGATCTGATTGACCCAGCCTGGTGATGGGGAGAAGGACGAGCGGCGGTGGGATGGCGAATGTGGTAGTGCATGGTGAACGCCGATCTCCGACGGCATGGTGAACCTCGATCTCCGACGGCAAAGAACGCCAATCTCCCAGTCTTTCTCCTCTGTCTTTGTCTCTGTCTCTGTCTCTTTTCTCTGATGTGATGAAGAGCAAATGATGTTTGTTCTTGAGAAGAAAAAGAAATAAAAGAAGGGGGATAGAGGACATGTGTGTGGAGGAGAATGAAATCAAAGAATAAAAAATTCTAATTGAGAAATTCTACCACAATATTTTCACAATAAATTTTAAGTAACAAATTATTATTAGTTAATATTGGCGAGAAAAAAAAATAATTACAGTGGTGAGTTCAAATTAGAACTAGTAACAACTTTCCACATAAATTTTGTTGTGAAAGTATTGCGAAAAATGTTGTAAATATAACACTTTTCATTAAAAAAATATAATTGTTGGGGATAGGAAGAATAAATTATGATAAAGAATAAATAAAAAATGAATGAAGAAATAATATTTAAATGAAATAGAGAACATGTTGAAAGTGTATTTGAAAAAATAGGTAGGTAAAAACTAAATGTCACTATTCATTTTTCAAACAGTACAAAAATTTGTTGAAACTGCTAGAAATGCTCTAACTAAGGCATTTGTGAGTTTGTGACTATATTGCTTTGTCAACGACCATGAAAAATAAGACATCCACTCAAGACGAGCTACATGAAATTTACTTTTAGAATTGAAATATTATTTAATTTGAGAGTTTCCGTTAACATGTGCTTTAGGATATTTGTTAAAGTTGAATTTTGTAATGTAATATACTAATTTTTTTTATAAAAAATTGAGCCACTTTCAATTTAAAAGATATTTATTTATTAGCATTTATTACTTTCCTGCGTAGCTAGAACATTTCGCCTAGTTTGAATTGGTTTTGGCATGCCATGGTCTTAGGATGCAGCCACTTCTGCGGTCCATGACCACGACTCCTAGACTAGAGTTAAAGTTGAACATGTGATTGTCATTCTCCATATGTATTTAGATGAGGATGAGACATTTGATAGACAAACAAATTCTGTGTCTCAATCAATCACATTCAATCAACACACTCATCTTCTCATAATGAAAATTAATCAACACACTATCAATTTGGTTAGTTGGATTTATACGTATCTCTTTCTCTCTTCCCTTTTTTTTTTTGGATATCAATCTCTCTCTCTCTCTCTCTCTGTTTTTAGTTTGAATACATTGCATTAGACTTGGTCCATAAAATTTGGATTGTTTGTGCAGAGTAAACTACTGGCCAGGTGAGACCTGGGAACTTGACCACAATCTGACCATATTATTATGATATTAACCCAGTTGGTTGCACTGGGAGTGAGATCAACATAAAGCTATAAAGTTTTTTTTTCTTTAAAAACAAAAAATATATATATATATATATCTTGAAAGAAGCTTGGAATATTGATATCCAGCATAGGAAATCAACTGGTTATACCACTAAAAAAACGTTTTTCTTTTTCTTTGCAAACCAACCACTACAAAATTGGTAAAAATGTCATTTTGGTCGCTATATTACTGACTGAAATTGATTATTAGTTGAAAATAACAAATTCGAAATTGACTACTACTAAAATATATGAGTCAAATTGACAATAAACTCAAAATGTAGTGACCAAAATAGAATGGAATTGTGCTACGAATACAACAAATTGTCATAACATTTTTATAATAGTTGAGATATTAGTCACTCATAAATCAAAAGAAAATTGGCAAATTACAGCTTGCCCACTTATGGTTTGACCGAAATTTAAGTTGTCTACCTGTGGTTTAAAATTTGACATTTTACTCACAAGTAATGCTATAGGCACAAACTATTCTACAAATATTTTACAAACTGCTGATGTGGCATACTCCACCTCAGCTTTTTAAAAACCAAAATACCACATCAGATATTAACAAAGAAAATTAATAAAAGAAAAAAGAAACCCATATTTGTTTTGCTTCTAAACCCTCTCTCTCTGCGCCTCCCTCTCTTCCAAAACCCAAGCCTCACACTTCGACTAATGCCTTCAAAGCACAAAAATTTAAAAATAAAATTGTCCCAAAAAATTTTGTCAGATGGGATTGCAACACTTTAAAAATAAAATTGTCACATTACAGAAAACAACAAACTTATTTGTTGAATATGAATGAATAATCACTAATACCACTTGCAATAATTTCACTATTGAATCTCTTTGAGTGACGATATTATATGCTTACCTACCAAATTGATTTGTAATCATATAATATATATAATTTCCTTGTTTCTATAGAATGAATACTTTTTGAATAGCAGAATGTTAGCCTGTTTGACTGCGAATGGGTTTAGGAAGAGAGGGAGGCGTCGTACGTTTAAGGCAGAGAGGGAGGCGCAAAGAGAGGGTTTAGAAGCAAAACAAATTTGGGTTTCTTTTTTCTTTTATTAATTTTATTTGTTAATATCTAATGTGGTATTTTAGTTTTTAAAAAGTTGAGGTGGAGCATGCCACATCAGCAGTTTGTAAAATGTTTGTAGAATAGTTTGTGCCTGTAGCATTACTCTTTTACTCACCTGTGATTTAAAATTTGACACTTTACCTACTTGAGGTTTGACCGAAATTTAAGTTGTCTACCTGTGATTTAAAATCCCATAATACAAGTGTTCTGTTGGATTATTTTTTTGTCTTATTTGATATTGTATTTTTATGTTTTTTGTGTTTTTGGAGGAAAGTGATATAAAAGTGAAACAAAATTATATATGTAGTCATGTTTTTAACAAAAGTGGGTTAGGTAAATCTAATTGAGCTAACCTCAGGTGGATAAAGTGTCAAATTTTAAACTTATAGACAACTTAAATTTCGGCCAATCATAGGTGAATAAGTTATAATTTACCTCCAAAAATTAATTTAAAAAATAAAATATTATACTAGAATTTACTGCAACTATTTTTTTGAGAAAAGGGATTTACCGCAACTAAAGACAAGAATTTTATAAAAATATCGGGACGTTTTATGGTTTTCACTTTTCACGTTCTTATTCCGTAAACTTTCTCTACAAAATAACGTGAAAGTTTTGTGGTTTCCACTTTTCACGTTCTTATTCCGTAAACTTTCTCTACAAAATAACGTGAAACTGTTTTATGTGATAAAATTTAGTCTACATATGTCTGACTGATATTTGTTAACCTTATCACTCAAGAGAGTCAATGGTTCATCCACATCAGCAACAGTCCAAGTCAGCATTCCGCGTCAAACTGTGAAAGTGGCTAGGAGCAGTTAAACCCCGTTAGTTTTCTCACTTTTTCATAAATAAAAATAATAATAATAATATAGCCAAAATACAAAAAGGCGGTATTAATTTTGTATTATTAATAGGATGGTAAATGAAGTAATTCAAAAATAGTTTGAACTTGGCTTAATAAAAAATTCTTTCATGTTTGTTTATTTATAAA
The DNA here is from genome assembly GCA_032727855.1 of Quercus ilex subsp. ballota. NCBI lineage: Eukaryota > Viridiplantae > Streptophyta > Magnoliopsida > Fagales > Fagaceae > Quercus > Quercus ilex. Next base: position 16,270,775 of record CM064908.1, on the reverse strand, counting down.
CAAGCTAAGTTTGAAATTTAATTTTATGATTGTTTAATAAACGAGCTAGTCTAAGCAAAATTAATTATACACGAGCATTCTTCTCGTGGATAATAGAACTCAATAAAAAATGAAAAAAAGTCGAGCTTAGACTCATTTATAAGCTTAGTAATAAGATTGATATGAGTTTCAAAAATAAATTCATATTTTACTAAGTCTTTAATCATAGAGTTTAGATTACTCGTCCAAATTAAATGGTTTGATAATGTTTTTGTGTAAAATTTGAATGTGCTAATTGAGTTACAAGGCTTTCAAATAGAATAACATAATGTGATTCTATCGACTTGTAGAAGTTTGAGATAACAATTTCTAAGATTTTAAGGGCCTGTTTGGATTGAGGGTGGAGGGAGGGGGAGTAGAGTATAGTTGGTTGAAAATAGGTTAATTTTGGGTCAATTCTTATCTACTCTACTCTACTCTACCCCCCTCCATCTACCTCAATCTAAACATACCATAAATATAAATTTTGAAATGATAAGATTAAATTTAAAATCACTCCTCAATCATAAGAAGAAAAACTAAAATTTGCTAAAAAAAGGTATTTCCATATTTACCAAGTTGAAATTTCAAACGTAAAAAGTGGAGGTGAGTGGTGAGTGTTTGATACTGGATAAAAGTGGACCCATATGATATTGATCATAAATGTGATATTGTCATTTTTGAAGTGTTCAATATCATCTTCCCTTTACATAAAGATATTTGATCAAGGGGTTGGTAGCTACTTGACAAATTATCAGTAATGGTTTTTGTATTTCTGATATTATTTTAGATTTTGATAATTGTATGCTTTCGATCAAATGTAAAAAAGCAAACCCATTGAAGCATCTTTTGTTAGCTAACTCCCAAAAAAAAAAGGCTAAGCCCCACAAGGCCACAACTTGGGGGAGTCACCTACCAAGAGAAGACAGATAGAAAATGAATTTGCGTTTGAATCATATGACTGGTGAAGGTGGGTCTAGACTCTGGTAAAAGCAAAACATGTGGCTGAAAGAGGCAAGTCACAGTCTCTCTTCTCCCTTATTGAAATCAGTTTGGACTCTTTTTTGATGAAAAATACCATTTTGGACTCAACATAGTTCCTCCTACTGTTTAATATTGTCTTTACATGTCAATAATTGTTGTAATGTTTAGCAAGTGGGCAAGAATAGTTATGGATGTGGTTAGGACTTAGGCATGACCTCCCTGGCTGGTGGCTCCCTCTATTGTATTTGTATGGCTGCCCTCAATCATTGTAGGGCTGCTTAATTAGGTCTCTCTCCTAGACACCCATATATGCACCCAATCTCTTGCATTTATAAATACAAATTTGCTGTCTTACTTTTTGTTTTTCGTTTTATGTTCCATTAATCACAACTTGTTATGTGTTCATTTGACTCTCCTTATAAAATAACCAAAATTACAAATAAATAAATAAACGAAAACACAAGTCATACCATGACTAGCGGCATATTACAATTGGTCGAGCATAAGGTATAATATGAAAAGTGTGATAGGATTTGTATTATGCCTGAACAACTGGAAATCTCCAACTATCGGTGTGCACACATTAATGCTTAGCCACAATTTAGGAATATGATTTCATTGGTATACGCATGCGTAAGATAGGCTCACCTATTTTTAGGCTTTGGTTTGGGACGCCATGCTGCCGTGTCATAGACTGACTTAACTAAATTAGTTTCGATTTGAGTGAGTTTACTTCACCTGAAAAGAGAATGTTTTTCTACAAAAGAAAATAAATTAAACTAAAAAGAAGCTGATAAAAACAAACACATCCAAACCTAAAAGCAGCAAGCTTAGCAATTTCAAATATATTTTAGTATAGTTTTGGTAAAAAAAACAAAATAAATTGTTCCTAGACGGAAAATTTCATCACGGCATCCTTGAAATGTAAAGGAGAGGCAAAAGTGGAAAGCCCACCTACACTTGACTTTTTTTTTTTTTTTTTAATTTCTATTTTTAAAAGTTAAAAGTGGTCTTGACTTGCTGCTGTTGGATGGTCAATATCTGTGATTAGTTTTGATGCATGAATTAAGATATACGTCGGTGGTTATAACTTATAAAATAGGTAAAGAGACCATAACGATTGTGATTTTAGCCTAAAAAAGCCAAATAAACTATGCAATATTTTGAAAATGAAGTGTTTAATATGGTTTGAACATCTTGTTTTGAAGTGTACATAATGTTTGCTTATGCAAAAACAGAAGAGAAGTCATTAGCTTCCCTTAAAGGAAGAAGAAGGAGAAAGATAAGTCATAGGCTTAATATTATACGCTGTATCTTTCACAAATAAAAGGATAAGTCATAGCTAGGCTAAATATTCTACGCTGCATCCTTCCAAAAACAAAGGACAAGTTACAGGCTTAAAAGGATATAATTTGCTAATTGATCATGAGCTAAGAGAGAAAATCATTATTTGATAAGTGTGGTTTAGTTGGTTTTATATTCAATTTATTGTCTTGTTTGAATTTTTTTTTTTTTGTCCGTAGTTACAATAGAGTGGGAACCTAGATAATGAAATGAGTAAATGATTAATATAATATAATCAAGTCGAAATTCATTGAATTAAACTTTTGCATAAATAGTATTTGTATATGTTATATTTACTATTCGATTGGACGGAGACACCTTTCGTGCAAACAATGAGCAATGAGCTGCAATGCAAGATCTCTTGTTTGGCTTATTAGGTAGAGTGTGTAAAGGAATCTCAATCTTTAAAGACTTTAAAAAAAAAAAAAAAATTGTATTTGTTTGGCAACCACTTATTCTTTAAGTTATTCTGCTTATTTGTTTATTTACTTCTTTTTAAAAAATATTTTTTTAAGCACAACTATACTTTAATTAGCTTTCAACAAATAAACAAATTAGTTTTCAACAAAAATTACATTCAAAAGCACCCTCACGCTTCTAAAACTAATTCAAATGGAGACAAAAAGGGCCACGGCCCCTTGGGATTTTTTAAAAGAAAAAAAATGAAATAATATAAATAAATATATTAAATTTAAAAGTGTTGATCTCAAATTTTGTTACTTCCTCCCATAGATTTAGAATTAATTAATTACTAGTCGCTAACTCATGCTATGCACAGGAACCTACCTATTTGTGAAGTAGACTAAAATAATTTTATAAAATCTTAAATTGATTAAGAAACTACACTATTACATGATTTGCTCTTGTATGACTTTAATTTGTGTTACAATTTGATGAAAAAGTCATTGTTTGAACGTGCAATAGCTTATATAAAATAACACTGACTAAAGAAATGTGTTGTTCGGTTTAAAGCATAAAGAAATATCCTAAATTTTATGGTGTTCTTCTTTGTTATTATGTTAACGAAATGATTTGTCTCTGTAAATTTTTAATATTATATAACATTAACTTTTATTTTAATGTTTGCATGGATTTTGTTATTTTCAAGGATGAATTTTCAAATATTAAAACTTTTGAAAAACCAAAAAATATTAAAGAATCAGATGATTCACTACTTAGAAATTATTGAAATAAAACAAAATATATATGACTAAACAATAGAGAAATATAAGAGAGAGTTTGGTTACATTCAAAAGAATAATCCATCGCTATAACTATTGAAAGAAATCAAAGATTTAGAGCCTACAAATTATAGATAAAATATATATGTGTGTGTGTGTGTGTGTGTGTGTGTGTGACTACACAACAAAGAAAATATAAGAGAAAGATGTGTTCCCATCAAAAGAATAATTTAGATGTTAAAACTTTTGAAAGGCCAGGAAATATTAAAGAATCATAAGATTTACTTCCTATAAATTTTTGAAACAAAAAAAAATGTATATGATTACACAATAAAGAAATATAAAAAGAATAATTAATTGCCTTCAAAAGAATAATACATGGTATAGTCATTGAAATCTGCTAAACATGTTCAAATATTGCAAAAACTACCACAAATTCAGATGTTAAAACTTTCAAAATGCCAAAAAAGATATATAATTAAAGAATAAGTAATTGAAACAATTCAAAAAATATATGACTATTTAAAAGAGAAATATAAGACAAAGAAAAAAGTACATGAACTTGTAAAGCAATAAGTTTTAAATTTTAGCGGGTCTAAACTTTAAACGATGAAAAAAATCATATACAATCACAAGCGTAGGGTTTGGTAGTTCATGTATGAAAATCACTTTTTAAAAAATACATGAAAAACCATAAAATAAATTTAAAAAAAAAAAAAGTAGAGGAGAATAAAATAACAGAAGAAGAGCTAATACCTCTACTTGGCTTTAAAAAAAATATTGGGGTTTGCACTGTTTTTATAGTGTTCATGATTAACCTCGCAAATTTAGAGATAAATTATCAACGTTTGAGTTTGAGTTTAACTTTGATTTGTTAGAGAGATAGAGTTTCACTAATTATTAAGTTTGGACTTTGGCTGTTGATTATTTTGTTTAAAAAATAATAATTTTGTTTTAAAAAAATGATAATGGTGTGACAAGTTCTGGAGAGGTCAACAAAAAGTCAAACGCTTCGGTTTATATATATATATATTATTTTTGAATTTCATTGATTCTAATATCAATGAACAATATTTTTTATGTGACTGTGAGTCTATGATAGCAAACTGCTTTGATATCTATATCTATATCTATATATATATATATATATATAAAACTTAGAGAAAATTCAATTAGAATTTGAAATTATAATACAATTTTGTGACATGTGTCTAAATTTATGTGGGGACCACACCATAATTATCTATTTAAATTTTTTAATCTTTGTGTCAAGTGAATTAATGAGTGCAAAATGTTAAGAATCTAATATTAATGAACTAAAAAAAAAAAAAAACAACAACAATCACATATACTTAATAAAAATTACCACATAACAAAAATCACCACATATTCTATCTTATTAAAAATCAGGAAAAAAAAATGATCATAAATAGTATTAAATTTAGGTAAGAATTTTAATATGTGATTAATTATGTTTACTTAAAAAATAATAATTTGACTAATTATTTATATTTTTATGATAAAAATTATGTTTAATTTTAAAAGAATCTATATGTATGCATGTGTTACGTGCTATTTTTTTTTTTTTTTAAATTGACTAATTATTTATATTTTTATAATAAAAATTGTGTTTAATTTTAAATACATTCATGCGTTTGCATGAGTTATATCACTATATGCCAGTTTATTTAGTTTAAAAGTTTAAGAATATTTCTTATTCTTGAATGGTAATTTTATTCTCCATACTTTGGCACCCTAAAGATAAAATCTTAGTTCTTCGGCACTCACACTAAAATCTCACAGCTTTTTCACAAGAAGTTGATGTGCCAGCGGATCATAAGTCAAAATAAAAAAAATTACACTTGTGCACTTCAATTCAAAACAAAGTTGTAAAAATATTGTGAAATTTTATTGTGCCCATATATTTTCTCTAAAATCTTGGTCCTGACCGGCTAACCCTACACATAGGATTACCTATTAATTCACGTCTTTCGTCCAAAAGTAATTCTATCCCAATCTTGGTTGTCTCCCACTCATGAGATTGTGGGAACCACTAGATAGTCTAGACCAACCCTTTTGGGTTGGAGTTGCATTTTTGGGTGGCTTGTCTTATTGCCTAAGAACCTTGATCTAAATTTTCATGCAATAACACTAGTTAATTTCCCTCTCTCTCCTTCCCGTTTATTTGAGTCTTCTATTGTATGTAATAAGTAATTATTTAGTATTCTTATTCTTAGGGTACAGTGACATAATACTTTCTCACCTTACATAATAATAAGTCTTACTAATTTAATTTATTATGATCTACCATTTATATTAGAAAAGAGAATATCATGTCACTATACTCCAAGAGAGTAATTAATAATTTTTGAACTTTGTTGAGAATTTGAGGCAAGTAGAATTTTTATACGAGTAAAATAACAAATTATAATAAAAAATATTTTTTAATGAATACTACCATGTAGAGTGTACAATGTAGGCAAAATGTGTTTACATAATTTTCCTTCATATTTGTCAACATCTAGGTATGTAATTATGAAACCAAAATTGAAAAATGAAAGGGAAAAAAGAACCGTAAGTACAGTTGATTTATACAGAAGATAGAATAAGTTGGCAATGTAATGGAGGGAGAACAAATTATGGAACCAAACGACTCACCTAAGTCACTAAAAAAATAAGGAATCATAACTATACATTTTTGTTCCTGTTCATTTTCTCCAAGTACTTTATTAATAATCAAAACTCCAAAAAATTTATCAAGGCACAGACAGCTTCTCAGCCTTTGAATTGTACAAACGAACAAATGAACCACAACGTTTTCATTTTCGGATTCTTAACTCATCTAAGACCAAGTACACAAAAAACTGGCCGAAATGCGGCCATGAGCTAATTTACCTACTTTTAATACCATTACTTCATACTTTATACAGAATTTCAAGTAGGAAGAGGCAGAGGTTCACCACACATTGTTTCTCTATATGGTTCGAAATACTGCAATGTTGTGTGCAAAGACAATAAGCTTTCAAAATCGCTCTCCGGTGCTTTATGCAGCCAACCATAGCTCCATGTACACGGCTCCATTAGGCTTCTTTTGGATTTCACAGAAGCAGATGAACGTGACAGAATTTGAGATAATGAACGCAACTGAGATAACCTTCCATTTGAGTGGCTTAGTGCTTGGTCTTTCCCATGTTTTTGCCCTATGGCTCTCAAGCGCCCTCTTGAGCTTAACGCTAGTGGAAAACTGACTGAGTCAACCGTTTCCAGGAGGCTAGGAGGGCACTCAACACATGAAGAAGGAATTGTTTTTAACGTTGATCTACACTTTTTCCAGGATAAGAACGATTGTTGTAGCATCGATGGGATCTGCAAAGCCGACAGAAATATTTAGTTTTCCCCCAACACAGAACTAAATACGAAAATCAACTAAAACATTAGAATCCCTCTAATTAAAAACAATCTATTTATTAACTCAATAGAACTGAATAGAGTGATTATCAAATTAAAAATGCCATTGTTACTCAAAAGATTTGAAATTCTAATTAAGAGTTCATGAACTTAAACTTGCAAGAATAACTTAATTGGATTAACCCAATGCATCATAAAGAAAATGATCTAAAAATTAACTATCCATCTTTTTTCTAGAGTCTTGAGTAGTTATAGACAACTATAATATAGAAAATAATCCATGAGAAATTAGAACTCACCCCTGAAACAAGGCTACTGGAAGCAAATGACAATGAAGATGATGAAAATGGAGATTTGCCTGGTTTGTTTCCTTTCTGGTCATTTTTTGTTGGGTCCTGATCAGCAGTAACAGACCCAAAACTTGAAGGTGCAACATCATCACCATCTTCCTCTTCTTCTTCTTCTTCTTCCTCATCATCCTCCTCTTCCTTCTTTTCTTCCTCTTCTACTGCAGATGTCTCAAATTGGTTGGGCAATGCAGAAGTATCTTCTTCCTCCTGCAAACCCATTTCCACCTTCTTTTCCTCTTCTTTCTCTCTTATCTTCAACTCCTCATCCATGTCCTCAAGGGCCTCTTCCAGACACAATTCAGCCTCTACCAGTTCAAGTTCTTTTTCAATCAGCTTCATCTTCATCTCACTAGCCTTCTTCTTCTCTTCAGTCCATTTCTCCAGTTTATCAAACAATGGCTTGCATGCATTTTCCACCGCCAGCACAAGACGCATCCATATGTTTTCTTTCTTCACAGCCACCTCTCTTCCAAAAAACTCATCATAGCCCAAGGGTAGGAATTGGGCCTTCTCCGGGTCAACATCTTCCCCATCTTTCAGTGGTGGCTGCCAAAATAATCGAATACCATATTTCTCATCCTCAATATAATTGATTATCCTTCCGGTTGGAGTGTGTAGTATGACAGGATCTTCAGTATATATAAGCTTTGATGGATCTTCAGGATCAGGCTCAGGTTCTTTATTGATGAGAACAAATTCTGGATCCTCCTCTGATCAAACAAATCTAACATTAATCAAGATAAATCATGCAATTTCCATTTAAAAAGGGGAAAGAAGAAAGAAATAAATATTGCTGAAACATTAGACAAAAGCAGCAGCTAAGCCATCACAGAAGAACCAGGAAAGTGGACCAAACGAGATAAGTACCAAAAGATGGAAGAAAGAGAATAGTGAGTTCACAACCAATATGGGTTTTATGAGATTAAAAAATTAAAAAAGCACCAAATATCTTTCTTTATCTTAACTTTGTCAAGAAGCCACTGTCCACATGGTAGCCTCACACACTCTACAGGTTGGATATCTAGGGTTCAGCCTACGAGAGAAGTTACAATATCTTCTCTTCAATTCTCCCTCTCTTGGAGAGAAAAGACAAAAGAAACGAGGTACTCTGAAGTAAGGCAAAAAAAAAAAAGTGTCTAGAATCTTCTCTCCTACCTTACCAGACATTGCCAGTTTTTTACCTTTACCATACCATGGAGAACTTTTTTTATTTTTTGTATTTTGTTAAATTACAGATTGTCCCAAAAACTTAAGCTATTAGAATATGATAAATTTAATAATTTAACCACACAATTCCAACACTTCCCCTCACGTTTGGGCCGAAACTCCTCTTAATAGGTAAAAATCAATTCGTGAGATTTTAAATGTGAAGTAAAGTGGAGGAGACAAGGTTCAAACTCAGAACCTCTTGCTCTAATACCATATTAAATTATCGATTATATCAAAAGCTTAAGCTCTTAGGATATGGTAAATTTAATCATTTAACTGCACAATTCTAACATATTCTAATTTTCCATCTAGTCAAGATGAGGATCAAGCATCCTTCCGATCATTTTATGGTAAGTGGTCTATAGCCTATAGGTGCAGAATTCCTTTAAAGAAAGCATATTATAAGGTGGTGCTAGTGACTTGAAAGGTTTCCTTTTTCTTTTTCTTTCTTTCTTTCTTTTTTTTTTTTCACTTAAACAGCAACGGGAAAAGTTTCAGTTGTCAAATAATCTCCAAAATAGAACATTGGGATTATTTATTGGATTTGTATGTGCAAGAAAGAATAGAGGGAGGGAGTCAATTGAGCACCTCTTACTTCATGTTTAATGACAAGAGATGTTTGGTTATTTGTGTTTTCATTACTTGGTGTATCCTGACTTATGCCAAATACTGATTCAGTTGCTTGATTGTTAGTAAGGAAGATTTCACTGCCACTGGAGTTCGAAAATCTGGAAGGTTGTTTCTTTGTGTATTGCGAAAATTTTGAAGATGCCAAACTTCTTCAGCACATTATTAATTTTTTTTTTTTTTTTTTTTTTTTGAGATCTTTTGTATTACTAGATGATTGCCTAACGCAGCATCCCTTTTCTATTTTTTCTTTGGGGAGGGGGGGCTTCCAAAGGTGTATCCTCATATTTTTCTTGTGCTTTACATTTTCCGATTCAAATAGAAATCGTATAATATTCTTACATGTTATAATTGAGAGTTTACCCTTGACAGTGAAATATCGATAGCCTGTTGAAGCCTGTGAATTGCATGAAAGTAAGATGCTCCAAATTCAGGAGTCCAAGAGTTACTCATATATCATGTTGACACATGCATAATAGTTTCTTTATGTTCAGGGGAACCACATCACAATTTTATTCTAATAAATAGATATCTGTGTTATGGTCTAAGTGTTGGGAAAAAAAAAACAAAAACAAAACAAAACAAAACCAAAAACATAGATGAGATTTAGACCCATCATATCTCTATCTAAAGAAAACTTTGATACCTTTGGACCACCAGTATTCAAGCTCAGAAGGCATGGGTAGTCTTAGTGGCGCTTTATAGAAGGAGTTTAACCACATTTCCCTTTCCTGATCCACCTCTTGTACATACGTTTTCCAAAAATCAGGGACCTGCCACCAATATATATTCATTTATCATTTCCTTTCATGATCAAAAAATTAGTTATATAAAGAATTTGACTTACCTCATAGAACTGGTTAATGAAGCCTGGTGCCATCCACACATCTTCTTCCTCATAGAAATAGGGATGTTGAGGATCACTGTATGGACCTCTCTGTTCCCTAACCACTGTGCAGGCAGCAGAACAAAATGTAAGTCACAAACAAAAGAGAGATGATACAACAAGAAATTGCCAGATTAGATTCCATAAAGCAGAAAATAATAATTATAATTCTGAAACATGTGATTATATGTTTAACATAAACTTAATCCCGCATAGAGTGCAAGAGCCAGAAACAGATGGAGCCAGCCAGGCCTGTAGCAGGACTGAATTTCAACAGAATATACCACGTTCAGACCTATGATCAGTGCGATGTCCAAGTGGTCAATTAGTATGTCTCAGGAGAAGAATTACTTTGTCTCCAAACTTGGGATAAGTGAGTCTTTATAGGATTGATTAATATCCAATCTTACATGACAAGTGAGTCTATAGGAATGCTTAACAAAAAATCTTACACGTGACTTGGTCCATGACATATATGCACCCAAGTATATGACTAAGACAACGCTAATCTACACACACACACACACACTCACAAGTAAGACAACATTTTAGAAAATATGGAGATAATAAACCAAGTAATATTTTTCCTGTTCCAAATTTCATAATTAATTTCTTAACCATCCAATTTCAACAAACAAATTGATGGTTACAGCATTAAACATGCCAGTTTATAGACAATAATGTACTTTTCAGTATAAAGAGTGTTAAAAAGACATACTTCCATCAGGCTTGTTAATAAACATCCGAGCCTTAGCAGCAGCTACTTCTGCTATACCCATATGCAACTGCAAAGTACATAATGTAAGAGAAATATCTTCTGTACCAGCTGGGTAGTTATTTTTTAATAATTAAAATACATCTAACAATGTCAAATTATATGATACCGCACAAATATCTTCATCACAACCAGTAGAATCCTGCAATAGCTCCCCAAAGTAGAACCTACCCTGCATGCATTCAAAACACGTCTGCTAAATTCACTTACTACACAGAAATTTCAGTTTGTACATATTAAGGAGAATTAGAACATATAACACATGCAGAAATTTTACAAAATTTAAGCACTAGGAATTGACCCTTCAGTTGATAAGATGTCTTGCATTTTTGTCACCTCTTTACTTTCAATATGTTCAACACAATTCATTTTGCATCCTCATTGGATTAAAGTTGAACCCTCTGAGTTTATAAATTTCGTAAACAAAAGAAGTGAAATTAAGTAAGCTGAACCCTACGTAGATGATACGCTCATTGACTTCATAAACACCACATCCATGCATTCTGCCATGCTTCCACTGACCAGCATAGCGATATCTACCCTTCTCCCTGCAATAGGAAGACAATCATTAATAAACCCATAACATGCCTTCAGCTAAAAAGTAACACTTGTGTGGCTTCCATGTCAATGAAGTGCTAAATGTATAACAGGAAAACACCGAATATCATACTAATCAATGACCATATCTTTAGACAAGAGAAATGTCGACCTAAGGTTCAATCAAATTCGCACCTACACTCTAAATAATCAATTTTCTTGATCTAGACTCTATCATGCACCTAAGGTTTGGATCCTACATGTTACAAATCACCACCTTTATAAGTCATCATCAAATTGAAGTATATGCTTAAACATAAACAGAACCATTTTTGCACATCAAAGATGTCTTTAAAATTCAGAAGAACCACTTTGTTTTATTTGATAATGAATGATCAAGCTAAAATATGAAGGTAGAAAGTAGAAACAAACTTCCTATTGTTAAACTAACAAACCTTTTCAACATGTCTTCCAAATATCAATTAGGAGTTTAGTCTTTGAATGACAACTTCTTTGGAACTTTGCATTTCCTTTACTTCTAATGTTTCCTTCTCATCAAATGTGTCCTTTTTTTTCAAGCACTAAGCCCATTTGATGCATATATGTCAAGTTACTATGATAATTAGCTGGTCAATTCTTAACATTGAGCATAAGGAAAGGGTCTCACTAATAGCACCAAATCGCGCACACACACAAAGAGTCAGAAACATAAACGCGGTAGCTCTCAACTTAAGCAAAAGTCAATAGTCAAAATATCAGGATAGAAATGATTAATGAGTGAGAACATCCAAACAAAGTACATTACATTGGACAAAAACTAAAATATAGAGAAAGGATAGGATTACAAAAGTTAATATTAAAAAAGAAACAGACAGCTCAACAGTAAAACTTACGGCTTCCTCCCAAATTGTCTAATCCACTCATCATTTTCAAAAAATGGTACTTCCCACTTCCCATCAGCAAGACTTATGCTGTCTTCAATATCCATCTCCAGCCATTCTCTGTCCTCTGGAGTCATATAATCCCTATTTATTATTTTCCCTTCAGCACGCATCTTTGCTTCAAGCCTAGAAAGATGCAAAATGAGTAACTTGATATAATTATTTTTATAGAACAATTATTCAGCTTCTAAACACTGAGACATGTATAGGAGTCATAAACATACTTGGAACCTGGCACAGGTTCTGCATCGGGAATGTCAACTTCAACAACCCCGTGACCTTCCATGTTGTTTTGAAGCCATTCACCTTCATACCTATCAAAAGAAAATGTATCTATGAAATTTATATAACATAAAATCAGAGTCAAAAGTAAATTGTGAGCTGACAAAATAATACTCACACCCAATGGAGAGGGGGAAAAGGTAATATTCTTATTGAATCACAAGTTTAAACCATAGTTTTAAGTAGCCAAGAAGAACGTTGTATAGCCTAATCAGTATAAGTATTACACAGTCAGGTCTCAGGATAAAAAGCCCTTGAATGTAGCAAATTTTCGGCATATACATTAATTCGTGAGTGGTTGATAACAATTCATTAGTTCCCCCCCCCCCCCCCCCCAACACAAAACCAAAAAAAAGAAAAAAAGAACAGCAATTACAGAATATGATACAGCTATGTTTTTGTGTCTTCCAACAACTGGATAAATTTGAGCAAACAGTTTCAAATTCAAAAATGTTATCTTGTAATATTGTTTTTATTTGCATTGCTAAATAAAAAAGAAAGACTGTTGATATATAGTAAAACCATGCCTCCAGAAATTTGATGCAAAAATAAGTGATGCATATGGTGCTTTGAATTTCTTCAAGTCCAGTTCTCCCATTAAATGAAACATATGTACTCTCAGGTTCATTGGGAAATTTAATATGGACATGTCAAGTAGCCATGTAGAACACTCGACGTTGAACTCTTTAATGGCATAATAAATCTTATGAGAATCACATTGAGTGCTAATTAATTCTACTACATACAACATTTCTTTCATTTATTATTCCTCATTCTTCTCAAGCTTCATCACATAATTTGATAACCTTTATTTAGGTAGATTGTTGCACTGTATTGTCTACTCAATGTCATATCAAATACAGAACCAATATAGACACTTGATAAAAAGCATGTTTCAATGTTCAAACTGCTGTTATGAAAAGGGTAAAACTTAAATGCAGTTTCTTAGGTACCATACCTTAGGGTTCCCAATTAAATGCAAGCAACATTTACAGAGTTATCGTTTTCCATCGACAACAAATTCAACCATGTGGTTCATTGATCAATGCAATTGAATTTAATCAGCGAACCTAACTTACAGCACTTAAGAAACTGTACCTAAGTTTTTCCCTAATGATGTAGCAATGAATATGATTGGTGGGCTTCAACTGCCTAATAAATGAATGTCTGAATTGTTTTGGGTGATTAGGGACACATCAGTTTGTAAGTTCAATGTAGTAAAATTTGTACTATCACTAGCATAACTCTAATTAAAAAAGGAAGAAACAAACCTGACAAGCCCTTGCTCAGCAACATATACACCTTTTCCATGAGCCAAATCATCCCAAACTGTGCCTTCATACCTTCAAAAAAAAAAAACAAATAGAATTACCACAAACCATAAAAACCAAACAAGCACCCAAAACAAACAAACAATTTATAAGACATGTAATCAAAAACATACGAGCTGCCATCAGCAAAAATATAGCTAACCCAAGTGAGAAACTCCTCAATCCTATCCAATTCCTCAATCACAGCCTTTGGGTTAGAAATATCATGATGATTATCTGGTATAGGTGGGTAAGGCTTCCTATAAGGAATATAAAAAGGTGCATAGGGTGGGTCCCTCCCAGCCTCAATCTCGTCTCTCACAATGTCCCAGTCTTCCTCATCAGCCCAAACCGGGTCCCACCCGGGCTTCGTGGACAAGAGAGGCGCATCAGCCCATAGCTCCTGCAAGTCCTCTTCTCTCCAGTTCTCTGGGTCCTTTGGGAAATCGAAGAGGTCTTCGTGGTACACGTAGTTGCGGTCCTCTTCTTCTTGCTGCTTCTTCATTCTCTTGCTGTCGAGGACCCGAGCGAACCGCTTTATGTTCATCTCCGGGGTGTTGTTTGAGTCGAGTGGCTCGTCACCGGGTCGGGTGTAGGTTAGCGTTTCTTCTTCGTCGGAATCCGAGTAGTCGGAGTAGTCGGAGTCTGAGGAGGGGTTTTCGGCATCTGGGTCTTCCTCATTTTGTCGTTGCTCCTCATCTTGCTCGTATTGTTGTTCTGAGTCAGTGGGGTTGGCTGAGTCTTCGTCTGCCATTGAAGAAGAAGAAGCAGATAAGGTGGGAAGAGGTGAGGTTATTGTAAGAACTAAGAAGAGAGTTTGTGATAGACTGATAGTTTCAAAGCAAATGGTAGCTGCTACTGTACAAGGATACAACCAGATGGAGCTTTTGTTGTTTTTTGTTTTTTCTGTTTTTGGGGTTTGAAGTACTTTGAACCCAAAATGAAAATATAAAAAATTAAACAGATCTAAACTGAACTACTATACTAGTTTAGGTTGCAAAGGTATATATGGGCTGATTGGGCCTGCTTAGGCCCTTTAGCCTAAGGGCTGTAACTAAACCAATTCTTAAAAAGTTTATCTTAGCTTAGTTCAAAAATAAAAGTTCACCTTTATTTGTGATGCTCCATAATTTTAGTTTCAAGCTCACCTTTTTCCTCTCTCACATGAGTTGCACGATTATGGACATGATTAGTGATAGTAATGGAGCAGAACAGGGCGTTTTCATCTTCATCTCACATAGTTTTGTCTTATCTTGTTCTCGCCCTGCCTCGCATGGCTAGGTGGGCAAGGCAATATAACTTGCCTTATCTCTGCCCCGCAAAACTTTATTTCGTGTTAATCTGTCACACCCTTCTCCAAACCTATTACAATTATATATATATATATATATATATATATAAAACTTGTTTTATTAATATAAATATACTTGAAATTACAATTAAATTTATTAATTCAAATCAAATTATTTTTTAGTAAGGACTAAATAATATTATCAAAAATGTTTAATAAAACAATATCACAATAAAACAAAAATTATTAATATTCATGCATTTAAATACTTAGTAATACAAACTAATGGCCTGTTTGGGAGTTTAAAAATGGAGGGAGAGTAATTCAATTACCTTATTTGGAAGTTTTTTAAAGAATGAAGGGGAGGGGTTTGGAAGGGTTTGGAGGGGCTTTTACTACCTCCAACCCCTTATTTTTAATTCCCCCAAATTGGAGAGATTTAGAGGGAGAGTAGAGTACATAAATTTTTGACCAAATAAATTACCTAATTTACCCTTATTACATTAACAAAACTACAATGTTTTCTAACGTAAAAATTATAAAAAAAAAAAAAAAAAAAAAAAAAAAGCAATTTGTGTGCCACTTTTTTGTGAGCCTCCTGTGCACAGAGTCACTATGGTCACATAATAAGCAATTTATAGGTTTTTGAAACAGTACATGTTCGAGGTAATAAAGACTTCCAGTGTATCATTTTTCACTGTGGATCTTTGTGTAATATATAATCAATATAAATTCACGTACTAAAAAAAATATAAAAAATAATAAAAAATGAAAGAAACACTCAAAATTCAATATTTTGTTGATTTTTTCAGTAAACAAACAAACCAAACATTTTTTTCTTATTTTAATTATTATCAATTAAGGATTGGTTTTTTTTAGTATAATAAAAAAGTAGAAAAAATATTTAATCATAGACTAATGTTGATTATTTCATTCACATAAAATATATATATATATATATATATATATATTGCATGCTATAGTCATAATTATTTAATCTAACAAATTATTCATAGACCAATGTTGCAAGTCCATTTTCAAATAGAGGTAAATTTGTCTATTTTAATCATTTTTTCTCCTCTACATCCTAATTTTTAAAATATCCAAACAAGGGGAAGGGCTAATTACTCCCTTCCCCCTTACTAATTTTAAAAACATCCAAACAAGGTGGAGGGGAACCATTCCCCTTTACTCTCCTCCCCTCTACTCCCCTCTACTCTCCTCTCTCTCTAAACTTCCAAACAGGCCATAAGTCTTTAACACTAGTAGAACGGAACGAGGTATGGCGGGGATGGGGTGTGGCTAAAAAGCCTAAACCCATCCCCACCCTACCTTAGGCTACAAGAGAAAAATCTTGCCCCACCACCTTTTCGAGGTAGGGAAAATCAGCGCAAGGTGAGCACGATGGGGCAGAGAAAATTGTCATCTCTACTTATGATCTTATATAATATACAATTTATTTGTGAAACTATAACTAAATAAATGAGTATTATATATTCTACTAGTTGCAATATAATGAGTTTTGTAAGTAAGTTGCGGTTTTGTTAGCAATAATAATGGAAAAAAAATATTGAAAGTAGTTTAGTGTATCCTTGTTTATCTTTGTCATTGTGCTTTTTCAAATATTCAAGACATTCATGACTATTACTTGAGACAAAGCAACATACAATATAGAGAGAGATCCCAACGTAATCCAAATAAGATCAAAGAAACAGCCCATCGTGAACTAACTTATGACCCAACTCGCGGCCCACAATGGCCAGCTCACAACCCAACCACCTGGTTTGTACAGTCGCCACTAGCCAAGTTGAAACCTCTTCACCTCCTGAAAATATGAATTTGTTTGATTGGATCAGTTTTGGGGTTACTCATCATTCATTATTTTTTATTGGGTTTTGGGGTGTCAAGGAAAGCTTCTTTTCGTGTTTTTTTTTTTCCCTTTTCCTTTTCCATTTTCTTTTTCTTTTGTGTTATTCACAATTATGAAAAAAAAAATAGAAATGTATATTTTTATTAGTTATTTAGATAGTTTAATTTTAAGAAATTTTAAAAATAAAATAAAAACAAAATTGTGTCGTTTTTGTATAGTTAAAGGATCTGTCTTAATAAATTTGGATGAAAGGATTACATTGAATAAAAATAAAAGTTATAGTACTAAAATGAATAAATTGAAATTACGTACTAAATTTAATTTTGGATAAAGTTAAAAGTTGTAATTCGTAATTTAATATTTTTTGTTGTCATTTTTTTTTCTAGAAATTGTTAAAACTTAAAATTATCATTGTAAAAACAAGGAGTGTTGGAAAATAGCTATGAAAGAACAAGTTTTGATTCAACAATATAACCCTAGAATTTGTAATAACAGAAAATTAAAGAGAGAGTTTAGAAAGATCTCACAAACTATAGAATTGCGTAAATAGTACTGTCCTTAAAGGTTGATTCGTGTCACTCGGAGTAGAACTTGATGCAAATAGCTCTCTTGGCCGAACAACTCCTCATGATTAGGCTATAACAACTTCTTCAAGTTGGATGAACACCCAAGCAAGAAGAATAATGAACAACCTTATTTTGTCTTTCCTTAAACCAAGAATTAAGAGCTTAAATTTTTGTGGAGAAGAGCATAATAGAGGGAGAGAGATGCAAATATGAGAGACATAAAATTTTAAGAGAAAAGAGAGGGACTTGGGTGTGTCCCTCCAAAATAAAGACTAGTGGGCTATCTAATGGGCTAGACCTCCAACAATCACTGTGCAGATTTAATGCCCAACGAGCAAATCCAAATGGGCTGGAAAGAGGGAAAAAAAATACACAAAAGCTTGAAAGAGAAAAAAAAAAATACAAGGACTTAGGTGTGTCCAATAAAGACTAGTGGGTTGTCTAATGGGCTAAACCTCCAACAGTCACTGTGCAGATTTAATGCCCAACGAGCAAATCCAAATAGGTTGGAAAGAGAATAATGAACAACCTTATTTTGTCTTTCCTTATACCAAGAATTAAGAGTTTAAATTTTTGTGGAGAAGAGCATAATAGAGGGAGAGAGATGTAGCTGTGAGAGACTGAAAATCTGAAGAGAAAAGAGAGGACTTGGGTGTATCCCTCCAAAATAAAGACTAGTGGGCTATTTAATGGGCTATACGTCCAACAATCATTGTGCAGATTTAATGCCCAACAAGCAAATTCAAATGGATTGGAAAGAGAAGAATAAAAATACACAAAGGCTTGAAAGAGAGACCAAAAAAAAAAAAAAGACTTGTGAGCTAGAAAGAGAAAAAAAAAATACAAGGACTTAGGTGCGTCCCTTTCAAATAAAGACTAGTAGGCTATTTATTGGGCTAGACTTCCAACAGTCATTGTGCAGATTTAATGCCCAACGGGCAAATCCAAATAGGCTAGAAAGAGAATAATGAACAACCTTATTTTGTCTTTCCTTAAACCAAGAATTAAGAGCTTAAATTTTTGTGGAGAAGAGCATAATAGAGGGAGAGAGATGCAGCTATGAGAGACTGGAAATTTGAAGAGAAAAGAGAGGGACTTGGATGTATCCCTCCAATATAAAGATTAGTGGGTTGTCTAATGGGCTAGACCTCCAATAGTCATTGTGCAGATTTAATGCCCACCGGGTAAATCCAAATGGGTTGGAAAAGAAAAAAAAATACACAAAAGGCTTGAAAGAGAGGAAAAAAAAATACTAGTTGGCTGGAAAGAGAAAAAAAAAATACAAGAACTTGGGTGTCCCTCTAAAATAAAGACTAGTGGGCTGTCTAATGAGCTAGAGCTCTAACAACCATTGTGCAGATTTAATGCCCTGGCAAATCCAAATGGGCTGGAAAGAGAAAAAAAAAATACACAAAGGCTTGAAGCAAAACTATTAGTGCATGTGTCTTAGGAATAAGCCCATGTCGAACACTAGCCCACTATCTTAAGATATCATTGGAGTTATGCAAAGAGTTTTAAGCATATAAAATCCAGTTCACTCTTAATGTTAAACTACCGATTGTCCTAAAAGCTTAAACTATTAAGAAATTGTGAATTTAATCACTTAACCATAAGTCTAACACACTCCCCCTCACTTGTGGGCCTAAACTTCCCCTTAATAAGTGGAGGCCCAACAAGTGGGAATTTAACATTTTAAATGGGAGGTAGAGTAAAGTCAGGGATCGAACTTAGGATCTCCTGCTCTGATACCATGTTAAACTACCGATTGTCCCAAAAGCTTAAGCTGTTAAGAAATTGTGAATTTAATCACTTAACCATAAGTCTAACACTTAACTAAATGTGGAACACAAAACAAAAAACTACTAATAACGGCTAGGCAGTAGGTATTAAGTTTCAACTTTCAAACTAATCCAAAAAGGAGTAGCCTTTTTATTTGTTACTTAAATACATAACAAAAGAGTACCCTCTATCTCTTTAATAATTTGATAGTTACACTAGGGAGATAGGATTTGAATTTGAGTGTCTCTATTGGTCACTATACTCTTTTAAGATAGCGTAGATAATTATAATGGTATTATCTAATTCAATCTTTACCATCGAGGCTGAGCAATGGAGTTTTCTTTTGCTCACAAAGCAACTCTAAACACTACTACGAAACATCCCCTTCGATGACACAAGAGAGCCAACACACAAATTATAAATGCTCATCATCACTAAGCTATGGACCATTCCACCATAGTTTGGGTCATTAGTTGCCCCATATACATGCCTAGTCATGATATTTGGAGAGACTGAAAGGTGTGTGCGTGTGTGAGAGAGGAGAAATTATAAGGTCTACATGGTGGACAAGTGACATGGCTCACAATTTCACTAAAAGACTCACACCTGCTTAAAATTACTGAGTTAGAAAAAATTTTTAAACAAAAACTAATTGCTGACTTAATAATTTTAAATAAGTGAAAGTCTTTTAGTGGAATTGTGGACAAGTGATGTGGTCTACCAGAAGACTGTATAATTTCTCGACCAAGAGAGAGATATATATATATAAGTATATGACCCAATTAGAGGTAATAGCCAGTGAGTACCTGATTGACCATTTTCATCATTTATACCACATACTCTTGCATTATTGCTTAACTATGTTCACAGTATATCAGTTTGCCAAAATAATTAGTTATGATCTTTTTTTTTTCTTTTCTTTTTTTATGAGAAAGAAAATTGGTTATGATCTTCAATGTTAAGAGCTGTAAAATTAAATTTAATACATGAGATACTACATAATCTTTATAAAATGATATGTCATGAAATTATATAAGAAAGTTTAATTATGATGTTTGTAGGGACGCAATTTTGGTTTCCAAGCCCAGTGGATGGATTTAGGCTCAAAAAGCTCAATACAATGAATTTGTAGAGAGTGGGTTAGAGATCTAGACTTTAATGAATTGGACAGCAATTATAGCGGGTCAAGATGACAAAAAATAAAGATGAACAAGTTTTATCTAAAGAAAATCGTTCTCGGCACAATCCGAGGAGGTTGGTTCTCATATATATTTCTTATCTTTCCTTTGAATTTGATTACAAATACCGCTCTTGTTGCTACAGTGTTTTTCTCTTTATTGCCGATCCCCCTCCATCTGGGTCTCCTCTATCTTTTATACCATCTCCTCCCATTTATCTTCACCCTCCACGCGTATATTAGATTGCTAATGTTGATCTTTGTCCCATCAACACCTTCCTGAAGTCTTTGGGAGTAGCCGTAAAGTTGAAAAGTACTGTTCAGGTACCACTTCCTCATTAATGCGGCCAGAGAGTTAGTTACAGAACATTCAATGCGGTGGTAGTATATTTCTTTTAGATATTTCACAGCTCCCACTTGTCCTATACGCTCATGATGCATATCCTTATCAATAGGATTTCCTAGAATGCTACTCTGGATTACAGAACACACCTTTCGACCTCTGCTTCACTTAGCTGAGGAGATACTCCTCCTCGGCTAACCTTCCCACCCTTCTCAGTTGTAACTTGTTCGTGGAGTTCTACGTCTTACGTCTTCATTACTGTTTATCTGCCCTCAGACCAATAAGTGTCCTTAGATAAGGCCCAAAGCCCAATATATATTCTTGAGCCTTTTCTCCCTACAATGGTCATTTATCACGTTATTGGCATCTATCAATCACATTTATTGTCATATTCAATGTTAAGAACTTATAATTAATACACGAGATACTACATAACCTTTATAAAATGATGTATCATAATTCACAAAAAAAATGTATAATATTCATTTATTACGTTGTTATCATCCGCTAATCACATTCATTACCATATTTAATAAAAATTACTCCTAAAATATCTTTAACATTTTCCTTAATACATTTCTGATAGTATGACATAATGGAATGGGTTGAATACCCAGTGCGAATGGTGTTTGTCTTGGCACATATCAATCATTGGTTAATAAAATTGTCTTTGGCGGGGCCTAATAGGTATGGTGTCTCAGCCACTTTCAGCTAAAGTATTCATCTTTCTCCTTCATCATTTTACTTGGGGTTTGAGAACTGCCAAAAGTCTCTTATATATTCCTAGTTCTTCCCCACCATTATTAATGATAAATGGTCCACAATTGACAATTCCACATAAAATGTTTATCTAATAATTTGCTTATAATCTTTTGTTTTAAACGGTGCACAAACATATTTGACTCGAAAGGTACTTTGACTTCAAGAGACACCTGCTTGTTCATATAGTCAACAATTGAGACCCACTCCGTTCTATCATCAAGTCTCAGGCGAAAAAAAACAAAAAATCTTGAGAAAAATTCTGTCAAAGAAGAAAATGTGCTGATATGGTCCTCTAGGAAAAGAAAATAATTTCTCCCCACACTCGCTATAGTTAATAGACTTAATTTCAAAAAATATACCCATTTTCACATATTTTAGATAATATATTTAATATTAAAATTCAATTCTTTTTTTTCAAATTTTCTTATACTACATGTTAAATTTATGGTTAAATAATTAAATTACTATTCCTAACAGCTTAATTATTTAGGACAATCAATAATTTATTATAATATTAGAGCGGAAAATTCTAATAAATTTGATCCATATTTATCTTTACTTTACCTCCCATGCATTTAAAATGTTAAAAAAAATCCCACTTATTAAGGAGTGTAGGTCCACGTATAAAACGGATGTTAGAATTGATACTTGGCAATTTATTATGAATAATGCTAGAGATACGAACTATTTTATAAAAAAAATTTACAAACTGCTGATGTGGTAAGTGATTCATAGTAAATGAAAAAGTGATATTATGGTCCATTTGAATACAGTTTATTTTGCTGAAAACTGAAAACATTGTAGCAAAATAATTTTTAAATGTGTGAATAGTGCTGTGTGACCCATTTTTAATATTTCTTTTTCTGAATAAAGTGGTTATGGGTCCCGTGAACAGTGCTCAACAGTGCATTTTATTGGGAGAAAGTCTGAAACACGTGCAGCCAAAAAGAAAAAAGAAAAAAAAAAAGAGTAAAACATAAAACGCAAACGTTGAAGGAAACGCCGAATCCAAACACTACCTTAATGGTGGACCTAGATGAAAACCAATAAGAGATTGGTCATATCAACATTTTGTAAAAATGTTGTAAAATAATTTGTGACTGTAGCATTACTCATTTATCATTGTCAATTTGTCATATGGCTCCTAGTTTTAACATAATAAGTGATGATGAAGGTATTATAAATTTATAAGTTTTATTACATAAATTATGAATCAACACCAATCACATTTGATAAAAAATAATTAATTAATTTAAAAAAACAAAACAAACAAACCATTACATATAGTTTTGGTCATAAAATTTACGAAAGTAATCCACACAGTTTCGAACTAATATATTGAATCCTTGATTATGACTAACACTCATAGCATTAACTATGTGGCTCTATAGAATTGTGTCGTGTGGGCTCCAAGTGATATAAAAAAATTAAAAAATAATAAAAAATAAAAATCCTTGATGCTGATGGGTTAGGAAAGAAAACTACATTAACAATAAGTTTCCAATTCTTCTGTTTTTTTTTTTTTTTTTTTTTTTTTTAAGACTTTACGAAAGCTTTATCACAGTTTTCCCTTGAAAAAGCCATTTGGATAATTCTAAAAAAATAAAGTATACACTATAATAATAAGACAAAGAAAAAGGATTATACTAAATTATATCAATATTAAATCGGTTCAATGATGCTAAGAAGTTGTAAACTTGTAAAGGGACGATTCAATTTGATGCAACATGAAATTGTATGATAGATTAAGACGGGAACCAAATTTTGTACCCAATACCAACACAGATTGCAACACAAGCACTAAATAAGTCCTACAAAAGAGTCTTTCAAAAGAAAATAAAAAAATAAAAAAAGTCCTACAAAAGAGTCACAAACACATGACAGCCTGCGACATCTGCTTCCTTCCAACACAAATCCTGGCCAGGACATCCTTGTAATCCACAATTCAAAAAGTGAGATTCTTAAGTTTATGAGTCATAACGGGTGTTCTTAAAATAATTGTTAATAAATTATTTTAGAAAAAAAATTTAAACCATTTTTATGGAAAATATAAAAAACTGTCAAAAAAAATTAATATCTTTTTTCTTTTATCATAAAAAGTTTCTAATCCTTAGAAGTTAGAGCATTAGTTATTAACTTCCTCCTAAATTTATAACCAAAGATACTTAACTCGTCTAGTGGTGTGCATGGGTTGAGGTGAGGAGTTTTTTTCAACCTAACCCACCATGGTGGGTTAAAAAAAATCCTACCCAACTCAACCCATCACAAGGGTCAAACTCAATCCAACCTAACTCATGTGAACCAGGTTGGACCCATGGGTTGGACCTTTTTTTTTTTTTTTTTTTTAAATTACTATTATTACTAAATTGAACATTAGAACAATATCACTACAAATAAGAGCAAATTTATAACTAAATAATCATGAGCATAACACAAACTATTTGAGGAGAACTTAAGATTTGGGTTTTATTTAGGAAGAGGGACAAAAAATTAAATAACAAACTTGTATAATATATATTTTTTAATATATATAGATATATATATATATATATATATATTAAAATTTAGGTGGGTTGGGTCGAGTTAACTGGATTTGTGAATTTTATGACCCGAACCCAACCCGACCAATTGTTTAAAAAAATTTCATAACCAATTGTTGAGTCGATTTTGGCGAGTTCATTGTATATCCTTACACTCGCCAAACTAAATTCACTCAACGAATGCTACTGAGTTACTGACACAATAATTGATTTTCATATAGACCTACCACTAATTCTCTTTTATTATTTATCATTAACAACTTACCACATTTTATTTTTATATGTATACTTATTCTCTTATTCTTTTCGCTAACTCAGGGCAAGCAAGCCAATCAAAGTGTCAAAGATTCAAAATTCTTTTCTCCGTGTGTCTGTACAACTTTCTTCAAGCACAGCTAGAAAAGCAAATTTTGTGATAGTGGTTAAACTACCACATTTTTTTCCCCTTTTTTGTTCACAATTTTGCCTCAATTTTGATGCAACAAAATTTGAGTGATTGTCTATCACTTTTACATAGACATTCACATTTATAGTGTTACATTAAAGTTGTGACCAAAAAAAATGATGGTTATAGATTTTCTCCTTTAGTTACAATCTTTTTCATAATTTGTTACCTTCCTAAATTGTGAACATATTTTATTTTACCACCAATCATACCATTATTGATAAAATCATAAAAATGATATTAATAATGGATTTTTCTTTTCTTTTTTAAATAATTTAATAGTCAAAATAAAGAGAATTTTTTTTTTGATAGGAAAATAAAGAGAAATTTAAACTATATATTTTTTCACTAAAAATATTATAATTAAAATATCAATTAAGTTATAAGACTATTTATCATGATAATCATGGATTCACACAAAAATTAAGTAGTTATCATTATTATGAAGATTTTACCTAAAGAAATCAGAGTCTGCGAAGCCATAGTGCCGGTTTGGATAGCACTTCTTTTCATTGATTGTGGCGTTGCGTTTACAGTTTTTTTTCTTTTTTTTTTAGCCGGACTTATTGACTTTTGAGGGAAAAAAATACTGTGCATGAACAGTATGTGCACTGTTTATGCACTGTTCACGCATTAAAAATATTAAAAATAGGTCTCACGATACTATTCATATATTTAAAAATTATTTTGCTACAGGTCTTTTCAACAACAATTAGTTTTCAGCAATAATAAGCTGTATCCAAACGGACCCATAGTCATAGATGCCTTTTTAGCTTTGACCATCCAAAATGCCAACTAGGCAAAGAATTTTATCTTTTTTCCTGATGTGGTCCTGTTAGCAATATATTACCTATGCCATTTTATTTTTTATTTTTATTTTTATTTTCCTGATTTCACCTATGCCAAATTATAGTATACTAATAAGTGTGATACTGTGACGTTCATTTGCACGTCTTTTTTGTAACCAGAGAAGACTCACTTTTAGAAACCACTAAACAAAAAGCAAAGAGTTCACCGAAAATTGGTTTTAGAATGTATTTTTAAAATATTTTTCTGAAAAATAAAAGAGTTATTAATTTTTTATGACTTTTATATTTTTCAAAAACTTTTTAAAAAATAATTTATCAACAATTATTCTAAGAGTACCGTTAACAGAATCCAAACAAAAAATACAGTTTGATGCTGGGATTAAATTATTGGCTTCTCTGGGTTTCCGATGGTAAAACTATAGTATAGCGGTGGTATTAGATTGAGTAATACAATAAACCAATTATGTCACAAGAAGCTAGGGAGAGAAAAAAATGAAAAATCACATCAAACTTTTTCGTTTTTCTTTTCTTTCAGGGCATATCAAACCCTTTTTGTAAGAAACAACAATTAACTATAAAACTAAGTAACAACATGTCACTCACACCGCAAAATGCCAACAATTACGGGTGTGATAATATTATTCTAATAACATTATTTAAGTATTTAAAAAATACGTGTAGATAAAAAAAAGTTATAAAAATATGTATTGTGTTGCTCTAACAGTTTCGCTATCATCAACAATGGCAGTCGAAGCATCAACCATAGGATATATTAATTAAATATAAATTGCTCATTCTCTTTCTCTACTCATATAGTCGTACCCTACAGGCTACATCTCCATATTAATTTATTATTTACTACTCTAATAATATACATAGTTAAATACAAAAAGACAAAAAAAAAAAAAAAAAAAAACATGTCCAGGTTAAGTACCTAAACTGCATGAACCTTTAACTGAGAAGCAATGATGTTGGGATAGGAATCTCAGCTTCGGTAACTAGTTCTAGACTTCTAGTTCTAGTAGTAGTACTAGTAGTACTGCTCTAACATGTGTGTTCTGTTCTAACTTCTAACTTCTAATTATGGTACTTCTTCTACTTTGAACACGTAAAAAACTCACATGTGTGCGGTACTAAAACTAAGCACTTACCATTATTTCTTTCTCATTAAATTAAAAAAGTAGTACTTCCAATATTTTTATTTTCACCTCGACCTTGGTTTCCTAGAAGAAACCGCGGTGGTTGTCGACGATTTCAGAGGTCGCGGCAACGGTTTCCAAGGTTCGAGCACCGAATCCCTGTACCTCGTGGGCAACACCTGGTTCCTCCCACGTTTCGACTTCACCACTGGTGACGTGTCCTCCATCCAATCCTCCACAGTAACGCCACTACCGTTTTTCCTTGAATTCCTTTTCCTTTTCCTTTTCCTCTTCGATTTCTCCAACCCCAAACCCAACTCGCTGCTGAGTTTCTTTCCCCGATGATGATGACTCGGTGACTCGTTGTCTTCTTCTTCTTCGAAATTCCCAGAAATCAGCCTTGCCGCTTCGACGAGTAAACCCAGACAATCAGTGCTCTTGTTCTCGTTTTCTTCTCTCTTAAACGCCACAGTTTTGACCACCACCACCTCCTCGTCAATTTCGCTGCTTTCTTCGACTCGTTGCTGGGTTGTGATCTCTGAAACTTCCACAGCTTTCTCCGCCGCGAGTTTCTCTTTCGGATCGCATTCACTTTCCGAGCTCTTCCCCGCCGCCACCGCCACTACGTGATCAACATGTACAGCTGGCGCAGACTCGGCCACCGAATCTGTGCTCTCAGCAGAGACTTTACCCACAACAACGCTACACGCACTGAGGTTGTTTCCATTCTCAGCCAGAGACTCTTCCTCCTCTTCAGACTCCACGAGAGGACCCAATCTCAGATTCAAATCGATGCCCACCCCTCGATTATTGTTGTTCTCACTCCGCTTTGTTTCAAAATCTTGACTTTCTTTTGGGGTTTCTTGAGATGGGATAGAAGAAATTATGCCCAGAATCTTGTTCAAGCACATTTGAGCTTTGGAACATCCATGACGTACTCGAGTAGAGCAAGAATCGCGTACCTGATGAT
The DNA here is from genome assembly GCA_032727855.1 of Quercus ilex subsp. ballota. Classification (NCBI taxonomy): domain Eukaryota; kingdom Viridiplantae; phylum Streptophyta; class Magnoliopsida; order Fagales; family Fagaceae; genus Quercus; species Quercus ilex. The sequence goes on along the minus strand of CM064908.1, from coordinate 16,243,232 downwards.
GGGAATGGTTTAGGACTTGATACGAAGCCATTTTTGTGTTTTTTTGGAGCTTTTCTCAGCTTCCCATTCCAAAGCTCTGCAACCAGGAGCTTTAATTTTCTGCAGATCACGAGGAATCCAAGCCCAAGAGAGAGAGAGAGAGAGAGAAAGATAGAGATTTTTGAGAAAATGAAAATATTAAAAAAGAGAAAAATAAAAACGATTAGCAAAGTGAGGATGAGAATGACCAAAGGGAAGGCCAAGCATGCCCGATTACTATAGTTTTTCTTACATTTATTATTATTCATTTATTATTCTATTCTCAGTTCTGACAGGGTTGTTGAGTACTGATTGGTGCTTTTCTGACGTGGCAAGAAACATGCCAAGTGGTTGTGCACGTGGCAGATAATTAGTAGATATTTTGTATAGTTTTATAGAAAAGTGTAAACTTTTTATCACAATTACAATATTATAGAGTGTGATTGGTTAAAAAAATAATATTTTAATAAAATATTATATAAAATAGATAATATAATATTAGATGTTTAAAAAAATGATTGTGTAATGTTAAATATTAGCTTTAATATATCATATTGAATATGTTAGTATAGATGCGGAAGCGAAAGTATAAAGTATAGAACATAATAACACATGAGGTTACGTGGTTCAGTCTAACGGCCTACATGCACGGAAGAAACCCTAAAGGGCTACATCAATAATATATTATAGTGTAGTACAAATCCTGTGTTACATGTGTATATATAGTATACTAAACCTCAGACTAATAGACTTCTAGTACAAGTAAAAGACTTGGCTTGCACATAAAGTATAATTAGGCTTGGGCATATGCTAATGGGCCAATATATCTCTAACACCTCCTCTCAAACTCAAGATGGAAGTTTGATGAAATATTGAGATTTGATAAAGTTGAGAAGATCCCTTGAATGGAGTTTGGTTCTGTTACGGTAGTTTGAGGAAGGCAATGGTCTTGCAGTGTTGATGCAACTTCTAACGGTGGCATGACTATACCAGAGAGTTTTGACAGCAGCAGTAGAAAATCAAAGAAGATGAACGCAGCAAAAAAAATACCGAGGAAGACAAAGATTGCTCTTAAATATATTGCAAGAACAGAAAACTATGGCCACAAGAAGGTGGCTCTGATACCATGTTAAATATTAGCATTGATACATCATGTTGAATATGCTAGTATGAATGTGGAAGTGAAAGTATAAAGTATAAAACACAATAACACACGAGGGTTAGGTGGTTTAGCCAACGGCCTACATCTACGGAGAAAACCCTAAAAGACTATATCAATAATATATTATAGTGTAGTACAAATCTTATGTTACAATGAATCATAACATGTGTATATATAATAGACTAAACCCTAAACTAATAAACTTCTAGTACAAGTAGGAGATTTGGCTTGCACACAAAGTAAAATTAGGCTTGGTCCTATGTTAATGAACTAATATATCTCTAACATGTAAAATATTAAAAAAAAAAAGTAAGTTTTTATGTTAAAATAAATAATTTTTTTGTACAAAGTGATGCAGATGTTTTCACAATGATAAAAATCAACTAGTTGGAAAATTAGATATATTCTTAGTTTATTGTGTATATATATATATATATATATATATATATATTTGCATAGAGTAATGCGAATGAAAAATGAATATTTTCTCAATGATAGAGTATGATTGGTGATGGAAAAAATTATGGTACATGTATAAGTGATAATTAGCCTGCACAATATACAACATCAGATTACCACACGAGGGTGTGGCTTGATGATAGGAGTTCTTATTCTGTATCTAGAAAAGAGCAGTTCAAGCGATAACCCCAGCAAAGCCCGAAGGTTCGTATGGTATACGTGGTATTACCCATTATCGTCACGTGGTATTACTTACACCGAAAACTCCTTTTTTCATTCAGAAATATATAATATATATATATATATATATATATAGAGATTAAATTCTATAAGGACGTGGTGTAAAACCCATGTTTTACCCCTCCAATATCAACATGCCACATCATCTTATCACATGTTTAAGAATAAACACAATCACACTCAATCAATTCTAATACCCATATATAAATTCAACCAAATTGGAAATCTATCAAGATGTTATTAGGTGTGGTAGGATGTATTGAATTTTAATAAATTTTAAGTAAAATGCTAATGTGGCAATCACTTATTGGATGGTGTAAAATATAAGTTTTACACCACATCCTTATAGAATTTAATCTCATATATATATATATATATATATTTATATATAACATCATATTTATGCCACGTCATAGTTTTATGGCTTGTTGGCAATTGTGTAACCAAGACTTGTCACAAAGCAAAGCAATCCATATGTTAAAAAGCCCCTCGGGCTCAGCTCCAAAACATTTAATTTGTGCGAAAAAATGCGAATATAATGAAATGATCATTTGTCCTTTCCCTTTCCTTTCCCTTTCCTTGACACTTTCCCTTTCCGACAATAATAGAAACGGAGCACATATATTTGCACAACTAATTTTTCAATTTGTTAAATTATAGAATTGTGAACAGTTGATAAAAAGTGTAATCCAGAGTGGATAGAAAGGCCAAAGCCTTGTAGCTGAATTTGTACCTCCTCATGTATAAAGTGCTTGGGGAATAGGGAGAAAGAGTTCGAGTTGCGAGGTTAACAGCATATTGTAATTATTTTTCAAAAAAAAAAAAGTGGATAGAAAGTGTCCAGCATTCACTACTTGCAATGACAAAAATAGACTGACAATATTTATATCGAACAATGCAAAATAAAGAAATGACACAATTTTATGCATTCAAGCTCTAAAGTCACTCATATCAATCAAGTTAAATATTTGTAAATTGCAAAGTTACTACAGTAACCTCTCTCTCTCTTGATTGATAACAAAAATAATATTTGAATAAAATATTGTATAAAATAGATAAACCGTAAAATTTGGTGTATCCCTAAATTTTTTTGTATATACATATCTTTTCTAATGATATGATCACTGGAGGGGATGTTTATAATGATTCAATTAATGAATTTTCAACATTTTGTCCTCACTAATGTGTCACTAACCTGCTCTTGGTTTTGTCCAAATGGCACCGTCCTGAATGATGGAGCTGAGAATATATATCTGAATCAGACCCTTATCTTAATCTGCACTTTCATGATCATATATATCTTTTTTAATCGGCGGCGTCCAAGCAGAAAAAGTTACAGTTCAAGCTTCAAGATGTGGATAAGTGTTTGCGAAATTGTCTCGTAATATTAGTATGACTTCTAAATAGTAAATTGTACATTGTATGTGAACAACGTAATTGCCCATGTTTTTTTGTTTTCGTTTGATTGGTGCAGTTGTCTCTAAAAAATAAAAATGGAAATAATGGTAAGGAAAAAAAAAGCGTACTTGTTAGAATGTGTATGGTAAATGTGAGCCATTAATCATTCATGCCAAAGAGAGAACTCGTGAATGCCATGAAAATTGATTCATGATGATGATTTTCCACAGGCCCTTAAAGCTGCCTCAGAGAGAGAGAGAGAGAGAGAGAGAGAGGAGAGAGAGAGAGAGAGAGAGAGAGAGAGAGAGAGAGAGAGAGAGAGAGAGAGAGAGAGAGAGAGAGAGAGAGAGAGAGAGAGAGAGAGATGTTTCACTGCAAAAGGTTCTGTAGGGTCAATTTTTGTAGCTCAAGCCCACAAGAGGTGGAATATGAGTCACTTGAACCCAAAACAATAAATTTGTAGAGCGTGGATGAGACTATGATGTTTCACTGCAAAAGGTTCTGTAGGGTCAATTTTTGTAGCTCAAGCCCACAAGAGGTGGAATATGAGTCTCTTGAACCCAAAATAATAAATTTGTAGAGCGTGGATGAAAGAACTGGGCCGGATATGAGTTAAACAAGAGTTGGCTATGGTATTTGTGAACAATCTAACATGCAATCACGTAAAAACAGTAGTAGACATAATGTCCGAAAAGGAGTTTTATTGAATGAAATTAGGTTACAAGTTCCAAAGTTACAGTAAAGTGGTTCTTTCTTCTTTTCTTTCTTTTTCTTTGATCCCCTTTCTATCAGGGGCTCTTCTTCTTTATATAGCCTCTTTCCTAATCATCCCAACTCTCCACTTGTCCTCCATCTGCTAACATACTTGAGTGTAGGTCACATCAAGCATCTTCTTTAACTTCTTGGGAGTGGCGGTAGGTGAAGTTGCACTGTTCAAGGGTCTTCTCCACATAAATGCGGCCAGAAAAGTTGCTGCAGGGCATTAAATGCGGTGGTGACAGCTTTTCATTGAGATATTTCTTCATCCTTATCATCCTCAGAAATGCCCAGAGCTTATCTTTATCACCAAGATTGCCAGGAATGGCACTCGGGCTTTCTGTACGTTTATTTAATCAGAATTATTCGTATCCGAGGAGTAAAACCTCCTCGGACAAACGGTGACCTTTTCGGATTGTACTCTTCCGCCATCTTTGGGTTCGTTGCCCACAAGTGAACTCTATCCCAGCCCATTATTACTCTTCGGACATGAAGTGGTCTCAAAAACAGGGCCCCAGGCCCAGTTGGTAAATCTGGGCTTTTACCCCCCACAGGTTCCATACAACTTTTTTTTTAAATAGTTAGGCCATGTATATTGTATCGTACATGAGGTTTATACAATGACCTATTTGGTAATGTTGTTGTAGCAATGTTATTTAAGTGTTATAGAAATACGTGTGGGTGAAAATATGTATTATGTTGTTTGTTAAATAGTGAAAATTGTTGTTTAAACAACACAATTATATAATGAATTACCCAAAAATGTCAAGAGTTTTTTTTTTTTTTAGAATCTAAAAAATGTCAAGAGTTGAGTATTTTAATTTTTTAAAATGTTACTTTTTGATATTTTTATTTAATGAAAACATTAATGATTTAAATTCTTTTTTTTTTCCCCATTATTATAGTTATTTAATTATTAAAAAATTTGAATTACAAAATTTTTAATGAATTAACAAATCCATCATTACAAAAATTTGATTTGATTATTTTTCAATGATTATGTTTAATGATTTAAAATGAGCAATGCAAAAAGTGTTACTGCGGGGTCTAGGACTTGACAATTGGAGAAAAGATGGCAGACATCTGGACGCCAGAAAGGCACAGCACCGCATTGGTGAATGGTGATCAATATGAAATTGCCAGGAACTTCAGAGGGTGTTTAGTACATCCACCTAAAAATTAAAAATATGTGAAAATATGTGTGTGTAAAAAATGTGAAAATATATTTAATGTTGTTTAAAAACTAAAAATATGTGTACTAAACGGAGCCTCAATAATTAATGGCGCTTTTTTTTGGAGAAAGAACTAATGGCGCTTAACAATCACTGCACGCACAACTTCAAAAGTTTTCGTTTTTAAAAAAAAAAAATTCAAAGGTTTTCTATTTGGGTCATGCTCACGAATGTCATTAGGATATTGGTTAACAATTTAGTTAAATAAAGTTTTTATGGGAAAAGAAAAAAAATTAATGTTTTCACAGTTTTTTTCATTTCCCATAAAAATTATGTCAAAACTTTCCTAAAATGGATTGTTAACCAATGTTCTAAGGCTAAAGGCATTCGTTAATATTTCCTTTTCTATTTTAGTGAAACTCGGAATTCAAGGGGCTAGTTATAACAAAAAAAGTTAAAAAGTACTATAAGTATTAGGTTACCATTAATACGTGTCTTTAGAATATTTGTTAATTTATGAAAGTTTTAATACAAATTTTATGAAAAATATAAAAATTTGTAAAAAAACTTTTTTTTTTTTCATTTTCTCATAAAAAGTTTCCGAAAATATTTTTAGGGTAAAATATCATTTTCGTCCCTAAACTATTATAAAAGTTCGTTTTTCGTCCCTAAACTTTCAAAAGTTCTATTTTCGTCCCTAAACTATCACAAAAGTTCATTTTTCGTCCCTAAACTTTCAAACGTTCTATTTTCGTCCCTAAACTTTTCTAAACGTATTGATTTTCGTCCCTCCCACATCAGCACTCTGTTAAGCCATGTCAGCACTTCGTCAGAACTTTTGAAAATTTAGGGACGAAAATAGAACTTTTGAAAGTTTAAGGACGAAAAAACGAACTTTTGTGATAGTTTAGGGACGAAAATAGAACTTTTGAAAGTTTAGGGACGAAAAACGAACTTTTATGATAGTTTAGGGACGAAAATGATATTTTACCCATATTTTTATAAACTAATTCCCTAAAGGCATTAGTTAACTTTTTCCTAAGTTTTATTTCGTAAAATTTATGAATTGATATGATAATTTATGTGATTAATCTATGATAATATATGTGATGATAGCTCTTTATCATCAGACTAAGACATCAATAAGTTTTTTGTATAGGCAGGGATTGAACCTCATATCTCTTATACAACTATTATAAATTTTACCAATTGAGCTAACTAGAACCCACGTCAATTTGTAAGCTCTATATAATAAAGGTTGTAGTACCATTAACATTGCTCTTCTTTTGTATCTTTTAATATAAGACCTAAATTGATGATAAAGGTGTATATATATCTATATATTATAGTCCCTTATCAATTTCTAAATTTATTACAGTTAGTGAGTATGAGTTTTGGTATGTTACTTTTGCTTATATGTAAACTACTTCTTTTCGTTATTAAAAAAAGGGTCAAGTGTTTAGAGACTAATGCTCAATTAATTAGCACCTTTTAGAGTTTCAAAAAAAAAAAAGAAAAAAAAAAAAGCACCTTTTAGTATTTTCAATAAATAAACAAAGGTTTAAAATCTCTCTCCCAATTATTAACTTATCCACAAGCAAAGGTCAAATAGCTCCCTTGAGACGATAAGCAATATCACATCACTTTACTCATTATTCTTCTTCATCTATGCACAGATGTTTTGTTCATGCATCTGAAACAAAGTACAAATAATCTCTCTCTCTCTCTACGCATATGCTTTGTTCATGCATCTAAAACAAAGTACAAATCTCTCTCTCTCTCTCTCTCTCCCCGCAAGGAAATGTCATGTAAAAGGTTGTTCTGGATTTTTTATTTTTTATTTATAGAAACTATTGCTCCTGAATCTTGATGGTTATAAGTGCATTCAACACGGACATGGAGGTAGACATTTTAGTCTAATCATGGAAGGTGTGATTGTCAAGGAATCATTCACATTGAGTTAATCACTTTGAGTGGCATTAGTCAGCTTTTTTTTTTTTTTGGAGAAGCCACCCCAAAACGAGGGGGGAAATATATTAAGGAAGCTCAGAAAGGTACACAGAAACAATATCAGGGGGTAAGTCCTCCATCCAAATCTGAAAATGCAAAAACTTACATGCTGATCTTGCTAACCTATGAGCTACTCTATTACCTTGCCTGCGAGTATGACAAAAGGAGAGATTCTGGAAAACAGAGGAGAGAAGCTTGATGTCCCTAATGATGTGGCCGAAGCTTGAGGAATCAAAACCACCACCAGAAAGGGCTCTAATGATCGTGTCCGAGTCTCCCTCAAGAATCACCTGACTTAGGCACAGCTCTCGCGCAAAACCAATGGCACTGCGCGCCGCCAACACTTCCACCATCTCTACAGAAGTAGGCAGTGGAATACATTGTGTAAAGGCAGCCATAACAAGACCTTCATCGTTTCGAATAATACAGCCCAGACCAGCAAGCTTCTCCTTTTGAAAAATGGCTCCGTCAAAATTGACTTTCACCCAAGCCTTAGGGGGAGGAAGCCACCTAGTCGGGACTGCAACTTTTGTTACTGGGCCAGGTGAAACCACAGCCTTTTGAAACTCCCACAGGCTATCTGAGGCCATGGAATTAATTGCATGCAGCTGGAACACCTTCTCGCCAGTCCGGAGCTGGTTTCTACGAGTCCAAAGCAGGGACCCGGTCATTGCAAACCGGTCCATGAGGCCGTTGTGGTCCTGACAAAGCTTGATAACATCAAGGAATGAGTTACATCTACCCGCGAGCTCACGCAGCCATTCAAATCTGCAATTCCAAACAGGGGCCACAACTCGGCAAGTCCAAAGAGCATGAAAGGAGGATTCATTTTCTAGCTTGCAATCAGGACAGAGAGCATTGTTAAGTACCTTCCGCTTCATCAAATTCATTTTTGAAGGAAGAGAATCAGTTCCGGCCCTCCACAAAAAAGTTTTAACCCTGTTGGGAACTTTTAAACCCCAAATACCTTTCCAAAGCCTCTTCATAGGAGCCAGGTCCGACATTGAAGGAGACTCTTTTGATTCTTCCTCCGAGAGGAGTCTATATCCTGAACGGACTGAGTAGGAGCCATCAGCATTATGGGGCCAGAAAATCTTGTCTTCACAATCATTAAGGCTGAGTGGGATCGCCTTGATCAAAGAAGCCTCATGGGGCAGGAAGATGTTGTCAATAGCATCATTAACCCAGCCATGTCGGTCACTGTCAATTAAAACCGAGACCAAGGCATAGTTTCCAAGGAAGTCCCTAGGAGACACCACCCGTTTGTTATAGGGGTCAAGAAGCCAACTATCGTGGTAAATCCGGATCAAAGAACCATTACCCACCTGCCATTGCAAACCTTTTTTAATCACATCTCTGCCTTTTAAAATGCTCTTCCAAGTGAATGAACCATTACCAGCTTTAGCCTCAAGAATGGAGCCCTTCGGGAAAAATTTTGCCTTAAAGAAACTATGGAAAAGGGAGGTTTTGTTGTCCAGCAGCCGCCAAACTTGCTTAGCTAACATGGCGTCATTAAAGTTCTGGAGGTCTTTAAAACCATGCCTCCTAAGCTTTTAGGCTGACAGAGCGAGTTCCATTTGGCCCAGTGAATTTTCCTTTGATTGCCTCTTTGACCCCACCAGAATTTTCTGATCAAAGCCTCAATATCATTGCAAAGGGAGATCGGGAGTTTGAAACAACTCATCGCAAACGTAGGGATAGCCTGGATCACAGCTTTGAGAAGCACTTCCCGTCCCGCTTGGGAAAGTAGCTGCTCCTTCCACCCTTGAAGCTTAGCCGCCACCCTCTCTTTAATGTATAGAAGGCTGGCTTTCTTTTTCCTACCCACTAGCGATGGAAGACCAAGGTATGTTTCGTATTGTTTGATCTCTTGTACCCCGAGAGCAGCCTTAATCTGGTCCAAGGTAGCAGCCGGGGTGGATTTACTGAAGAATAAGCCCGTCTTGTTTTTGTTCAGCTTCTGCCCCGAGACCTTCTCATAACAATCCAGTAGGGACTGAATTTTCTTGCATTCATCTAGGGAGGCCCTACAAAACACCACATTATCGTCCGCAAAGAAAAGATGAGTTAGTCTAGGACCCTTTCTGCAGATAGAAACACCCCGGATTTGCCCTGCAGCCGCTGCCTGGTGAAGGAGGCTGTGAAGGCCCTCCGTGCAGAGAAGGAAAAGGTAGGGTGAAAGCGGGTCACCCTGTCTCAATCCCCTAGATGGGTGGACCACCTCCGACGCTTCACCATTAATGAGGATGGAATAACTGACGGTTGAGATGCATTCCATAATCAAATCCACCCACTTATTAGCAAAACCCATTCTTTTCATAATACTTTCAAGGTAGCTCCATTCGACCCGGTCGTAAGCCTTACTCATGTCCAATTTCAGAGCCATGAAGCCTGTTCGGCCACTATGATGGTGTTTCATGTAGTGAAGAGTTTCGAAGGCCATGAGGATATTGTCAGTGATGACCCTACCAGCTTGGAAGGCGCTCTGATTCTCCGATATCACAGCAGGCAAAAGAACTTTTAGTCTATTTGCTAAGACCTTCGAAACAATCTTATACACGACGTTACAGAGGCTGATCGGTCTAAAATCTGTGATGCATTCCGGGGATTTTACTTTTGGGATCAGAGTGATGTTAGTACAATTAATTATTTTGGGAATTTTGCAGTTATTCAAGCAATCCATCACAGCAGAGCAAATATCCTCATTAATTAAAGACCAGAAAGATTGATAGAATAAAGGAGGCATACCGTCGGGGCCGGGAGCAGAGTTAGGCTTCATTTGCTTGATGGCTTCTTCTACTTCATCTTTTAGGAACGGTTTGAGGAGCTGTGTGTTCATCTCCTCAGTGACAGTTGGATTGACAGCCTCCAAAATATCAGAAAACTCTGATGGTTGGGATGATGTGAACAATGATCGATAGCAGTCACAAGCAATTTTCCTTATTTGGTGATCCTCAGTACACCAGGAGTTCGATGAGTCTCTAAGACCCAAAATTCTGTTACGGCGGAATCTGTGAGAGGCTTTACTATGAAAATAACTTGTGTTGCGATTGCCACATTGAAGGAAGAGGGCCCTAGACCTTTGCTGCCACATTTGACTTTCTCTGTCAAGAAGCTCGTTGATTTCCGATTTTAAACCTTTAACCACCTCAAAATCTAGGAGTCCGTTGGCAACCTTTATCTCAGCTTGAGGGAGTTTTTTTCCTAAGATTTCCAATTGCTTTTTGACATTTCCAAACAACTGTCTACTCCAGACCAGTAAACTATCCCCGCACTCTTTAATCTTTCTAGCCGTAAGTACCATTGAGGCATTAGGAGAGGGAGAGCCCCAAACCTTGCTTACAGTAGCACTACAACCCACATCGCGAAGCCACATCTGCTCAAACTTAAAGGGGCGGTTTGGGCAGGGTGCGATCCCATCAGGTTTAATAACTATAGCTCTATGATCAGAGGAATGGGTAAGGATGTGTTGTACCTTAGTGCCCGGGTTGCGCTCGAACCACCTATTATCCGCCACGGCTCTGTCAAGCCTTTCAAGGACAAACCCAGCAGCCCGTTTGCCTTTCCAGGTGAACTTATCCCTGACAAAGCCAAGATCTATGAGCCCGCATTCATCAAGAGTATCCCTGAAGTCCCTCATCACACACTCTTTCCTTGGACCCAAGCCCAGCTTTTCATGAGACCACAAAATTTCATTAAAGTCCCCGGCGCACAGCCAAGGGAGAGAGAATTGCCGATGAAGATCCCGGAGAAGAGACCACGATTCATGCTTCTTGGATGGGTCGGCATGACCATAAATGCCAGTGAATCTCCATTGAGTGTCCAAGGCATCCCCAATGATGGCGTCGATGTGATTGGGAGAAGATGAAACCACTTCTATCTTGACTGAATTCTTCCACAAAAGGACTAAGCAGCCCATTTTTCCAGTGCTGGGTCCAACCCAGCAATGATCAAACCTTAACTCACCACACAATTGCTTCAGCCTAGCTTCTCCTGCCCAAGTCTCGGCCAAGAAGAGGGCAGAGGGGTCTTGTGCCCGAGTCACAACCTCGAGCTCTCGGACTGTGCGGAGGTTCCTAAGCCCCCGCACATTCCAGCAAATCCAACTCATCTTTCTTGGCGGGGCTGATAAACAGCCTCCGCCGTTGGTGGGCAATTCTCATCACATACTGCGTCAACATGTGCTCTGCGTTTAGGAGGATTTGGGGAGTCTAACTTGTTTGGAGGACAACACTTACCTAATTTTACTTCTAAATTCTGAATTTCCTTGAGGTGGGTCGGCCTTTGGATGCGTAGCCACTTACCATCCGGCTGGGCTTTTCTTTGCACAGGATCGTGATCCATATTAACTATATCACATTGTGGAGTGGGCTCAAGGTTTTGCAGAGTAGAGTTATTAAAGCTTGGGCCTAAATGTGGGCCTCCAATAATTGGGCTGGCCTTCTCAGAAACCTGTATAGGATTCTCTAAACTGTCTTGCGAATCCGTCACCCTGCCAAAGCGGTTGATCTCATTGTCTAAATTTCGAATTAGTTGTTCAAAGTCATCATTCGGCGCGACATGTGTGGGGGGAACAGCCTTGTTTCCCTCAATTATACCTTGGGTAGAGCGTCCTTCCTCACGGACGCCCATGCCTCCTTGGATGTCAGAGATCACATCAGTCTCTGTTGTGGGAGCATGGTTCGTGACAAAGTGCTGCTCACTTGCGTCATGCTGATGCTCCTTTGGTGGTTGGATTGGTGTGTTGGAGGAGGTGTGGGATGAGCTACCAGACTTTTTCTTAGCAAAGAAGCCCGGGACTGAGATGACTTTCTTTCTTGTAGTTGTGAATGGAGGAGCTCTGAGCCAAGCCCCAAACTGTTGATTCATTGCATTAATATTGCCTTCGCTTTCGATCCATGTCTCGCAGTCCTTATCATTGTGCGTTAGACAACCGCACCAATAACAGAGATTGGGAAGGCGTTCGTATTTAAAGGAGACCCAGTGATCCTTACCATCCTCCAGCGTAATAAGTCTTCCTCTGCACAGAGGGTGCGTGATATCGATTAGCACTCGCACCCTTATGAAGCTGCCACCATCCCATTCCTCGGTTTCGTTGTGCTTTTGTATTTCACCCACTGTTTCACATATTTGCTCCGCAATCACTTTATTCCTGAAGCGAAGTGGAATATCAAAGACTTGAACCCAAAAAGGAACATTAGTCAGCTTTTAAGGGTAACACTTTCACTTAGAAAATACTCTCATTTTATTCTATAGTTTTATGAGATTGTTATTTACTTAGTTTTAATTTATAATCTTTAGTATTCTTGTTGTTAATTTTTCAAATTAATTATTGTTTCTCTGGAAAAGAATCTGTACAGTATCAAAGAATTTAACCAACATGAAACTCATAAAAAATGACTCATGAAAAATGTCTACATATTTTCTAAAGAGAGGTTATATTAGTTTTACTATATAAAACTTATAAACAGATGTAGTAATAAATGTGATTAACGAGTTTCAATCACCTCATAAATGAATGTTGGTAATACCCAAGGGCTATAACTCCTACTAAAAAAAACTAACATAACTACATATTTAAAAAATCTAACAGTTGAATTGCATATTTTTTTATATTCTTAACACGCATAGCAAATTTCATACAAATCAGATGTTATTTACTATTTATTACATAAACTTATTTTTGATGCATGATTTTAGATTACAAAATTTTGAAATTTAAATATTTGATTAAGGACATGACTATTGATCTTTGATTTTCTGAAAATTTTGCAAGCATGGAGGATATAAAAAAAAAGTTATCCAATAATGAATTTGTTAAAATTCACATCCAATAAAAAAGAATTAAACTACAACCAAGTTTGTAACAAAATTTTATCAATATTGAATTACCTTTGCAAACTCAATGCAGCTAGTGAAACTTATAGTACTCATTGCACTACTCAATTATCATTTTACATGTAATATGTATACATAGTGAATTCATATGTTATAATTTAATGATGGATAATTAATAATAATTATGAAAGGTCAGAACTTAAGTAAAGTACTTAGGTACTGTTTTTTAGGTTCCTCTCTTAAAATTGTGCCATGTGAATTTTTTCACGTGGGATGAGAGCGTATTTTTTAGTTAAGTAGCTACATGGCTGAATCTTAAAAAGAGAATTTAAGGAACAGTATCTAAAGTACTGTACCTAAGTTTTGTCCATTATAAAAAAGGGTGAAAATAGTAAATGAAATGATAATTCAAATGGTTTTGATATGGATATAACTCTATTTCACACAAAATTAAGGTAGACAAAATGACATTTTTCAAATTACGGGTTAACAACATAAATTTATGCTAAGTTTACTGTAATTACCCATTTTTAAATTCATTTTAAAGTAACCATCAAACATAAGAAATTAAAAATTTTTTATATAAAATAATTTTTCCTAAGTAAATTATTTTTCATAAAATATTAACATCGAAACAAACTGAACAAATCTATATAAGTTTTTCTTTTTGGAATCGATAAATTTTTATAAGTCCAAAAAGCATAAGTTTAAATTATTAACCCAAAAAAGAAAAAAGAAAAAAGAAAAAGAGGCTTATGTTTGAATATTCTTCTTAAAAAAAATTGGTGTGATTAACATTTATCTTCCCCCAGGACGGCAGGACCTGGTCCTGGGGACATTCATAAGGACGCTTGGCTTATATCCGTACGAAACCTCCAGGATTCAGGAATCATCAGAGCACTGATCTTGTCACTTTGTCACCTCATCCATATTCCAATTTTGGTGTGTCAAAATCAGGGCCCACGGTTGCACTATAGAAAGGTGGAAGTACCCTACGTAATAATAACAAATCCTTTTCTTGGAGCTCCCTTTATATCCATTGGATTGAGCAAAAGGTTTTTCTCCTAATTTATTTGAAATGAAACTTTTTAAATTTTTTATATGTCTTTATTATAAGTGTGGATTTTAAGAATGTAATAGTTAAATTACATATTTTTTCTATATTTTTTATGCTTGTAAAATTATAAGAATATTAAAAATTAATTACTATATCATTAAACGAATGTTAAAATTTAAAGTTTGTATGATTTAAAATTGTGTATATAAAATAATTTTATTGATTAAATAGTAAATATCATCCTGATTTAAATGAAATTTAATATATACATTAAGGATATAAGAAACATAAATTCAATAATTATATTTTTAAAATTCACATCCAAAACTAATTTGGAAATAAACTTTATTCCATTCGATTATTAAATCACACAAGCCAATTGTACTGGTTCACATTCATTTAACCCATTGCCTATGTTAATTTTGATAATTTAATTGTTGTATATAATAAGATGTCTTAACAAAATATAAACAATTATACTACTGATATCAATATTGAAGATCGGATAAGTTGAGTATTTTGCACAAGTATAATACGTGTATGTTAAACAAAATTTTTATTAAAAAATACGGCACAATAGTCGTACTTTATTAACTATGCTTTTTAGTCGTAAAACTTGTGGGGCAACCCTCTTTTCTTTTGGGTTCAAATGATTTTTTGACGTCGTTGTTAAAATAATTTTTTTTAAATGTCTTTCAATAAAATATTTAAGGTCCTTCAACTCACAAAATGAGTGGTCTACCGAAGTTTCAGCCAAAAAAAATGAGTGGTCTAGCCAACGGATTATGTGCCACTCAATTATAATAAATAAGTGATACTATAAATTTCTTATATATATATATATATATATTTTTTTTTTTTCCTTCAGTAAGATAAGTTAATGAATGTCCTAAGGACATTGGTTTAAGATATATTTTTATGAACACCTAAAAAAAAAAGATATATTTTTATAAACATTTTATGGGGAAAAAAAATCATTTTTTTAAGACTTTTTATATTTTTCACAAAAATTATGTCAAAATTTTCTTTAAATGATTTATTAATAATTTTTCTAATAGCACTCGTTAACATGACTCATTTACAATTTGTTGAGATGACATGTTATAATTAATACAACATTATTTTCACGTGAGACTATATTAATTTCACTTTTATTATATATCAATCACACGTGAAACTTAACTGTGGGACCAGTTATCCAAAAAGGTGATATGGATATCGTAGGAAGTGGGCTCGTGGCCTAACAGCCCCATCCGAGGACATTTACTTATCCCAGGATGGTTAAAGAAAGATATTGTGAGAATAGTCTAAGAAAAAGGGATGGAGGTCATATGTAGTGGCCCAAAACGTGTCCGAGGATAAGACCCACCTCGGATACCCTGATCTGAGGTGGATGTAACTATCTTATTAGTTAGAGCACTTCGCAAAGTTGTATTAGAACTAGAAAGTGAATATAGAACAAAGGAGGAATCGGGAGAGATAACAAATATCTTCTAAATCTGCTACCTCCACATTAAATGCTTCCCAGCTAATTCTCTAGCCGCATTAATATGGAGGTGATACCTGAACAGTAACTAAGCAGACTTATGGCTGCTGAGCGAAAGTTCCGGGAGGTGTTGGATGGGACAGAAAGGAGTTCCCAGAATAGAACCTACATGTGTACGGTGAAAATGGGATGGGGAACGTGGTATATAACCTGAAAGTGGATGACATTAAAGAGGACGAAAAAAAGAAGGAGAAAAACGATAGAATCCAGAAAGATATTCCCTGAAACCTAGCCGATGAGAGTTTTCATCGTTTGGTTAGTCTAAAACGTCTTTTGCTGCACAATGATCATGACATTTTCTAGTGAGTGGAACTAGTTCTTTCACCCACTCTCTAAAAATTTATTGTTTGGGCTTGTTGGGCTAAAAACCCATCCTTATTCTGGGTCCAATCCAATTTGAGTCCCTACAATTGGCGTCGTCTGTGGGAAGAGCTTGATCTATTCATAGGGAAAGGCAAGTGCAGCGATTGTGATAGAAGGGGGAGCACCGCAGCAACCAGTGGTGGGCCCACAGCAGGTGGATGTTAATCCACACCAGGCAGAGTCCAAGGGCTCTCAGCATCATCATCCGCTGGTAATCCTAGAACAGAGAGGGGGTCGTGAGGGAAGTGCACGAACAACTCATACTGATAGAAGTCATTCTCGCGGGAAAAGTCATATTTCCCATGTAAGGAACGACGGGGACATGCAGCGTGAGATTAACAAATTGAAAAGGGAGTTGCAACATGAGCGACGAAGA
Organism: Quercus ilex subsp. ballota; assembly: GCA_032727855.1. Lineage (NCBI taxonomy): Eukaryota > Viridiplantae > Streptophyta > Magnoliopsida > Fagales > Fagaceae > Quercus > Quercus ilex. The sequence goes on along the minus strand of CM064908.1, from coordinate 16,226,837 downwards.
CGTATGGCTTATAACTCTGGGCAATCCTCTGAGGAGTCAGACGACACCAGTTACAGACAGAGGTCAAGAACTCCACCCAGTGAATCTTTCTCGTATGATGATGAGTACCACCATGAACGAAAATATAAGAGTCCACCTCGTCAGGGCTTAGGGAATGACGCCCTGAACAAAACATTGAGTCAAGTTTCCAAGTCGCCCTTCACGCAACGCATTGAGGATGCAGATCTTCCTCGGCAGTTCCATCAGCCTGTGTTCACCATTTATAATGGTCGAACAGATCCAGTGGAACATGTTAGTCATTTCAGTCAAAGGATGGCCATTCATGCTAAGGATGAGACCTTGATGTGCAAAGTTTTCCCATCTAGCCTGGGTCCAGTGGCAATGAGATGGTTCAATGGTCTAAGGGCGAATACCATTGACTCCTTTGAGAAGCTCACCCAAGCTTTTGGTGCCCGCTTTATCACCTGCAGGAGGGTTGTTCAGCCCTTGGCATCGTTATTATCCATGTCTATGCAGGAGGGGGAAACCCTGAAGGCCTATTCTGATAGATACTGGGAAATGTTCAATGAAGTAGATGGAGCCTATGATGACGTGACCGTTAATACCTTTAAGGAAGGCCTTCCAACCGAGCATGATCTGAGGAAATCTCTGACCGGTAAACCTGTTACCAGCGTGCGTTAGCTTATGGATCGGATTGACAAGTATAGAAGAGTAAAGGAGGATCAGATGCAGGGTAGAGGAAAGTCCAAGGTAGTCCCTCAGGAGAGGAGGGATTTCAAGTCGGACTGGTACAACAACAACCGACCTCGGAGGGACTTCGGGGGGCAATTAGGATCTGCTAATTTCCAAGTGGTTAATGCCGTGTTCCGAGAACCAGTACAACGGGTTCTGGAGAAGATAAAGAACGAGCCATTTTTCAGATGGCCCAATAGGATGGCAGGGGATCCTGCGAAACGTAATCAGAACCTTTACTGTCAATACCACCAGGACCATGGACATACTATTGAGGATTGCAGAAATTTGTGGGACCACTTGGAACAGCTGGTCCGAGAAGGGAAGTTGACCAAGCTTCTGCATCATTCCAGTGGCCGAGGAAGTCAAGCAAGTTCAACATTTCGGGGGGATGCCTCTTCAGGAACCCCTTAGGAACGATAAACGTGATATTTGCCGCCCCGGGAAGAACAGGGTCTTGTCCCTCGAGGGTAATGTCTGTGTCTCATTGTTCGGATAAGGGCTCCATTTCAATGCCGAAGAGAGCTAGATTGGGCATCTCACTGGTGTTGGGCTTTTCAGATGAAGACAAGAGAAGAACCATACAACCACATGATGACGCTTTAGTGGTTACACTTAGGATCGGGGGGTATGATGTGAGAAGGGTCATGGTTGATGAGGGGAGCGCAGCCGAGGTGATGTACCCTGACCTGTATAGGGGGCTGAATTTAAGACCTCAGGATCTAACAGCCTATAGCTCCCCGTTGGTGAGTTTTGAGGGTAGGTCGGTCATTCCGATGGGTATGATTAGATTACTCGTGCAGACTGGCTCAGACGTGGTAGAGGTGGATTTTATTGTGGTAGATGCTTTTTCTCCATATACGGCTATTTTGGGTAGACCCTGGCTGCATACCTTGGGAGCTGTTTCTTCTACTCTCCTTCAAAAGGTAAAATATTCCTCGGGAGGCCAGGTGCTAGAAATATTGGGAAATCAAGCCATCGCTAGGCAGTGCTTGATAACGGCTATTCAACATCGGCCAGAGACAGACACCTCGGCCACGGCCGAGAATGACTTATAGCAATTAAAGACTCCGGCGACCCCTCTCAGCACTTCGGCCGGTGAAGCTGAGTGTGAGAATTTGGAGAGGGTGAGTGTTGGGGATGATCCAGACAAGTTCTTTCAGGTTGGGGCACAGTTGCCTTTATTGGAGAAGGAGCAATTGGTTGAGGTCCTTAGGAGCAACATTGATATGTTTGCATGGGATGCTTACGAAGCCCCAGGGGTGGATCCAGATTTCATTTGTCATCATTTGAATGTTAATCCTTCTGTTACTCTGAAGAAGCAGCCACCTCGGCGTCCGTCCAGGGTACATGCCGAGGCTATCAGAGACGAGGTGACTAAGTTCAAGCAGGCAGGGGCTATCAAGGAGGTATTTTACCCTCAGTGGTTGGCTAATACGGTTGTGGTGAAAAAGAAAAATGAAAAATGGTGCGTATGTGTTGATTTCACGGACCTTAATAAAGCTTGTCCAAAAGACCCTTTTCCTATGCCCCGTATAGATCAGTTGGTGGATGCAACAGTGGGCCATCCTCGGATGAGCTTCCTAGATACCTTTCAGGGCTATCACCAGATCCCACTGGCATTGGATGATCAGGAAAAGACCACTTTTCTCACTCCTACTGGAAATTATCACTACAAGGTAATGCCCTTTGGTTTGAAGAATGCGGGGTCTACTTACCAGCGGATGATGACGAAAATGTTTGAGCCACAATTGGGCAGGAGCATCGAAGTCTATATTGATGATATGGTTGTGAAAAGCAGGGTAGTGGCCGAGCATGTGACAGACCTCACCAACACTTTTGAGATTTTAAGGAAACACAAATTGCGACTGAACGCGTCTAAGTGCTCATTCGGGGTAAGCTCAGGGAAGTTTTTGGGCTACATGGTGACTCACCAAGGAATTGAAGTGAACCCCGATCAAATTAGAGCCATAAGTAGTTTGCAACCACCTCGGAATCCCAAGGAGGTCCAAAGGTTGACTGGGATGACCGTTGCTTTGAATAGATTCATATCCAGGTCGGCGGATAGGTGCAGACATTTTTTCCTTTTACTCCATAAGTGGAAAGGATTCGAATGGACTGAGGAGTGCACCCTGGCATTTCAGCAAATTAAAGAGTACCTATCTCGGCTGCCCATTATGTCCAGTCCCGAGGTGGATGAGGCTCCTTTTTTCCTACTTGGCGATAGCCACTTATGCGATAAGTTTTGTTATGATATGAGTAGATAATGACGTACAACGGCTAGTTTACTATGTGAGCAAGTCGCTTCATGAGGCTGAAGTGTGCTATCTGCCATTGGAAAAAGTCATTTTGGCAGTGGTGCACGCTACAAGGAAACTTCTCCATTATTTTCAGGCACACACTGTGGTCGTCCTAACTCAGTATCCGCTCAAAGCAGTACTTCGAAGTGCAGACTACACTGGCAGGATTGCCAAGTGGGGCACAATTTTAGGGGCTTTTAATATTAAGTATATGCCTCGTACCTCTGTGAAGGGATAGGTTCTCGCTGACCTGGTGGCCGAATTTGCTGAAGGCCCTGAAGAAATAGAAACAAGCCCGCGTGGCATGGATGAAAAATCAGTTGGCCTTATCTCCGCGTAACATGCCTTACCCTGGAAGGTGTATGTGGATGGAGTAGCAAATCAGCGGGGGTCAGGAGTGGGGCTGGTTCTGGTATCTCCCGAGAAGGTCATTATCGATAAGTCTTTAAGGTTGGGATTCTCAGCTACTAACAACGAGGCAGAGTATGAAACTTTATTAATGGGGATGGCGATGGTCAGGAAACTAGGTGGAAAAACAGTGGAGATTTTCTCGGATTCGAGACTGGTTGTAGGTAGGGATGGCAAAAAAAGTCCGGCCCGCGGGTACCCGGCCCGGCCCGACCCTAATGGGCCGGATTTTACCCGATCCGATACATAATATGGTCGGATATGGATTTTAAAAAAAAAACCCGGAACGGATCCGGGTCGGGTCCGGGTTTTATGCATACCCGGCCCGAACCCGACCCGTATACATATATAATATTTTTTTAAAAAAAACCTAGATATAAATACTCTCTTTCTCTTCTCAGATTTCATTTTCCAAACCCTAACCTTCACCCTCACCTCTCAGCCGCCCCCTTCTCTTCCTCTCTCTCACTCTCTCACAGATGCTCTCACACACTGCCGCCGACCACTTACAAAACCTAACCCTCACCTCTCAGCCACCCCTCTCTCTCTCTCACAGAGGCTCTCACACACTGCGCCGGCCACCTACTTTTGCTGATCTTCGAACAAACTACAATACAAATCCAAATCCTTGCTGCTGTTGTCATCTCTCACGTCATCTCTCATCGCCGCCGTTGTGGTCGTCATCTTCGATTCATTACTGGCATTACACCATCATCTCAATCGCAAATCTCACAGTGAGACTGAAACGGCACCATCGCAGCACAGAGCCTTTCAACAATCCCATCACTTCGTTGCTTCGACACCTGAAGTCTCTAGAACCGTTCTTGAAATCATTTATATCCATTGTTTTGTCCTCTCTTTTTTTTTTTTTTTTTTTTAAAATTATAAATTGTATTTGAAATGAAACAATATCATATTGAAGATTGAAAATAGTTTCTATTTGTGATTTGTATTTTTTTTTTTTTTTTATGGGTGTGATTTGTATTTCTGTTTATGTTTGTGATCGAAACAGTTTGTGGTTGTGATTTTTGTGGCTGTAATTTTTTTTTTTTTTTTAATATTGGATCGGATTGGGCTTCTAAATAAAAGGGGGAAGTGGCTTAATGGGGCCCGGCGGTGCGGGCCTGGGCCCTGCAAAAAAAATCCAATTAATAATCGGGTCGGGTCAGGGTCGAGGGTTCAGGCCCGCGGGTCGAGTTTGGGTATCAAAAAACCCGGCCCGAACCCGACCCGTTGCCATTCCTAGTTGTGGGCCAGGTTAGAGGAGAGTTGGAAGCTCGGAACACAAGAATGCAGGAGTACTTGGGCCAGGTTAGGCGTATGCAAGTAAATTTTGAATTTTTTGAAGTAACCCATGTCCCTAGGAGTGAAAATGCCCATGCAGATTCTTTGGCTACCCTTGCTACCTCCTCGGCGCAAAACTTGCCCCAAGTGATAATGGTAGAAGGCTTAAACACACCCACCCCAGTAACAGGGGACTCTCTTTAGGTCAATCAAATCAGTTCGGCGCGTAGTTGGATGGATCCTATACTGTTGTTCCTTGAGAAGGATATACGGCCCGAGGATAGATCGGAGGCTGAAAAGATACGAAGAAAAGCTCCTAAGTTTTGACTGTCCGAGGATAAGAAGTTATACAAGCGCTCTTTCTCTGGGCCATATCTGCTTTGTGTTCACCTCGAAGCCTCAGAGGCACTTCTAGAAGAGCTACATGAAGGAATTTGTGGAAGTCACACTGGAGGAAGATCTTTATCACATCGGGCAATTACTCAGGGGTATTGGTGGCCAGGCATGCAAAAGGAAGCATAGGAGTATGTTAGGAAGTGTGATCAATGCCAAAGGTTCACCCCGAACATCCATCATCCGGGGGGAGTTCTTAATCCTCTTTCTAGCCCTTGGCCTTTTGCTCAGTGGGGCTTAGACATCGTTGGCCCTTTCCCTAAGGCAGTAGGGAATAAAAAATATCTGCTAGTTGGCACAAACTATTTCACGAAGTGGGTCGAACCCGAGCCTCTGGCTAATATCAGGGATGTGGATGTTAAGAGGTTTGTTTGGAAGAATATCATTACTCGATTCGGGGTTCCTCAAGCTCTCATCTCGGATAATGGTCTTCAATTTGATAGCAAGGCTTTTAGAAAGTATTGCTCCGATCTGGGGATAAAGAACAGATATTCCACTCCGGCCTATCCACAGGGAAATGGGCAGGCTGAGGCTGTCAACAAGGTCATAGTGGGTGGGTTCAAAAAAATGTTGGATGATGCAAAGGGAAAATGGGTGGAAGAGCTGCCACATGTCCTCTGGACGTATCAAACAACACCTCAGCGGTCAACAGGGAAAACCCCATTTTCAATGACATGCGGGGCTGAGGCTGTGATTCCTCTTGAAACGGGCTTTCCCACATTAAGGACCAGTACTTTCACTTCGGATGGAAATGATGAACTGTTAAAGAAGAATCTAGACTTGATAGATGAACGGCGGGAGAATGCGATGGTTCAATTGGCCTACTACCAACACAAGCTAAAACAAGATTATGATGCAAATGTAAAGTTGAGGCCATTAGCCCTAGGAGATTTGGTATTGAGAAAAGTCTTGGGGACTACCCAAAATCCAGCCTGGGGAAAGTTAGGTCCTAGTTAGGAAGGACCATATCGTATCACGTTTGTAGCTGGAATATGTGCTTATTACTTGGAAGATCTAGATGAAAAAACTGTACTTCACCCATGGAATGTAAGCAATCTAAAGAGGTATTACTATTAATAAGAACAGATCTGTTTTACTTCTCTTTACAAGTTACCCTAATTCTGCAATATGTGTTTCTCGATCTATTGAAGTATTAACCAGAAACTAAGTCATGTCAGGTCCTCGGACCACAAACTTAGTGGAAATTAATACACTATGATATCTATTGAAGTATTAAACAGAAACTAAGTCATGTCAGGTCCTCGGACCACAAACTTAGTGGAAATTAATACACTATGATATCTATTGAAGTATTAAACAGAAACTAAGTCATGTCAGGTCCTCGGACCACAAACTTAGTTGAAATTAATACACTATGACATTCAGTGAAGTACTGACCAGAAACTAAGGTATGACAGATTGTTTAGGCAACAAACTTAGTGGGAATCAATGCTTTTTAAGTAAGGTCCGTACAATTAAAATTATACATCAAAGCAAACTCCATAAGCATCACTTAAAGCATTTTAAGGTGCCCAGTACCTCCCTGGGTTAAACATTTAGAATACTATCTCCATTGTGGGTACTTTTTAATGAATTAAAAGCTAGCCTTTGTAGGGCTGTGGTGTTCACTGTTATAGCTTTGATTTCTAATTAACTTACCAGTTTTCCCTTATAGTATCAGATTTTGTTCCTCTATAGCTTGGGATCATGTAAAAACAAAGAATATTCGTGTAGAAAATTATACAAGTGATAGCTAAAGCAACAACATTTTATATAAATTTGGAAAGGGAAATATACATCACAATTAAAAATATCCTCAATAAAAAAAAAAAAATTTGAATTGAAAAATAAAAGAAGTTTAACTATGCTAACTATGGCTTTAATTTTATTTGGAGCTTAGGTTGGGGAGCCTTGCCAGTTGCCTCAGGAGGAGCATCTTTCTCTTTTTCCTTTGGAACTTCTCCAGCAGGTAGGATGGTTGAAGCTAAAGCTTGTTCAAAGCTTTGAGAAGCTGTTGACCCCTTAGGCCCTTCTGCTGCTTTGTCCGAGGAAATGTCTTTTGCAATTTTAGGCACTTCAGGTTGCTTCTGCTGGTTGGGAAGGGGAGGATTCTGAGGTTGTGCTTCTTTGGCCAAATCAACAACTGTGGAGGATGCCTTTTTTTGTTGAGAAGAAGAGCTAGAGGCTCGTACAGCCGGGGGGAAGTAAATGTTTTCTGGTTTTCTCAGCTCGGATGAAGACTCAATCCTAGCTCGGTTGAGAGCTTTTGCCCAAGTCTGGCCACAGTATGTCCAGCATACGACGGGCACCTCAGCCCGGAAGCTATCCTCTGTCTCAGCAACGCCGATGTCATATCCATGCTGTTCGATTATGTCTTTTTCTTTTTCAACCTCAGCTTTTGCTTTCTCCGCCTCAACTTTAGCTTCTTCAACTTGGTCCCTGAGCCTTTGAACTTCCTCCAGTTGTTTCTGCAAAGTTGATATCTGTTCCTTAGAAGCAACCAGCTGGTCAGTAGCATCGCACAGACGTTTTCTCTGGTCCTCGGCTTGCCTTTGGGCGTTCTCCAAAGCGAAGTCAGCACTCTTCCGAGCATGTTTTTCCTCGGCTAGCTTTTTCTTCAGCTGTACATTGGTTTGTTCAGCAACGCTGAGTGTTTGCACAGCTGTTGCTCGCTTCTTCCTCTCATCATCTATTTGCTGGTAGCAAGCATTCGTTATCTCCTTCAGCCTGAAAGTGGCTTGAATAGCCTAAAAGAAAAAGAGTTAGAGATGCAATACATAGAGTTGTGTGCACGATGTTCACAATAATAATAATAATAAAAAAAAGAAGAAAAAGAAAAGCAATAATGGAATCATACCATGCCCAAATATCTTTTAGTATTTTGGAAGACTTTGTTCCTCTTTATGCCTCTTAGCTCGGCCATATCCTTGGGTAAAAAGAGAGTTTCCTCTAAGGCTAAGGCGACGCGGCACCCAATTCCGCCGTTGAAGTCCTTAATTAATGCATCTTCCCTCAGAGGCTCACCACCGAGCATGGGTGCAGGGAGCCAAGCCTCAGGTTCCAAGGACTGAGTGGTTGTCCTCTCCACGACTCGTTGAGGCCCATGGGTAACCTTTTGTTGCTTTGCAGCTCTTTGGACCTCGTCTTCGCGGGTCGGACGAGGTCTTCCAGTCTCTATCACTTCCTTATCTTTCGGCTCTCTCCTCCTCTTTGGATCATTGGGTTCGGTCCCATGTGATTGGGATGGTTGAGGAGGAGGAGGAGGAGGGAGACTGAGTTGAGTTGATTTCCCCAGAGCCCCCTTTCTAGGCTGGCCTTCAATCACATCCATCAAACTTCTCTGACTCTTCCTCTGGATGCCCATTTCGTCAGAAATCACCTCGGGAGATTGGGGTTGATTGAATACCTCAAATTCGTCTGTAGAATCCAACAATTCTACAACTCCCTCTGAAGTTTGTTCTTCTTCTTCTTCTTCCTCTTCCTCCTTCCCTTCCTGAGGAATGGAGCGCGACAACGAAGCTTCAACAGAAGGAGTGGCCACAAATAATGGCTGAGTATAAGGGGTACCTTCAGGAATCGGAACGCCCTTAAGAACAAGAAATCCTTCAAAAGCTACACTGATGCAGTGAAGCCGAGGATCTTTGGCCTTTATCATGCACTTGGGAGCTTGAAATGCTTGGGAAATAGGTTTGTACCCAAGGATTATGTGTGCCGCTCTCAGCTGGCCGTCAGATGGGTTCACATACACCTCGGATCGCAGGATTCTATCTAAACTCTCTCTGTTAACCAGTCTGAACTGAGGTCTGGTAGCGTGCTTGTCTGCAAAGTCATTAAAACAGAAGAAAAGCTTTGTAAGAAATAAAGATAACTTGAACTAAAGAGTACAATTCAAATTACATAGGCTTATAGCCCAAAAACCTCACCTGGTTTTCCCTCTTTAGTCGGACAGGGTAAACCATCATGCCACTCCCTAGAAAAAATAAGAAAGTCGTATTTTAAGCCCTTATTTGATGTAGGGAGACATTGGATTAACCTTATTTCAGGGTGTATAGACTTAAGATAGTATCTCTGACCCTTCAGATGATTGAGGTTGTACACCCAGTTCACATCGTGATGGGTCAGGCCTAAGTTCATCCTCGCATTTAGGGCCTCTATACTCCCTAGCACCCTGAACATATTTGGGGCACATTGTGTGGGAGATAACCTAAAGAATTTGAGGTAACTTCTAGTGAGACTACCCATGGGAATGGTCATCCCTCCCTCTATAAAAGCGATCATAAAGATGACTACTTCCCCTATTTTCCTGTCGTTTAGCCAGGTTTCTGGGGAAGCATATCTCGTGCCCACTGTTGGGGGAATCCTATACTTAGCTCTAAATGCCTCTATATTCTCCTCGGACTCAACCAGACTCTTAAACCTACCAATTTCCTAAAAGTCGTGAAGAAAAATTAACGAAAAGGATTGAAGGCTAAGGAGGGTTAAGGAAACTTATAGGCTTGAAAAATGAGGTTCTCAGACAGACTCTCAGTATTTATGAGAGCGCGGAGAGGTGAGAAAGAGTGGCAGGTTCAATGAATACACGCTAAGATAGTATGATTTTTGTAACTGGAAAGAGAGTTAATTTGAAAAGCTCTTTATAGTGGCGCAGAAATTGTAAGCGGGAAAAATCCCGCTCATAAATACTGAAGGACCTCCACCGTTAGATGTACATCTTACTGTTGAACGTGGGGGACAAAGAAGCTATCATCATTTAATAATGGCGTGCTCCTGACGCCGAAACGTCAGAAGCGTGCCCTGGGCAGGTAGAAAGACGTTCTGGAGATTAGGAAAATCCACGAAAGAGGTGAGGGCAGGATATCAAAACCTCCCTTTTTCCGAGGTGACAAAAAGTGAGATTTTGAGGGGCTATTGTGGGACCGATTATCCAAAAAGGTGATATGGATATCGTAGGAAGTGGGCTCGTGGCCCAACAGCCCAGTCCGAGGACATTTACTTATCCGAGGATGGTTAAAAAAAGATATTGTGAGAGTAGTCTAAGAAAAAGGGATAGAGGTCATATGTAGTGGCCCAAAACGTGTCTGAGGGTAAGACCCACCTCGGATACCATGGTCCGAGGTGGATGTAACTATCTTATTAGTTAGGGCACTTCGCAAAGTTGTATTAGAACTGGAAAGTGAATATAGAATAAAGGAGGAACCGGGAGAGATAACAAATATCTTCTAAAGCTGCTACCTCCACATTAAATGCTTTCCAGCTAATTCTCTGGCCACATTAATGTGGAGGTGATACCTGAACAGTAACTAAGCAGACTTATAGCAGCTGAGCGAAAGTTTCGGGAGGTGCTGGATGAGACAGAAAGGAGTTCACGGAATAGAAGTTACATGTGTACTGTGAAAATGGGGTGAGGAACGTGGTATATAACCTGAAAGTATATGACATTAAAGAGGACGAAAAAAAGAAGGAGAAAAACGATAGAATCCAGAAAGATATTCCCTGAAACCTAGCCGATGAGAATTTTCATCGTTTGGTTAGTCTAAAACGTCTTTTGCTGCACAATGATCATGACCTTTTTTAGCGAGTGGAATTAGTTCTTTCACCCACTCTCTAAAAATTTATTGTTTGGGCTTGTTGGACTAGAAACCCATCGCTATTCTGGGTCCAATCCAATTTGAATCCTTACATTAACAATTATGAAAAATATTGTGTGGTTAGATTTATTAAATAAAAAACATTTAGGATAAATACATCATGGAATTATGTGGTATAAAATTAAGACAAACCCAAATTTTAAGGGTCAAAGGTGTAATTTAGTCATATATAGAGATTCTTTTTTTTTTTTTTTTTTTTTTTTGAGGAACATATATAGAGATTCTTATTGACTCTTTCGGTTGCTAATTGGTATTAGTTCCCTATTGTTCGTAGATATTGGGCATAAAGTAGGTTGGTTTTTACTTTTTGGTTGTTTTATTTTACATAGATTCTCACTATTTATAAATGAAAATTGTAGTTGAAAAACATATGTATGGTTTTTTATTTTTTATTTTTTTTATTTTAAATAATTTAATACAAACAAGGGTATTCAGACTTGGGCTAGGAGGACTTCCATGGGATTGGCCCCAAGATAGAGGCAAGAAGTTTCAAACCTAGAATCTCATGAATATTATGCAGTATTAGGATCCACTTATTAAACTTTTTGAAGTTTATATATATAAAAAAAAAGGTAAGACTTAGGTAAATAATTTAGGTGTTGTTTCTTAAGTTTCCCTTTTAAGATCAATGACGGAGCAATACTTGGACCCCCTGCATTTTTTCAAAATTTTTTTAGTATATATATATATGTATTAAATTTAGCAATTTGTTTCAATAAATTTGCACTTTGTCCCCCTCAACAATATTATTAATCTTTTTAAAGGCTATAAAAATTTTTATTGATTTAAAATTTGAAATAAATTTAATAAGCTCAACAACAAAATTTACCAATAGCAAACTTAAGCCCAAACACCCCAAAACAAACCCACGCAAGACACAAACAAAAAATAAAATAAAATAAAAAAATTCTTAAGCCGATTCTAACTAGTCTAAGTGAACACCCACACACATTTTGACAACACGCAAGACACAAAAAAAGAAAAAGATAAAGGGTTTAAGCGGCTAAAGAACAAGACACTCAAAAAAAAAAAAAAAACCTAACTTTCTAAATGAATGCTTATTTGGAGTTAATATATATATATATATATATATATTTGTTTATACTTTTGCGCCCCTAATTCCAAGTCCTAACTCCATCTCTGCTTAAGATTCAGCCATGCGGCTGTACTTAACTAAAAATACACTTCCATCTCATGAGAAAAAAAGCTATATGATTGAATTTTAAGAGTAAAACCTAACAACAGCATTTAAGTACTATACCTAAATTTTGTCTTAAAAAGAAAAGAACATAAAAGAAAACATGAGTTAAAAGTGAATGAAAATGCCACATGCATATGGCGTGGGAGAAATAAATGGATTTGATTGTTATAAAAGCAAGGTCCATTTTTAAAATTTAAAAGCACAAGGTTTTTTTATTATTATTTTTTTATTTTTAATGGAAAAGGTAGATGGTAATATGCCATTTTAAGAAATAGGATACTTTTTGTTTTGTTAGCTACGTACACAAGAAATTTTTTTATTTTTTTTAACAGAAACGATAGTAGACTTTATTAATACAAATTACTTTGTACAATAAGGAAGAGAAAAGATGAGCATTCTTTTAACCAAATAATGACCTCCTTTTTCTCTTTTGTAGCATTAGCTAAATCTAGTGCTGCACGATTACATCATAAATGAGTACTAGCAAAAGCAATAAAAACAAAACTATCTCTAATAATTGAAATGTCTTCAAGGATCCAAGCAACCCCTAATGAGCATGTTCTGTCATAATTTAACAAATCCACCAATTTCGCAAAGTTGCACTCCACCTGGACTTTAGGAAAATTGAAAAAGTGATACTTTGGCAGAAGAGTAGTGCTTTCCTCATCACACAAGCTGCTGTGCACAAGATATTCATTTTTTTCTCTATTTTGTCACAGGAGGCAGCTAGCACTTCACCCAAATTGTTGCGAATAATGACTCAACAGAGGGGATTGCAGCCAAATGGCTTCGCAAAGGAGCATTCCAAAAAGAGATGATCACAGGTTTCAGCTTCCTCATTACAAAGAACACTAGAAAAAGAGTTCAAAATCTTCATTTCAAACAACTTTGTGCGTGTTGGTAAGCTATCCTTACATGCTCTGCAGACAAAAGTTTTGATCTTAGGTGGCACCTGGGCAATTCTAGTTGAAATCAACTCTATGATGGGGCAGTTCTGGTGGGGTCAGAAAAACGTGGAGAAGAAAATACATTGGCTGAGTTGGAAGCATATGTGTTTAGCAAAAAAGGATGGAGGATTGGGATTTCGGGACCTTAAATGCTTTAATATTGCTCTATTGACTGAACAGTGTTGGAGGCTTCTCCATAATCAAGATTCTCTGTTTTATAAGGTTTACAAAGTCAAATATTTTCCCAACACATCATTTCTTGAAGCTGCTGTTCCTAGTCACTCCTCCTATGCTTGGAGAAGCATTACTCATGGGCGACAACTTATCATTTAAGGCAGCCATTGGAGGGTAGGCAATGGTTCTTTGATCAACATCTGGACAAATAAATGGCTCCCCTCTGAAGCCAATCAAAATGGAAGAATTAACAGATTTTTGTATTATTTAAACTTTGGAAACTCAAATAACTCATTTGTAACATTAAATACTTTTTTTTTTATAGGAAAATTAGAGATTTTTTTTTTGAGGAAAATTATGGTCTGTTTGGGATCTGCTTATTTTGTTGAAATTGAAAATTTTTTGTTGAAATAACTGTAGATAAAGGTAAAAATTAGTTGAAATAGTACAGTGGGACCCATGAATAGTACCAAAAAGTGCAATGGGACATATGAATAGTAGTAAAAATAAGCTAAATAGTAAAATAAATTGGTTTTTTAAGCTGAAGACAAATGCACACTTAGGGTGTGTTTGGATACCGTTTATTTGCTGAAAACAAAAAATTTATTGCTGAATAGTGTTGTGGGACTCAAATTTATCAAGAAATCTATGTTTTGCTGACTTTTTGTGGGTCCGTAAACAATACCCAAGGAACCTACTAAAAAAATGCAGACGCATGGATTGAGCAAAACGCTCAATCGAAACGCACGCGTAGAGGCTAAAAACGCATGTGTGTTTAAACAACAATTTTTAGTTTTTTTGGAAATACGTGTTGGTAAAAAAGTGTATGAAAATGCATGTAATCTATATATTACTAAAAGCTGAAGCCTAACGTTTAATGCTGTTGCTCTCACATTGCGCCACATCAGCTGCCACATCATTCTTTTTTTTCTTTTCTTTTTTAAAATATAATTTTCCTACAATTTTAAAATGATTTTTACAATTTTCAGTCCTATAAATGCAGCCCACTACTTATTTATTTACTTCCACTATCACCCTATAATAAATCTGTATAATTAATCCAACCCACCTCTTATTTATTTAGTTCCACTATCAAGCCCAACCTAAAGCCTTTTCAGTTTAACTTTAGAGTTTTGTGTGAGCTTTTTCAGCTTAAAAAAAAAAAAAAAAAAAAAAAAAAACACGTTGAAGCCTTTCGAGCTTTAGTTTTATTTTTTTTTTTCTATAATTGTTTTTAACATTTATTTTTTTTAATATTTATACTTCTCCAACCTTTCTCTTTTCCTTACCATTTCATCTCCCCACTACTTCTTCAATCTTTCTCCCTCCCTTACCTTTTCATCTCCCCACTACCCTCTACATTAATATCATTCTTCATTTTTCCCTTCATCTTCTTTTAATTTTGTCTCTTCTTATTCACACCCTCTTACTATAAATTGTCACTATCTCTTCTATTTTATGCATAGTTTTCCCTCACAAAAAAAAAAAAGGTTCCCTCTCTCTCCCTCTCTCTCTCTCTCTAAATTTTTTGGTGGATTTTTTTATTTTTCTTGCATCTCTACTTTAGGTTGATAATTTTTTATATTCTTTAAAACTCTATTTTGAGTTAATGCGATTTAGTTTTGTTTTTTAAATTGTTGTTGTTGTTGTTGTTGTTGTTTTTTTTTTTTTTGGGTTAAATGTTATCTTATTGCATTCTAAAGAATTAAATATAGCATATAAAAATATAATATTATTCTATTACATAGCATGATTTAGATAATTTGGTATTTATTCCGTTACATAGCATGATTTTTTATAGTGCTCAATTTAGATGTTAAACTATGAGACTTTACTAATTTTTGTTTATTTTCTAATCTTTTGTGGTGGACAAAGTACTCTTAATAGTTGTATTAGAAGTACTTTATAATGCCATTTATTTAAAGAAAAGCAAAGGTTAGCCAAACGAAAATAATCAGATAGGTGACTGTGGGGCCAAATAATCCTGTGGCCCAGCCCACTGCTTTCCTGGACCGAAGGCCCGAGCCGAGGAGACAATCCAAGTCCGAGGACGACCTCATCATCGGACATCCGAGGGTTTAAAGGATAAGCTCGAACCGAACGGTCACCTCAGCATTAAATACACCTGACAATCACCCAGGCCGCCTTAATAAGGAAAAGACCTCACCAGTATCACCTTGGAGGCCGTGACTCCCAAAGAGACTGGGAAGGCGGCTGATGGGACAAGCACCTGAGCCAAGGGGGCTAATCGCTCAACAAGTGGAGGGTTAGGATCAATTGTAAGGGGGATATATAATGTAAAGGAATCGCTCCTATGGGGGGATCCGGGAGGTAGATTTGGAAAAGAAAGGAACGAGAAAGAGAAAGAGAGAGAAAAAGGGGTAAGAGCCTCCTCGGCCCATGACCGAGGAGCCCATCCCAGATGTAATTTTATCTAAGTCCTTTGTTCTTTAAATAAAAGAGGCCGGAGTCCGCGCCACTCGAGCGCCGGCGGGTGCCTAGACCTTCAACCCACTCTCTACAAATTCATTGCGGGGTTCGTTGGGCTTTTGACCCGGGTCCATTGGGCCTGGGCGGCCGAAAACCCAGCCCCCACAATTGGCGCCGTCTGTGGGAAGGATTAGTGCACCGGTGGGCGCAATGGGTGACCATTCTAAGCAACCATTCTATGGAAGATCGACGGTGATGCAAAAAAAAAAACCATCAAAAAGAAGAACATTGCAGAAAGATAAAAGTTGGAAGACAAGAGATTTATCAGTAAAAAAAAAAAAAAAAAAGACTTTCTATTATTTCATAAAGAAAAATTTACAGATTACAATCAGAGGCTCAGGCAAGCTTGTTTTACAATTATTCCTACCAGCTAGTCCTACAATCAGAGGCCCAGGTGGACCAATCCTAAAACTAGCTAGAGGGAAGTGTCAACCCGTGCTCTTATTGGCATAAAGAGAATGGGAGAACTTGACAATAAGAGGGCGGGAGGGGGCTGGGGCTAGCTCGTTCCAAGGCCCTCAACGACTCCTTTCTCGGAGCGACGGAGCTTGAACAAAGCGAGGAGCAGATACAGGGGCTCCGGGACGCCCTCCCCATGATGTTCCCTTGATTCTCTCCAGCCCCCACGAGCGTTGGCCGTCGGTGACGGCAACACTCGGGCACTGCCCGTAATGAGAGTTTGCATGTCTCCTCCGTCGGGGGTGCGCTCTGAGGAGGGACGTTAGGTACTTCAACAATATCCCTCCGGGCCACCGTGCATGGCGCCATCGGGGTTACGCCTAGATTCTGCCGCACCGAAAGCCCAGTGGGGGCTGCGGCCACCACGGTTCTTGGCACGGATGTCCTCACACCCGCCCAAAACCGCCTCATATCAACTGACTCCAGTCACAATTCCGGCGGGGTTATTAAAGGGGATGGAGAAGCTAGAAAGGTGTGTTTTTTCTGTTTGTGTTGGGAAGCTCATGGAATATGAGGAAACCATTCCCCTCAGAAGGCCTTATATAGAGGTATAGGGTTGGTGAGAATTAATTCACGCGGAGCCCAAAAAGAGGGTTACCGAAGCGTTGGATAATAATGAAGCCATCAATTCACGAGGCCATTAATGAAGGCGCGTCTCGCACACTGAAGCGTCAGGCGCGGAATACGAACGGCCAAAGGACGCTTCGCAAATGACAGAGATGAGGGCTCGAGATGGAGATGAGATCAATGCCACGTGCAAGATCATGAGCCTCCCGAAGAAGGAACCGTCCTCAGTAAAGCAAACCGAGGACAAACTCCTACTTCCAGATGCCAAGCGTTAGACAGAACCAAGGCACTGCATGGTCCTCGGACTCAGGCCTATGAGGAAACTAACCGCTCCAGATGCCAAGCGCTAGGCAGCAACTGTACCTAGGTCTTGCATGGTCCTCGGACTCAAGCCTACGGGGAGCTAGCCACATACCTTGAAGGCAGCAACTGTACCTAGGTCTTGCATGGTCCTCGGACTCAAGCCTACGGGGAGCTAGCCACATACCTTGAAGGCAGCAACTGTACCTAGGTCTTGCATGGTCCTCGGACTCAAGCCTAAGGGGAGCTAGCCACATACCTTGAAGGCAGCAACTGTACCTAGGTCTTGCATGGTCCTCGGACTCAAGCCTACGGGGAGCTAGCCACATACCTTGAAGGCAGCAACTGTACCTAGGTCTTGCATGGTCCTCGGACTCAAGCCTACGGGGAGCTAGCCACATACCTTGAAGGCAGCAACTGTACCTAGGTCTTGCATGGTCCTCGGACTCAAGCCTAAGGGGAGCTAGCCACATACCTTGAAGGCAGCAACTGTACCTAGGTCTTGCATGGTCCTCGGACTCAAGCCTAAGGGGAGCTAGCCACATACCTTGAAGGCAGCAACTGTACCTAGGTCTTGCATGGTCCTCGGACTCAAGCCTAAGGGGAGCTAGCCACATACCTTGAAGGCAGCAACTGTACCTAGGTCTTGCATGGTCCTCGGACTCAAGCCTACGGGGAGCTAGCCACATACCTTGAAGGCAGCAACTGTACCTAGGTCTTGCATGGTCCTCGGACTCAAGCCTACGGGGAGCTAGCCACATACCTTGAAGGCAGCAACTGTACCTAGGTCTTGCATGGTCCTCGGACTCAAGCCTACGGGGAGCTAGCCACATACCTTGAAGGCAGCAACTGTACCTAGGTCTTGCATGGTCCTCGGACTCAAGCCTAAGGGGAGCTAGCCACATACCTTGAAGGCAGCAACTGTACCTAGGTCTTGCATGGTCCTCGGACTCAAGCCTAAGGGGAGCTAGCCACATACCTTGAAGGCAGCAACTGTACCTAGGTCTTGCATGGTCCTCGGACTCAAGCCTACGGGGAGCTAGCCACATACCTTGAAGGCAGCAACTGTACCTAGGTCTTGCATGGTCCTCGGACTCAAGCCTACGGGGAGCTAGCCACATACCTTGAAGGCAGCAACTGTACCTAGGTCTTGCATGGTCCTCGGACTCAAGCCTACGGGGAGCTAGCCACATACCTTGAAGGCAGCAACTGTACCTAGGTCTTGCATGGTCCTCGGACTCAAGCCTAAGGGGAGCTAGCCACATACCTTGAAGGCAGCAACTGTACCTAGGTCTTGCATGGTCCTCGGACTCAAGCCTAAGGGGAGCTAGCCACATACCTTGAAGGCAGCAACTGTACCTAGGTCTTGCATGGTCCTCGGACTCAAGCCTAAGGGGAGCTAGCCACATACCTTGAAGGCAGCAACTGTACCTAGGTCTTGCATGGTCCTCGGACTCAAGCCTACGGGGAGCTAGCCACATACCTTGAAGGCAGCAACTGTACCTAGGTCTTGCATGGTCCTCGGACTCAAGCCTAAGGGGAGCTAGCCACATACCTTGAAGGCAGCAACTGTACCTAGGTCTTGCATGGTCCTCGGACTCAAGCCTAAGGGGAGCAAGCCACTTAGCTGGTCACTTATCTCGAAGACAGCAACCGAACCACGACACAGCATGGCCCTCGGACTCAGGCTAACGGGGAAGCTAAATGCTTGGGATGAACCTAAGTGTTAGGCAGAACCAAGGCTCTGCACGATCCTCGGACTCAGGCTCACGGGGAAACCAACCACCTAAGATGATCCTAAGAGTTAGACAGAACCAAGGCACTGCATGGTCCCAGGACTCAGGCCTATGGGGAAACTAACTCCTTCAGAGGATTCCAGGTGTTGGACAGAACCAAAAGCACTGCATGATCCCAGGACCCAGACCTATGGGGAAAACTAACTACTTCGGGGAATTCTAAGAGTTAGCCAGAACCCAAAGCACTGTGCGGTCCTCGGACTCATGCTTGTGGGGAAGTCAATCACATCAAGGAGAACCTAAGTGTCAACCTAAAGAATTTTCTACCCAGCCCTTAGGGGAAGATGGGCCCACTCAAACACACATGCCTTCGCTGCAGCAATTGGCGCCGCGACTGGCCACGGTGCAATTAAAGATAAAATTACACAAGTAAAGCAAGAATGAATAACGTGCAAGAAAGTAAACAACCACAACAAACAGGAAAGAAATAAAGCTCGCGTTTCATTGAGTTTGCAAATGTTACATAATGAGAACCACATTACAGTCACGATACCATAAGAAAAAAGAAGAAAATACAAAAGGCCAGAAAGACGACAGGGTCGGAGGGCCTGCCTCACTCATTTATACTCCTCCCTCAACCGGGGGCTGGACCATGGCAGCATCAAGGCTCTCTGAACTTTCGCCAGAGGGGACGGCCCGCGAAGGCGAAGCAAGAATGGTGGCCTCCTTGGCAGGGGGAGCTTCAGCTCCAGCACCAGACTCCACAGCCTCCCGGGGCGCCTCCCCAACGGGGTCCTCACTTGATTCAGCCACCTTGGAAGGTTCACTTCCTTGGGCGGGCTCAGCCACGGGCTCAGCAGTTGATGTGTCTTCACCCGTAGCAGTGCCGGCTTCCTCCACAGCCTCGACGGCCTCAGTGCCACTTGGAGCCGCCTCGCGGATGGCAGGGGGGTAGTACACGTTCTCCTCCTTCCACAGGTCGGATGAGGCCTCGACCCCAGCCTGCCTAAGAGCCTCTCGCCAAACCTCGGCCGAGTAACGCCTGCACAACGCGGGGACTTCAGACCTGAAGGTTGCTGCGGTCTCTTCCATCCCCGTGGTGTAAGCCTCCTCCTCGGCCTCCCTCTTAGTGGCCAAGGCCTCCTCCTTGCCCTGGTCAGCCTCTAACTTGGCCCTAAGGGCCTCATCTCTCGCCCACTCAGCCGCCTTTTTGTCCGACTCGGCGGCGGCCACCTTTTGGGGTAGATCAGCTAACAACCCCCTTGCAGCCTTCAGCTGCTCCTCCGCCTCAGCCAGGCGCTTTGAGTAATCCTCGGCCTGCTTCTGAAAACCGACGAGGCCGGACAGTGCAGTATCCCGGGCACTGGTCATCGCACTCAGCTCCTCCCGGGCTTTGGACAGATCGGCCTCAGAGTGTTTCAGGACCTGGGTGGCCTCCAGACGTTTCTCGCGCTCTACCTCCATGGCCTTCCCCTGGCTCTGGGCTATGTCCTCCAACCTAAAGGTAGCCTGAACGGCCTGCCCAACAAAACAGACAAATCTGTAGCTGAGACCAAAAAAGCGAAAGAGGCAGAGAGGGGAAAGGAAAAAGTTCCAAGGGAGATAGAGTGACTTACAGAAATGTGTAGAAGCTCCTCGGACAGGCCTTTTATGCTGAAGATGTGGACTCTTGGGTGCAAAGATGCAGAAGAACCGAGTTTTCAAATGGGTATTTATACCCTAAAATCAAGGAACGGAGCGGATTTTCCCACTCCCAACCGTTAGGCGAATCCCCACCGTTGATTAACATCTTACCGTTGCACGTGGGGAGCATAAAGCCGCCTGGATTTAATGAGGGGCACGTCGCGCCCATCAAGGCATTAATAACGCTTCTGAAGCAGGCGGAAAGACTCCAATACCCCCAAAGGGCCGAACTCCAGCGGTACATAATGCATGCCCGAGGACATCAAAATCCTCCTCTCCGCCCGAGGAGGCGGACAGCAAAATTTTGAGGGGCTATTGTGGGGCCAAATAATCCTGTGGCCCAGCCCACTGCTTTCCTGGACCGAAGGCCCGAGCCGAGGAGACAATCCAAGTCCGAGGACGACCTCATCATCGGACATCCGAGGGTTTAAAGGATAAGCTCGAACCGAACGGTCACCTCAGCATTAAATACACCTGACAATCACCCAGGCCGCCTTAATAAGGAAAAGACCTCACCAGTATCACCTTGGAGGCCGTGACTCCCAAAGAGACTGGGAAGGCGGCTGATGGGACAAGCACCTAAGCCAAGGGGGCTAATCGCTCAACAAGTGGAGGGCTAGGATCAATTGTAAGAGGGATATATAATGTAAAGGAATCGCTCCTATGGGGGGATCCGGGAGGTAGATTTGGAAAAGAAAGGAACGAGAAAGAGAAAGAGAGAGAAAAAGGGGTAAGAGCCTCCTCGGCCCATGACCGAGGAGCCCATTCCAGATGTAATTTTATCTAAGTCCTTTGTTCTTTAAATAAAAGAGGCCGGAGTCCGCGCCACTCGAGCGCCGGCGGGTGCCTAGACCTTCAACCCACTCTCTACAAATTCATTGCGGGGTTCGTTGGGCTTTTGACCCGGGTCCATTGGGCCTGGGCGGCCGAAAACCCAGCCCCCACAGTGACAAATTTTAACTTTTGCAATTTTATTTTAATTATTTTTATTTTATAACAATGCATGTATAGAAATTTAATTCTTAGATTTTACTAATAATTGTTTATTTGATAATATGTTTTGGGCGGCCGAAATTATAATTTCTACAAAGAAAATAACTTTAATAGATGTGGGTACCTAGGATGTACGGATCTTCGGGCCAAGGGCTTATTGCCTTGTAACCTTTTACACCGCATCCTCGGCATGTCCTTCAACGTCCTAGGACGTCCTCGGACGGCTTTGCAACGTCCTAGGCATGCTTGGCAACGTCCTCGGACGGTGTCCTAGGAGTCCCACATCGAAGGAAAACCCCCCCACTTGCTGCCTTATAAGCTGTGAAGCGAAGGGAGTAGTGTACCATCAGTTTATAGTTATTTGAATAACTAAACTGATGGTACACTACTCCCTTCGCTTCACAGCTTATAAGGCAGCAAGTGGGGGGGTTTTCCTTCGATGTGGGACTCCTAGGACACCGTCCGAGGACGTTGCCAAGCATGCCTAGGACGTTGCAAAGCCGTCCGAGGACGTCCTAGGACGTTGAAGGACATGCCGAGGATGCGGTGTAAAAGGTTACAAGGCAATAAGCCCTTGGCCCGAAGATCCGTACATCCTAGGTACCCACAATAGATTATCAAAAACAAAATTTTATCCTAATATTGGTTCAATTAATCATTGTTAAGTTTTATTAATTTTTTTTAGTTTACATTTTTTGGTGTTTTGGATTGTTCCTATATTACAGTTATGATTATTCCTATAATAAATAAAAATATAATTACGAAATACATTACTCATTATTAGATTAGTTTAAATTGTAAAAAAAAAAAAAATTAATAAAATCACCATAAAAATAATTATCACGCGCAACGCGCAGGTTCGCGGCTAGTAATAACTTAAAAACAATGTTGATTCAATATTAAACCAATTTCAACCGGCATTATTATACTCAAGATGAATATCACAATTGCCACCAAATTCATGATCCAAAATTATGTTTGGGGCTGTAAGTTTTTTTATGATTAACGTGACATTCTGTTGACTAGACAATACATACCAAGAACTAATCTTATTCCACAAGTACTTATCAAAATAGGCAGTGTATACCAAGAAAAACATATTAGAAAAGAAATGCTGCTTCAAAGTTTTGGACCATAGCTCGTTTTTCTTTTTTGGATGGAGACCATAACTCGTTTTAAGAAGACCAGCTAGGTTGGCAAGTGTGGTATAAGTTTTCCAAATTCTGGAAGTGAAATTTCCTTCTAATACTTGGGTTTAAAATGAAAATAAACTTTTATTATTTATTTTTGAACTAGTGTTATTTAAAAACTAAGAACATTTGTTTAAAATGATGTACCAAATAGCCTCTTAACATTAAAATTTTAAAAACCAAAAGTATATTTTGGCATAAAAAAAAAAATATTTGTTTCATTTTAATCTATTATTTTATAAACACTTGAACTTTACTCATTTATTTATTAATTTATTTTGAGATAGAACTTTTCCATATCTCATGGTCAATTCCATGTCTATAGATTCTATACGCTCCTTTTTATAGAACTGCACAACATTGGAAGCCCAAACGTGTGTCAATCGAAAATGTCCCGCCGGTTGAGTTTGTCACTCGGGAACCCAAACCCACAAAGCCGAAAAGACAGAGACTTTGGCGCTACAAAGGAGACAACTACTGGACTTGCCAACATTCTTGAGGTAATTTATTGTATGTACTACTTCCTTATTTTGTGTTGAAAATCCTTATGCTAATTCCATTCCCTGTTTTGACTCTTGCTTCTTGTCTGCTTCCATGATTATCTTTGAGTTGTAGTTTTTGAGAAAATTTCATTGCCCATTTACTTAAAACTTGTTATTTTTACTCTAATACTTGCAAAAACTCATATGGGTAGCTAACCAATTCACCAATTCATTGGAATTTTGGTCTGTAATGAAATATTCAGCAACATATAATAGTTTCTCACACTGTCACACACACTTTTTATACAAATGTGAACGATGGTTTTGAGTTAAAAGGCTAGTACATTGAATGAACAGTCACAATTGGGAAGCTGAGCCTTGTGATTTCATGAACTGCAAATAATTTGAGCTGGGCTATAGCAATTTTCTCTGCTGAGGCTAATCGGGGTTTTTTTTGGAGGGTTGTTGTTTTGGGTTTGGATTAATATGACTCATAGATTAAGCAATTTTTGGGAACACAAGGCATCTTGTGGGAGATGGATAAGGTTTGCTGTGGGGGGTTTGAATCATGTTTTATTTATTACTTCATGGTATTACCAATGCCTTGTAAGCATTTTTAAAACTTGTAAGAAAACCAGTTGGGCCTGGGTTTTCTGGCTTTAGTCTAAAGTGGATATCTTCTCTTCTCATTGATGTTGAGGGGATTTTTACATTGACGAGTCTTGTGCATTTAGAGTGATTTCTAGGGAATCAAACTTGGTGTATCATGTACAAATTGGCGAGAATTGGTTGTCATCGTGAGTTGTTAAATCTCAAATACTATGAACTGCATGTAGGTTAGACTTCAGAGTCTTGAATTTATTAATCTAGGTTGCATTTGACACTGAAACTACTCTAATAAAGTATATAGGCATGTTTGGAGTGTTGCTGGACGCCCCTTTTGAATGCTCTATACCCTTTTTATACTTGATGACTCTTCAGTTACTATTAATTATACGTTGCATCGTCCTTGACTTTAGGAGTAGTTTTCCTTGGTGATGTGTTGAGCTATCCTTGCTTTATGGAGTAGTTACTTAGTAAATATCCTCATGTCAATTCTATATTTTTGGCCTTCTTTCTGTTTCAAAGTTGTTACTTGAGAAGGTTATCTTTGTAAGTTTTTCAATTTCTAGCCATTGTATAGTCATTAGATCTTGACACATGCCTTCGATTCCTTGACTTTTAAATATTTGGTTAGACATTAGATTATTTGGCTTTCAGGTTGAGGGCACTAGTGATCATTGTGACCCTTATAAATCATACTCTGATTGACCAATTTAAAATGTTGATATATTATTAAGAGTGTATGATTATGACAATATAAAAGAAAATTATGTAGTATGATGTGCTATTATGCTGTTTTAGTACAATATATTTGACCCTCAAGTTTAACACTCATGAGATTGCCTAATGTGCTATTATGTAAAGAAAAGAATTTCACCTCCATCTCTCACTTTAGGATTTAAATCATATCAAATTATATAATAGTTATCAAATGCTGGAGTTTAATTGTAGTTATTGTGGATTGTTTCACTTCTGTGCAATATTATTCTCATTTCCTTGAGATTGATTGCGGATAATATTGCATCAAGGCAATCAAAAGTCTTAAGTCATTTTAATTAAAATATTTTATTTACTTATGTATGAATGGGATTGAGTTTGTTTAGCTATCAATTTTGTTGTTATTAAGAATCAGTTGTATTAAGCTCTAAATAAGCTTCGTTATTAATTGTTGAATGTTTATAGTGTTGCTCTGATATTTTGTTCTCTTTGCAGCTCTGGGAAGGTGCCTTACTTGCTCATATGTATGAAGGATTCTTATATTTTTACCTTGTTTATTCAGTGGGGGCTAGGCATTACTGGAGATGGTATTAAATATTTTCATCCTGTCTGTTTCTTCTTTACTATTTATCTTGTTATTCAATGGAAAAGAAACTGTGCTTTTAAAATCCTCAATATTAGAAGTCATATCTTTAATTTTAGAGCTTAATACCTGTTTCTGCATGACTGGAAAATAATATATTGTCAGGTTTAAATTTTATATCTAGCCTTCTTAAAGTGTTTCCAACTGCTCAACTTAATTTGATTTGATTTTTTTTTTGATAGGTAACGAAAAATATTATTAAGAAAAAAATAGCCAACCTGAGTACATTGGAGATGTACTGTGGGGGAAAAAATCAAGAACCAAAATTACAATGATCAACTTAATTTGATTTGTATTCCACCACAATTTGCCTCCCTGAATTTACAACATATAAGATAATATCCTCTACCTGCAAGTCAAAACTTTGCTTAAAATTGAGATAGCATAACAGATGACACGGGGTTTTACATTTGTTTTCTGCCTGACTACTTGGGACTTGGGGTTGATTATTTCGTTTAACTCAAATCTATTCAGAACTGCCATGTCCTTTCAAAGGGTTGATTTTGTCTGTTTTCTGACAAACACCACATATACTTTTGACATCTATGGTGACATGAACTCTGGAAATTAACTTCACTATGTTGATAAAACAGCTAGTTCAATAATTTGTTTAGTATGACTGCATAATTATTTATATTTTCTGCTGTATGTTTGTTGTGTCTATTGTTCTTTCTTGCTGTGTGCTTATATAGTCTGGGCAATCTGACAGTGCTAGACAGGTTGATCTTTCAGTATGCATTACATGTTCTCATAAACATATTGTAAACACAGAAAGGGATAATTATGTACAACCTTATTCAAATATCTGAGAGTTCCTTGCTTCCTATCAAGAGATCATTTTTTGGACTTAAAGCATGTGGGCTTCATTCTCATTTCAGTGCCCAAAGAGTAGCAAAAGTTTGTTATTCTGATGATTATGGAATCTGTTTGATTCATGTTCCTTTACCATGGTAGTAATGTCATCAAATGTATTAGAAGTTCAGATCATGCTGATTTATTTATCCAATTTTCCTGCTACATGTACCAAAAATATTATTGAGAGACGTGATTTCTTAAATTTTGTCAATGGCAAATGAATTACTAAATTTATTTTCAAGATTGAAGGATAATCTTTAAATTTGTTCAATTACTTTTGAAAAATCTGATTTTAAACCCTAACTAACCAATTTGAAAATCAACCACATGTATGTCACCACAATCCAAAAGTGATAAATATGGTAAAAGCAATAAAGGCACCCAAGACATTAATGACACAGTGGAAAACGATTGAAGAACACTCTTCAAAGAAAATACACTCTAGGGTAACCTACTCATGTGAAATATCACTATAGAAGAATGAGTTACAATAGTCTATACTTACATTACCATTGTAAATACTCACTCTATATGAAACCTCAACAAACAAATCGTTTACCTTCCACTATAGAACTCAAGAATTCTTCTA
Source organism: Quercus ilex subsp. ballota (assembly GCA_032727855.1). Taxonomy (NCBI): domain Eukaryota; kingdom Viridiplantae; phylum Streptophyta; class Magnoliopsida; order Fagales; family Fagaceae; genus Quercus; species Quercus ilex. The sequence goes on along the minus strand of CM064908.1, from coordinate 16,200,443 downwards.
CAAAACTTTCTCCATGAATGATTTCGTCTGTGACCATTGGAACTTCGGTAACTCTTCGTAGGGATATACCAATGAACTCATTGGTAAAGGGTATGGCAACTCTATGGTTTGAACGAGAGACTCACTAAGAGAAACTCTGGAAGGGACTTATGAGGTAAACACTCAAGGGAGAGGGTTTTTTGAAGTTTTGGCTCAAGAAAATTAAGCTCTCACAGGGATAGCAATATGAGAGCCTCTCTCCTAAAAAATTGTGGATTAATGGTTGGTATTATATAGAAAAAAAGATTAAAACATGGAATCAGCAAGCTTAAGCTTACTTTCTAATAAAATGTGGGTTTGGGCTCAAAAGCACAAGCAAGGGATTAGCAATGTTAAGCAAAGGTAAGCAGTTAGGGCCTAACACACTGTGCTGTAAGCTAAGCTGTTCACTTTAACAGTGACGCGAAGAGGGAAAGACTTCCTAACTTGTGATCAGCTGGCATCCTGCTCTTGAGGGGGTGGAGTCCTGGGAAGTCCCTCTGTGGATGACTCCCATACAATTCTTTTTACTTTTTACTGCAAGCAATTTTCATGTTTTGAGTTTGCTCGAGCAAGTATTCTAAAACTTAATTTCTCCAAGCTACTTCTTGGTTAGGCTGTCATCGAAGGATGTTAGAAAACTCAAAAGAACTAGAGTTTTGAAGGCTCATGTTTGTCTAGTGTATTGATTAATTTAATTCTTTGTCTAGTTCAAATGTCAATTTATCCAACATCCTTCTACATTTATGGAGTGTCTTTCTCCATGTGCAATCCTTTGATACTGTCTTTCACTTCAGAAAGGAACTTTAAACAGTTCTAGTCTCATCCTTCCAATTGATATGAGGTTGCATCAGTGGAATAGCTCATTCTTGAGGGTGCATAATGTGGCAGGGGAATTGGTGAGTGAAATGCATAACCAAATCAAATGCTTTGTTGTTAGTAAGGTTACTTGCTTATCTCGTAGGTTGTCTTTGACTAGTCTCCTTCCACAAAATGAACTTGCCAGTGGCTCTATATGTGTGTGTGTGTATAATAGTCCTTATGCTGTTTGTATGTCTGAACTATACATTGTGCAATTTAATGTTTTTTGTACAAGTTGGTGAAACTTACTACATGTAACTAGGAATTTCGAAAATGTGTCAGGTCCTACATAAACATGGCTTCTTGTAGAATATTATTGCTGTTAGAATGCTTGCTATCGGTGCGTGACATTATTGATCATTTTTACAAAATTCAATATGTTAACAAATTGCATCAATTTGAAATGAAACATGGCATGAGCTGATGGGCTTAAATATGTCATCTATTTCTAGGTCAATGCTGACCATGTTGGGACATTTGGGTAATGCCTGTGAAATAGTGGTTCATATGGGTGATAAAAGGATCCTATTATAATCTGGAGTACCTCATATTTGGAGATTATATGTAAAATTGTAAAAAAGAAATAATAGGTCTATTCAATGTCTAAGCAGCATCTGAATATGCACTATTGTATTATCTTATATCATTATTTTGGATCTTCTGTGGACTTAACAGAGATTGAAACTTATGTAACCTGTGCAATGATTTCCGTTGTAGAATATTTTGATCTTCAAAACATTTAGTTATGCACCTAAGTTCCACATATATGGAATCTCATATATTTTTATGATACTTTTTTTTTGGTTTTTTCTGTTCTTATCATTGCACTGAGACATTGTATTTTCAATTTAGAATATTTAGGTCTTTGTAGAATGCAAGACAAATGAAATTTTGAATGATGAGATGGTATTAATAATAAATTATATTTAAGTGGGATTTCCTATTTCTTGTTGCTGATTAGTGATAATTAGGCACCCAATAGCTGCTTGAACTTGAGGCTTGACGCTTCAAAAGCCAGACAATAATTCAGGATGCATCATTTCAGGAGGGAGAAAAGAGCACATGGTAGCTGAATAAAAAGAGGGGTCTGGGTCATGCTGATTTGGTAAGTAGTTCCTTGATAAGTATGTATTCTTTTCAAGTAAATATTTGCTTCAAAATCCTTTTGAACTACAAGAGGGTAACAAAGACACTCTCCACCTCTTCATCAAGTATAAATTATTCATGTCTAAGATAAAGGATATTTAGGTTCTATTTCTAACATATTATCTAAACCCACCTAAAACTGATGAAGGAAGCACAATTTTTATTTTTATTTTTTTAACTTGTTCATATTTAATTTTTTTGGGTCAATTGTATTTTTATTGGTAAATTATATTTTATTTTAGGTATCAATAGTTAATTAGTTTTAGTAGTATTTTTATTTAATTTCCTAGAGTCAAGGGTATGTTTGTATTTCAATAATGAGGATTTCTTAAGTTACCTAGAATTAGGTTTTTGTAGTTGATTAGAATTAAGATTTCCTATGTCTGTTAGAATTAGGGTTTAGTTGTAGCAATCTATATAAGCACAGTATTGTGCTCCTATGGAGACAAGTTGACAGTTTGATCGATAATAAAATTTCTCTTAGAATTCTTCCTGTGGCCATAGGTGCTGACTCCTAGAGGTTCTCTCTTGTTTGGTGCTACTTCAATCAAGCTTAGTTGTAGACTACTAGGTTATCTATCCATTAGTTTTCTGCTCTTCAATTTTGTTGTATCGTTTTGGTTTGTCCTGCGTCAATAACACAGAACATCTTATCTAAATTATGAACGGAAAATCTGTAACTGCACCCTACATTTGATTTTTCCTCAAGCAAAACAAGCAATCTCTCTCTTGGAGTCTTAAACAGTTTCAGTCTTAGCCCTGTTGTTGAAGTAAAAGGAAAAATGTAACAAAGAATAAAATGCCACAAAAATGCTCACAAAAATTTTCATTTAAGAAGAGGTAGAAAGCTTTGAATAGAGTTTCACATGATATTAAATCTTTTCTCCATTTTTTAAGTACAAGGAAAAATGAAAAAAAGAATAAAATGCCACAAAAAAGCTCACAAAGTATTTTCATTTAAGAATGGGTAACAAGCTTTAGAATTTAAAATGATACTTATTCTTTCCTCCCAAGTGAGGTTCATTAGGGTGAATCAATGAAGTTCAGATCCTTCTGATTATTGAAACTGGAATAATCTCCATAAAGCAATGGCCATTCCTCCATCCATTCTATTTAACGTTTTTTTTTTTTCAAGTATTTTGCTGAAACGTATCAGGAAACTATTTGGAAAAAATTGCACCTGCATTTATAATGTCTTCATTTGTTGCTGCGTCTACAGATTTAAAGAAAGGGAAACCTACCTCCTAGAAAGTTTGTTTGGACTTCCTATGAATCATCATATTTAAAGATAATGTAACGAATATATGTTTCTTTCTCTAAAATGTTGCTTTCAATTTCTTTTCTGTTTCCAATAATTTGGCATCATTCTACATTGCAATTTCTTTCTTTAAAATTTTTGGGCTTATAAACTTCTTTTGAATTTTAAACTTGTTATCTCCTTGAACGTCTTTTTTTTAGCATTATTCTTTCTTAGACTTATAAACTTATTTTGAATTTTAAACTCTTTGGCTACTTAAACATCTTTTTATCAACTTTATTCTGTCTTACGTTTTCTTCCTTACAGTGTTCTATGATTAAATTATCCTGCCTTCCTCGGTTCTCATGGCTTGTGCAAAGAGAATGATTGAGCGCCCATCAGTTTCTTATGAGGTGGAACTCGCTGAGAGGGAATCATCAGCGGAGCAGTCAATTGAAGCTGAAGCTAATGATACTGCACGTCTTCTTGCTGATCAATTGAGCAAAGAGAGTGAGAAAAAGAAGGATCTTCTTCTATCAACTTTTATCCCTATCACCTTCACTAAAGAAGTTGGTGAGTCTTCATTGAGCTCAGGTGAACCTTCTAAACATTATACATTAGGTCCAGCTTTTGTAGGTCCTGCACCTAACAAATTCCTGCAATATTTTCCTTCTTGTAAGAATGGATCACCATTGTATCAAACAACATATTTTGACTGGGGTGTCTGGAACAACATAATCTCGATTGCTTCATGGTATCATTGTGATCAGACCTGGTCTGCCTGGGTTTCTAGGATGCATGCCATTTTGAAAGACAAGTGGGTTGATTTGGGTATTTGTGAGGCAATTTGCAGCTCTCAATTTGAAATGCCTCTTAATCAGCCCCTAATTGCGGCTTTGTTGTTATTTTGGTCTCCCGTGACCAATACTTTTCACTTTCCAGAGGGGTTTATGACCATCACTATTGCTGATGTGGTTAGTATGCTGGGATTATCGGCAATTGGGGATGTTCCTTACCCAGGCTATTCTCCTCCAGGTGTTGAGTCATATCATTGCTCTACTAAAGGAAGTGACTTAGGATATCAAGCGTTTTTGAAGAGAGAGGTGAGATATGATGACGAGATCACTTTCCAAGAGGAGTGTTCTTTCTATCTCTATTGGATTTGCAAATTTCTCGTTTGCAATCCATCAAAACGTATTCTTCAACAATTTGTTCCGCTAGCTGTTGCGCTTGCTAAACGGAAGAAATTAGCCTTGGCCCCATATTTTGTGGCCAATCTATATCGAGCTCTTTATTCTCTAACTGGAGAAAACCTTTCAAAGTCGATTGGTGGTCCTCTTTGGTTCCTCCAGATTTGGGCTTACGCATATTTCCCTATCTTAGCTCCAATAATTACAGATTATGGGAAATCTAAACCTATTAATTATGCCCAAATGTGGATGGAGGCTAGGTATGAGAAAGGAATAACCCCAACATTCAAGAGGTGCTTTGAAGTTTTCTTTGATATCCATAGGTCAAGATTGGACTTCGATTTCATGCCATTCTTTGAGAGGAAATTTGGCTCGAAGGAATTTCTGATAATGTCCTCGACCATGGAAGAGCCCGACGATATGATTCAACAGGTCTGGGGCAGCTGCCTTTTTTCTCGAGAGTTGATCACATATGGAGTTAAAAAGGCTGGCACTGAAATCTATGCCCCATCTCTGGTTGCTCGACAATTTGGGCTGGTGCAATCGATCCCAGCTCCCCCCACGTGGACAATCAACGACCCTTGGAATACTCGAATCCAAGTGCCAGGGAATATCTTGGAGACTTTAGCTGCTGATTGTGAGGGAGCAGTGACCAGGTTTAAATTCAGACATTTTCAACAACTACCAAAAGCCACAGATACCTTCAACTCTTGGTGGGCTACATATATGGCCTCAAAAAATGATCCTGGGATTATGAAGCAAGCAGTAAGAAATCATTGCCCTGCATTTGCTCTCGAGGAAACACTTGGAGGTATGATTTATTTATTTATATATTTATAATTTTTTTTTGAACTGATATTTCTTTTCATGAGACTAATAATTGCCTTAATATATTGTAGATGTCATCTCAACCTCTTACCAAGAGCCTTCAGAAGGCGACAACTTGAAGGTCTTCACTGTCCTCTCTCCTGTGCCTCTTCAACAAGTGTCTCCTCGACGGTCCCTAAGGCGAAAACAGGTAGATGCCAAGAGAAAGCTTCAAGTTGAGGAAGAAGTTGATGCCGAGAGGAGAACTAAAAAGAATAATGTCACAGAGATCGAGGCTGATCTCTTAAAGCTTGTAGAAATGCAGACAGAGGTGGACAAACAAATTGCTGCTCTTAAAAAAGTAAAAATTGAATTCGAAGAAGAGCATAGGAGTTTGATCAAAAAGAAATTTGAGGAGGATGAGAGCAAATTTGAAAAGAAAAGGAAGGTTGATGAAGAGCTTCCTAAAAAGAAAGGGAAGAGACAGAAGGATAAAGAAGATGCGGGAGATATGGATGAAGAGGGGAGGAAGAAAAAGGAATTGATTAGCAAAAAGGAAGAAGAAGAAAAAGAACAGAAAAATAAAAAAGCTAAAAATAAATTTTCTGAATCATTTGAGAAAAGGCAAAGAGAAGAAGAAGAGAGTAAAATAAAAGAAGCAGAAGATAAGAGGAAGAAAATTGAGGAGGAACAAAGGCAGGAAGGAAAAGAAAGAAGGAAGGAGGAAGAAACGAAGACAAAGGAAAAAGAAGAGCACATGAGGAAGGTAGCAGAGGAAAATGAAGAGGAGGAAAGAAAAACAAAAGAAAAGGGTGAAAAGAAAAAAGGAGAGGGGAGAAAGAAGAAAAAAGAGGAAGAAAGAAAAAGGCAAGAAGAAGAGAAGAAGCAGATTAAAGCAAAGAAAAGAAGGAAAGAAGGGGGAATTGATGCCACTCTTGGCAGAGAACCCTTGGCCCTCGATCAGCCAGACGTTGGGCTATCCACCCCGTTAGACTCATTGGTAAGCAATTATGGCTCTTCTTTGTTTCTTTTATGTTTGTGCTTTTGGTCTGTTATCTTAGCATTCAATTATATTATTGGCAGGGCTCTTACTCAAAAGAACCTCTACCATTCTCGACTGAGGCTGGAACACTCAATTATCTACTCAAGCAGGCCAAATTGACTTGTCTCACACTTGATGAGCCTTCAAATTCATCTTCTTCGGCCTCTGGTGCAACTTCTGAACCTTCTCAAGAGAGGCTAGAAGAGGCTTTGGTAGATTTGAATAGCTGTTTCAGACTTGGAATTGAGAAAGTGTTGCTCAACACTGACGTTCTTAATAAGTTTAAGTCTTCATCAAAGATTCTTCTTCAGCATCGCTTTTTTCTCTCCGAAATTAGACAGAGCGTGCTTAGACTTTTCTGCAGTAACTTGGCTAATACCACAAAGCATTTGAAGTTGAAGCAAAAAAAGGAGAAAGAATGTATTGAGTTGAGGAACCAACACAAGAGGTTGATTGAGACCCGAGAAACCTATAAGCTTCAACTAAATGTCCTTGGGGAGCAAATCAGCGAGAAGGTTAAAAGAAGGGAACAAATGGAGCAGGAACTTATGGTTCTGAATGCAGAAATCACTGAAGCTCAATCTAAGCTCCATCATCTTCAAACTCAAAAGGCCACAGTCTGTGAAGAGTTAAGCGAGCTACCAAAGACTGAAGAAACACTTGAGAGGCAACTTCGAGATATTTCAAAGTACGAGGAATATGTAGAAGATGGCTGGAGGGTGCTTCTTTCTATTTTTGATTTCTCTCCATAAGTACTTATGCTTTAAGCCAGTTTTTGGGTTCTTGTAATTGTAATTTAAAATTAGAGCAGTTTATGCTCATTTTCTTGAAGCTAGGCGTGCAGGACTTTTAAGTATTTGCCATTTATTGATCTTATATGTTCACTGCTGTCATTCTACATGAATCGATAGTTATTCCTATTAAGTAATTTTCTAACCAAGTATGATCCTTCCCGTTTAGCATACCATTTGCCACATCTTGAGCCTTTTACTCCAATGTGTAAAATGACTCTCCTCTAAGTTTCCAACAGCAAAAGACCTAAATTTTACCCCCTTTTTTTTAGTAGGCCTTAGCCTTTTTTGGGAAGTATAATCAACTTCAAGAAATTTGCTTGCGACTCATCAATATCATCAAACTAAGAACCATGGCTGTATTGATAATCTAATTATATAGTTTTGCTCTGATATTTTATTCTCTTTGCAGCTATGGGAAGGTGCCTTCTTACTTGCTCCTATCTATGAATGATTCTTATACTTGTTTATTCAGAGGGGGCCAGGTATTGCTGGAGATGGAATTAAATATTTTCATCCTGTCTGTTCCTCTTTATGTTTTATGTTATTATTCATTGGAAAAGATACTGTGCTTTTAAAATCCTCAATATTTTAAGTCATTTCTTGAATTCAAGAGCTTAGTTCCTTCGTATGCATGACTGGTACAAAATATCTTGTCATGAGTAAGTTTTATATCTGAACTACTTAAGGTGTCTCCAACTGCTCTACTCCATTTAATTTTTCCCCCACAATTTTCCCCCTTGAATTTTGATTATCATTATTAGATGATATTCTCAACCTGTGCTTCAATCATAAGAATAATTGAAAGTCAAAACTTATGCCTTTCTGATATTGAGATAACAAAACAAATGACATGGGATTTTACAGTTAGTTGTTTTCTGCTTCATTACTTGGGAGTCGGGCTTGATTATTTCTCTTAACTTAAATCAACTCAAGACAGCCATGTCCTTTTCCAATTGTTATTTTGTCTGTTTTCTGGCTATCACCTGATTCACTTGTGATGATTATGTTCGACATGAACTCTGGAAATCAACTTTGTTATGCTGATAATAACTTGTTTAGTGTGACTGCATCATTATGTATATTTTCTGCCATGTGTTTGTTGTTTCTAACTTTCTATGTAGTTTTTTGCTGTGTGCTTACAGGGCTAGACTGTTGTAAGTACAGAAAGGGGTAGTTACCCACTATTTTATTTAGATATCTTAGACTTCCTTGCTTCCTATCAAGAGATCATTTTTTGGACCTAAAGCATGCGGGTCTGATTCTCATTTGCAGTGCCCCCACTGTGTAGCAATGACTTGCCAAGTTTGTTATTCTAATGATTATGCAATCTGTTTCATTCATGTCCCTTAACCATGGCAATAATGTCATCAAATGTATCAGAATTTCATTTCATGCTGCATTATTTACCCTGCTTGTAATTTACTTCTTCTCATGTGCTGAAAAGATTATCGACAGACACGACTCCTTGAGTTTTATCAGACACATGTATTCAAGATTGTATGGTGGCCTTTTAATTTGTTCAATTACTGTGTCTGGCTGAATATAGTCTGTGGTGGTCCATGCCTCAATAACTGTTGGTAAAAGTTCTTTTAAAAAATTCAAGGTTAAGAACTTATGCTAGAAATTAGTTTGAAAATGCCACCTTTTGTGCCCAATGTACTCATTCCATAAAAGTGTTCCCCTTGTGTCGTTTGACGTGACATTTCATATAATGGACTTGTCCAAGCACTTAAGGCTTAGCATGAAATCTATGATAGATATTGATACAGGACGTGAATCTGGTAAGATGTTGAGATGCCAGCATGACCGACTCATTAAAATTCTGGATACAAAACATTGGCATGTTAGTAAATGCTTCTTTGTGAAAAATGTTTAATTTCATTCTCAGAATGCGATTCAAAACTCTCTTTTTTGTTTTGTTTTTAAAAAAAAAATTGTCATCTCATTAACTTATTTTGAAAAAAGATGGCCTAAATTTGGGATGGTTTATAAGCATGAATTTTGGATATATTGAATTGTGGCTCACATGCCTTGAGCTAATTGTAATATGCTATTCTTCCCCTCTCACTGCCCTGCTTTTCCAAAACTAGCTACCTATAAATTTAATTAAAAAGCTCAAAATTAAACACACTAGTTGATGGAATGGAAGGTGGGATTCTATATATATTCTATAGCCCAAGTGCCTGCTTCTGAAGAGATAGAAGTAGGATCCTACTGTGTCTTCCTTTGGTTGGCCTGTCATTAAAGGATGTTAGCACGCTCAAGAGAACTAGAGGTTTGAAGGCTTGGGTTGGTCAAGCATATAAATTGATTTAATTCTTTGCCTGGTTTAAATATCAATTTATCCAACAATCTTTCACATGCAAGTGGTATCTTTCTCCATTACAATCCTTTGAAACTGTCTTGTACTTGAAAGAAGCTTTAAATGGTTCTGGTCTGATACTGACAATTGATATGTGGTCATTTAAAGAATAGTTATATCAAAAAATCAAAGTATACTGCCAGCCGTCTAAGTATGGGTTGAATAGCTCATTTTGGAGGGTACAGAAAGGCAGGGGCATTGGTGAGTCAAAAGGCACCACCAAATCAAATGCTTCTTTTTAAGTGTTAGTACCAAGCGCTTACCCACTGTACCAAAAGCTATGGTTGATGGTAAGAGTGCAACTTTATTCTCTTAAAGGGTGACAACCCAGAACTAACGGGCCAAATGAGACTTGACTCAACCCTGCCTCTGCCTCTGGTAGGATGCTGAACTTGGCCCAATAGCCCTCTGCCCAACAGTAAGGTTATTTGCTTATCTCATTGGTTGTCTTTGGCTTCTGCATAACGCATTTGCTAATGGCCCCATATGCATCTGTATCGTAGTTTCTCTGCTGTTTACATCTCTTAACTGTAAATCATGTAATTTTATTTCAAGTACAAGTTGGTGGAACTTACTACATGTAACTAGGAATTTTAAAAAGGTGTTAGGTCTGACATAGACTTGGCTTCTATAGAATATTTTTTCTAGTTAGAATCAGATGTGTGGCAGTATTGATCATTTTGAAAAAATTTAATACGCCATCTATTTCTAGGTCCAAGTTGAGCATGAAATACACCATTTTCTGGAGTACTTGGGAAATGCTTGTGGAATAGTGGTAAATATGGGTGATAAAAGGATCATACTATTCCCTGGTGTACGCCATTTTCGTAGATCTCTTTGTAAATTGGTAAAACAAGAAGATAGGGCTATGCAATGCCTTGCTGGCATCTGAACATGCACTACTGTATTATTTTATATAATTCTTGTATTTTGGATTTTTGTGGACTTATCTGAAACTCATGTAGTAATCTGTGGCGTGGTTTCTGTTCTAAAAATATTTTGAACTCAAAAGGTGGAGATATGCACCTAAGTTACACTTATATGAAAGTCTCAAATATTTCAATGCTACCCATTTGAATTTTGTGTTTCTTATCAGACACTGAAATATTGTATTATTATCAGTTTCAGAAAAATACTGTCTTCGAAGAATGCAGGTCTAATGAAATTTTGAATGGTGAGGTATCATTAATTATAACGAATTGTATTTACGTGGAATTTCCTATTTCTTGTTGATGGTGAGTGATAATTAGGTACCCAATATCCATTTGACGTTTCAGAAGCCAAGCACCATTCCAGCAGAGAGAGAAAAGAGCAAAAGATAGCTGAATAGAAAGTGGGGTCTGAGTCATATGCAGATTTGGTAAGTTGTTCCTTGATAAGAATGTATCCTTCTCAAGTGTGTCTTGGCTTTAAATCGTCTTCAAACTACAGCAGGGAACAAAAGACACCCTTCACGTCCTCGTCAAATGTAAATTATTCATGGCTAAGATAAAGGACATTCAGGCTCTATGCTAAGTTGCTAACGTATTGACATATAACACAAAACATCTTATCAAAATTATGAAAGCAAAAATCTGTAACTGGACCCCGCATTGATCTTTCCTCAAGCAAAACAAAGTAACCAACAATATCTATCAATGAGAAAAGCGCCAGTGTCACAACAAAATACACAACCTTCGCCACTAGTGGTGGAAGGTTGTGTATTTTGTTGTGATCCTAACATTTTTCATGCAGTAAATATGCTCGCTAGTATATTCATTTTGAGAAGAGAGAGCTAGCTTTGGATAGAATATAAAATTAATGATATTAAATCTTTCCTCCCATGTTAAAGAGGTTCTTTAGGAAGAATTAATCAAGTTCAGATCCTTCTTTGAGGACAAAGCTTTACATGACTATATCTATATGTACTCCACTGATAGAATGTAAATGGTTAGGCCCATTTAGAGTTTTGGCCACGGTAAATCTGGTATTTATAAGAGAATCTTACTCAGTGCTACTGACGAAAGAAAACTCAGTAACCATGTAAATTTTGATGCTTTTTGGGCCCAATGACTGACTCGAAATTTATGATTGCAGGTTGGAAGGTACTGCTGATTCAAAGTGGACCATGATTTCGTGGCTCTGATGAATAGATTCATGGTTTGATAAGTCATCTTTTTACCTTTATATCTTAATTTTGTCTTTAATACATCTCTTTTGAAGGACCAGAGAGATATAGGCATTGTATATACTGACTGAAGATGTATTTTATTAAAACCTATTGCCATTAGCTAAGAGAGAAAATCTTATCTAGATATTGGATCCCTTATCCAATTCTTATGCATACAAATTAAAGTTTTTCATCTATCACTGAAATATAGTTATATATTCTTCTTTTCTAGTTGAAAGTCTGATCAGAGCTAGAAATGATATACTTTCATACGAGAGCACTGTTTGGTTCTCAAAACCGAGTGAATGTTTAGAATTGTACAGCTTTATGGGGTGGAAGTGTGTTAAAAGAGTTATAGCATTTTTCTCTATTTCTGCTTGGTAACTAAACAAAGCATATGTGCTTGTTAAGGTGTGTTTTTATATTGTGAAGGATATCATTATCAGTTAGTAATTTACCTGTTTAACCTTTTTATTAAGATCACACTTTAATTACTTCGAAGTTCAATATGGTTTATGCATAACCTCCCATAAGTTTAGATACCCCTTTTCCTTTAAACCCTTTGGTTGGCTTAGGAGTACAGAAGAGTGCAGAAATGATATTTAAAGAGAAATTGATATTTTCCTGTAAAACAACTAAACAAGTGAAAAAGACAAGGATAATAAATAGAAAAAGAAAGAAAGAAAAGAAAGGATATAATTCTGTGTTAAAATATTTCTTTGGACATAATTTTTAGGCTGAGAGCATTTCCATAGAGTTTTTAACCGTTTTAATATCCCTTGTACGTTTCTCTTTACCATCAAATGAGTGATGAGAATATATTATATCTCTATTCTTTTGATCATATCTTTTAGTGTAACTTTTGTTACAATTTGATGAGTGTTCGATTGTGAGTAGTGAACAAAAGTGAAAGGTCCATGTGAGAGAGTTGGTTAACTTTGAGCGGTGGATAATTACTTTCATATGAACTCATCACTTCTTTCCACCACTGATAATTGAACATCTCAAAATTATGGTAAAAATTGTCATGTAATTTTTCATTATATCTTCATTCCCAAGTTATGCTTATAGGGAGTGTTACTTTGTGTGTATGTATATCTGTTAAAAAGAACTACTGAACTACAAGAGCCCCATAAGGAACTTAGAATTCTAAAACAGTAAAGTGATTTACCCCTTATTAATTGCGATTTGTGCATTTAAGGAGTTCTGAAACTCTGTTATAATTGAAACTTCCATCTAGGGAAAGTAATTGCAGCTGAAATTTACTGTCCTTGACTTTCCAACTGTGTATTTAATTGCTTTAATGTCTAATCCCAAATTCACCAACCAATTTTTGAAAGTTTCTGCACGGTTTTTCTCATATAATTTATTTTGGAGGTTGGAAGTTGGAACTATCTGGTAGCGGTTACATCTCTTGAGGAATCTTATGCTTTTCCTTACTCTTTAAGTAAGGAGGAAGCAAATCCACTCATTCCAACAATATATATATACAACCCATCCATCATAGGCTAGTTTAATTTTTAAGACTATAAACTCGTGATGACAAAGACAAACAGCTACATACATAGAAATAGTCATATCTAAATTATAGGTGAGAGTTGCATCGTCTCATAAGAAAAGATAATACAACCTTAAACACATACTAGTAACTCTCCTGAGTGTTATAGTTGGTTAAGAAGAAATTGAATTAAAAATACATTATGAAATAGTATTAAGAGACAGGATCTCTAAATAAATACATATGGAACTTATTTTTTGGAAGCTCCCACTTTCAAGGCTTATGGTGCTGGGTGTAGATGTAGTCCAAGTGAACCTCAGAAAGCACCCTTCTCTCTAAGCATTCTTCATCTCCCTCGTTACAATTCTCCATCCCCATGAGCTGCTGCAAAGTACATAGCCAATGTGTGAGACATATATAGATTCAAACATGCAATAGAAGAAGAAGAAGAAGGAGGAGGAGCATACGCTCATGGATTCACTGCCTTCCAAGTCTGCAAAGGAATCCCCAGAAGTGACTTCATTGAGTTTTACTTCCACTTGTCCTGCAAAAGGGGGCCAAACTTCAGTTATTCAATGTATAGTTAACCTAAAGAAGAACAAGAAGAAAAGAAAGCAGCAACTATGGGTAACCTTGTTTGTTTGCTATGGAACGGGAAGATATTTTTGAGCAGGAAAGAAGCAATAGTAGAAGGGCAAGGATAAGAGCACTAGAGTGAAAGCCTTGCTTCATGGTTGAAACTTGAGAGAGAGAGAGAGAGAGAGAGAGCAGAGTACACTAAGTGTGGAGCTGATGTTGGATATAAATACATGCAATGCAACAATGGAACTCTGCAAGTCACATGGAAGGTCTTCTTCCTAAAGAAGGCAGTTTATAATAACCTTAATGTGGACCCAACCCACCCTCCTCTTATTGTACTATACTATTTGGTGTTGTGACAACACCACTACTCGACACATGAATGTGAGAGAGAAAGAGAGATAGATTATGAGAGCTTTAGCCTGCCATAGTGGTCCAAAGTAAAGACCAAAGTCCAAATATCAATGTAATAGTGGTTGATAGTGTACGTAAGTCAACCTTTTGGGCATGCTGACAGCTGTTACCCATCATAACTTGTTTTTTTTACCTTTCAGATTCTTTTTTACACGTGGTAAGATTTTGAATTGTTTAATTCAACTATTTAGAGCACCCACAGTAGATGTGGGATATGTGCCAAATGCTAAATATTTGGCACATATCCCACACCAAACCAAATTTGAGGCCATTAGCAGATGTGGCATATTGTATTTTTTTTGCAACATTGAACAGTACCGTGCATGTGGTAAAATTTTTAGTGTGTTGATTGTGTTGATGAGTTGTAATAAATATTATTTTAATGTGTAGTAAATATTATTTTAATGTATAGAATTGAATTATAAAACATCTGATAAATAGGATGTTGTAAAATGATGTGGTAAAATAATAAAGTAGGCTTTTTGTGTGGTAAAATAACATAATTTTTAGAACATCTGCTACGGATGCTCTAATAAAGACTTAAATAGCATACTAGATATATTAAGATGCAGACACATGTAAAACAAAACATTCTTCAAGGCTAAAAGAAACTATGCTTATAACTCGATCAGTGTTTAAGTGGTCTTATTTGTGTTAGAGCACTCTTATCAAAGATGCTATAAGTGCTAAAATGCTATTTTTAGCATATGAAACCATAAAAAATTTGACATCTTACTGCAATGCGCTCTCATTTTTTAGAGCACATTGTAGCAAAGTGTTATCATTTTTTAATATTTTAAATTCTCTCTCCTCAGACAGTCACTCTCACTCTCACTCTCTCATTCTCGTTCTCTCTCATCTCTCTTTCTCAGACTCTCCCTCCGTGGGTCTGTTGGGGTCGTTGATGACTGAAAGTGGGTCGTGGGTCCGACTGTAAGTGGAGGTTTGCTCGATGGGTTTCGGTGGTCTTGATGGGTCTCGATGGGTCTAGCGGTGGTGGGTTGCTTGATGGGTCTCGGTGGTGCCATGGTTGGTTGTGTCATGGGTTGAGGTTGGTGGTGGGTTGAAGTTGGTTGAGGCTGTGGGTTTATGTAGTGGGTTGAGGTTGGTTGTGCCGGTGGGTTGAGGTCGTTGGTTGTGGTGGTTGAGTTGCTAGGGTGGTGGTCATCGGAGAGGTTGTGGTGGTTTTGGTTGCAGTTTTGTGGTGGGTTCAGATCGGGGTGAGTTTGATTTGATTTTGGGTCTTGATTTGGTTTTGGGATTTTGGGTCTTGATTTGATTAGGGTGGGTCTTGATTTGATTTACAATGCGAAGGAGGAAGGGGAGAGGAAAGTCAAGCCGCCTCCTTGGAAGAAGATGACAACGGGGGTGAACCTTTTTTTTTTTGGATTTTGGTGGTTGGGGGTTGAGGTTGTGGTTGGTGGTGGTGGCTGTGGCTATGGTTGTGGCTGTGGGCGGTGGCGGCAGTGGGTGTTGGCAGTGGTAGTGGGTTTGTTGGTAGTGAAAGAGATGTGAATGAGAATAAAAAATAATAAAAAAATAATATTTTAATGAAGTGGTAAAAAATATAAAATCTTTGATGTTACGTGTATTGTAAAGTGAGGTGTTAAAATTGATAAAGTAGGTTTTTGGGATGGTAAATGCTAAATTTTTTGAAATCTTTGATGAGGATACTCTTATAAGGTAATATAGGGGATAGTGACCACTTTTTTACAATTTTTTTTAATTGATACATAATAAAAATAGTTTCAACAGCAAACCTTTGTAAAAATGTTATTGTTCTAATCACCATTTACTACTTCATTGATTTGTGAGAAACATTTGTAAACAAAATTGAGTCTCTAACATTGTTCTTTTCAGTGATATGATCAGACCATCTGTTATCTCATATTTATGTGTATTGTACTATTGAAACAAATTATCTCTTTGTGTCACTCACAATGACAGCCAACTATAGGAAAAAGCATGCCTCTTAAATGATGAGGTTTTGTCATGTTTGTTCTGGTGATAGCTAGGCAAGATTATGAAACTTTTCGCACCTGTCTATGGGCGCAAGCCTTGTATGTTGTATCTGGGTAAGGATTATATATATACATGCAACTTAATTATCATTCAGTTTGATTATTATTATTAATAGGGAAACAATGGTGGAATGCTACTCCATTATGAAGTTCATCGATGCGCTCATCTGTACTCAACTGATGAATAGATCAGGATGGCTATTTTTATATTGAAGTGGAGATTATGCTTCTCTTTTAGGGGATTTGAATCTTTGAGTTCTTGCTATAAGAATAAAGTAATATGAAAAATGCCATTGTTGAGTTTGGATTCTGTAAGACATTTATATTAATGTGGTCTAATTCCCTTAAGAATTGAATTAGAATATCGAGAAATTGTGTCTGCTAGTCCCAGACAAAATGTGATTGGGAAATATGATTATAATCTTTACTCATGACATGTCTTTGGACCATTTTTATGGGACTGGCACTGGGAACTCAATATTATTTTATAATATCTTATTCTTTTTGACGAGGATGATAACATATATATACTGTGTGGGTGAGGATCCTTAATCCCATTTAAATGAACAGCCAAGATGATTTTTGAGGATGCATTTCGGACCTCTGGGATGAGCATTGGATAACCACGAGACGAGCACCAGCTGACCTTGGGGACGAGTAGTAACCATGATAAGCGCATAAAGTTAGAATAGCACAGAATGAAGAAAGTAGACTTGGCACAGGTTACGAGGAGGATGAAAGGAGAAGGGTGTAGAAGCTATCCCTTCCGCATTAAATGCAAGACAACTACTCCTCTAGCCACATTAATGAGTAAATGACCATGAACAGTGGTGACACAGCTTAGATTGCAAGGCAGAAACTTACTAGTATGTTTCGAATGAGATAGAAGACCTGAGAATACAATCTCAACCCTCCATGTGTATGACTAGGATAATCTATGTGTAAATATAAAAGGAAAATGAAGATCCTTATGTAGGGTATCGAGGAAAAAAGAGAGAGAAAAGCTTGGTACCAAGAACAAAAATACTTGTTAAAAAGAGAAAGTAATACACATATATAAAACAGACACTCCTCGGACCTGACTAAGGATCCTTTTTTCTTCATAATTTTGTGATCCTAGTCATTTCATTGGTGTCTTTACTCATTGTAATTAACTTTAACTCATTAAGTAGTCAATATCCAACCCATTCTCTAACAAATCTATTATAGTGGGCTCATTGGGCCACTGTCTGGGTCGTTCTTGGGTCGTGGGTCAGCTTGTGGCCTTACGTGTACATATATAAACAACCATCTTTTGCTCTTTCGTGATTAGAATTAAAACAAATAAAAATTTAAAAGTGAATGTTGCACCAAGTATTCTTCTTTAAACTGCTTTTTCCGACTATGGTATCAAAAAAAAAAAAAAAAACTGTAGTGAGTTTGTGATTTTTTTTTTCCACAATTGGTATTTACACAGCATGCATTTGGTGGATTTTGAACTCATGATTTCACCCTTCATTTATCATTATACTCTGTCATTGTTTTGGATTTAAGTTTGTACTATAAATTCCCTTTTGCTCTCTTTGTTATTTGAGTTTAATTAAAAATAATAATTACACCACCATGAAGTGGTCTTAGGCCAAAAAATTAGGTACATTTTTTTAGATATTATATTTTGAGTATTCTTATTGAATTCAACCATAAAATTGTACTAATCAATACAAAAATAAATGGTGGTGTCATTTTCAAAGACAATAAATTTCAACTATGATTCATCAATTAATGCAGCTTGAATTTAATGGGGGAACTTATAAGATACAGCTTCTAAAAATTTGTAACTAAGTTTTACCTTGTCTGTATTCCGAATTATACTTTGTAATGAATTTTCCAAGCGACACAAGAGTCAAGACAGTGTTGATTTTGAGTGT
Organism: Quercus ilex subsp. ballota; assembly: GCA_032727855.1. NCBI lineage: Eukaryota > Viridiplantae > Streptophyta > Magnoliopsida > Fagales > Fagaceae > Quercus > Quercus ilex. The sequence goes on along the minus strand of CM064908.1, from coordinate 16,182,418 downwards.
ATCATACTGTTCGTATGTTTTGTTGTGTTTATTACTTCTATACAAAGAGTCTACCCCTACAACAAAGTTCTTGAATTCCACATATTCAAGTGGTCAAATCAAATAGACCTCAATTTCTTCTCATTGCTATTCACAGCCTACAATATTATACTCATTAATTTAAGTATATATATGTGTGAATATTTTCTTCTGAACACTTGAACTTCGGCGTTTACCCCTCACACTCTACAAGTACTTATATTTGTGGAGTGACCATCACACCAAAGATGTGTGGTGGTCTTTTTTTATTTTTATTTTTTATCAAATATTTTATCATTTTTTTTTCTTTTTGATGCTTGAGCATACCTGCAATATTAATTGCTTTTACATATATCAGGAATTTTCCTTTTCAGGCATGAACTTTTTTGGGGTTGGAGAAACAAGCCATGTGTCACCAAAAAAAATGTGGGCACCATTTCAACAAAATAAATTCGTTTTCCAAATAATTAGATTAAGATTTGCAAATGCTTTTAACACCATTGAGATTTGAGATCCAGGGCCATGTTTGTTTATGTTATCTTTCTTGTTTATCTTTTTCCCTATCATCCTTGCCCTACAAATTCTTAGAAAACCATGTTTTTGTCGTGTTGCATATGCACATGATGACCACACTATCTTATTTGGTTCTCGCATTGTGTTTTTAATCGATGATACTTTCGCAGGAAAATTTTATCCTATTCTTATGTGCTTTCTTATTGTTTAATCTAACTATTTCTTGTTTATTGTTGCTAATTTTATAGTCAAGATTTCTATTTTTCACAAATTTTTATAATGTAGAATGGATGACAAGAATTCTTGATCCATTGTTAACTTTCTTTTTTAAATATAACTTGCTCCAGTGATAAAATGGGTGGGATGGATTGGGATTGGATACTCCATTAACAAGATTCAAATCTTTTGCCATTTTTTTTAAAGAAATATTTTTTACAAGTTGAACAATTATTGGACAGAAAATGTTAGAGATTCAAACTTTATTACATAAAAATTTACAAACAGCTAATATAGTGAGCTATTATTAGTAAATAAAAAAATAATATTAGTGGTGGGCTCAGATGAAAACCAGTAAAAAATTGGTCACAATAATAGTTTGTAAAAATATTGTAAAATAGTTTATAGCTGTATATTACTCTTATTAATTGGAGCAATAGAAGAACTTTTTATTAGAATTAATTTATTGGCAATCAATTTCCCTTTCTTTTTTCAGTTTTCATTAATTTCACATTTGTACTAATTTTACATATTATATTACTTTGCTTCTCAATGAGTATAATAATTTCATTTGATCCAACGATAGTGACTCCAAGAATGTGTACTGTTTGTTTTGTCAAAAAAGTATATCAGCAGCAGTGACTTTCAAATTTTATATGGTAATAAAACGCAGTCAGTTATGTAATGGCTAAATTAGTGGAATTTTGATGTAACAAACCCCTTGGGAATAGAGTAATTAATGTGAATTGGTGTTCTTGCACGAATCCCTGTTGTTGGCACCACAGAATAAAAAGATAAGTACTGTTAACTTTTCAGTCTGCAGTTTTTAAATTTTTCTAGATTCCTTGGTCGAGCATGCGTACATGGGAACAGTCTATATATTTGTCTATGTGCGCATATACAGAAGAAGTTTATCCCATGATCCTTGCTTTTACTACTTCAACTACTATTACTATTACTGTTGTTGTTGTTGTTGTCGTGTCATCATTTTTGGTGTTGCCATGATTTTTTTCTATTGTCTAGACAACCCTAACCTAACCTTATCTCCTATGCATGTATATCATATTTCAATTTGATTAAAATTTCCTGAAGGGACACCCCAGTGTAACTTTCAACACGATCTGCTACTGCTAAATTACCACCCAAATCAGGAGCCAATGAGGAGAACGATTAGTTGGAGAGAGCTGACCATTTTCCATTCGAAATAGTAGGATTGCATTGCATTAATTCCTTGAATCTAATACGAACATCAGATACATATAGGAATAGCTTTCACCAGTGTTATCATATAGGATTTGCATGCCTAGCTAGCATGGTGATTTGCAGTAATTGGATGTGAGACTCACATGTTAGGGAAAGAATCACATGCATCTGATATATGTTATCTTCACATTCATCCCATATATTGTTACTAGACCAACTTTAACTTCTTTGAACGCATAGATAGAATTTGTCTTAGTTCATTGGTGTTCACATTGGACTAAGATAAAAATGATGTTTTAATCCCAATAAATTATATAAACAATTATGAAAAATATTGTGTTTGTTTAGCGATAGTGTTTTTGTTTTGACATGAATTGATATGGACGGGAACCTATAGCATGCAAAGATAACAAATTCACAATGCGAACATAGGAAACAAGGAAAAGTGTTATATGACAAGGCAGCTGAATCCTCGCCAAAAAGGAGAAAGAAAAACAAAGCCATGGCAGCTGAGTGGAGCTCTTCCTTTCTTTGATTGAAAAGAAAATTGCAAAAGCTCTCCTACTTCACCTACAGAGACTTGCTTTAAACCTTTGTCAGAATCACCAAAATACTAGAGGGAATATGCCCCAAACTCCAATGCAAATGACTTCTCCACCACCAAAGATTTTGCATGAAAAACAAATATAAGTGCCCACTTTCCCATGAATCTTGGTGCTTTTCCTGGCCTCTTTCATTCCCTCTCTCTCTCTCTCCAAATATATAATGGCCTTTCTTTTGTGTTCCACTTTGTGTGCACTGTCCAAGTAAAGTGACACCCTTTTTTTTTTCTTTCTGCATTTCATGGACATGCATGCGGATCATGACATGTTTATTGGACGGCTTGGAAATGCACATCAACCAGGAAATTTCTGCGTAGTTGTTCATGGTTTAATATGATAAACATTACGACTGTCTGAGGTTATGACTTATGACCATGCACTCTTCACCCATGGTTCAGTTTCTACGTGTCAAATTGCACCCCACAGATTCATTTGCTTTAATTTTGACATGTAAATAAACTAATGCATTTGCATTTGGTGCTAACTTGCTGATATGAGCCTAACTTTACTAGAAGAGAAAAAGGTAGAAACTTTCAGTTATAAAGACATATGGTAGATAAATTATGCAGGTGGGTTGCCCATTAACCTCCCACTTAGCACTTACAACCTTGACCATATTAAGCCCTCTACTCTCTCATGACCATATTAAGACATAAAGTGATTGCTACTCATCTTTTCATTTTTTTTTTTTTTTTGAATTAATTAGTTAGTTGGTTTTGTTTTTTGGGGTGAGATGCTTCAGTAACAGGAACAAAATGTCATTCACACTCTGATAAACCCAGACTGTAAGTTCTAAATGGATACAAAATAGATATAATTATAACTCTAAAGAACAATGCTACACACAATATTTTTCATAATAAAGTTTACACCTTGTTAGTTTTTAGACCCCTGAGAACACAATGTTAAACTAGATTTTATGGCCAAGTTCTTAATTAGGTCAATTATATATGCAAGCCTTAGGTTTAACAGTATATCAATCATATCATGTAGTAGCAAATTTAAATAACACAAGATATGATGATTTAGAAAAACTAATGAAACAATTCAATTTCAAGATAAAAAATCTGGGGGGGGAATGATCCCAAGAAGAATAATCCACTATATGAAATAGAAGTTTACAGTCAAGAATATGAATTCATAGTAAATTTAACTATGATTATCAAACCTAACTCTGAAACCCTCAGACTTCTTTGATGTGGATCTGCTTCAACATGAACCTCCAGTTCACGCTTTAGATCTTTAATATAAACCTCCAGTCTACGACTCTAAGACCACTCTTAAAGGTTTAGATCCAGCACCTTTGATGATTGGTATGCAGCAAGTTCAAATTTATTGGTTCTAATAGTATGTAGATTAGTTTTTCGGTAGTGATTTTGAAAGGAGAAGATACAAAATCTTTTAGATCTCAAAAGAGAAGCTCCAAAATCTCTTCAAAATGTGTCTTAGGGTTTCTTTATATACTTAGTGAAGTAGATCTAAAACCCTAATCATTTGATAGGTTAATGGGCTGTTGGGCTGAAATTAAAATTCTGTAGAAACGCAATTCGATCGACCATCTTCTCGATTGGTTGAGCTTGACATATTTCAAAATCCTGAACTTGCAGCTTTCTTGTTCTTATCTTTTGACTTACAACACCTTGAGCATTGTCTAATCATACATATAGATCGACTTAGTAATCTATATCTAAGCAAGTTTGTGCTCACGGTTTACTAATTGTTCTAAATTTTTAGAACCTAACACACCTTTTGTGTTGCCAAATTATTATGGATTTTCATCTGAACTCATCACTAACTCTATTTTATTTTCAGACATTTACAATATTTCTCCTCCACAATTGTGAAAAGATTTGCGAGAAAGATAGTGATTATAGATTTTTTTTTTTTTGAAAAACGAGTTCAAATTTATTCGAGTATTTAACTATTTTCTCGAGTTTGTGCAATTCTTCCATTCCACACAAATGGTTATAGATTTTTTAAACTTCCATTCATATGTATGGCAACCGCACCATTTCATTAATTAATGCATTATTGCTGTATATTTCCTAAAACAACCAATAATAACATGGTAAACGTTTAATTTGGTAGATCGAAGTGGGCTATTCGAGTTAGCCAAGAAGCCATCATTGTACCCCCAACGCACCTGATTTATGAAGTACCGCACTACCTAGTGGCTTTCAAGTGAATTTTGTTTTGTACTTCCATTCCCACTCTGGCTAGGTTTCTAATCAAACAAACCATGATTACTCTTTAGTCACCATGCTAGATATCCAAGGACACTTTGTGTTGTCAAGTCAAAGGACAGTAGATGCTGATTCCTCACTGAACTCAGCATATATGCTTTGATAATATATAAAAATTTTACTGCTTTGTGGATGCTATAATCTTGCTCGTTCATCACCACTTTTTGGTTTCAATAAGTCTACTGCACAATATTCTTTACAATGCTGTTGTAATTGGTGCATTAGTAGTGGATTCGGTAAGACCGAACTGACTGATATTGTTTCGTTCAATGAAAATGTTTTGTTATATCCAATGATAATAGGGATTTACTAAGAGCATCCGCATCCGGATTCTAAAACCTATCCTATTTTACCACCTCAAAAAATCACTTTATCAATTATACAATACAATTTTACAATTCTCCAACATCTCAACTTTTATATCTCAATCCTACTTATTAAAATAATATTTTTACATAATAAAATAATATATCTCACCATTACCATTATCCAATACAACACATTATTTATACATTATTTATTCTTTCTCTCTCTTTCCTTCTGGCCAGAACCACAATCACCACCACCGCTGCACACCACCACCGCTGCCACCCCCACCGCCGGCAACCCAGAAACTACCGTCAACACCAAAAAAAAAAAAAAAAAAAAAAAAACCAGAGAAAATCACAAACACCGGACCCAGCAAACACACAAACCCAGCAAACACCGAATCCAGTTACACACAAACCCAGCAAACCCAGCAACCCAGCAAACACAGCCACCGAAGAAAAAAAAAAAAAAAAAAAAAAAACCAGAGAAGCTCCGAGCTTGACGTCCAGCCACCGCGCCGATCGCAGCCGATCTCCACCGCGCTTGACGTCCAGCCACATCGCCGATCGCAGCCACGCCACATCGCCAAGCTTGACGTCCAGCCACATCGGTCTCCAAGCTGATCTCCACCACGCGTTGACGTCCAGCCACCGCACCGATCGCAGCCACGCCACCGCGCCGATCCGAGCTGGCTTGGTGATTCGGCGTGAGCTCTGAGACTGAAAGAGAAGCTTGAGAGCTGAGAGAGAAAAGAAAGAGAGAGACGATGAGAAACAGAGAGAGAGGCAGAGAGAGAAAAGAAAGAGGAAAAATGGCCAGTGAGAGAAAATTTCGGGTATAAAATTTATTAAAATTTTTTTTTTTTTTTTTACAACCCAGCTACAGTGCCATCTTACATTTGAGATGGCACTGTAGCAAAATCCCAAATTTTTTTTAGCATTTGAGATATAACCTTCCCATTGCTGATGGATTTTGGGGCTTAAATGCCAAATGTTCTTAACATTTGGCATTTAGAAACCCAAATGCGGATGCTCTAACGATGTCCCCTTAGGATATATATTGGTAATTTATTTTAGAATTTTTTTTATTAAAAAAAAAAAAAGTAATTCACTTTTTTTATAGCTTTTTCACTTTCTCATAACAAACTTTTTCAATTTCACATTAACCGAGCCCATGATGATATTTTTTTTTTTGAGACAGGTAAGCGAAGTATTATTATAAAAAAAAAAAAACAAACAAACAAACAAAAACAAGTTCAAGGCAAATCCAAGTGGAATACATCTTCCACATCCCCGGGTAGAGATTCTACTCATACATTAGTGTCTACAGATAAAACTGTTTTTTAGCTAAACAATGAGCTAACCTATTCCCCTTTCGTCGAACATACTGGAATAAACAACTCCTCAATGTACCTCCACAACTTCATCAATGATGTGACCAGACAAAGTACGGCAGCGACCAGAACCTTTCAAAGCATCAAGAAGCCGACTACAATCCCCTTCAAAAATCACTTCAAACAAACATATCTCTTTAACAAACATCATAGCCCTTCGAGCCGCCATTGCTTTAGCCATTTCTACAGATTGAACCGAACCATTATTCTATCTCAACGCTCCAATGATCTGCCCAGAACAATCATGAACAACTACACCCACACCTATTGATCCGGATTCTTCAAAGAAGGCTACGTCAAAGTTTGCTTTGTAATGAACACCGGAGGGAGGAGACCAATGCACCCGGGGACGACGTAAAGGCTCACTCTGCTCCTGAGGATGAACCTCCTAAAACTCAACAAGTAACGCCCTTGCCCGATCCCCCAATTCATGCAACGGCCAAATTGATTAACGCTCTCTCATCCTGTTACAGTACTGCCACAAACTCCACTTCACAACAGCAAAAAGCGCATTACGGAAGCCTAAGACATGAGCGAAAAGAACCTCCAAAAGCTCCATAAAAGACCTGCACTTTGCCTGAACCAAAGATTCGACTTCCAAACCGAACGAACCTGATCACAGAGCCATAAAGCATGTAACACTGATTCTGAATGGTCACCATAGCCATCACAAATATTACCAACTGGGATGTGCTGAGCCACCAAGTTCTGTTTAGTGGGCAACGAATCCTTTGTAGCACACCACAAGAAGTGCCTAATTTTATTAGGAACTTGAACCTTCCAAATTTTCTTCCACACCAAACCAACACCATTGGAAGCAGAAGAGCTTGGCAGAGACAGATTCTCATTGGCAACAAGCATTCAGTATGCACTCCTTACACTACAAGCACCATCAGAGGTTAAAGGCCAAATCAAACTATCCTCCTCCCTATCGTCACAAACCTGGATTTACGCACCATATTCGCTTCCCATGATAAAAAAAAGAGCTTGCTAGGTGCCCCGGGTCCTAAGTCCTTGTACCAAGAATAAACAAATCACACACCCTACTAACAGATGTGTTGGAGTGGGGGAATATGATTTTACTATGGTGAAGGTCTGACAGCCACCTATGATGCCATACATCAATCAATTGTCCATTACCTACCCTCCAAATCGCACCTTTCTCAATAACCCCACGTGCATTCAAAATACTCCGACATGCATAAGAGCACTTAGGGTGAATTAGGGCCTCAAGAATATTACCATTTGAGAAATACTTTGCACTAAAGACTTTAAAGAGGAGTGTATCCCGTTGATAAAGAAAATGCCAAACCTGTTTTGCCAATAAAGCATGATTGAACTTCTGAAAATCCTGAAACCCCATGCCACCAAGTGATTTAGAAGAACATAAGGAGCTCCATTTTACCCAATGAATTTTTCTCGCATCACCACTACTCCACCAAAACTTTTGAATCATGGCTTCAATATCTTTACAAAGGTCCATCGGTAGCTTGAAGACACTCATGGAATAAATCGGGATAGATTGAACCGCTACCTTGATCATGACTTCCCGCCCTGCTTGAGACAACAACTTTTCCTTCCAACCTTGCATTCGGCCCCAAATCTTTTCTTTGATCAGAGTAAAACACACTTTCCTATTCCTACCTACAAAAGAGGGCAACCCCAAATATTTCTCATAATGTCTGATGACCGGAACACTAAGAGCCACTTTGAGTGCCTCCTGAGTAGCTTCATCTGTATTCCTGCTGAAAAAGAAAGTAGTCTTCTCCTTGTTGATCATTTGACCTGAAGCAGTCACATAAAGGCCAAGCAAGTCCTGAATTTTATTACACTCCTCAAGAGTAGATTGACAAAAAATTAAGCAATCATCTGCAAAAAATATGTGAGTTAGTTTAGTCCCATTTCTACAAAGAGAAAAACTGTGAATCTCTCATTCAACTGTAGCATTTCATAAGAGAGCATTCAACCCTTCAGCACAAAAGAGGAACAAATAAGGGGAAAGAGGATCCCTTTGTCTTAAGCCACGAGAGGGAACTATCACACCCTTTGGTTCACCATTCACAAGAATAGAATATGACACAGTAGTAATACACCCCATAATCAAAGCCACCCATGTATTTGAGAAACCCATCTTTAGGAGATTTTTTTCAAGAAAAACCCACTCTACCCTATCATAAGCCTTACTCATATCCAATTTCATAGCCATAAACCATTTCTTGCCTGTACAACTAGTCTTTATATGGTGTAAAGACTCAAAAGCAATTAAAATATTATCAGAAATCAATCTATCAGCAATAAAAGCACTCTGGGTCTCAGAAATAATAGAGTTTAGCATAGGCTTGAGATGGTTTGCAATCGCTTTGCTAATAATCTTATAAATCACATCGCAAAGGTTTAATAGGTTGAAAATCAGAAACCCTTTCAGGATTATGGACTTTAGGGATCAAAGTAATAAAAGTATGGTTTATAGACCTAAGGATAGACCTCGAATTTAAACAAGATAACACAGCCTGAGAAACATACATACCAATATCAGTCCAGTAAGTTTGAAAAAATAAAGGCGGCATACCATCCGGATCAGGGGCTTTAAGTGGAGCCATCCCCTTAATTGCTTCTCCCACCTCCTCACTTGTGAAAGGTCTATCAAGTTCTGCTCTCATTGTTTCCATTAGTACAACATTCACCCCATCCAACACACGATCTAAATCCTGTGGATTTGAGGAAGTAAAGAGATTAGTATAAAAATCATTAAGGAGGGCCGAAAATACCTCCTCATCCTCTTGCCAAACCCCATTCCCATCACGCAACCCCTTAATGAAATTCTTCCTCTTCCTTTGAGTAGCAGTCCCATGAAAAAACTTAGTATTCTGGTCCCCATTCTTCAACCACTGAACCCTAGACCGTTGGTGCCACATTTTCTCCTCTTTGTCATATAATACATTCAATTCCTTTTTTAAACGAACCACCTCCTCATGATCCCCAGATCTAACCAAAACCTCTTCAGCATGCCACAATTGCTCCTTCACTTGCTTGATCTAATTTTTAACATAGCCAAAGTGGTCCCGACTCCAAGATTTCAACCGTTTCTTACAACTTTTTAGGTTGAGAAGTATAGTTTCTGTGGGATTCTTTTGTGGTGTATGTATATATTGTCCAGAAAGTCTAGACACCTTGTTCTTGCCACAACTCTGATGCGATTGACCATAAATAGATAAGAAAAAATAATTGATTTATGCAAAAGTGATTTTTCACTATTTAAAATTGATTATTTTAGTGAATTGTGACAAAAATTATGGCAAATTATGTGATTTTAGAATAATTCATATTTTGGCATCGATTCATCAAGCCAACCATTAGACTAGAGAATTCTCTCTGTGAAATAGTAGGGATGTGCACTAGGATCCATTTTGACGTGAGAGGGAAAACTTAAAAAGGTAAAAAGTTAATAGGTTAAAAAAATTAACTTTCAATGTCAAGCATTGAAAATGTTATTGCATGGGTCTATAATGGCACCTGATCTCAATCCGGAACCACTTCTTTGAAACCAATAAGTCTACTGCACAATATTCTTTACAAAGTTGTTGTAATTGGTGCATTTTAGTAGTGGATTCGGTGAGATTGATGTTGTTTCGTTCAATGAAAATGTTTCGTCATGATCTCAGCCAAAAAAAAAAAAAAAAAGTTTTGTCATGATAATTGTGGGGCTAGAGAATTTGGCAACTCAGTGGCCCACTTCATACCAAGCCCAAGGCCCATGCTGAGGAGGAGGAAGCCCAGTGCCCTCGTCGAGGACAACCATGTCCTCAGCCAAGCAAGGCCATGAGAGGAGGAAGTAACGGGCTACCATAGGCAGCCCTCCGGGGCATCTAAGGAGAAAGACCAAGTACAACACATCAGCCGTGGAAGAATAGCCGAGGAGCAAAACCAAGATTGAACTGTCACTTCCACATTAAATGTGTACGACTAATGTTCCGGCAGCATTAATGGGAAATGACCCCTGAGCAGTGCTGCCTCCGTTGCTGCAACTCACTGGGAGTTTTGGTAAGGTGGCTGATGGGACGGGTTGTCAGAAAGAGGCATGGATGATCAACAAATGGAGGAAATGGATCGTTAGAAGAGGACTATATAAGAAGAAGAAACAGATTAAAGAAGGGGACCATTCTCAAGAGAGAAGGACTACCATCAGGCTCCTCGGACCGGGCCGAGGACAAACTTTTGAGAATAATTTCGATTCGACTTAGTTCGAATGGTGGCGAACACTGCATTGGACGTTGTCCGCTTGCTAGGGCCAAATTCTTGAACCCATTATCTACAAATTCATTGTATTGGGCTAGTTAGGCTTGAGTCCACTCACTCAACAGTAGAAGTGCTCAAACCCAGTCCCTACAATAATATTAGTCTTTAGCTTTTCATGTTATTTGTTTATTATTATTATTATTTTTGGCTGAGAAGTAGGGACTGTTTGGTAAGTTAGTTCAAACAACAAGTTTCATTGTTTAAACACTGAAAATTGCGGATTAAAAAAAAAAAAAAAAGCATGTTTGGTAAGGGATTTTATTGTTTCTCATTTTAGGGTATTTAAATACTGAATTTAGAAAACTTCTCATACTAGTTTTCATTTTTGAAATAATATTACTCAATGACACTTTTGTAAATATTTAGAAAAATATAAGACTTACTTGGTAAGACTTAACATAATAATATCTCTCTGTCTTGCATGCACACCTCATCTTTTTCTTTATACTTTTGTAAATATTTTAAAAAATGTAGGACCCACTTGATAAGATTTAACATAGCAACATCTCTCTCTCACACATGCACACCTCATCTTTTTCTTTTTTTATTCTCTCTCCTTTCCTCCCTTCTCTCTCACGTGTACTCCTCTAATAAATATTAATAAAATAATTGTACTTATTAGAAAATTACCACTTAAAAAAAATATATACACATACCAAATACACAATTATATCACATTTTAAAATATGTTATTTGAAACGTGGTACTAAACACATTTTTTTGCATTATGAGTACTTTAAACACGTATTTTCAAAACACTTTTTAAACTACAATTTTCACATTATTTTGAACAACAATACTTGAAAGGCGAAAAGCACATTTTCGTCCCTACATTTTCACGCGATTCCCACTTTGGTCCCTAACTTTTTTTTTTACCGCTTTTAGTCCCTATCTTGGAAAACGCCTCTCGTTTTAGTCCCTGCCGTTACATCAGAGACGGAAAATGCTGACGTGGCAAACGGATGACACTGTTGTTTGAACACTAAGAATTAATTTTAACTAAGTAAAAAAAATCAAAACAAAAATCAAAATCAAAATTTATATGAATTAAGATCAAAAAGTATCTTGAAGAAGAACACTAAGAAGACCAACTCAGACTTAAGATCTCAAAATTAAAAGCCAAAAATCACAAATAACTCAAAAAATAAGATCACAAAATTAAATATAAGATCACAGATCACAAACCCAGCCCAATACAACCCAAACACAAAATTAAATATAAGATCACAGATCTGGCCAACCCAACACCAACCCAGCCAGACTCTGAATCTCAAGAGTTCCTCCCACTCTCTCATCCTCTCAGCTCTTGAGTTCCACAAGTGACAAACCCACAAAGCCAGATCTGTGTTTGGGTGGCCGGAAATGGTGCTTTGGGAAAATTTTCCCCCATTTTCTTAGCCACCAAACAACCCCACCAATTTTTTTTTTTTAAAAAGCTCAAAGGCGAGATTCGAGGATCACCACGGGCTTCGAGTAGGCCCAATCGCTCTGGCTCTCCTCGAGCTGCTTCGCCGCGGTCTCCCGAACCACCATCAACGGCCCACGCATCACACGGCGGCTACTGGCTTGACGGAGGAACCGCGCGGCCTGGCGGAGGCTCTGGCACTGCACGAATCGGTGTTGATGATTGGGTTTTCTCTGGGGTTTGTTGAGGATTTGTGGTCTGAAATTTATGGATTTTGGTTTGATGTTTGGGTTTTGTTTTGTTTTTGATGTTGGATGATTTAGATGTTTTGTTGTTTATTTGGTTGGGCTTTGATTTACTGGTTTTGGAGATATGTTTGGGATGAAATTCTATGTATTTAGTTGAATTTGTGTTATGAGAAATGTTGGAAAAGAAAATCTTTGAGTACTATGTTCTTCATTCTTGTGATCTGGGCTGTGTTCTTGTAATCTGGGTATAAGTTCTTGTTTATTCATGTTGAACATGAATAAACAATCACACTTAGATCTCAATTGATGTAATTTTTTGTTTTTATTTTTGTTTTTAATTTTTTACTTAGTTAAAATTAATAATTTAATTTTTTAATACCAAATAACATTTTTTTATTATTATTTTAATGACCACGTCAACCAACAGTGTCATCTATTTGCCACGTCAGCATTTTCCGTCTCTGATGTAACGGCAGGGACTAAAACGAGAGGCGTTTTCCAAGATATGGACTAAAAGCGGTGAAAAAAAAAGTTAGGGACCAAATTGAGAATCGCGTGAAAATGTAGGGACGAAAATGTGCTTTTCGCCTACTTGAAAACTACTACCAAACAAGCCCATAGTTTCTGTGGGAGTCTTAAAAGCCAATTGGGGTATGTCTGCTGACTAGAAAGAGATCTAATTTGATACCATCAAATAGATTCATATCTTAGCTTCAATATGTTTTGTTGATTTTTTTTTTTTTTTTTTTTTTGGGGAATATATGTTTTGTTGATTACTCAAAAAAAAAAAAAAAGGTTTGAGTCTAGTGCTTTCATGCGTTGGACTTGACACAATTTGGTCACATGTCTAAAATCAACCTCATGTCCTCATCGTGTCTAGTCCAGAAGATGCATTTTTTTTTTGGTCTGCTCCCACCCACCAAAAAATAAAAGAGCTTTATCAGCAGATGCATTGTGTATGCTAATTAGTAATTATCATGGTTTCATCATCAACCCACAGATTAATTGCAGCAGATGTATTATAAATAACATACGAAATAATTGGAGCTAAATGTTATGGACTAAAAATCGAGCCAATAAAGAAAAATAGTGTACATGTTGGATCTTCCTAGACAACTAAGGCAGGCCCAAGTTGATATACTAATCTATTTTATGGATAATTGGCAACCAAAAAGGGAAAAAAAAAAAAAAAGAAGATTAACATCGTTATGATTTCACTTTTAGGGCAGTCACATGGGTAATATTATTATTATCCTTTGTTTGTTGCAGTAAGTAATGTTAGTGGTGGTAAACGTCGGATTTTAAGTATACACTTTATAATAAACTTGTAGCAAGAACTATTATCAAACGTTGAGATGGCCGAGTTGGTCTAAGGCGCCAGATTAAGGTTCTGGTCCGAAAGGGCGTGGGTTCAAATCCCACTCTCAACATATTTTTTTTCCTTAATTTTTCATTTATCCACTTGATTGGAAAACCAAAAAATGCCCATTCCTTTTTAAAGCTACTTCATGAAGTTTAGAACTGCCAAACTCTCAGTGCCATATTGTATGAAACAGAAATTAAAAACGTTTTCTTTTTGGAGATTGAGTAGTGCAAGGTTGAAATGGATCAAAAATTGAGTCCCTAGAAGTACATTCGGATAGGGGTAGCCAACATTCACTACTCACCTGTATTCTTCTTATCAATAATTGAGTCCTTACAAGTACGTTTGTGTAACCAGAAAATGTTAAACTAGAAAGTGAACTCTAACAAGAAAAACCCATTTTCAGCCATAATAAAATTGGGGGATCACTTCCTTCACTCACTGCATCTCAGTAATGTTTCTTTAGTAAAATTCCTTTCGTTCAAATTTTTTTTTGGGGTCCAAGCTTCGCTGGATTTCACATGCTCCCATCTTACCTAATCTGGGTCAATAGACTTGGGCTGAGTCTGAAGATAGGAGCCCACGTTCTTTGGGTCAGGTGAGTCACTTTTATGCTCAAGCTGACCCTTTAAACTTTGCTTGGGCTACTAAACTTGGTTAAATTGTCATCACTTGATTGACCCTGCCCAACCAAATCCACTGAAATTATTTGGCAAGTTAAGAAGTCTAAGGCCCAAAAGAAAAACCTAGTATGCTTGCTACTCCAGGTGGAGAAGTCTAAGCCCAACTGCCGAACGCAAATAATTACACAAGAAGTCAACAACACTCACAAACATAAACAAAGTCTCTCTTTTTGATAAACCACATAAACAAAGCCTCTCGTAAACACAAACTATCTCACAAACATCACACAAACAAGCTCTCAATCCCAAAGCCTCAATACACTCAAATACTCAATAGCTCTCTCACACTCATACAATGAATGAGCACTCAAACTATTTTTCGAAGAAACTCACTTCATGTTCTTTTTAGAGTTTTCTCCTCCCCATTGGGAGGACCCTTGATAAAAGCCACTAAATCATTTGTAGACAATGAAAACTATGTACCGTCTCTAATCCTAGATTGGGCATTTCAGAAAATACGACCTGCTTATCTCAATAAATAAATAAATAAATGAGGAAGGAGACAAGACCGGCTTTAGCATATAGGCAACTAAGGCAGCCACCTAAGACCCCAAATAAAAGAAGGTATCATCTTATATTATATTATATTTTCATTAAGACTTATTTACCCTTTAACTTACATTAAAAAAAAAAAAAATTAGCTAGTAAAATATATGCATTGAATATTAAAAAGGCACTGTAATTCAAAACACAGAAATCTAGTCTACTTTTTCATTTTTAAATAATAGGGATGGGTTTGGATTGCACTGAAAAGGAAAAAAATGCGCGTCTGCATTTTTTCTGTGGGTTCCATGCACTGTTCGCGGGACCCGCAAGTACGAATTTCAGCAAATTTTTCTTTAAAACTGGGTCCGACAGTACTATTCACACATTTAAAAATTATTTTACTACAATGTTTTTAGTTTTCAATTTTCAGTAATAAGCGGTATTCAAACGGATCCTAGATAAAGAATCTATAGACTCTAAACATCATCACCCATTTGTGACTTTATTTTTAAAGTTAAAAAAAAAAATTTAATTAGTTTTATTTTTCCCATTTCCATTGGGACCTTTTAAAAAAAAAAATCAAGTAATTTATTTGATTTGTAATGTTTAAGTATATTTTCATTAGTTACCTTTGAGAATAATCTCTTTTTTGTAGTAGTACTAATTTATTCATTTATATGATAAATAAATTTTAAATTATGCAAGATTAGAGTATAAAGTGATCACATCATTTAGTAAAGTTACAATCTTACTTTTGATTGTTCTATACCTAAAAATTTTATTTTAGTTAAATTATAATTTTCTATTATAAATCGTGTTTCATTTATTTATAAATATTTTTTAAAATTATAAATGTTTACTAGAAAATATCCATTTAGATATTAAAAACTATAAAAAAATAAATAAAAAATAAATAAAAAAGAAAGAAGAAGGGAAAACTAGAAAAACAAATTTAATCTCAAAAGGAATCTATAGATAAATTTGTTATTTATATTAAACAAGACACAACAAAAAATTTGAGTAAAAGTATAACAAATAAATAAGAAATCTATGAAAAATATTTAGAAGATAATAATGAAAATGGCTTTAATTAAATAAATATTATTTAATAAATATTTAAATATTATAAATATAATAAAAAGCTCCACTTAGAGTTTTCACTTTAAGCATCCATTTGGGCTGAGCTGAAAAATTCAGCTTATTTACATTTTTAGCTTATTTTTACTACTATTCATAAGTTTCACTGCACTTTTTGATATTATTTATGAGTCTCCCTGTACTATTCAGCTCATTTTTTAACTTATTTTCTACACTTTTAGCAAAAAATTTTCAATTTCAACTAAATAAGTTATTCTCAAATGGTACTAAGCCCCATTCAACTACCTCGGAAAGAGATGGTTCATAAAATAACTTTACACTAGTATCGGCGACCTCCTAAGCAGTCAAAGAAAAAAAGAAAGAAAGAAAAAGAATTGTCCACTAAGTACTTTAATCAAAATACAAATCGAGTGGCCAAGAATATGCGGTGGCTAATGCATTTCAACTAGCTTTGATCATACCCTTTTTAGGCTTAAGACAGTTCAGTTTTGGAGATGCATTCTTAACTAAAATAGTTAAATGTTTACTGTAGTCTACTAAAGATAAAGATCTTTAGATTTATTAAACTAAACTTGTGGTTTGGATTGATTTATACCAACCCTTGAGTCCATGGTCAACGGCTGAGATTGTGCCCTAAATACCAAAATTTAGCACTAAAACGAAGGGGTTTTCTTAACACTAAAACTTAATTACATGGTACTCTATTAAATAAATCTAGGGACATACCAACTTCACAACATATTGAAGTGATCCATTGTAAGTGGTGGACACTTTTTGCCCACCAATTTTCTTTTTCCATTGCTCACAATTGATTATTTCAGCAAATTGTAAATTAGGTGTGTCCATAATATTATTATACCCTATTACTATAATCTGAGTTTGAGGAAATTATACCACCGCACATCCTTAGTGCGATGGTCGCTCCACAAGTATAAGTGCTTGTGGGATGTGAGAGGCAAGAGCCGGGATTCAAGTCTCCAGGAGGGAGTTTTCACACATATATATAGTTAGATTAGGCTAAAGTATAATTTATATCTTGTATAAAAAAAAAGTTTGATGAAATTATACATATAATATTTCCATAAATAAGTAAATCGTCATTTTAAAGAATATCATATGTTATTGTTGTTTTTTAATACCATGTGGTCATAGGGCACTAAACCTTATTTACTCTTATTTAGTTATCTATACCCTATTTTGAGTTTTTTCGCAATACACAATTCTTAATAGCAAAGATGGATTTTTTCGCTATGCATATATAGGATGTTGGCCCAAACCGAACCAGGTTAACACACTCTCTCTCTCTCTCTCTCTCTCTCTCTCTATATATATATATATATAAGCTTACGTATAAGTTGAGGTCATGTTTGGCTGAAAGAAAAACACAACTACAACAACCACGACTATACAAAATTAAATGGCAGAAATTCTTTGTGAAGATATTTTAAATTCTAAATTCTTTACAGAAATTTTAATTCACCATATGAAAGAATAGCTATATATATATATATATAAGCTTACGTATGAGTTGAGGTCATGTTTGGCTGAAAGAAAAACACGACTACAACAACCACGACTATAAAAAATTAAATGGCAGATATTCTTTGTGAAGATATTTTAAATTCTAAATTCTTTACAGAAATTTTAATTCACCATATGGAAAGAATAGCTATATATATTGGTTAAAGGAAAATCCACACATAAAGTGACTGAATGGAAAGAACCAGAGAATGACCGTATCAAGTTGACTAAAGATAAAAGTGACTTCTTAAAGAGATTTAACAACCAATTTGAACTAGACAAGGGAACTTGTCCTGAAAGTACTAGGTTCTGAAGGGAGGGTCAATGTTGTTTCCTGAAATCTTTCTTGAGAGTCTTAAGCTTAGCTCAACTGCAATCCTCCAAAAGTTGGTGTGAAAGCCTTGAAATCAAGACACCATGAAGGACTTCTATTTCTTTTCTTTTCCCTCGTTTCTTTTTTTAGGTTGGGAGAGACTATTTGACCACACGCTGCTTTTATTCTTTACTTTCCGAGCAATGAATGATACCCTACTGACTACATATTCAAAAAATTTGACAATTTTACCGGGTTTTATTTAGGCTCATCATTCACATAATTTTTTTATCTATTACTAATAATCTACTACATTAGCGGGTATCAAATTTTTTGTGGCCTAGACTTTCTTTTATTTTCTACTAAAATATACTTATAATCTCAACTCAAATTTCTATGTATGAGAATGACAGAAGCTAATTATATGAGTTATTTTCTGCACGTGCAAAGCAAAGAACATATATGTTGAATAGATTAGCTGGTGGTGGGCCAACTGCCAACTATAAAAGACGGCTTTCCTTTTACACCAATGTTTGAAACTTTCCAAGTATGGACCCAGAGACCATTCAAACTCAGTGTGAGTTTAACAAGCACCATAGTTATCATAAATTTTTCTTTATTGAATCTCCAACCTATATGATTTTGTAATTTAGCATATTGGTTTGGAAGCAATGAGCAGAGGTCCTAGCGTGCATTGGGGGTGGTTGAATTTGAGGTTTTTTCAATCCAATATGACTTTTTCATAAATTTTTCGGATTAAGAAATTTTCAATTGTTTAATTGAAATCATTTTGTCATGCGTATTGTTTGAGCAGAAACCACTTTTTCTAAATACAGTCTCTTTTAATGTTATATTGCAAGTGGTTTGAAGTGGTTGTCTAAAGTAAATTATGACTTCTGGGATTAAAGAAAACTTTTTGTATGAAATGCAAGTAGCAAATTAAAAATGAAAACAAGTAATGGAAATTCGAAGTTGCTCATGGATTGAAGTGAATAATCATCTCAACTCAACTTTCAATGTATGAGAGAAGCTAATTATAAGTTCTTTTGTGCAAACAGAATTTTAATATGATGTGAATTTAATGGGTATGTTGAATAGATGGTGGTGTGCCAAGTGCCAACCATAAGATGGCTTTTTTTTTTTACACCAATTTTGATCTGAAGACTATTCATAATACATTATTATTACTTTCTTTAAGATCTTCTCTTCTCTCCCTGTGTGTGTGTTAAAAATATTTAGTATTCTAAAATTTTAAAAAAAAAAAAATCTTCTATATTGAATCTCTATCAACTATGATTTCAATAGTTAAAAAAATAATGATAATTATGATAAAAAATAATGATAATTATGATTTTATAATTTAGCATTGGTTTGTTGGGAATGAGTAGAGGTAGTGGTGTGTATGGCTCAAGTTGGGTTGGTTGTGTTCATTTCTACATGACTTTCTCCGATTAAGAATTTTTCAAACCAATTCATTGTTACTCTAAAAGCAACCCAACCTGGGTTAGGTTGAGTTAATGTCGAACTCGAGTCATTTTGTTGTGTCTATTAAAAAATTTATTTCCATCCAACTATTTAAATACATTATTTAATCAATTATTATAATTTACATAATATTTCAATTTCATCAAAACTAGGTTTTGAAATACTAAATTAAATCAAACTAGTACATTTACACCAAGTTTCAAAATTCAAAATAAATTAAACTAGCAAATTTAAATAATATATATATAATATTATTAAAAGCATGAGTTGGGTCGGGTTACTTGGGTTGAAATTTTGTCAACACTCAAACCAAGCTTCAAAAAAAATTTATGACTCAACCCATTAACCTATGAATGGTCTTCAACAATTAATTTATTTCATTTGAATTAATTTAATTTTCAATATTTCACCTAGAAAATGACCATTTTGCTCTCAAATTACATAATGACCCATTAAGTTGTGAATTTTGCCCCTACATTAAATATGAAATTTTATGAACATGTAAGATAACAATTTTATCCTTGGATGTGTAAAAAAGACCATTTTGCCCCTTTCGATATTTTTCTTAAAATATAAGATTTTTTTTTAAAGTTTGGTTTAGAAATATATATATATATATATATATATAATACTAAACATACCCTAACCCCCTTAGGTCTTGAACCTGAGACCCCATAATCCCTCGGCACCAAGTACCTAGGGAGGTGCCATTACTATTAGACCAACATAATCATTGTCAAATATTGCTATCAACCACTAAAGCAGAGTATAGAATAATAACAAGGAATCCCACAAAATAAATAATTGATGTAGCTTATGAGAGATATATACCAGTTAATTTAGTATTGCATTGTGATAATCAAATCAGCATTAGCAATACGCTAGACCCAAAAATCATTATTTCATGTTCGGATCGAACCGGGTACATGGTGGTGCACAATCATTTTGTAAGAGAGAAAGCACTACAGGAAGAGATTAAGATGCGCCAAGCCAAGATTGCAGGCCAAGTTGTAGACATGTTCACTAAAGAAATTAGCACTACTAACTAGTAACTACCAAGTTCATAGAATTCAGGAAGTGACTTGATATAATGACAAAAGAGGAGTTTGAAATTGTTGATGAAAAGTGGAGTCAGTATTTGATGTCAAAGTTTCAAATCATCCATAATTTCTTTTGACATCATATTTCTCATTGATTAGTTGTAAGTTTCTAAGTTTCTTAGCCATATGTTCTTATTTGGAAAAAGATTTTTATGATCCTCTATATAATTGAAGCAATTACACCATAAAACTCAAAATGCCCATTGTTTTGTGGACATTGAAATGGAAAAGATAGACAAAGAAATGAAGAATGACATGAACGACCGGCCAGCAAATGCCGACGTACGTAAGCTATAGGTGGAATGGGCGTCATAGTCAAGTGTGGTAGCTTTCAACCACTAATAATAAGAGGCACATCTTCACCTACCACAACCCATTTCATCATCTCCTCCTTTCCTTACCAAACCCTCTTTTTCTCACTTTATATGTTTTCATTTTTTTTATTTTCCTCATTGTGTTCAATATGTTTTTAGTTGATTAAAACACTATTCTAATGAAAGTTTTAGCGTTCACCTTATACTATAATTTATTCATTTTCAATGCTAATGATTAGGATAACAATTGTTTATCTTCACAATAATAATGGGATAAATATAAAACCCTATTTATTTTACTGAGGAAAAAAGTTTGGTGGGGAAAATGATAGAAGAGCAAATTTGAGATATCTAAAAAAGATGACCATCTAAATATATAAGCCAAAAATGACTTCATTTTCAACATTAATTGTTTTTATTATTCTCTCTACGTGGTTTTCAAACTTACTTGGTTGGTTTGTGTAAAAGTAAGAACGTAGATGGAAGTAATACATAATGCCAATCTTGGGTCTTAAAGCTTGACTTGTTCTCCTTCATCAGGGCCAAATAAATAAAGCTTGACTTATTTGCATTGTCATAGTAATCAAGCGTGAAGTTAAAAAATTTGCTTCACTTGGTTGGTGAGCAAAGCTTGGAAAGCTTCCTAATAAAGCTAAATGTGGAAATCCATTCAATTTAACGTGCATTTCTCAAGGTACTTTCATTATCTTATCACTTTTTCTTTTTCATTTTTTAAGTGCTAGATCAAATGTGAAAGGAAGGCCTACTAGAATTCTAAAATCCTAGTGGATTAACTCCTTTATTGACTAGCTAATACCTTAAATAAAACATTAATTTAGACAAATTTAAAAGAGTATCGCATCTTACTTTCACATAATATATAGACATATGCGACACACTTTGTGCCCGTATCTAATATTCGATAATGTTTTTGATAAAACATAAAAAGAAAGTTTGTGGGTATAACTTTTGTGTCACAACTTTAATCATAACTTTAATATGATTGATTATGAGTGATATAATATTTAATCGGTGAGAAGATAACAGACAGCTACTTTCAGTCAACTACTGAGCATCCAATATAGCAATATATGCCTCAATAGAATATTTGCGCATAAAACTATGCAGCCAATATAGCGGCAACGATGTACAATTTGATTTTACATAAATAAGAGTGGAGCCTAATATTAATGGGATGTAGAGATAAAATGTTGATAAAGGCATATGCCAAAGTAAACAATAAACCATAGAAATTCAGCCAAAAAGACGTGGCTCCCACACAAAGATGCAAATATCTTAAAAGCTTCTTTCAACATTTGCTTATGAAATATATACTTTATACTGGAAATGTATGAGTCTTGCATTGAAAAGAAAATGATACGTTTATGCATAAGAAGTCCTGTATATTGACAGAAGGGTAATACCGTAACAGCACTCCATTTGATGCCCAAGGCCGAGGGGTATGTTTAGAACTCCAGTTCTTTCTCTTTCTCCTTCTCATTTGAATCTATTATATACTATTTATAAGAAAATTATTCTCTTTGAACTGGACTTTTAGATGGTTCAAAAATACCCTTAAATCTTATTTTTAATATATAAAAAATTTGAGAACAACCCGGTAAAAATATATATTCAACTTCATTTAAATTTCCTACAAAGTAGAACATTTTTCTACCAATCCATGTTTTCAAAACAAACTTATCCATTTTTTTAAAAGGAAAATTATGACACTAAAAAAAAAAAAAAAAAAAAACAAAAAACAAAAACCTCATTGCACGCGCAAAGTACGTGTGATGAAGCTAGTTTATAATAATAATAATAATAATAATTGTAGGGGTGTTAGGCCCAACAATATATATATATATATATATATATATATATATCTATGTACATATTGGGCCGGGGGCCCAATCCAAGGACATGAAGTAGTCCGAGGAGAAGTGAACATTATCAGGGGAGTCCGTGTCAATAAGTGAAGATGTTAGTTTTGATCATAAGAGTCCATGAGGGTAGTTCGAGGATTAATGCCTCCTCAGCTAAGCAAAGCCAAGGTCTAAGAGGGTGGTCCGCCGTCCAGGGTAACGTTCCAGGAGATTCCATTGATACGGATAAGCATCATAGAAGTGCAGGATAGGAGGAAGTCCTAAAATATCTAAAGAGAAAGCTACTATCACCACATTAAATACTCTGTAGCTAACTCTCTGGCCGCATTAATGAGGAAGTGATACCTGAATAGTAATTTTCAGCTTTATAGCTATTATTACCAGAGACTTAAGGAAGATGCTGATGGGATAAGGATTAACACCAGTAATCTACTCTACACGTAGATGGTAAAGATGAAGAAAGAGAGTATAAAACAGAAAGAAGGCCCTGAAGGAGAAGGATGGAGAAATAAAGAGAAAAACATTGTAGCAATCAAGAGCAGAATTTGTAATCAAACTTGAGAAAAATATATAAGAAACTGATCTCCTCAGATTGTGCCGATGACGATTTTCTTTAGATTAAGCCAGTCTATCTTCATTTTCTTGTCATCTGGATCCACTTTATTTGTTGTCTAACTCATTAAAACCCAATTTTTTAACCTACTTTCTACAAATTCATTGTATTGGACTCTTTGGGCCTAAACTCATCCATCCCTTGGGCTAAGGACCAAATTGTGACCTTACAACAATAATAATAATAATAATAATTATATGGACCCAACTTGAGCTCCTGGCCCAAAAAGAGTATGGACTCAAGTCCAAATAGCTCAAAGTAATAAATTTGTAGAGAGCGGATTGAAGAATTGGGTTTTAGTGAATTATTGGGTTTTAGTGAATTACACAAACAGCTAATAGATTTTAGTGATAAAAAGAAAAGATAATAGACATTTACTAAAGAACAAACGTCCTCAGCCAAATCCGAGGAGACTGATTCTAATATATTGCTTTCAAGAATTGATTGCAAGTCTGGTTCTAGACTGCTACAATATTTCTTTCTTGAATTGCCGATCCCCCTTCATTTAGGGGTTTTTCACATTATATATCTCCTTCCTGGTGATCTTGACCCTCTATTTGTCAACTGTCCAAGCCACTACTCAAGTACCTGTCCCATTAGACACCTCTTTTGGCTCCTTGTGAGTTGCGGTGACTAAGGAGACACTGTTTAGGGGTCTTCTCCAAATAAATGTGGCCAGAAAAGTAGCTGCAGTGCATTTAATGCGGAGGTAACACCTTTTCCTTAGATATTTTTGAGTTTCCTTCCTTCTCGTGTGTTTATGAAACATGCCTCTGACACTGGTGCCTCTATTAAGGCCATTTTCATTGCTAGAATGTGTATCGGAGCAATGTTCGTCGTGGCCGAAGAAATATTTCTCCTCGGACCGCCTTCTACTCTTTTCTAACTCATGAGGCACTGAGTTGAAATCTCTCAACTATTTGTCTCTCCTCGGATATTCTAACGTTCTCGGATAAGGTCTAAGGCCCAATATACCGTTTTGGGTCTTATCCCTACAACAACAATAATAATAATAATAATTATTATTATTATTATTATAGTTAGATTAAAGGATTTAAACTTAAATGTTTCCGTTGAAAATACCAAAAATTGTTTCATGTATAAAATAAATTAAAGAACAAAACTTAGGTACAGTAACCTAAGGGGGTGTTTGGTTTATTGTGATGTGCACTTGATGTGATGCACATTACGATAATGTAACATCAAAGTTTTTGGTTTATTTTATTTTTTCTAATATTACCATAATCTAAAATTACAAAATATATCAAATCATTTTAATTTCATCACCTTCCTAAACAATGTAATGTTGTATTCTTGTATTGAGATTATATTAATGTAATATTACAATAATATAATATTACGGTATAATGTAACATCATGGCGAACCAAATGCTCCCTAAGTGTAATCCATTAGATTCTCCAATTAATTTCAAAAAGATAGTTGTATTGATAAATGAAATACAAACACCTAATAAGAAGAATTATGACTATATATTATGCATGAGAAACCTTTTCTAACTGATTGTGATCGATAGTGTCTTTCATCACCTGTAATAAAAATGGCGGAACCATTAGTTGCATTTAAATGTTGTAGGGCCTATAAGTTTGGATTGATGTTGAATATGAATTTTTAAGAAAATCCATTAGTTCCTAGAAAGTTGGATATACGGTTAACAAAGAGAGATGGGTCCTCTCTCTAATTATTATAGAAAGTTGCTTGAACTTGAAGAAATAGAAATTTTATGACCAAAGAGACCACAAAATTAGTTGGACAAAATTTTGGATTTCATTTATTTTGTTAAAGGAGTTGGACAAAAGATCAAATAAGTAAATACAATTTGTAGAAAATCAGACACAATACTTAATTATACTTGTCGTTTAAGATACTCATTTTTGTTTAGCATTATTTAAGAGCTTCAATTAAATGGTAAAAAAAAAAAAAAAAGAGTTAAGAACTATGACTTAAAGACAGGTTGTATTGTCAAAAAAAATAAATATATAAATAAAAGACATGTTGCAAGATTGCAAAGGAACACAACACAAGCAACGTGTTAAATACTATAATAACAGACAATTTGGGTATCTTTCACGATTGGAGAATCTAATCTCTAATTGCCATCCAAGTTAGACTTTTATATTGATTCTCAAAACAAAAACAAAAAGAAACATAGAGTTCTGTATTTATTAATAATCCCCCACATGGGAGAGCACACCTAAATGTATCAAGGCCATTACTTCCATTGATGGAAAGTTGCCTTCCGGACATCAATCGAGACAGGCTTGACTGGCTGATGAATTAAAAAATAAAAAATAAAAAAAAATCATATGATCAAGAACCATAATTATTGACAAAAGATAGGACAAAGAACTACGTTAGAGATGAACTAAATAGCATAATAAATAGTATAGAAATAGAATATATTTATATCTATACCATTCTCCTTGAAAGAAAGAAGTCCATAAATTTTTTTTTTCCCTGGTCCAAATTTCCCAAACAATTTTAACATAAACGGTTTGCGCAAATGGTATTCACACTTACACGTAGCCACTAGTCACCAAAAACTTTGTGGCTTCACATCAGTTTTTTTATCACCTACTATTACATACACCTACCACCAACATTTCTTACTTGCTTTTAGGATCTCCTTTTCAATCCATCCTTCAAATTGTAAAATAAAAAAGAAGAAATATAATTCGAAACCAAAAAAAGAAAAAAGAAAAAAAAAATATTAAAATGAAATTTCGTTTTTTTTTTTTTTTTTTTTTTTTGTCTGTCCAAAACAGTAATAACATTTGTTAAGAGAAGAATGGGAGCATTTTCGCTAATCTCCACCGGAGGGACACCAAGGCGTCATATCCATTGGATAACTACCCAAGACTCGCAAAAACGTCGTGAACTCCTGAACCTCAGCCAGCGCATTTTGGGCTCTAACGTCAGCCATAGACGCCTCGAAGTCCACGTAAAACATGTACTCGAAATGCTTCGCGGTCCCCACATTCGCGTCGTCCACCAGCCTGATCGGACGGTTGCGGTGCGGCCTCGACTCGATCTTCGTCAGGCTGATGTTCCTGAACGCGAACGCCGACAGCACCTTGAAAAGGACCGACGTCCCCTTCTCGTGCGCGAACACAATGCTGGTCTTGAATGGACGGTCGGTACGAGGTATTATGGGCTCCCGGGCCAGCATCACGAACCGGGTCACGTTGCTCGAGTCGTCCTGGATTCCGTCGGCGAGTATGTTCATCCCGTAGAGTCCCGCCGCGCGTGCGCTTGCTATCGCCGCCGTGTCGCGGAGGTTGTTGGCTGCGACGAACTCGGCCGCTCCCGCCGTGTCGTCGACGGCCTCGCGCGCGACGTTGAGGCCGAGTTTCGTGAGGGTGAGTTCGCACTGAGCCAAGGCTTGCGGGTGCGAGATGACTCGGGTCAAGTACTCTTTTCGGACCCCCGGTAAAGCCAATAGGCAGTGGTGTACGGGCAACTGTACCTCGCCGACTATGTGGAGGCGGTGGCGGAGTAAGAGGTCGTAGTTTCTGTGAATGGAGCCGCCGAGTGAGTTTTCGATTGGGAGCACAGCTCGATCGGCGATCCAAAGCTCCACGGCTTGGAAAGCCACTTCGAACTGGTCACAAGGAATGGCTTCGCAGTTCGGGTAAGCTTTTCCGGCCGCGGCTTCGGAGTACGCGCCGGGTACACCTTGGTAAGCAACCCGGAGCTGCGACCCGTGCATCGGAGCCGGCGACAGGTCTGTAATAGTTAACGGCTTCGCCGGCGGCCTGTTGTTGTTGTTGTTGTTGACGTCCGCGGCTGCGAGGTCAGTTTTGTTCTTGTCGGTGATAGGAACAAGGTTGAGATCGATAGTCTTGTGGCCGTTAACGGCGGCGATGTGGTCTGCTGAGCCGTCGGAACCGGTTCCGGATTCGGGCTTTTCAGTGGGTTGTTCTTTGGAAACGACTTTACTGGTTAAGATAGCGCAGGAGCTTTGCCAGTCGGCTCGGCTCAAACCGACGCCGTTCGGGAAGTTGACCGAGTTGGATCGGTAAACGCATTGGATTGAGGCGAGTCGGAACGGAGCGAGTCGCGGGCGAGTTGTCCTGATGAAGGACTGCGAAGGAGGAGCAATTGCCTGCATAGTTGTTGTTAGTGGAATAGGAAAGAGAGAGAGGGTGTTTGTGTTTGTGTTTTTGTTTTGTTTTTGTTTTTGGTGTTTTTTTAGTGTTTTTGGTATTGTTTAGATATGTAAAAAGATAATTGAAGCTTGTTGTTCTCTGAAATGAGAAACGTCAAGCTGAGAAATGAAAGAGGGGTTATTGGGTTTATATATTAAGAGGAGAGTAGGTGTAGTACACAAGATGGTAGTCTGGTCAATCTCACACCTACCCCCATACACCCCCTCCGGAGTCCCCCAACTCTCTATTTTATTTTTTTCCTACTTTTATATTTTCTCTCTTCTAAGTTTTAACACTTGAGCTTTGTCTAAATTTGGCAACCGATTAAGGGTATGTTTGCTAAAAATTAAAAATTAAAAACTAAAAATATTTTAGTAAAATAAATTTTAAATATATGAATAATGCCATAGGATTCAATTTCAAAGTTTTTTTTTTTTCTCAAAAAAGTATTTACAGATTCCGTGAACAGTGTACTGGACCCACTGTTTTTCAACAAAATGCAAGAACGCACGGAAAAAGTGAGTTTCAAACGCACACTAAAAACTAGTTTTTTTATGTAAACTATTTTTGCAATGATATGTTAGTAGTTTGTAAACTCGATGTAGTAGCTCTGCTTTCCAAATTTACTATATATGAGTCTTAAAGAAAAATATTTCCATACAAGTCTTATAAAAATCTTTGTTTCTAAAAAACAAAAGAAAAGTCTTATAAAAGTCTTTATAATAAAATTGGTACCAATTTTGTTTTATTTTGAAATTAAAAAAAAAAAACCTAAAACACTAGTATTCGTGAAGACGGGTACACGAAAAGGAGAGAGGAAAAAAAAAGTTTCCTTTCTATTCTTTTTACTTTTGCAAAAGATTTTAATAATGCAACAAAGAAAATTCAACAGGCATTATGAAATTGAAAAGTGTTGTTGGAGGTAAATTACAAATGATTTTTGTGATTTATTTCCTCATTAATTCGGGGGGAAAAAAAACAGTGCATGGGGAAGTATCACTTTGACTAATATGACTATATATTTTTGTTGTAACCTACCAATTAATAAATAAGTCACCTTCCTCCAATTATTTAATCAGACACACGGTTAGTCTAATCTCTAATATTTAAAAATTTGCTATATTTGGTTTTTGAAATATCCTGCAGACGGTACATGTCGTCTTAAGAGAGTAACACTATTTACGTCTCAACCTTTTTCTTTTTTGAGAAGAATTTACATTTCAACTTGGTCATACTCAATTTCAGCTAATATTTCATGCTATAAGATGTGTTAAAGCACCAACAATGTAATAACTTCTAAATTTTTTTCTTTATCTTGAGGCAAAACACAACTTTTATGAAATATTATTATTTAAAGCTTAATTTTATAAATTATAAATTATTTATTAATTTATGTTCATAGGATTAACAAATTTTGAATGGTAAGTAAAATCAATACATGTAATTATTAGAGTTTAAATAAATAATAGATATTTACTAAAAGCTTTCATATTTTGAAAAACTAAATTAAAGTTTTCATGGATGACTTTTACCACTACCACTCCCACCCATTATAACTTTGGATGTAATCTTTTGTCTAATACTGTATCATTGTAAATGTTCACTTAATAGAAGGATTCTATTTTGAGTGGGTCAATCATCTTCAATAAACTTTAGAGAATGATAAGAAAATATCCTTGTGGAAAATTGTGTACTCTGTATTTTTTATATGTATAAATATAAATATTAATTTTATTACAAAATATTTATATACTTGTAAGGACCAGATTTGAACCTCTAGCCTAAAAGATGGATGGATTTAGGCCCAAAAAGCCCAAAACAATGAATTTGTAGAGAATATGTTGGAAAACTGGGCTTTAATGAATTAGACAAACATTAAAGAAGATTTAGGTGACAAGAAAATGTAAATAGACAGGTTTATGCTGAAGAAAATTGTCCTTGGCAAAGTTCGAGGTGATCTGTTTTTATATATTTCTTTCATGTTTGATTACAAAGTCAGTTCCTGATGATATAATGTTTTTCTCTTCGTTTCTCGATCCCCTTTTTTCATTGCTTCCTCCTTCTTTTATACTCTCTTCCACTTTCATCTTTTTACTCCACGTGCATGCTAGATAGTTGGTGTTGATACTTGTCCCATCAGCACCTCCCATAAGTCTTCATATAATAGCTGTAAGGCTGAAATTCACTGTTCAGGTATCACCTCCACATTAATCTGGCCAGAAAGTTAGTTGCGATGCATTTAATGCGGAGGCAGCAGTTTTCTCTTTAGATATTTTAAGACTCCTCCCTGCCTAATGTGTCTGCAATGCTTATCCGCTCTAACAGAACTTCCTGGAATGTTACCTTGGTTGACAGACTATCTCTTCGGACCTCGGCTTTGGTTGGCCAAAGGGGCATTTATCCTCGGCCTATCCTGTTAAGCCATTACGGCCAAAACTAACCTCTTTATTTATCAACATAGTCTCTTTTGACAAAGATTCCTCCTCCTCTGACAAATTCTCGTCCTCGGCTTGGGCCACTGGCCCAATATACAAATAAATAACGAACTCCTAAGTCCAATATCCCTACAATACTAATATGTAATCTTCAGCTAGTCTTTTAGGCATGCCACAACCTTGACAGCTCACCCACAGGGCATGCCACAGTCTCGGTTGCATGCCCACGCTAGACTGTATGGCTTAGGTAGTGTGCACGTGTGCATGCCATGGCCTCGGCTACGTGCCCACGCGTGGCTGCCACGACTTAGGCAATATGCAAGCAGAGATGCCACGACCTTAACTATGTAATCACATGAGTTGCCATGGCCTAGGTAGCATGCATGAAGGCATGCCATAACCTTGGCTGTACACTCAAATTGGGTTGCCATGGCCTTGGTAGCGTAAACGCAAGCATGCAAAATATAATTAATTAATTTTTTAATCAAAATTTTATATCGTATCCAAAAATTGACACATCTATTTATAAAAAAATCCCTTTCACATGCATTACTTTATTTATTTTTATTCATTTGATGCGTGGACAAATGAATATATATATATATATATATATTCTATTAGGACATATAATAGTCATGCGTAGCTCTATTACTAATCTGTTTTTGCTCTATAGGAAGTGTTGGAGTTTTGGGTTGGTGGAGGAAATGGGAATGAGTCCCACAAAGATAGAGGGAGATGGGGTTGTTTTAACTCTGAAGGAGTATGAACCTAAAAGGTAAAAAGTATTTTGTATTAAATGATAAGATATCATCAGTGACGGAGTCAGGACTTGAAGTTAGGGGGGGCGGACCTACTGCTAGCTGTGTGCGGCAGCTCGAGCCTTTAACTCTACTACTTTATCACTAAGAATTTTTGTTTAAAACTTTTTAAATGGCCAAGTTGTTTGTTTTGGGTAAAATAGATTGATTGGGCTTAATTACTTTTTAGCTTTATTATTGGTACTTTTTGTTGTTGGACTAATTTCTTTGGACTTGTATATTTTGTTTTAGATTTAATTTATTAATTTTTATGGCCTTTAAAAGGTGGAAAATGATAAAATTACAAAATTTTTACGAATTGCTAATGTGGTGAGTGGTTATTGAAAGTAAAAATTGATGCAAGTGTGCGAACCAATAAGAATTTGCTACCTTAATAGTTTGTAAAAATTTTGTAAAAAAATGTTTGACTATAACATTACTCTTAAAAGAATTGATGGCATTATTAAGAGGGGCAAAATGTAATTTTATTGAACAAAATTGCTAAAATTAGTACCTATTAATATACTAATATTTTTTTTAAAAAAAATTTAGGGGGGCCATTGTCCCCCTAGTATAGATTTGTCTCTGCATATCATCCATATCAAAACATAATAAATGAAAGACATGTGAGTAAAAATAACTACCACTAACCTATGTCTTTAATTTCTTAATAGAATAATTATTTTTTAGCCAATGAATTTTGATATCACTATCATTTATACTGTATACTTCTCCAAAAAGAGAGAGGAGCAACGTAATGTGAGGGAGGGAGAGGGCCACACATCCCGGCGGATAAGACTTTAGGACCCTTTATCTTATTTCTACAGGATTGTGCTTATTTTGGTCCCTGCATGCTATAGGTTTTAGTTCATTTTTATTTTCTCTACAGTAAATCTTTCTATCTTCAAATTTTCACTGCAATTTTCTCAGTTTCACGTGAGGTCAATGCATACAGTTTCACCTGTGTAGTTAATAAAGGCAGTTGTCATCTTCGATTCTTCTTCTTCTCCCTGCGTTTCTGTTATATCATGAATTTAAGCAGTTTCCCCCACTTTTTCGGTGTAAGAAAAAGTATGAAGTCAATTGCATCTTTTCCTTTTTCAAAAATAAAATAAAAAGGCAAACATATATATAAATGCTATAATTCTTTTTTTTTTTTACAAGATAAATACTATAATTCTTTGGTTGTATTTTGTGAGAATTCACAAGCGATTCCCAAAAAAAAAATTAAGACTAAGACTTGGTACAAATAATTTTTGGACAATATATTTGTGACAATAAATTATATTATTAAAATTTAACATATAATAGATAAAATTATATGCAAATGACTTTTACATATTACTCATATTTCTTAAATGATATTGGAACCTCATTTATCAAACTCTTAAGTATAATAATAAATAAATAATATGTGATGCCCTACAAGAGTGGGTTCCTAAAGTTGAAAGTCTTCTGTCGCTTAGAGAAATTATCTTTCAATGCCCACACATTCTTAAATATATAGACTATATATAGTAAGCACTAAATCGACTGCACAAACATAATAACAGAGTAGTTAATTTTTAAATTGGAAATGAAGGAAATAAAATTAATCACACTGAAATAAAAATTGAAGGATGAAATTGTAAAAACTCTCATAAGTTTTTGATAGAATTCAAGTAAAAATTTTGCAACATAATCCACATGCATGAGACACCATACATGATGTCATTATCACCGAATTATCACTTCAAAAATTTACATTTGTTTTGATTGATTTTGGAGTCTCTCAAACAAAACAATGATCTGAATCAATTCTTTTATATCATTATGTAATACTTACTTTTCCGGCTCCCTTATGATTTCAAAACTGAATACATATTAAATATCATAATTCAAGAATAATAGCCAGCAGAAAATCTATAATCTAAGAGAGCACATAATTAAAGGCAAAAGAGTTTTTTTCTTTTTTCTTTTTTCTTTTTTCTTTTTTCTTTTTAGGGTAACAAAGGCAAAAAAGTTGATTCAATTTATGTTAGGAGTCATAATTCATGTGATAGAAAGAAGCGTTTCTCATAGAGTACGTATTGATTATTTTCCCAAGACTACCATTCATGTGCTACTAAGTTATGCATGCTTATCCGAAAGATTGTAAATGAGTCAAGCCCTAAAGTATTCAATTTTGATTCACTTATTTTGCTATCAAACTCAATTGTAATTGAATTCAATTTTTATGATTAAACTGGACTCATTAATTTTCCAAACAAGATTTGAACTTATTCAGAAATTATGTGTTGGTACCATAAGTATGATTGAGTAAGTGGTACCATAAGTATGCTTCTTCTCTAAAATGATAGTTAGTCAAAGAAATTTATTTCTTATCTGTTTTTAGGGTAATTGCGTTCAACAAACTACTTGGGTCTTATCTAATTTGGCTATTCAAGCGACTTGATTTATTTAGATTGTATGATATTCAATTTAATCTCAATCTTGACCAACCACAACTTGATTAAAATCATTTTGTATATTGAGACATTTTGATTCGTTTTAGTTATGCAAATCTTCAACTTGATTATGAGCTACATTACCCATAAGTTGATCAGGGCGAGTGTTTAGTACGGAGAACATCTCTCACATTTCCTTATGATGCAGATTGGTTAAGGGAGAATAAAATATTCTTTCCTAGTGGAATTATGATTTATTTGCTTTTACAAGTTCAATTAAAATACTTTTCCTAGTTGAATTAGGATTTTAATTATTTTTCTTTTCCTAATTAAATTGTTTTTCCTTTCTCAGGTAGAAGTAGGTTTATTATTTCTTTTCCTAAAAGGAGTAAGAGAAATTATATTCCTATAATTACTCTTTATAGAGCAGTTGATTATTGTTATGTGTTGATTAATAAAAGCTTGTTAGAGAGGTTTTCTCCATTATTTTGCCTACTAGCCTTACTGATGCAGCGTAGGCATGTAGAAGCAGAATTTTTAACACACAATTACTACAACTCTTCCACGAAACCTAAGTTCCACAAGAACACTAGGCTAGTAGGAAAAATAATGGAGAAAACCTCTCTAACAAGCTTTTATAAATCAACACATAACAATAATCAACTGCTCTATAAAGAGTAATTATAAGAATATAATTTCTCCTACTCTTTTTGGGAAAAGAAATAATAAACCTACTTCTACTTGAGAAAGGAAAAAAAAATTTAACTAAGAAAAGAAAAACAATTAAAATCCTATTTTAACTAAGAAAAGGATTTTAATTGAACTTGTAAAAGCAAATAAATCCTAATTCCACTAGGAAAGAGAAAACAATATAAAATATTAAAATATTTTATTCTCCCTTGACCAATTTGCATCATTCTCTTGGGGAAAACTCGTCCTCGAGTTTTGTGGCAATCTTCCATGATCAATTGGAACCCCGAATAGTCCTCTCCATCCTATTCTTCTGTGCAAGACAAGACAAATCAATATGCTACTTATCATTCTTTTCTCACTCATAATAAATCTTAATGTACAAATTTTTATCCTTGACCTCTTTTGCCATGGTGGGATACACAAAGCAAGTACTAAAAAGGAATCCATGCACACATCCATAAACTTCATATTGTCTCCTCCACAAAGATTACTTAAAATCACTAATTCAAGCCTCTTGTTGACCTCTATCAATTCTTGTTCAATAAAATCCTCCCGTAAGAGATCAATAACATTTTCCATTAATCTTTCCAAATTAATGTTAATTGTATTACCAAAAAAATTTGAGAGAAGCTCATCAATCCCAATGAAATCATAGTGTTTAATGTGTTCAAGTTCAAGCTTTAGTAGATTGAAACTTCGTTCATCAATTGAGAACTCATCTACTATTGAACAAACCAATTGTACTAATGTATGAATGTAATCAATAAAATTAATAACCTTTTGTTTTTGAATGTTGAAAGTCTCATCAACGGTGTGAGTTATAGGCTCACCTCGTATGTATATGACTTTATTTTTATCATGCTCAATCTTGTCTCCTTGACTAAAATATTTAGGATAGTCATCATAAATTAGTGGAGAATCCCAATTTATTGCACAAACTCTTTCAATGTATTCATCATCCTCCTCGATATCGTAGTCCTCCTCCTCGATATCGAGATCCTCCTCCTCCTCCTCCACATAACATGGATTTGGATGTCAATTTAATTTTGAGGTCAATTTCCAACGGCTAAGGCTGTGAGCTAATTTTGAAAGCGCATCAAACCACTCCTCTATTCTTGAAAGAACGCCTCTAATTGCGCATCATGTGCAACCTCATTGCGTTCATACATGTCATGTATGGCAACAAGTCTTTCCCCATGTGCTTCTTTCTGTGCCATGGTAAGAACCTTGCCTGGCTCTGATATCAACTGATGCAATGTAGGCGTGTAATTGCACATCGCGTGCAACCTCATCGCGTTCATACATGTCATCTATGGCAACAAGTCTTTCCCCATGTGCTTCTTTCTGTGCCATGGTAGGAACCTTGCCTGGCTCTGATACCAACTGATGCAACGTAGGCGTGTAGAAGCAAAATCTATAACACATAATTACTACAACTCTTCCACGAAACCTAATTTCCACAAGAAAACTAGGCTAGTAGGCAAAATAATAGAGAAAACCTCTCTAACAAGCTTTTATTAATCAACACATAACAATAATCAACCTCTCTATAAAGAGTATTTATAGGAATAGAATTTCTCCTACTTCTTTTAGGAAAAGAAATAATAAACCTGCTTCTACTTGAGAAAGGAAAAACAATTTAAC